>JASDDO010000006.1:3063578-4263578 GCA_030015575.1 Agapanthus africanus | reverse complement strand
GCACCACCATGCTTCTTCTTCTTGAGATCCAGGTACTCAGCACAGTTGCGATTCCAGTGTCCCGATTTGTGGCAGTAATAACATTCCCCTTTCCCCAATTCCCCAGCCTTGGACTTGTCTTTCCCCTTAGCCTTTTTAACTCCACCTCTAGGTTTAGTAGGTTTCTTCTTCATCTTTTCCTTGGCCTTGGCCTTCGGGCGAGAGGAGGAAGATGGCCCAGCAATCAAAGCAGGAGTCTTCACTGACTTTAGTGTGCTCTCTGCACTCCTCAACATATTGAGAAGTTCAGGAAGTGACTTCTCCATGTTGTGCATGTTGAAGTTAACTACAAATTGAGCAAAGGCTGGGAGGAGAGACTGTAAAACAATATCAACATATTGTTCGTTCTCGATTGTCCATCCGAAGTCCTCAAGCTCTTTTATAAGAGCTATCATCTTCAGAACATGGTCACCTACTGGTGTGCCAGGAGCCATCCGCATCTGAAACATCTTTCTAGACGCTTCGTATCGTAGGACACGAGATTGCTCCCCATACAACTCTTTTTTATGGAGAAAGATGGATTGAACATCCATCTGCTCGTGCTGTTTTTGATGTGTGTTATCCATCAATGCAAGCGCGAGGTATTTGGCCGTAGCACAGTCAGCGTCCCATGTCTTGCGGATTTCCTTATCCGCAACTGAAGATTTAGGACCTGGGACGGGTGGGGCCGGGGCCGTGAGGACATATGATACCTTATCATAAGTCAAGGCAATGTTAATGTTCCTCAGCCAGTCTTTATAATTGGTCCCATTCAGTTTATTTTTCTCTAGTAGAAGCTTAAGTCCTATCATTGGTATCTGCCATTAAGAAAAAAAAGAATACACTTAGCGAAAGCTCTTGCAAAGATCAGATTGATTATTATCTTATCTAATCGATGTCTCCCACTGCTTTTATCAAATTTCCCTTTAAACCTTAAAAAGAAAACTACCCAGGATTAATTACATTCTACAACTTTGCTAACCGTTCAGCCAGGCCAGTGTCGGTACTTGAGGGAGGTTCCCCGTACTTTCGTACGGACCTAATTAAAGTAAATCTCATTTTCCCAGAGGCGTAGCCCCGTTGACACCTTTCTAGATACCTAATGGGTTAGCTAATTGTAAAGTGCAAAACTCTCCTGGGAGCAACTCTTGCTCACAGTGAGATCGGGATCCAACCATCATATGGAAGGTATGCAATCTCATTGCAAATTTCAACTCTTGAAACTCCCGATATGATTTTTACCCCTAGCACTCATGACCTTGGCTATAGTCAACAAATCACAAGCACTAGTCAAGTTCAACCCGTTATTTCTTGATTAATTAGAACCATTCACATGACCTTTGGCTAAGGTCAACAAAGTCATATGCCTGTCCTAATTAATCACATCATATGCTGTATAGGAAGACATCACTTAGCTACCGTACACTACGCCTTGGCTAAGGTCAACAAACGTAGAACGAATACTAAGTACTCTACTTCCTAAAATGACGGAGGGCTGCGGATGGTTTTTAAGAAAGCCTTTAACACTTTGAACTTGATATCGTTATAGAATCAAATGGTTTTCAAAAGGAGTGGCTTAGGCTCCACAATTTTGAAATGTAGATTTTTTGTAAAAAGCCGAGTGGGTTTCAAATTCGATTCTACAACATCTTTTAGGTTTATTTTTCCTTACATTAATCATATTAATGTAGTCCCATCATTTAAGTCCATAAGCCATCACAGAAAAAGAAACGAAAGTAGAACGTACACTTATGCCATTCGCATTCGTTACGATGTCTCGTTATGCACCGTTAGGTTACTTAACTAACGACATAGCAGGACGGGACTAGCGCGGATGTAAAACATAAGTAACGCTTATTATATATCATATATATAATAATACCATTCGTCTCATCATATAAAGCGATCTCATCACAGAATATAAACAACAGAATCACATATATGAACATATAGGATATAATAGGATTTCCGTATTTTGTATTTAACCAACGATAGAAAATACGGATTCCACGGTCGTGATGAATAGCCAATCCCACACCCTAGACCCCTACGAGAGCGGCAAGCGACCCTACCAATTCTAGAGTTAGGAGACCCAGTCTCAACTCCTCGAGATAGTCTTCCACTGGACTGTAGAACCCGGTCACTTGTGCTCCCCACCTTGGGTCTATCCTAATGCGGAAAAGTAAATAATATACATCAACGGTGACATCACTCTCAACCCGGATGTGCCCCAAATAAAAGAATATTACATACAAATGAATTTTACATGAATAAAAAGAAAAACTCTCATTTCACATAAAACCCCCGGCCATTCAATCACGACGATCCTATACATCATATCACAGCAACACATAATATCACATGTCATCAACGTAAGCAAGTATGCGTACCCCAATTGCCGTTGACATATAGCAATGAAACCGGCGATACACTACATACTACACTTACGGTCGCAGAAATGAGTATCATATATTAAGACGATGTTATACGTTTCGATCGAATCAACAAACACGCACAAATTACCCCGAAAGAGCTCAACACTTGAGCAAAGTTAAAAGTACCCAAAAGTGTGCCACAGTGTCTATGGACCTGTAACACCCGAGTCCATTTATACCAATTCCAGTTCTCGTATTTCTTTATTCGTGATATTTCTTGATTTAACGTATTTTGGGTGCGAATGGTATTTTTATATTTTACATTGCATTCGATCCGACCCGCTTGCTTGAACCTGTTTGATTCTTATTTATATATTACAATGACTTGTTGCATGGACACGTGCATCTCATGTTTAGTACATACTGGTATTTTATCTAGTATCGCATCTTTAATCATATAACATTTTAGATCACAGAAAATAATTTAAAATTACATTTCATATCCTGCATGATACCCCTAACCCCGTGGTAGCATCCGCGTATCTTGTTCTCGTCCCGTTCAGTGAAACGGACGTGTTTGGATGGCTACGCGCACGTACGTGCATCCGTTCTTGGGGGTATGCATTTTCTTTAACTAAGCATTCACTTTGAAATTTGGAAGTCGCATATATTTTTAATATTTTAAATCTGAATTTTTAGACCCGACCGGGGCGTGTTTTGAAGTAAATTTGTATTGGCCAAAATCTCAAAACGGACTAATATTATATCCCTTAATTCATTATAACTTTTTAACTAAGAAAATATTTTTATATTTCCTTAACAGCCTCTCTCTCTCTCTCTCTGAAAATATATTTTGTATATTTTAAACAGACTATATCTCTCTCTCTCTTTCTTTCTCCCTGTCTCTCTCTCTCCCTCTCCCTCTCTCTCTCTCTCTTCTCTCTCCTTCTCTCCTCTCGCTACCCCTCTCTCTATTCTACATAATAATTAATTTATTATTATTTTTCTTTATCTGTGCCTATGTCCACTTCCTCCTTCGCTCACGTTATTTTTCCCGTCACGAGAAACCTTAACCCAGGGCCTCCGTCGCCGCCTCCGTCACCGCCTAAACCACCACCTCCTCACCCCCGTTTTCAGCTTCTCTTCAACCTCCTTCTCAACCCCAGAGCCAACTCCCTCTCTTTCCACGAACCTGCACACCCACCTCTACTACCACCTCCTCGTCGTCGCCACGCCTCGTCGTCGCTGGCGACCGTCCCTGCATCACCACCTCCTCGTCTTCATCCCCTCATCTCCTTCATCACCTCTCTCTTCTCCTCCGACGGCACCTGCAACCTCACCGCAGCAAACCCATGCCAAGCCCTAACCCATGCCTGTGCATCACCTTGGCGTCGCCGTCGACCTTACCCAATCTCGTCACCCTCATCATCTCCTCACCTCCCTCTCTTCTTCCTCTCTCCCTCACACATACGAGAACCCATCCCCGAGATCCTCATTAACCCTGCACCCAACCGCAGCCAGCACCCATCGCCGGAAAACCCTCGACCTTGTTGTCACCCCCTCGCCTCCTCGTCTCTGACTCCAAGCCAGAGCACCGAACACCACAACCCCAGAACACACCCTCTTCTTTTCTTCTCTTCTTTCTTTTCTTTCCTTGAGTTCTCTACTTTCCGGTGATCATCGGAGTCCTGCACGTCGTCGACGATCCGGGCGACCCTGAAGACGTCCCCAGCCAGCGTGGTTACTTTCTTGCCTTACCTGGTTCTGTTCTGTGCTCGCGTGGGCATATCGCGACGTTTTCCCAAAATCCGACGTGTCGCACGTGCCGCTTTGAGATCCGACCAGGCAAGTGAAACTTGCTACATGCTACTATATTATCTATACATATTTATTTCATGATTAAATCTGTAAATCGAACCTAAGGCTATTAGTTTCCATTCTTGCATTTCGATGTCGGATTATATCATTGTAGACTCGGATCTTAAATTATAACTTGTTGCACCTTAAAGCACAATATAGTGTACCTACATCCGTGGTTAAATTACTTAATAATTATCTGCATAACCTATAGCACTTTTAAATAGTTTCTACCCCCGAATACCCGGTTGCATCCATTGAACATATTATACATATCATTGCATCCCTAGGCCATTTAATACATGTTAATGTGATTTTAATATTCCATATTCATTTAAGTTTAAGATACTTAATGTTGGAACCATAAACCGAACTCTAATCGATAACCGTACATCTATCTAGTTTATTCCGTACCTATTTGCACATCATATTACATGTTCTAGTTTATTGTTCTATTAGTACCCATGCTTGTTTTGTATACCATGCTGATGCTAGTTTGACTATGAGCACCCACAAGATATCTTGTACACCCTGACATAACTTGTTACACCTACTACCTGACCCGACATGGTACCGTGCACCTCTTGACATGGCAGGACACCTTTATACATTACCTGGCTTGACCTGATGTACCATGGTTTTACCTATTACCTGATGTTGTGTCTAATGCTAACAAACCTGACCTGTTGTCCTTACGGACCGTCCTGTTGTCTATCCATACAAACCTGTACCCGCCTGATCCTATGTTGGCATTAACTCTAGATTATTTAATACATGACTTGAACACATATAACTTGGGGGTATGGGGAAATCAATGATGAAACCGGACTTGTAACTTGTTAGTTATATGTATGCCCTAGAGGCCATTACTATACATAGGATGTATATTGTAGTGGATGCTTAGACATATATAGGGAGGACTTTCTCGCTCGACATGATAGTATGCTATCTGGTTACTCTTTACCTTAACGTGTACACTGATTGTCTCTCCTGTTACATGTTGGTAAAGCCCTTAGGATCTGTACTTGACTACCTGGACTATGATGCGGATCATACTAGTGGGGACATGGTAGTCCATAAGTACATCCTTCAAAGTCCTTAGTCGTGGGTGTATCGAGACGGGGCATCGATATACCAGAGTAGACTAGCGTATACCTTCTCGACCCATACAGATGGGCGATGGATGATCCCATATCCATTGGTGTTTGACATCAGAGATGATATACGGGTGCTCAGTGGAGACTGGGTACACTGGACGGACTCGCCGAGAACTCCCAGATGGGATTATACCTTACGTCAGATGGCAGTTCTCAGGTGACACTGGTACAGAGTAGTCTGTTGACCCGAGATCGTCATAGAGTCTTGTGTGGTTCCCACTGTGCTTTGATTTCCATCTTACCACGTCCAAGAGGGCGTGCAAAACGGTGGTTTTTGGGTACAGTCCCGAGTCACATGGAGGCAATAAGCGATAGGAGGGGATTCGTCTCTCCCGGTATAGGGAGTTGATGTTGCGTTGTGTTCGATTGGCTATAACCGGAAATCCCTGGCCAGGGTTGCTGAGATTTACTGGTAAATGTTACCAGTAGTTTCTCGAATTGTTATAGACCTCATATCGACACGACTTATCGAGCTATTGGGGTCTGACGTTTACCACCCCTAGGCGAGATATGCGACATATCAGACGATCAGACCGGACTGTACGGTAGTGTTACTGGTTGGATTCACTGGAGTGTGAGCGGGCTTGCTCGTCGATCTTCAGATCGCTCAATACCCGGGTGGCCGTTACGTTTAGCAGACCGCTTGCGGCTTGTGGGTGTTTGATATGATCATCGCCTGCTGCCGGAGTATTGACGAGTCTTTAGAGTCCTACACAGAGGTTTCCTGGCTCAAGCGAAACGAAATAGGAGCGCATATGAGATATGTGAGGGACCGAGAATAATGCGTGTATGTGATACCGTGTTATATTCTCGCGATGAATGTGTCGAATGGTTGTATGCGATATAACCTAGTTATCGAATCATGGATTGATTCGATAAGCCGATACATTGGATATTAGTCGGTTATATGTGATATGACCGGATCGTTAAATCAAGTGTTGATTTAATGATTTAATGTATAATTATATATTTGATATATTACTTTGCATTAACTAATATTGGTTCACTTTAAATGGATTTTCTCGCTCGGATGTGCGCATTATATATGTGATATGATTTTGTGCACATGCTTGTATCATGTTTGATGGTGCATGTAAAATTGGTTAAGTATAAAGAATTAAACCTTGGTTAATGAAATGGTTAGGGTTTATTATTTGCTTATTCATTTTATTCATTTATTTATTCTTTTGGAAAAAGAAAAGGAAATGATAAAATGGTGGCATTCTTTGTTCTTTCATGAAGCTTCATGAATACTTTGACTTTGTGACCACTTTGTCTCATCCTTAACCCTAACCATTCCACTTAACCCTAATTAATTCTCTACACCTAACCATGGTTCTATTATGATAAGAATTCATTATTCTTTTCATTTTAGGATTAACTTATTATAATATATCTTCTTCTTCTTCTTCTTCTTCAAGATGAAGAAGCTTCACTTCATCAATGGTGGATTGATGAAATGAGTGAGAAATCCAATTCTAAAGTCTACCCACTTCCTATTTCTTCATCCTCTACCTCTTGCCAAGTAGTAGAGTGTGTTTCCTTCATAAGTTTTCAAGTCTTGATGAAGGTGGAGCTTGATCTAGTGATCCCTCGACGTAGATCATCTTCGGCACGTCGTCGATGACCTAGCCCGCTCTTTCTCCGATGAAGTCGACGCTAGAGCCCGGGATTTGATATGGACAGCGGAGAGGACTTCATCACGGAACCGTGGAGGTGGAGGACCGGATCTACAAAGGTTGTATTTCCGTACTCATAGTTAAAGTAGTTAACTAGTTGTTTTTCGCCTAGAATTCTAGTTAACGATCCGTTCTAGGGTTTCTCGGCACCGTTTAAATTTGAAATTGGCATGGTTGATGCCTTGTGAGACCTCATTAAAGTGCCTAGGAACCCTACAGTGGTATCAGAACCTAGCTAGAGCCTTAGGCGAAGTCTAGACGGAGTTTGAAGTCCGATCGACCCGAAACCCCGATTTTTCCTCGCTCTCTGGACTTTTTATAAAAACTGAGTTTTTTCCAGATTAAAAATTCTTAAGAAATTCAGCAGAGAATTCTAAGAATTACGGTGCAAAAATTACCCAAAGATGCCTCTAATGTGCGGCGGAACCGCGGCATAAGAAGGCTTATGCGGCGGTTCCGCGGCCATATTGTCAGATTGCCACATAATATTTGCACAGTAATTCCTCATTTCTGGTGTTGGATTTTCTGGGATTTTTTAATATTTATTCAAGAGTTGAATTTTCTGGGGTTGTTTTGGGGATTCGGTGTTTCGATCGGAGTATCAGATTTTGTCTATGTGGCTTTCCGGATAATTTTTGAATATGTTAGAAAGTTCGACCGGATATAAATACCCAATTTTTCCCCTGTCGGGAAATTTCCAAGTGTTGGATTTTTCCGTGGTTTAACGACGTTCTAAGTAGTGCAAGTAACGCGATGGTCCCTCTAGAAGACAACAAACCTTAACTCGATTATGTGACCGTCTTGAACTGCCCTTTGAACCTTCGGGTTTGGGGCAGTACGGCATGTCACATGTGAGGCGTTGGCTTGACCCTTCTACGGCTGGACCGTTGCTACTGAGGCACGAATTGAATGTTTTTAGACTTGTTTCATGCGTTGATCTGTATCGGGAAAACTTGGGTGTTCGATTGTTCGATCGGAAAGTTTGACATTTTCTATTTATCCGGAATGGGATACAACAATTGGAATTCACAATAAGTTATGAGATAACTGAATGAATGTTATAAACATAGCAGTTTAGTCTCACTTGATCGGTTGCCACGGAATTTTGATGTGATCAAAAGTCCGTCGCAATCACGTAGCGTACGCGGATACTCGCCGGGTAAACTTAATAGACAGCCTCACTCCATAGCTCCGACCAAGTGACTGTAGGAGAACCCCGTCGCCGAAAGCATCCGTTCGGGTGCTCGCGGCAGCGGTGTTCCGCCTTGGTGCACTTCGTCGACGGTATCGGGGGTGCGGCCGTCTACTGAAGTTTGTGACGAGCATTCGATCAGGATGTCGGGAATCTTGTTGAATTGCCCGACTTGATATTGAAAAGAGTTTTCGATAATGAGAATAAAATGCGGGGTTTATAATTGTTAGGCATGTGATGTCTAAGGAATTCATTTGATTAGGCATGCGATGTATATGCAGGTTGCGGATTCCAACTGTTGTAGTTTTACACTTTCTTTTCTGTGACCGTAAGTGTAATATGTGATATCGCCGGTTTCGTTGCTATATGTCAACGACAATTGGGATGCGCATATTTACTTACGTTGATGACATGTGATGTTATGTGTTGCTGGATATGTTATATTGGATCGTCGTGTTTGAATAGCCGGGGGTTTTTATGTGAGATGAGTGTTTTTCATTTTCATTCATGTAAAAACTTGTATGTAATATTCTTTTATTGGGGCACTTCCAGGTTGCGGAAGATATCACCGTTTGTATATTATTTACTTTTCTGCACTAGGATAGACCCAAGGAGGAGGGCACAAGTAACCGGGTTCTGGAGTCTAGTGGGAGACCAACTCGAGGGGTCGAGTCCGGGTCTCCTAACTCCAGAATTGGTAGGGTTGCTTGCCGCTCTCGTAGGGGTCTAGGGGTGTGGGTTTGGCTATTCATCGCGACCGTGGAATCCGTGTTTTATACTGGCTCGTATTAAAAACACGGACGCCCTAGTATATCCAATATTTCATATGATTCTTCTGCTGCGATATCTGTGATGTGATCATATGATGTTCTGTGATGGATACAGTATATAGTATATATGATATATTATATAGGCGTTACTTATGTTTTACACCCGCGCTAGCCCTGCCCCGCTCTGCCGTTAGTTACCTAACCTAACGGTGCATGAGGGGACATCGAGGCGAATGCGGATGGCATAAGTGTACGTCGTATTTGTCTGTGATGTTTAGGTACTTAAATGATGGGACTTCATTAATGAGATTAATGAAACTAAAAGAAACCTAAGATGTTGTAGAATTGAATTTCAAAATAAAACAGGTAGCTACAGTTCTTGCTTTGTACAGAGATATATGTGATATATCCTGCACCTTATTCGATGAGGAAAGGACCGAGATCCCTTCACCGGGAGTGACTCCTTTAGCAATAACTGGCAGATGCTACACACTCGGTTTGTTTTCTGATTGCTTTTAAGAGTTTTTGCTTTGCACAGTGATATATGTGATATATCCCGCACCTCATTCGACGAGGAAAGGACCGACAATCCCTTCACCGGGAGTGACTCCTTTAGCAAAACTAGAAAAGCCTCAAAAGCACTCCATTTTAAAATCATTTGATTCTTCAACGATATCAAGTTCATTACGCAATAGGTTTTCAGAAAAACCTGTCGTAGCCCTCCGTCATTTCAGATATGTACTAGTTAGTATTCGTGCTGCGGTAGTTTGGCATTCGTCAAGGCATAGTGTTCGGTAGCTAACTAGTATTTATCTGCTTGAGCATATGATGCGATTGGATTAGGGTATTCGTACGGCGTTGTTTGGCATTCGTCAAGGGTCGTGCGGGTGGGTTTAGTTCAATCAAGAAATGTACGGGTTGAACTTGACTAGTGGACTATGGGTTGTTTGGCATTCGTCAAGGTCATAGAACACTAGGGGCAAAATATTATCCGGAATTTCAAGTGTTGAAATTTGCAATGAGATTGCATACCTTCTATGAGATAGTTGGATCCCGATACCCGCTGCGAGTAAGAGTTACTCCTGGGAGAGTTTTATACATTACAATTAGCCGATCAAGTAGGTGTCTAGAAAGGTGTTAACGAGGTTACGCCTCTGGGAAAACGAGGTTTACATTAATTAGGTTCGTGCGAAAGCAAGGGGGACCTCCCTCAAAGTACCGACACTGGCCTGGCTGAAAGATTGGCGAACTTGTAGTGTGTAATTAATCCCGGCTAGTCTTTCCTTTTAGGGTTTGAAGGAAGATTTGATAAAAAGCAGTGGGAGCCATCCTGATTAGATAAAATAATAACCAATCTATTCTTACAAGAGCGCACGCTGAGTATTTTCTTCTCTCTCTCTCCAGGTAGCGACCATATCACGCCTTAATTAAGATAATAATACGGAATATTGACCGAACCCGCTTATTATACTGAGCTGGGGAACGTTGGTCCCGCTCCAACTTATAATTTTTATAAGACAGAGCAGGATATTGGGGATTACCAGAATTCCCATGCCGCCCAAACGAAGAGAGTGCATGCTGATGCATCATCTTCGGGTGTGTTCGTTATAAAGAACTGTTTCTCAGTATCCTCCGCATCCTGGGTATGTGATACCGGATCAGGATCCTAGATATGTAATCTGTTACATAGGGCTACAGAAAGGTAGAAGAACTGAGAACGGGTGATAAGTTTCATGAGGCAGAAAACGGGGCAAGTGTTGCAGCCAAGTCTGTTGGTCACTGTCACCCTGTATTACCAATACATTGATTCTGAACAAATATTATTAGATACCGAACCTGATATGCAAAATCATATCTGTCTCTTTATTAGTAAAGAAACGATAAAATTTTGTATTGTCGGATAATGTTTTGAACATTTCCTATATCAAAAGTTGATCGGATCAGGCACGTTATCTAAAAGCGTTGATGTTCTAAATCAAACTACAGTTCTTTAGTATACTGAACACACACAAGAGGAAGAGTTCAGAAATGAACGAATCCTTCTTGAGGTATTGTAGACTAGGTCATATCAATGCGACCCGACTAGCTAAAGTTACATATAGATGCAAATTTAAATTGGTTTGAATTTACATCTTGTGAAACTTGTCAGTCATGTCACAAAGATAAGATGACCATAGCTCTGTTTATTGGAAACAAAGAAAGAGTTAGTGAACTCTTGGGATGATACATGTTGATGTATGTAGGTCCCCTGTCTACATTAGCCAAGACCGGTTCTTTGCACTTTATTACATTCTCTGATGATCTTTCGAGATTCAGACCTATGTTTCTGTTGAAACACAAGTCCGAACCTTTTGAGATATTCACAGAATATAAGTTAGAAGTAGAGAACCAAAACACGGGTATAAGTATTATGTCCTTTGATGAGATCAAGGAGGAGAATACTTGTGCACGGAAATCCTGGATTATTCTAAAGGAGAATGAGATTCTCTCTCAGCATTACTCCTCCGTATACACCATAGCATGATTGTATGTCGGGGCGGAGCAGATACACCCTATATAATAAGGTGTGCTCTATGATGAGTACTACTGAGTTACCTGTTTCCTTTTTGGGAGTTATGCACTTGAGAAGCTGCATACCTATTGAATAGGGTTCAAATCAAATCTTTGCCTACCACTCCATATGAGATATGGAAAGGGAAGAGCCCATATCTTAAGTTGGTTAAGATTTGGGGTTGTCTGGCCTATGTCTAAAAGCAAAATCCGGACAAGCTCAAGGCAAGGTCTGTTATGTAGAACTGGAAAGGTTCCAGCTATGCAAACTGCAGCTGATGATTTGAAAGAACCAAAGGATTCAGTAGATTCCAACGAACCTCAGCCTCTCCGCCGATCTAGTAGGGTTCATCACCCACCTGAGAGATACTTCGGTTTCTCTATGACAGTGGGAGCGAGGACTGCATCATAAGATGATGACCCAACTAGTTTCGAGCTGGCCATCAGGAGTGTGACTCTGTAAGAATGGCTGGATGCTTAGCGATCTGAGATGGAATCCTTATACACCAACAAAGAATGGACTTTGGTTGCTATATCTGAAGGGTTAAATCCCCATCAGGAGCAAGTATATCTTGAGAAGATTACCTGGTGTACATGGAAAAGTTGAGACTTTCAAAGCTAGACTTGTTAAAGGTTTTCGTCATCGACCAGGCGTGGATAATGATGAAACCTTTTCCGGTACCTATGCTTAAGTCCATCCAGATACTGCTTGCCACGGCTACATACCATGACTACGATATCTGGCGATTGGGTGTCATGACTGCTTTTCTAAATGATATTTTAGAAGAGTGCGTCTATAAGTACACAGCCAGAGGGCCTCGTAGACAGTGGGAGCAGCGGAAACGTGTGCAAGATGCTTTATAGGATAAAGCAGGCATCGTGGAGTTGGAACATCTGTTTTGATGGATTAGTCAAAGAAGTTGACATCATCAAAATGGTAGATGAACCTTGTATATACAAAAAGGTAGTAGGGAGTATGGTGATGATCCTCGTAAAGTACGTGGATGACATACTCTTGATAGGGAAGGAGTTTCCTATGCTACGCTCGATCAATCTTCACTTATCACAATGATTCTCCATATAGGATCAAATTGATACCTCCTAAATCCTGAGTTATCATCTATGAGATAGATGTAATTGGATGTTAGGAATCTCACTAGTAGTAGTAAGATGGTATCAATTGATCCTGGGAAGAGTCACTGGAAGTGTTCCAGTGTGATAAAGACGACTGAGTGTCAGTCACAGGCATTGTCTTTACCCTCAGTAAAAGGACGGTATGTTGGAAGAGTTCCAAGCTAAATATCGTGACATACTAGACGTTAAAGGCTGAATATGTCGCTACTTAAGATGCTACCAAAGAGGCTGTCTGGGTGTATATTAGTTCATGAGATGAACTTAGTTCCTCCCATTGTGTGACAATGGAGTTGTGGCTTATGCCAAGGAACGTCCGTCCCATCAGTGATCCAGACATATTCTAAGGCAGTATTACCTCATCATGGAGATGGTTGATCTCCAGGGGATCGAGGTTAGGAGAGTAGACTCAGAGGACAACACGGCGGATCCACTCACGAAGGCCTATTCCTAGAGAGAGACTTTCATGGGATGGTTGAGTATGAGATACTACAACCACTGCTACAGATGGCCCTAGTGCAAGTGGGAGATTGTTAGTTATATGTATGCCCTAGAGGCCATTACTATACATAGGATGTATATTGTAGTGGATGCTTGGACATATATAGGGAGGACTTTCTCGCTCGACATGATAGTATGCTATCTGGTTACTCTTTACCTTAACGTGTACACTGATTGTCTCTCCTGTTACATGTTGGTAAAGCCCTTAGGATCTGTACTTAACTACCTGGACTATGATGCGGATCATACTAGTGGGGACATGGTAGTCCATAAGTACATCCTTCAAAGTCCCTAGTCGTGGGTGTATCGAGACGGGGCATCGATATACCAGAGTAGACTAGCGTATACCTTCTCGACCCATACAGATGGGCGATGGATGATCCCATATCCATTGGTGTTTGACATCAGAGATGATATACGGGTGCTCAGTGGAGACTGGGTACACTGGACGGACTCGCCGAGAACTCCCAGATGGGATTATACCTTACGTCAGATGGCAGTTCTCAGGTGACACTGGTACAGAGTAGTCTGTTGACCCGAGATCGTCATAGAGTCTTGTGTGGTTCCCACTGTGCTTTGATTTCCATCTTACCACGTCCAAGAGTGCATGGAAAACGGTGGTTTTTGGGTACAGTCCCGAGTCACATGGAGGCAATGAGTGATAGGAGGGGATTCGTCTCTCCCGGTATAGGGAGTTGATGTTGCGCTGTGTTCGATTGGCTATAACCGGAAATCCCTGGCCAGGGTTGCTGAAATTTACTGGTAAATGTTACCAGTAGTTTCTCGAATTGTTATAGACCTCATATAGACACAACTTATCGAGCTATTGGGGTCTGACGTTTACCATCCCTAGGCGAGATATGCGACATATCAGACGATCAGACCGGACTGTACGGTAGTGTTACTGGTTGGATTCACTGGAGTGTGAGCGGGCTTGCTCGTCGATCTTCAGATCGCTCAATACCCGGGTGGCCGTTACGTTTAGCAAACCGCTTGCGGCTTGTGGGTGTTTGATATGATCATCGCCTGCTGCCGGAGTATTGACGAGTCTTTAGAGTCCTACACAGAGGTTTCCTGGCTCAAGCGAAACGAAATAGGAGCGCATATGAGATATGTGCGGGACCGAGAATAATGCGTGTATGTGATACCGTGTTATATTCTCGCGATGAATGTGTCGAATGGTTGTATGCGATATAACCTAGTTATCGAATCATGGATTGATTCGATAAGCCGATACATTGGATATTAGTCGGTTATATGTGATATGACCGGATCGTTAAATCAAGTGTTGATTTAATGATTTAATGTATAATTATATATATTTGATATATTACTTTGCATTAACTAATATTGGTTCACTTTAAATGGATTTTCTCGCTCGGATGTGCGTATTATATATGTGATATGATTTTGTGCACATGCTTGTATCATGTTTGATGGTGCATGTAAAATTGGTTAAGTATAAAGAATTAAACCTTGGTTAATGAAATGGTTAGGGTTTATTATTTGCTTATTCATTTTATTCATTTATTTATTCTTTTGGAAAAAGAAAAGGAAATGATAAAATGGTGGCATTCTTTGTTCTTTCATGAAGCTTCATGAATACTTTGACTTTGTGACCACTTTGTCTCATCCTTAACCCTAACCATTCCACTTAACCCTAATTAATTCTCTACACCTAACCATGGTTCTATTATGATAAGAATTCATTATTCTTTTCATTTTAGGATTAACTTATTATAATATATCTTCTTCTTCTTCTTCTTCAAGATGAAGAAGCTTCACTTCATCAATGGTGGATTGATGAAATAAGTGAGAAATCCAATTCTAAAGTCTACCCACTTCCTATTTCTTCATCCTCTACCTCTTGCCAAGTAGTAGAGTGTGTTTCCTTCACAAGTTTTCAAGGCTTGATGAAGGTGGAGCTTGATCTAGTGATCCCTCGATGTAGATCATCTTCGGCACGTCGTCGATGACCTAGCCCGCTCTTTCTCCGATGAAGTCGACACTAGAGCCCGGGATTTGATATGGACAGCGGAGAGTACTTCATCACGGAGCCGTGGAGGTGGAGGACCGGATCTACAAAGGTTGTATTTCTGTACTCATAGTTAAAGTAGTTAACTAGTTGTTTTTCGCCTAGAATTCTAGTTAACGATCCGTTCTAGGGTTTCTCGGCACCGTTTAAATTTGAAATTGGCATGGTTGATGCCTTGTGAGACCTCATTAAAGTGCCTAGGAACCCTACATAACTCAACAGTGTGCTACCTTTACTGATCAGTTTTAGAGGCTAGGCCAGCCTTGGGACGATGTTGCTGACATCATCCATCATATCCACTACCTTTTAGAGGCTAGGCCAGCCTTGGGATGATGCTATGGACATCATTCATCATTACCCTTTTTCCTTTAGTGCCTAGCGGCATGTTTCGGTTTCAGCCCGAGAATCTTCACCGTGATCCCGGGCATGCACGGGATACTATTGAGTTACATCGATGATTCATCAAATTGATTTCAAAGACTTGAGAGTAGTTAACCCAATAGACCAGTTTAGATTACTCACTGCACACCACCTTTCACTGTCCTGATTTATATTGCTGTTACACCTGCTTTACCTTTTATAATCATACTTGCATGTCTTGCTACCCTGTTTATATATTATTGCTTGATGTTATGACGCGCTGACGTCTGGGTTTTGCATGGCCCAGATCCTCTACCTTTGTTGCCGACTGATCAGGAGTATTGCCGTTGTTAGACCGAGCGGTGAGGATCCTGTTGGTATGCAGTTTTACGTTCCAGGTGTTTTATTTATTGGATCTTTTGCTTCCGCATATTATCATTTCTTGACTCATTTATTCTGGCTCATGGACATGTACTAGATAGTTTAGTTTACTTTCTTGTTCTTGATATCTCTACAGCCGTAATGTGACAGTGGAGGGATTTTTCCTATCCACATGTAGCATGGTTGGCTATGTCACGTGCCTATCTTAGCGTACTCTGGGAAGCAGGGCGTGACATGGTTCTTTTGGTATCAGAGACATAGGATATAGGTTAATCGAGTTTGATTCTTTTTGTAGTTGGGTATTGGACCTAATACATGAATCAGAATACTCATGATTAGGAACATATCCTGCCACCTTGTTATCGTGATTCTTGAATCGTATATTTCTCTTATCCTTTGCCTTGACGATATGCAAACCACTTTGTATCTCAACTTGAAACATTTTTGGTTCTCTATTGTTTCTCTTTGTTCTTTGATTCTGATACTAGGATTTGGGCGACTTAAGTGGAGTTATGTAATTGTACCCATGAACTGCAGCATGGTTACAATGCGGTACTCTATTTAAGTAACTTGGAGTCCTGGTCTTGATTCACTTCCTTGTTCCATGGTTGTTATATTGCATTGTTTCTCTTGCTTTCTAGTTCATGTTTTATCACAAGATTGAAACCTGTTTACCGTGCTTATCTTCTTCAGTGTTTGGCTTCAGGTGAAATCGTCTCAAGCATCCTACTTGTTCATGTCTTTCCCGCATTAGAATTATTCAATTCTGGTGCATCCTTTTGTTTGTTGTTGTCTTGGGAATGGATTTTCTCGGCACTGTCCACGCTCACATTGATTGTAGGACAAAGGAAGTGATTTTCCAGATTCCCGGACATCCAGAGTTTGTTGTGCTGAAGGAAGCGGTTCTGTCGGGCCAGTCGAGTTTAGGGCTAGGCCGACAAATAATGTTCTTTCATTAATGGAAGTTGTTAAGGAGAAAGCGCCGACTATAGTTCGAGAATTCATGGACGTGTTCGAAGACATCTCGGGTTTACCGTAAAATGAGATATGGAGTTCGTGATTGATCTTGTTTCTGGTGCAGCGCCAATCTCAAAGGCGTATTATCCAATTGCACCAGTGGAGTAGGAAGAAGTCATGAAGCAGGTTACCGAATTGCTTGAGATGGGTTGGATTCGCAGCAGTAACTCACTTTAGGGAGCTCCAGTTCTTCTAGTAAAGAAGAAGATGTCACAAGGAGGATGTGCATCGATTATCGAGAATTAAACCGGGTGACTATCAAGAACAAGTACCCGATCCCTCGCATTGGTGAATTGTTCGAGCAGCTTAGTGGCGCGAGGGTATTCTCGAAGCTGGATTTGTGGTCCGGATATCATCAGATCCGAGTTAAACCAGAAGATATTTGCAAGACTGTGTTCTGAACTCGGTATGGACATTTCGAGTATTAGTGATGCCCTTCGGAGTAACGAATGCACCGGCGATATTTATGGACTTGATGAGCCGAATATTTTCACCGTTCTTGGACCAATTTATAGTGGTATTCATTGATGATATTTTGGTCCACTCAAAAGAGTATGGAAGAGCATGCAGAACACTTGAAGATCACACTGCAGACATTGAGGCAAGATAAATTGTATGCAAAGATGAGAAAGTGCGAGTTTTGGCTTGAAGAAGTGAAGTTTTGGGGCATGTTGTGACTGGAGATGGAATCGCCGTTGATCCCGAAAGATTACAGAAGTTCGAGATTGTCCGACTCCGAAGAATGTTGCGGATATAAGAAGCTTTCTTGGACTCGCCGGGTACTACAGAAGGTTCGGGGAGAACTTTGCTCGTCTGGCGGAGCCGTTGACCAAGCTTACACACAAGGAGGTACCATTTGTGTGGATGGTTAAGTATGCGTCAGCTTTTGAGGCGTTGAAGTAGAAGTTGATAACCGCTCCTATTTTGACCGTGCCATACAATTCCGGAGAATTGGTGTTTCACAGCGATGCATCTGGAAAAGGATTGGGATATGTTACAATGCAGCATAGGAAGGTTATAGCCTACGCATTGAGACAGTTGAAGACCCATAAGAAGAATTACCCAACTCATGACTTGGAGTTAGCAGCGGTGATTTTCTCTTTGAAGATTTGGAGACACTACTTATTGGGCAAAAGGGTCGAAGTATTTACTGATCACAAAAGCCTGGAGTATGTGTCCACACAGAAGGAGCTTAATATGAGGCAGTGTAGATGGTTGGAGCTGATGGCTGACTACAATCTTGATCTTGAGTACCATCCGGGGAAAGTAATGTTGTGCCAGATGCGCTTAGTCGGTTGCCAGCAATTCAGATGTTGACTGCACAAAGGGAACTTATTGAAGACTTTCGGAGATTCGAGTTAGAGATCGTGCTACCGCATTCTTCGGGATAGATGATGCAGCTGCAAGTACAGTTGTCGATGATCGAGAATATTGAAGCAGCGCAGTCACAGGACCCAAGATTGCAAAAGCTTCGAGAACAGATTGAAGCTAGACTTCGAACAGACTTGTTGATGAAGATTGTTCGTTGCGATATAGTAACCATTTGTGTGTGCCAAAAGGAGACATTCGTGAAGAAGTTATGAAGGAGGCACACAGTTCCGCATATTCCGTACATCCAGGAGGCACAAAGATGTACCGAGATATACGACAGCATTTCTGGTGGGAAGGTATGAAACGGGAGATTGCCCGCTTTATAGCAAAGTGCTTGGTGTGTCAGCAAGTTAAGGCTGAACATCAACAGGTTGCTGGTTTATTGCAACCACTTCCGATTCCTCAATGAAAGTGAGAACATATAACCATGGATTTCGTGACGGCTTTACCGTGAAGTCCAAAAAGGCAACAATGCAGTTTGGGTGATTGTTGATCGATTGACCAAGACGGCTCATTTCATACTATTTCGAGTTGGGCAATCAACAGAAGCTTGGCAGAACGGTACATGCAGGAGATTGTAAGATTGCGTGGAGTGCCGGTGAGCATCATGTCCGACCGTGACTCCCGTTTCTTATCACATTTTGGAGGAGCTTACAGGAAAGTTTGGGGACTTGATTGAAGTTTAGCACAACTTACCATCCTCAAACAGATGGCCAGTCGGAGAGAATGATCCAAACTCTTGAAGACATGTTGAGAGCTTGCATGTTAGACTTCAAGGGTTGATGGTAGGATAATCTACACTTAGTGGAGTTTTCTTACAATGACAGTTTTCAGGCGACTATTCAGATGGCTCCATTCGAGGCTTTATATGGTCGCAAGTGTCGTTCACCTGTCTGTTGGAACGATATTGGAGAACGAAGATTGTTGGGACCAGATTTGGTTGTACAGACAGTTGAGAAGGTTAATACTATCCGGAATCATGTGAAAGCAGCACAAGACTGACAGAAGAGTTGGGCAGATACATCGAGAAGACCTCTAGAGTTCGCTGTTGGTAATCCGGTATTCTCGAAGATATCACCAACTAGAAGAGTTATTCATTTCGAAAGTCGGGGAAAGCTTAGTCCTCGATTCGTTGGACCTTTTGAGATTTTGGAGCATATTGGAGAAGTGGCATATCATTTGGCGTTACTACAATCTTTGGAGAATGTTCATGACGTGTTTTACGTACCTCAACTCCGTAGGTATAATCAAGATGAAACACATGTGTTGAATCATTCAGAGATGACTGTACGTGAAGATTTGACCTTTGAGGAACGACCGATGTCGATTGTGGAACGAAGAGAAAAGGTTCTTAAGAACAAAGTTTCCCTCTTGTACTTGTTTCTTGGGGAAATCGTTCACATGGAGAATCAACTTGGGAACGAGAAGATGAAGTCCGACAGAAGTTTCCACATCTATTCTTGAAATTCTTGATTGTTTATCCTTTCTTGTTCTTGGAATTTCGAGGACGAAATTCATTTTGTAGTTGGGTATAATGTAACACCCGAGTCCATTTATACCAATTCCAGTTCTCGTATTTCTTTATTCGTGATATTTCTTGATTTAACGTATTTTGGGTGCGAATGGTATTTTTATATTTTACATTGCATTCGACCCGACCCGCTTGCTTGAACCTGTTTGATTCTTATTTATAGATTGCATTGACTTGTTGCATGGATACGTGCATCTCATATTTAGTACATACTGGTATTTTATCTAGTATCGCATCTTTGATCATATAACATTTTAGGTCACAGAAAATAATTTAAAATTACATTTCATATCCGGCATGATACCCCTAACCCTGTGGTAGCATCCGCGCATCTTGTTCTCGTCCCGTTCAGTGAAACGGACATGTTAGGATGGCTACGCGCACGTACGTGCATCCGTTCTTGGGGGTATGCATTTTCTTTAACTGAGCATTCACAAATTTGGAAGTCGCATATATTTTTAATATTTTAAATCTGAATTTTTAGACCCGGCCCGGGCGTGTTTTGGAGTAAATTTGTATTTGCCAAAATCTCAAAACGGACTAATATTATATCCCTTAATTCATTATAACTTTTTAACTAAGAAAATATTTTTATATTTCCTTAACAGCCTCTCTCTCTCTCTCTGAAAATATATTTTGTATATTTTAAACAGACTATATATCTCTCTCACTTCCTCTCTCTCTCTTCTCTCTCCCTCTCTCCTCTCGCTACCCCTCTCTTTATTCTACATAATAATTAATTTATTATTATTTTTCTTTATCTGTGCCTACGTCCTCTTCCTCCTTCGCTCACGTTATTTTTCCCGTCGCGAGAAACCCTAACCCAGCGCCTTCGTCGCCGCCTAAACCACCACCTCCTCACCCCCGTTTTCACCTTCTCTCCAACCTCCTTCTTAACCCAAGAGCCAACTCCCTCTCTTTCCCCGAACCTGCACACCCACCTCCACCGACACCTCCTCGTCGTCGCCGCGCCTCGTCGTCGCCGGCGACCGTCCCTGCATCACCACCTCCTCATCTTCATCCCCTCATCTCCTTCATCACCTCTCTCTTCTCCCCCGACGACGCCTGCAACCTCACCGCAGCAAACCCATGCCAAGACCTAACCCACGCCTGTGCCTCACCTTGGCGTCGCCGTCGACCTCACCCAATCTCGTCACCCTCATCATCTCCTCACCTCCCTCTCTTCTTCCTCTCTCCCTCACACATACGAGAACCCATCCCCGAGATCCTCATTAACCCTGCACCCAACCGCAGCCAGCACCAATCGCCGGAAAACCCTCGACCTCGTCGTCACCCCCTCGCCTCCTCGTCTCTGACTCCAAGCCAGAGCACCGAACACCACAACCCCAGACCACACCCTCTTCTTTTCTTCTCTTCTTTCTTTTCTTTCCTTGAGTTCTCTACTTTCCGGTGATCATCGGAGTCGTGCATGTCGTCGACGATCCGGGCGACCCAGAAGACGTCCCCAGCCAGCGTGGTTACTTTCTTGCCTTACCTGGTTCTGTTCTGTGCTCGCGTGGACACATCGCGACGTTTTCCCAAAATCCGACGTGTCGCACGTACCGCTTTGAGATCCGACCAGGCAAGTGAAACTTGCTACATGCTACTATATTATCTATACATATTTATTTCATGATTAAATCTGTAAATTGAACCTAAGGCTATTAGTTTCTATTCTTGCATTTCGATGTCGGATTATATCATTGTAGACTCGGATCTTAAATTATAACTTGTTGCACCTTAAAGCACAATATAGTGTACCCACATCCGTGGTTAAATTACTTAATAATTATCTGCATAACCCATAGCACTTTTAAATAGTTTCTACCCCCGAATACCCGGTTGCATCCATTGAACATATTATATATATCATTGCATCCCTAGGCCATTTAATACATGTAAATGTGATTTTAATATTCCATATTCAATTCATTTAAGTGTAAGATACTTAATGTTGGAACCATAAACCGAACTCTAATCGATAACCGTACATCTATCTAGTTTATTCCGTACCTATTTGCATATCATATTACATGTTCTAATTTATTGTTCTATTAGTACCCATGCTTGTTTTGTATACCATGCTGATGCTAGTTTGACTATGAGAACCCATAAGATATCTTGTACACCCTGACATAACTTGTTACACCTACTACCTGACCCGACATGGTACCGTGCACCTCATGACATGACACCTTTATACATTACCTGGCTTGACCTGATGTACCATGGTTTTACATATTACCTGATCTTGTGTCTAATGCCAACAAACCTGACCTGTTGTCCTTACGGACCGTCCTGTTGTCTATCCAGACAAACCTGTACCTGCCTGATCCTGTGTTGACATTAGCTCTAGATTATTTAATACATGACTTAAACACATATAACTTGGGGGTATGGGGAAATCAATGATGAAACCGGACTTGTAACTCAACGGTGTGCTACCTTTACTGATCAGTTTTAGAGGCTAGGCCAGCCTTGGGACGATGCTGCTGACATCATCCATCATATCCACTATCTTTTAGAAGCTAGGCCAGCCTTGGGATGATGCCATGGACATCATTCATCGTTACCCTTTTCCTTTAGTGCCTAGTGGCATGTCTCGGTTTTAGCCCGAGAATCTTCACCGTGATCCTGGGCACGCACGGGATACTATTGAGTTACATCGATGATTCATCAAATTGATTTCAAAGACTTGAGAGTAGTTAACCCAATAGACCAGTTTAGATTACTCACTGCACACTACCTTTCACTGCCCTGATTTATATTGCTGTTACACCTGCTTTACCTTTTATAATCATACTTGCATATCTTGCTACCCTGTTTATATATTATTGCTTGATGTTATGACGCGCTGACGTCTGGGTTTTGCATGGCCCAGATCGTCTACCTTTGTTGCCGACTGATCAGGAGTATTGCCGCTGTTAGACCGAGCGGTGAGGATCCTGTTGGTATGCAGTTTTACGTTCTAGGTGTTTTATTTATTGGATCTTTTGCTTCCGCATATTATCATTTCTTGACTCATTTATTCTGGCTCATGGACATGTACTAGATAGTTTAGTTTAGTTTCTTGTTCTTGATATCTCTACAGCCGTAATGTGACTGTGGAGGGATTTTTCCTATCCACAGGTAGCATGGTTGATTATGCCACGTGCCTATCTTAGCGTACTCCGGGAAGCGGGGCGTGACAGGACCATCCATAGAAGGGTCAACCCTTGCCTCACTTATGGCGCCACAGGACTACGGCTAACCCTAAGGTTTAGCCGCAGTTCCATGGTCATAAAATCGAGTTAGGGTTTTGTTCGTCTAGAGGGTCCATAGGAATACTTGCTCATCAATTCGAATATTTTTAACTTGGAAAATTTCAGCGAGAGTAATGAGGTGGTGTGTGAAGTTCGTTCGAACAGTTAAACGCCGTCAAGTTACCAATACAATGTTAAAATTACGACTACGAAGAACTCCGAATTAGTCCCACAGAAAATTAACATCTCATGAAATTTATGGACTAAACAAACAATACCTGAAACCCTAAAATATACAGAGTAGAGCACAGTGTGGAAACGAGGCACGAAGGAGGCAATGAGGCCGAGCTCGCCGGCCATGGTGCTCATGTGCTCGGGTCAGATCCGAGCTGGGGGCCCCGTGTTCACACTGTGTTCTAGTTACATCAAATGCAAGCTTCTACAGCTGTTTAAATAATTTTTAAACGACTTTTTAAAAAATTTACAGAGAGCAAATTATGGTTTCATGATATCGTATTTTTCGGAGTTGATTTCGTTTTCGTAACTGTTTTAACATCGTGTCTAAAATTCTAGCTTGGCTCTGATACCATGTTGGGATTCCTTAGCACCTTGAGTAGGGTTTGCTAGCAACACACATGCTACAATGAAAATTTTTAGGGTGCTAAGTAATCTTAACCTAGGATCAAACTAGATGTTTAGGATAACAAGATAGTATCACATGCTAAAACAAGTGTCTAACACTAAGTGAAAGTAAATACAACCTTTGTAGACCTCCTTGCTAGACTCCTTGGATCAACTTGAGTTTGGACCGGCTTACTTGAGATCTTCCAAGTCCACGATGATCCACCCGAGGCCCCTTTTATCAAGCTACAAACTTCACTTAATCTAGGATGAAGATGAAGCAAAAACTCTAATCTAGTGGGCTACACTAAAGTAGAATGGTGATGTAGGTTTGGATCTCACTTAAAAACCTTTCCTTTTTATCTCCTTCACTCCCTTTTGAAGAGGTAGTAAGCTTTGAGGAAGAAGAAGGAGGAGATGGAAATGCTAGAGCTCTTTTTCTTTTTGATAAAAACTAAATGAAATGAGAAAAAATAATATATATGAGAGTCTCTCTCTCATCCAACCATGGTAAACAAATATCTAGATATTTTATGATTGAGTTAAGAAGCCAAATATAAATTAATCCATGGTTAATAATTAGGTGAAGTGTGGTCAAGTGTAGATAAATATCAACCATGAATTAATCCATTTTTCTTTTCTCAAATAATAAAATATATGGATATTTTATACCATGTGAGTCTTGCATTCCCGTCTCCAATGCATCAACAACCATGATAAGTATGTATGCATGTATGTGTGCATACACATCAACATGTGCACATACACCCATTCATGCATGCATGCAAATAGAAAAGGTTTTAAATGAAAAAGCTAATGGTCATTATTAAACCAACACTTGATTTAATAACCCGGTCATATCGCATACGACCCGACCAATAGAAAACGCCAGATTACAATGCGGTATCATATACATGCATTTAATCAAGCACCCGCGCATATCCCCATATACACCCCATATCGTTTCGCCTGAGGTAGGTAACCCCATTGTAGGACTCTAAGACTCGTCAATACGCTAGCAGTAGGCAGTGATCATATCACATACCCACAAACCGTCAGCGGCACCAGCAGTGCGTAATGGCTCCTAGGTATTGAGCGATCAGAAGAAAAACAAGCGAACCTGTAAAAACTCCTGTCGATCCAACCGGTAACACTTACCGTACAGTCCGGTCTCTTCATCAGATATGTTGCATATCGAGTCTAGGGATGGAAACGTCGACCCCAATAACTCAATAAGTCGTGCCGATGAATGGTCTATAACAGATAAAGAAACTATTGATAACACTTATCAGTAAATCTCAACAGCCCTGGCCAGGGACTTACTGATATAACCAATCGTGCACAATGCAACATCAACCCCCAATACCGGGAGAGACGAAACCCCTCCTATCGCTCATTTCCTCCATGTGTCTCGGGACTGTACCCAAAAGCCACCTGTTTGCACGACTCGGTAGAGCCGTGGTAGGATGGAAATCAAAGCACAGTGGGAGAACACATGAGACTCTATAACAATCTCGGGTCTACAGACTAACCTGTACCAGTGTCACCTGAGAACTGCTATCCGACGATAGATATAATACCGGTGAGTCCGTCCAGTGTACCCAGTCTCCACTGAGCACTCGTATACGATTTCGATGTCAAACATCAATGGATATGGGAACATCCATCGCCCATCATATGGGTCTAGTATCATATACGCTAGTCTACTCTGGAATATCAATGCCCCATCTCGATACACCTACGACTAGGGATATTTCAGGATATGCTTATAAACTACAGATGTCCCACTAATATGATCTACATCATAATCACAATAGTCAAGCAAATATCCTCAGGGCTATATCAACATGTGCAAATGAATAAAAGCATGATCAAGTGAACATGTTAGATAAAGAGCAACCAGATAGCATACTATCATGTCGAGCAAGAATGTCCTCTGTGTATATATACATGTATAAATACATCCACTATCATATAATAGCCTCTAGGGCATACATATACCCAACAGTGATACCGCCTCAGAATATGCCTGGATCTCTGATGGGACCTGGATTCCTTAGCCAAATCCATAGCTCCATTGTTATCACAATACAAAGGTAATGGATGCTCAATGGACGGAACCACACCAAGTTCAATAATGAACTTCTTCATCTAGAAAGCCTCTTTGGCAGTATTGTTGGCAGCGATGTATTTAGCCTCCATCGTCGAGTCTGCCACGGTTTCTTGCTTTGAACTCTTCCAACAAACCGCCCCTCCATTGAGGGTAAAGACAAATCCCGAGTGCGACTTAGAGTCATCCTTATCACTTTGGAAGCTCGAATCGGTAAAGGAATCCACCTGGAGTTCTCCGTTACCATACACAAAAAATATCTCTTTAGTCCTTCTCAAGTACTTGAGAATGTTCTTCACAGCTATCCAGTGACTCTCTCCTGGATCTGCTTGATACCTACTCACTATACTTAGTGAGTATGGTACATCGGGTCTGCTACATAGCATCGCGTACATGATAGAGCCTACTGCCGAAGCATAGGGTATCCCTTGCATGCGAGCTCTCTCCAAATCAGTCTTTAGAGACATCTCTTTAGAGAGAGTGAGTCTAGAGATCGTGGATAAGTTCCCACGCTTGGATTCTTCCATACTAAACCTCTTTAGTATGGTGTCAATGTACCTGGATTGGGACAATCCCATTATCCTTTTAGATCTATCTCTATAGATCTTAATCCCCAAAATGCAGGAGGGATCACATAGATCTTCATTGAGAATCTATGTGATAAAAAGAGCTTGACCGAGTGCAGCATAGGAACATCATTTCCCATCAAGAGTATGTCATCTACGTACAATACGAGGAAGACAACCTTACTCTTTGCTACCTTCTTGTAAATACAAGGTTCATCTATGTCCTTGATGAAGTCAAACTCTTTGACTACAACATCAAAACAAATGTTCCAACTCCGTGATGCCTGCTTTAACCCGTAGATGGATTTAAGCAGCTTGCACACCTTTCCGCTGCTCCCACTGTCCACGAAGCCCTCTGGCCGAGTCATGTACACACACTCCTCTAAATCACCATTTAGAAAGACGGTCTTAACATCCATTTGCCAGATTTCGTAGTCATGGTATGCAGCAATGGTAAGTAGGATCCGGATGGACTTAAGCATAGCTACAGGAGAAAAGGTTTCGCCATAATCCATACCTAGATGTTGACGAAAACCCTTTGCAACAAGCATAGCTTTGAAAGTCTCAACTTTTCCATCTACACCAAGTTTCTTCTTAAAGATCCATTTGCTCCCAATGGGTTTTACCACTTCAGGAGCAACTTCCAAAGTCCATACTTTGTTGGTGTACATGGATTCCATCTCAGATCGCATTGCATCCAGCCATTTCACAGAGTCCCTACTCGTGATGGCCTGCTCGAAACTAGTCGGGTCATCATCTTCCATGATGCAGTCCTCGCTCCTACCATCAATGAGAAAAACGTAGTATCTCTCAGGTGGATGAGGAACCCTACTAGATCGGCGGAGACGCTGAGATTCGTTGGCAACTATCGGATCCTCTGGTTCCACTAAATCTTCAATTGTAGTTTGTTCTGCTGGAACTTCTTCCAGCTCTACCTCTTCGCCACTAATTTCTTTTGCAAGAAATTCCTTTTCTAAAAAGGTGGTTGTTCCCACCAAAAATTTCTATGCAAAAGAGCCCAAGGAATCAAATGGCAGCGATACGCTTAAGAAAATGTGAACCAGTATTTTTCGGGCTGTATTTTGACAAACTCTCAAATGAGAAACAGCTAACTTCTGATGTTAACGAATGCGTCTCGAAAAAACCTTCGATTTGATATATTATGGGCCCCATAATTCTTCCGGGATCAAAAGTTATGAGCAAATGTGCTATGCACGTGTAATCTAAGGAAGAAAATGCGAACCAGTATTTTCCGGGCTGTATTTTGACAAACTCCCGAATGAGAAACAGCTAAATTCTGATGGTATCAAAAGTGTCTCCAAAACTCCTTCGATTTGATATATTATGGGCCTCATAATTCATCCGGGATCAAAAGTTATGAGCAAATGTGCTACGCACATGTAATCTAAAGTAATGCTCTACTACATGAGTGATGCATTTTTAGTCCCACATCGGGAAAAAGAAAGATCTCTTCTCTACCACTCCCATATAAATAAGAAGGGATACCTCTTTAAAAAGTTAGAGAATTCAATTCTCAAAGGAGCTTAGTTCTCTAAAATAGGGCCATAGCTGCCCCCCCATAATGCGCATATGCGCAAGCGCCATGTGCGCTACGTGTAATGCACGTGTGCCCGTCACATGCGCGCCACGTGCAACGCACGTGAGCCAAACATGTGCAATGCACATGAAAGAATTCAATTCTCAAAGGAGCTTAATTCTCCAAGTTAGGGCCATAGCTGCCCCCCATAATGCGCAAGCGCCATGTGCGCCACGTGCAATGCACGTGCACCCGCTACATGCGCGCCATGTGCAACGTGTTGGATATAGTGCCTTCAAAGTCAATTATTGGATCGCAGGCATGTGATTGAAATGATTGAGAGAGGACCTATATCGGTACGACAGTCTTACTCGAGATGATAGTATGCTATCTGGTTTATCTTTATCATCGTGTACTGATTTAGGTGACATGATGTGTATCACTATTACACGTTGATAGATCCCATAGGATTCTTGCTTGACTACCAATAGTATGATGGCAATCATATAATGAGAGTTAGGTAGTCTATAAGCAAATCCTTAAAAGTGGTCCCTAGTCGCAGGAGTTTCGAGATAGGGCATCGATACTCCGGAGTAGACTAGTGTATACAGTCGAGACCCCGACGAGGGGCGGTGGCCAGTCTTACAAGCCAATGGTGTCAGTTGATTCACCTAAGATGTATACAGGTGCTCATTGGGTTATGAGTACACCGAACAGGACTTGCCGGGAATATGCTAGCTGGTTTTTGAAACCTTTCGTCAGATGGCAATTCCCAGGTGACATGTGTATAGGTTAGTCTATCGACCTGAGATCGTCATTTGTCTCGCGTGAGTTCCCACTGTGCTTTGATTATTATCCTACCACGGCTCAAAGGAGTCGTGCAAACAGGTTTTAGTTGGGTACAGTCTCGAGCCACATGGAGGCAGTGAGCAGATCGGTAGGGGATTCGTTTCTCCCAACGTTGGGGGTGAGATCGCGCTGTGTTTAGGAGAGCCATTACACGAAGTCCATGGCCATGGAAAGCAAGATTTACTGGTAGGTATTCCAGTAGCATCTCAGGGTGTTTTGGGCTACACTCTGACACGACTTATACCGATTTTGGGGGTCTGACATTTACCAGCTCCTTAGGCCCGATATGTGATACTCATAGACGAACGGACCGAACTGTACGGATATTGTCACACATAGGCTCAGTAGGGTTCCAGGATGAGTTCGCTCATCGGACTCCTTTTCACTCAGTACATGGGCAGCCGTTACGTATAGCTAGTACCACTGACAGCTTGTGGTTAAACCCACTGCCAGGGTATTGACGAGTCTTTAGAGTCCCCCACTGAAAGTTTCCCAGTTCAGACGAAACGTTGTAGAGGTCGTATGGTTTTATAGAAGGGTTCGAACATACGCATGCACTTATGCATGTGTCATGGTTCGGACGGATAATACTAGCGGGCTTTGGTTTAAGACGGATCCTAGTATTATACCATGTAGATTTTGTCTCGTTGCATTTGTATTCGGTCGGAATACAAATGCGGGTATGTATATACAGCTGCAAGGTTATCCTGTAATTTAGTACGGAATCGCTTTTTTGAAGTTGCCAGTTTGCATTCCTTATTTGGCCAAATTCCCTTCCTATTCTTCTTGGCTGAATTTTTGCTTAGAGGGGGTCTTTGCAAATTTTGAAATTAGTAAAGGAGGGGGTTTTCTGTGGCGGGGTGGCTCCAACAGCTTGTGGATGGTTCTAGGATGAGCATGACTTTATTTTGTGCAATATTGTTTTGCATTGATGACTTTTGGATTGAAAAGGATATTTTGTGTTGAGATCTTTTTCCTTGGGGTCACCTCTTCCTCTCTTTTGGTCACCTTCCCCCTCAATTTCCAATAAGCTATTTATTTGTGGTCGGCCACACAAAATGTGTGGGTGTGTGCTTGAGATTGATTCATTCTTGAAAAATCCATAGCTCATTTTCACTACTCTTATTTGGCAACTTCGATTAACCCTCGAGACAAAGTATTCTACACTATCTCTACTTCAACCTTGGACATGTCGGCTAGCAAACTTCATATTCGAGTTGCCTCGGTTCAGAGGCGGGAGCCCGTATAAAGATTCGTTGATGTGGCGCAGCTTTCGGCGAGGAGGAGACCGTTGATCGATCGAGATTGGAGAGCGAACATCATCGCCGTAGCCGCAACATGCTGGGGACAGAGCTTAAAGACCGAAGGACACGGATCGATCGGTATAATCTTAAAACCCCACTTTACAGTACACTAGTTTACGGTTAATGGAACGATCCGGGATTTAAATTTGCGTCAGCGCCAGTTCGAAAAAGTTTTTTGTTCCGCATTTGGCCTTGGTAAGACGGCCGAGGCGCTGGCGTAGACTCACAACGCACGTGAGCCAAACATGTGCAACGCACGTAGGATAATTTAATTGTCAAAGGAGCTTAGTTCTCCATGTTAGGGCCTTAGCTGCCCCCCCATAATACGCATATGTGCAAGCGCCATGTGCGTCACGTGCAATGCACGTGCGCCCGCTACATGCGCGCCACATGCAACGCACGTGAGCCAAACATGTGCAACGCACGTGGGAGAATTCAATTCTCAAAGGGTCTTAGTTCTCCATAGGAGCTTAGTTCTCTGAGTTATGGCCTTAGCTGCCCCCCATGATGTGCAAGCGCCACGTACGGCGCATGTGCGCCCGCCACGTCCGACGCACGTGCGCCCAACACGTGCGACGCACGTGCGCGAACGCAAAAAGGTCTTTTTCAGCAGTTAGGAGGTTAAGCTTCAACATATTCTTCCTCCTGATAAGTGGGACTTGGTTCAAAGGGTACATCCCTCCACACCTTCGATATATGGCGCTGTAATCCCTCAGCATCGTCGGAGAGGTGGTGGGACCCAACGACCATTGATCTCTCTTTCCAAATAACAGAGGGACCCCGATAATCTCCAAGTTCAAAAATAGGGGAGACACATACACAGACAGAGAGAGGGGGGAAGAAAAATAGAGAGAGAATTTAATTCTCTAAAGAAGATGAACCCTCCCAAAAGCTCTCACAAAAAGAGAATTTAATTCTCAAACCAAGAGTTTAACTCTTCTCAAAAGAACTTAGTTCTTCCTCTGGTTAAGATCTGCAGAAGCAGATCTCCCCACAAGTTGAGAATTTAATTCTCATCGGGGAGATTCTGTCATGCAGATCCAAAGCCTAAGGAAAATAACTGAGTCCAAAAGAGTTTAACTCTTACAAAACATATGGGAATTTAATTCCTCTAAAACTAGGGTTTAACCCTTTAAAAAGAAATTAATCCCTGCAAAGAACAAAGGAGAACTTGATTCCTCAGAACCATAGAAGAACAGCTTGGTGATGCATATTAGTGTTCAATGTTACATAATAAAAGCTCACGTGTCCCCACGTGAATACCTTTGAGGAACAAAAAAAAGGGAAAGACTGAGATCTAGTCACATGACCCCACGTGACCCCTGAGAAGTGCTCGGCACTTATAAAAGAGAAAAAAGAATAAACACAAGATAGCTCCCATTTTGGGGGCACCCCACGTGTTCCCACGTGACCCCCAAACAGTGGTGTATAAAAGAGGGAGAAAATTCCAAAGACAACGCTCGCATTTTGAAGGCACCTCACGTGTCTGCACGTGACTGTTTGATGAACTAAGTGCTTAGCACATATAAATGAAAGAGGAATAAAATCCAGAAAACAGTTCTCACCTCGGGCGTCTCACGTGCTCACACGTGAGCCAAGTGCTTAGCACTTATATATATATATATATATATATATATATGAGGGAACAAACTCAAGGAACAATGCCCACTTCGGGGCCCCTCACGTGTTCACACGTGATCTCCTCCAAAGTCCAGTATTTAACATTGATTCAGTGCTTAGCACTATGGGATGACTAAGGGAAATCAACCTTAGCTCAAATTAGCTAAATCTTCCAAAGCCAAGACCCTTTTTGTCACCAATCAACCGAGCCTCCATGTTCAGGTCTCCTCAAACTAATCTTAGTCCCAAAGATGACTAGTGTTCTCCTAACAGATGACATCTAAACTGATGTTCATCCCATTTCCCAAATCGGGATATTGGTTCAAGGGCACATCTCTTCATACCTCTGATACATGTCGTTGTAATCCTTCAACGTCTTCAGAGAGATGGAGGGTCCCAATAACTAATAACTTTTGGTGCATCCCAAACGGTGGAACCGAAATCACATAGACTATAAGGTCCTTAAACTCATGGACTATGATGTCCTTAAACTTTACGGACTGTGGGGTCCTTAAACTCATGGACTATGATGTCCTTAAACTTTATGGACTGTGAGGTCCTTAAACTCATAGACTATGATGTCTTTAAACTTTACAGACTATGACGTCTCTAAACTCCATGTACTATGATGTCCTTAAACCCATTTGACCGCAAAGTCCCTAAACTAAAAAAATAGAGCCCAAATGCTTTTTTGTTGGATCCAAATGATCCTGTTGAGTAGATCTTAGTCTAAAATTAGACTAACGTATCCTCAACAAACGTTTAAATTGATCTTAGTCTCAAATGAGATTAACGGTCCTTAAACCCAAACCAAACCCAAATCTAAGAAAATACGGATTTGGACTAATCAACGTCCTACAGGCGACAAAATAAATTAGTCTTCGTATACAATCCACGGGCAACCGAAAATAAAACACACAAACATGACACGAAGTGACCGTCTGGAGAAGGAGAAAGTGGTAACCGCGATGCGGTAGCGTAATTAACTGCAGGGGCTTGCACCTGCAGGGAAGAGCGTCCCCAGAATCAAAAACCCCTCAAATGAGGGGGAATCTGACGAAGTCTGCTACAACGGCCGCATCTGTCTAAACCTCCGATACATAGTGCCATAAATCAACTTGGCATCTTCGGAAAGGTGGACGGATAAAACCCAAATAGCATATGCCCCCAAAATTCAGGCCAGACGTCCCAACGTTCCGGACGCGTCTTTCAACGGAGAACAGATTTTGGCACGCCCGGTGAGACCTTTTCCTCTTTCCACTCCACACTTCATGTGTCATGTTCGCGAATGAGTCATAGTTTGATATGGTTGCATGTTTCCCCCAATGAGAGCAAAGCTCTGTTTTGAAATTCAAAATTTAAAAATTGAAGCAACGCTTCAGATTCGGCGCTAGGCGCGTTGCGCGCCACGTGTCAAACATAGATGTGCTAGCGCCAGGTGCGCTGCGCCCTAGGCAGCACACCCTCCAATCAGAGCAAAACTCTGTTTTGAAATTCAAAATTCAAAATTTGAAGCAACTCTTCAGATCCAGCGCTAAGCGTACTGCGCGCCACATGTTAAACACGGGTGCGCTAGCGCAGTTGCGTTGCTCTCTATGCTGCGCGCCACGTATCAAACGTAGGTGCGCTCGCGCAAGGTGCGCCAGCGCTGGAATTAAGAATTCCCCACCGTTAGATCAAAAGATCGAATTGTAGGGTTGCTAGGCACGCTCACAAGGTTCTATGAGGCATCAGCCATGCCCGATTAAAAATTTAGCCGTGCCGAACAACCCGATGCCGGATCTTTAAACTAGGGTTTAGGCGAAAACAAGCATGTTAAACTCTTTAACACTAAGTGAGAGGGATTACAACCTTTGTAGATCCGGCCCTTCACTTCTTAAGCTCCGTGTTGAGGTCCCTTCGCTGTGATCATCGTGTTCTGGACTCTCGAGAGGCTTCACGAAGAGAATGATGCAACCTTGCTTTCGATCTTCGATAACATAGATGATCTACCTTGAAATTTCGTTAACACAAGCTATCACTCAAGAAATGATGTGAACACCCTCATCTAAATAGCAAGGATAGATGAGGATGATGAAGTAGGATTTTTGCTCTCATTTATAATCTTTTTCTCACTCACTTTCATCACAAAATAAAGCTATTTCAAGAAGAAACTCAAGGAAGAAGAAGATGATTATCATATTCCTTTTGTGATGAATAATGAATTATTGTAGTGGTTACAAATCTAACCAAGGGTTAAGCATGAAGGAGTTAACCCTTGTAGAGAATTAACTAGAGTTAATGGTTTGGATTGGGTTAACATAATATCTTCACAAAATATCAAGCAACCACAAAGTCAAAGCTTCATGAAGCTTCATGCAAAAGCTAACCCTAATCCATACCCTAACCAAGTTTAAACCCTAAACCATTGTTAAATTTGTAACCCTAACATGTTACAATATTATATATCACATATACAATATATTTTGTAACAATAGAAAATAATACAATTAACATAGATCGCATATATATCAATGTATTATCCCGTGAGAAAATGAATCTTTTAGTGAGCTAAAATTAGTTAATGTAATTTAATATATCATATATATTATTATACATTAAATTATCGAATCAACACTTGATCCGACAATCCGGCTATATCGCATATAACCGACTAATACAATGACCCGGCTATATCACATATACCCGGCCGATATCTCATATCGCGAGAATCCAATACGGTATCACATACCGCATTATCCTCGGTCCCGCACATATCACATATGTGCTCCTACTCCGTTTTGCCTGAGTCAATAAACCTCTGTGTAGGACTCTAAAGAATCGTCAATACGCCGGCAGTAGGTGATGATCATATCAAACACCCACAAGCTGCAAGCGGTCAGCTAAACGAACTGCCACCCAGGTATTGAGCGCTCAGAAGATCAACAAGCAAGCCTGTACATTCTCCTGTGAATCCAATCAGTAACACTCCCGTACAGTCCGGTCTCGTCGTCTTATATGTCGCATATCTCGCCTAGGAGTGGTAAACGTCAGACCCCAGTAGCTTGATAAGTCGTGTCGATATGAGGTCTATAACAGTTCGAGAAACTACTGATAACACTTACCAGTAAATCTCAGCAACCCTGGCCAGGGATTTCCGGTTATAGCCAATCGAACACAGCGCAACATCAACTCCCTGTACCGAGAGAGACGAATCCCCTCCTATCGCTCATTGCCTCCATGTAATTCGGGACTGTATCCAAAAGCCACCTTTTTGCATGCCCTCTTGGACATGGTATGATGGAAATCAAAGCACAGTGGGAATCACACAAGACTCTATGACGATCTCGGGTCAACAGACTACTCTGTACCAGTGTCACCGGAGAACTGCCATCTGACGTAAGGTATAATACCATCTGGAAGTTCTCGGCGAGTCCGTCCAGTGTACCCAGTCTCCATTGAGCACCCGTACACCATCCTTGATGTCAAACACCGATGGATATGGGATTATCCATCGCCCATCATATAGGTCAAGATGCGTATACGCTAGTCTACTCTGGTGCATTGATGCCCTGTCTCGATACACCCTCGACTAGGAACTGTTATAGGATGTACTCGTCGACTACTGTGGCCCCACTAGTATGATCTCATCATAGTCCCAGTAGTCGAGTACATATCCTAAGGGCTTTATTAACATGTAACATAGAGACAGTCAGAGTACATGTTAAGATAAAGTACAACCAGATAGCATACTATCATGTCGAGCAAGAAAGTCCTCCCTATATATGTCCTAGCATCCACTACAATATACATCGTATGTACAGTAATGGCCTCTAAGGCATGCATATAACTAACAATCTCCCACTTGCGCTAGGGCCATCTGTTGTGGTATCACATACCCAACAATTAGCTGCGGTTGAAGTATCTCATACTCAACTATCCCATAAATGTCTCTACTGGGAAAAAGGCCTTTGTGAGTGGATCCGCGCTGTTGTTCTCTGTGTCTACTCTCCTAACCTCGATCTGTCTGGAGATCAACCATCTCCATGATCAGGTGATATTGCCTAAGAAGAATATCTGGATTTCTGATGGGACGGGGGTTCCTTGGCAAAAGCCACAACTCCATTGTCTCACAATGGTAGGAACGAAGTTCATCTTATGAACTTATATATCCAGACTGCCTCTTTGGTAGCATCCTTGGTAACGATGTATCTTGCCTTTAATCGTCTAGTAAGTCACGATATCTAGCTTGGAACTCCTCCAACATACCGTTCCTCCACTGAGGGTAAAGACAATGCCTGCGACTGACATTCAGTCGTCCTTATCACCCTAGAACCTTTCCAGTGATTCTCCCCAGGATCGATTGATACCATCTCACTACAACTAGTGAGTATCCTAACATCCAATTAGATCTATCTCATAGATCCAAAACTCAGGATTTAGGAGGTATCACCTTGATCCTATATAGAGAATCCTTGTGATAAGCGGAGATTGACCGAGCGTAGCATAGGAAACTCCTTCCCTATCAAGAGTATGTCATCCACGTACTCTATGAGGATCACCACCATACTCCCTACTACCTTTTTGTATATACATGGTTCATCTACCATTTTGATGAAGTCAAACTCTTTGACTACCACATCAAAACAGATGTTCCAACTCCGCGATGCCTGCTTTATCCTATAAAGCATCTTGCACATGTTTCCGCTGCTCCCACTGTCTACGAAGCTCTCTGGCTGTGTACTTATAGATGCTCTTTTCTAAAACATCATTTAGAAAAGCAGTCATGACACCCAACCACCAGATATCGTTGTCGAGGTAAGTAGCAGTGGCAAGTAGGATCTGGATGGACTTAAGCATAGCTTTGAAAGTCTCAACTTTTCCATATACACCAAGTAATCTTCTCAAGATATACTCGCTTGTGAAGGGGATTTAACCCTTCAGGTAAAGCAACCAAAGTCCATACTTTGTTGGTGTATAAGGATTCCATCTCAGATCGCTAAGCATCCAGCCATTCTTACAGAGTCCCACTCCTGATGGCCAGCTCGAAACTAGTTGGGTCATCATCTCATGATTCAATCCTTGCTCCCACTGTCATAGAGAAACCGAAGTATCTCTCAGGTGGGTGAGGAACCCTACTAGATCGGCGGAGAGGCTGAGGTTCATTGGTTTCTATTGAATCCTTTGGTTCAACCAAATCATCTGCTGTAGTTTGTATAGCTGGAACCTTTCCAGTTCTACATAACAGACCTTGCCTCGAGCTTATCCGGATTTTGCTTTTAGACATAGGCTGGACAACCCCAAATCTTAACAAACTTAAGATATGGGCTCTTTCCATTCCATATCACATATGAAGTGGTAGGCAACTGATTTGATTTGAACCCTATTCAATAGGTATGCAGCTTCTCAAGTGCATAACTCCCAAAAGGAAATAGGAAACTCAGTAGTACTCATCATAGAGCACACCATATCACATAGGGTGCTATTGCTCCGCCCCGATATACCATCGTGCTATGGTGTATACGGAGGAGTAATGCTGAGAGAGAATCTCATTCTCCTTTAGAATAGTCCAGGAATTCCGTGCTCAAGTATTCTCCTCCTTGATCTCATCAAAGGACATAATACTTATACCCGTATGTTGGTTCTCTACTTCTAACTTATATTCTGTGAATATCTCAAAAGGTTCGGACTTGTGTTTCAACAGGAACATATGTCTGAATCTTGAGAGATCGTCAGAGAATGTAATGAAGTACAAAGAACCGGTCTTGGCATGCGTAGACAGGAGACTTTCATACATCAGCATGTATCAATCCCAAGAGTTCACTAACTCTTTCTCTGTTTCCAATAAACAGAGCTATGGTTATCTTATCTTTGTGACATGACCGGCAAGTTTCACAAGATGTAAATTCAAACAGATTTAAATATGCATCTAAATGTAACTTAGCTAGTCGAGTCGCATTGATATGACCTAGTCTACAATGCCTTAAGAAGAAGTCGTTCATTTCTGAACTCTTCCTCTTGTGTGTGTTCTGTATAATAAGAACTGTAGTTTGATTTAGAACGTCAATGCTTTTAGATAACGTGCCTGAACTGATCAACTCTTGATATAGGAAATGTTCAAAACATTATCCAACAATACAAAATTATATCCTTTCTTTATTAATAAAGAGAATGATATGATGTTGTATATCAGGTTCGGTATCTAATAACATTTGTTCAGAATCAATGTATTCTGGTAATACAGGGTGATAGTGACCAACAGACTTAGCTGCAACACTTGCACCGTTTCGATCTCATGAAACTTATCACCCGTTCTCAGTTCTCTACCTTTCTGTAGCCCATGTAACAGATTACATATGCGGGATCCTGATCCGGTATCTCATACATAGGACGTAAAGGATACTGAGAAACGGTTCTATGTAATGAACATACCCGAAGATGATGCATCAACATGCACTTTCTTCGTTTGGGCGGCACGGGAAATCTGGTATTCCCTAATTTCCTGCTCTATCTTATAACAATTATAAGTTGGAGCGGGACCAACGTTCCCCAGCTCAGTATAACAAGCGGGTTCAGTCAATATATCCGTTTTATTATCTTGATTAAGGCGTGATATGGTCGCTACCTGGAGAGAGAGAGAAGAAAACACTCAGCGTATGCTCTTGCAATAGATTGGTTATCTAATATATCTAATCAAGATGTCTCCCACTGTTTTAATCAAATCTTCCTTCAAACCCTAAAAAGAAAGACTAGCCGGGATTAATTACACGCTACAAGTTCGCCAATCTTTCAGCCCGGCCAGCGTCGGTACTTTGAGGGAGGTTCCCCGTGCTTTCGCACGGACCTAATTAAAGTAAACCTCGTTTTTCCAGAGGCATAACATCGTTAACACCTTTCTAGACACCTACTTGATCGGCTAATTGTAATGTGTAAAACTCTCCGAGGAGTAACTCTTACTCGCAGCGGGTATCGGGATCCAACTATCTCAAAGAAGGTATGCAATCTCATTGCAAATTTCAACACTTGAAATTCCCAATAATATTTTACCCCTAGCATCTATATGACCTTAACATAGTCAACAAATCATAAGTGCTAGTCAAGTTCAACCCGTCATTTCCCGATTGAATTAAACCCACCCGCACGACCCTTAACATAGTCAACAAAGTCGCACGACTACTCTTATCCAATCGCATCATATGCTTATACAGATAAGCACTAATCAGCCATCGCACACTACGCCTTAACATAGTCAACAAACATAGCACGAATACTAACTAGTACTTATCTGAAATGACGGAGGGCTACGACAGGTTTTTAAGAAAACCTTTTGCGTAATGAACTTGATATCGTCGTAGAATCGAGTGATTTTAAATGGAGTGGTTTTTAGGCTTTTCTAGTTTTGCTAAAGGGGTCACTCCCGGTGAAGGGATCGTCGGCCCTTTCCTCATCGAATAAGGTGCAGGGTATATCATATATACCACTATGCAAAGCAAGAACTATAGTAGCAATCAAAAGACAAACCGAGTTTGTAGCATCTGCTAGTTTCACTAAAGAGGTCACTCCCGGTAAAGGGATCTCGGCTCTTTCCTTATCGAATAAGGTGCTGGATGTTCTACAAGGAACACTGCTATGCAAAGCAAGAACTAGAGCTACCAGTTTTTAAACAAGTTTCTACAACATCTTTAGGTTTCTTTTATTTCATTAATCTCATTAATGAAGTCCCATTTTATTATGCTTCACAAGCATCACTTTTGAAACGAAATCTGCAATATAACATATATCTCATATATATAATATAAACATTCTTCTCAGGCAGTAATATGATCTCATCACAGAACATTGCAGCAGAAGAACATATATGAAATATTGGATATACTAGGACGTCCGTGTTTTTAATACGAGCCTGTATAAATCACGGATTCCACGGTCACGATGAATAGCCAAACCCACATCCCTAGACCCCTACGAGAGCGGCAAGCAACACTGCCAATTCTAGGGTTAGGAGACCCGGTCTCGACTCTTCGAGATGGTCTCCCACTGGACCCTAGAACCCGGTTACTTGTGCTCCCCGCCTTGGGTCTACTTAATGCGGAAAAGTAAACAATATACAATGGTGACATCATCCTCAGCCCGGAAGTGCCCCAATAAAAGAATATTACATACAAATGAATTTTACATGAATGAAAAAGAAAAAACTCTCATCTCACATAAAACCCCTGGCTATTCAAACGCGACGATCCAATACAACATATCACAGCAACACATAATATCTCATATCATCAACGTAAGCAAGTATGCGTATCCCGATTGTCGTTGATGTATAGCAACGAAGCCGGCGATACACCACATACTATGCTTACGGTCATAGAAAAGAAAGTGTAAAACTACAACAGTTGGAATCCGCAACCTCCTTAGACATCGCATGCCTAACCAAATGAATTCCTTAGATATCGCATGCCTAACAATTATAAACCCCGCGTTTTAGTCTCATTATCGAAAACACTTTTCAATATCAAGTCAGGCAATTCAACAAGATTCCCGACAACCTGATCGAATGCTCGTCGCAAACTTTAGTAGACGACCGCACCCCCGATGCCGTCGACGAAGTGCACTAAAGCGGAACACCGCTGCCACGAGCACCCGAACGGATGCTTTTGGCGACGGGGTTCTCCTACAGCCACTTGGTCGGGGCTATGGGGCATGGTTGTCTATTAAGTTTACCCGGCGAGTATCCGCGTACGCTACGTGATTGCGACGGACTTTTGATCACATCAAAATCCCGTGGCAACCGATCAATTGAGACTGAACTGCTAGATTTATAACATTCAAATTAGTTATCTCATAACTACCTGTGGATTCCAAATATTGTATCACATTCCAGATAAATAGAAAATGTTAAACTTTCCGATCGAATAATCAAACACCCAAGATTTCCCAATAGCTCAACACTTGAGCGGAGTTTAAAAATATCCATCACATACCACAGTACCAATGGTCCAGCCGTAGAAGGGTCAAGCCAACGCCTCACATGTGGCACGCCGTACTGCCCCAAACCCTAAGGTTTAGAGGCAGTTCAAGACGGTCACATAATCGAGTTAAGGTTTGTTGTCTTCTAGAGGGTCCACCGTGTTACTTGCACGACTTAGAAAGTTTCAAACTCGAGAAAAAATCTAACTTTTGAAAAAATTTCCGACTGGGGAAAAAGTGAGTTATTGATATCCGTTCGAACTTTTTAACAGTTTCTAGAATTATCCGGAAAAACTAAACAAAGTTAAATTATCCGATCGAATCAACGAGTCCCCAATACAACCCAGAAAACTCAACACTTGAGCAAAATTAAAAATACCCAGAAGAATCAGGAAGCACCAATGGTTATTACTGTGGAAACAGTGCTTCATGAAACAACTTTCTGGCCGTAGAACCGCCGCCAATGCCATGGTACGGCCGCGGTTCCGCGGCTCTTTAGTCGTATTACAAGAACGTGTTTCACAGTAACTCTTTTATTGCCCTGCTGATTTTTTAAGCATTTTTAATTCAGAAAAAATCACAATTTTAGAAAATTTCCAGAGAAGGGTTCAAATTAGGGTTTCGGGTTTCGATCGGACTTTAAACTTCGCTCAGACTTCGCCTAAATCTCTAGCATGGCTCTGATACCACTGTAGGGTTGCTAGGCACGCTCACAAGGTTCTATGAGGTATCAACCATGCCCGATTAAAAATTTAGCCGTGCCGAACAACCCGATGCCGGATCTTTAAACTAGGGTTTAGGCGAAAACAAGCATGTTAAACTCTTTAACACTAAGTGAGAGGGATTACAACCTTTGTAGATCCGGTCCTTCACTTCTTAAGCTCCGTGTTGAGGTCCCTTCGCTGCGATCATCGTGTTCTGGACTCTCGAGAGGCTTCACGAAGAGAATGATGCAACCTTGCTTCCGATCTTCGATAACATAGATGATCTACCTTGAAGTTTCGTTAACACAAGCTATCACTCATGAAATGATGTGAACACCCTCATCTAAATAGCAAGGATAGATGAGGATGATGAAGTAGGATTTTTGCTCTCATTTATAATCTTTTTCTCACTCACTTTCATCACAAAAGAAAGCTATTTCAAGAAGAAACTCAAGGAAGAAGAAGATGATTATCATATTCCTTTTGTGATGAATAATGAATTATTGTAGTGGTTACAAATCTAACCAAGGGTTAAGCATGAAGGAGTTAACCCTTGTAGAGAATTAACTAGAGTTAATGGTTTGGATTGGGTTAACATAATATCTTCACAAAATATCAAGCAACCATAAAGTCAAAACTTCATGAAACTTCATGGAAGCTTCATGCAAAAGCTAATCCTAATCCAAACCCTAACAAAGTTTAAACCCTAAACCATTGTTAAATTTGTAACCCTAACATGTTACAATATTATATATCACACATACAATATATTTTGTAACAATAGAAAATAATACAATTAACATATATCGCATATATATCAATGTATTATCCCGTGAGAAAATGAATCTTTTAGTGAGCTAATATTAGTTAATGTAATTTAATATATCATATATATTATTATACATTAAATTATCGAATCAACACTTGATCCGACAATCCGGCTATATCGCATATAACCGACTAATACGATGACCCAGCTATATCACATATACCCGGCCGATATCTCATATCGCGAGAATCCAATACGGTATCACATACCGCATTATCCTCGGTCCCGCACATATCACATATGTGCTCCTACTCCGTTTTGCCTGAGTCAAGAAACCTCTGTGTAGGACTCTAAAGAATCGTCAATACGCCGGCAGTAGGTGATGATCATATCAAACCCCCACAAGCTGCAAGCGGTCAGCTAAACATAACAGCCACCCAGGTATTGAGCGCTCAGAAGATCAACAAGCAAGCATGTACATTCTCCTGTGAATCCAATCAGTAACACTCCCGTACAGTCCGGTCTCGTCGTCTGATATGTCGCATATCTCGCCTAGGGGTGGTAAACGACAGACCCCAGTAGCTTGATAAGTCATGTCGATATGAGGTCTATAACAGTTCGAGAAACTACTGATAATACTTACCAGTAAATCTCAGCAACCCTGGCCAGGGATTTCCGGTTATAGCCAATCGAACACAGCGCAACATCAACTCCCTATACCGAGAGAGACGAATCCCCTCCTATCGCTCATTGCCTCCATGTGATTCGGGACTGTACCCAAAAGCCACCTTTTTGCATGCCCACTTGGACGTTGTATGATGGAAATCAAAGCACAGTGGGAATCACACAAGACTCTATGACGATCTCGGGTCAACAGACTACTCTGTACCAGTGTCACCGGAGAACTGCCATCTGACGTAAGGTATAATACCATCTGGAAGTTCTCGGCGAGTCTGTCCAGTATACCCAGTCTCCACTTAGCACCCGTACACCATCCTTGATGTCAAACACCGTTGGATATGGGATCATCCATCGCCCATCATATGGGTCAAGATGCGTATACGCTAGTCTACTCTGGTGCATCGATGCCCTGTCTCGATACACCCTCGACTAGGAACAGTTATAGGATGTACTCGTCGACTACCGTGGCCCCACTAGTATGATCTCATCATAGTCCCAGTAGTCGAGTACATATCCTAAGGGCTTTATCAACATGTAACATAGAGACAGTCAGAGTACATGTTAAGATAAAGTACAACCAGATAGCATACTATCATGTCGAGCAAGAAAGTCCTCCCTATATATGTTCTAGCATCCACTACAATATACATCGTATGTGCAGTAATGGCCTCTAGGGCATACATATAACTAACACGAATAATAAATTATTAATTAATCAGAATTAAAATTCTGTTATGGAAAGATCTTTCTAATCTTGTTAAAAACAAGAAGATTACCTTCTGTAAAATAGAAGCCTTAGGATCAAAGATCCAACGGTGGGGAGACATCCCCAAATCAATCAGAGAAAGATCTCTTTTACTGATTTAACAAATCAATTTGCCCTATATAAAGTCCCCAAGACTTCAAGTCTGAAAGAGAAAAAAAAAACCTACAAACTTTGAGAAAACTCAAAGAAAGAAAAGCAAGTTTTTAGCAGAAAGAAAAGCAAGTCTTTCCTTGAACACAGAGATGAAATCATCTCATGAAAAGAAGAATTAACTTATAAAAAAGATCATAGATCTATAAAAGACCAAGGTCTTTGATAAAAAAAAAAGAGATCAAAAGATCTCATCATAAAAACAAAAGAAGTATTTATTTCATTCACATATCATTGATCTATAAAAGCAAAGACTTTTCCAAAATAAGAACTATTGTTCTTGAATCTTGAGGCAAAGCCTCCTCTAAGAAAAGAACATAAACTTGTTCTTTGATCATAATTTGATCAAATACGCTTTGCGCTACTGAAAAGTGCCTTGCACTCATAAACTGCGCCTTTGCGCTCCTTGGACCGGCGTTCAGCACCAAAACGTGCCACGTGTCAACCACATATACAACTTGCGCTTTGCGCTTCTGAAACAGTGCACTGCGCTTATGGGCTGGCACTCGGCGCCAAGCGCAACATATGTCATTCACGTATGCGCCAGCGCAACGCGCTCATGGACTAGTGCTCAGCGCTCACAAACTGGCATCTGTGCTTAGCGCAGAGCGCAACACTTACATGCGCGCCACGTGGCGGAAGCACACTGCACTTTTTGATTGGCGCAAAGTGCCTAGCACACCATATGTTGCGCTGAATGAACATAAATTGTTCTTTAAGGAGCTAAGGCTCTGATGAATGCTCTGCATTCAATACAAGACAAAAAATGTCAGGATCTAATGCTCAATATTATTAAAAGGGCCAAGCCCAAGTAAATGTTCAACAGCTCAGAACAATAAAATGTTAAACATTTTAATCTTATTGGACTTAGCCCAATTCTGGCCATAAGTCCTCAACTTATATTGAACTGAGCCCATCTGCTTATGAATATTCAACAGATCTTAGTCCCAAACTGGGCTACAGATCTTCCAATCAATTCACACCGGTTCGAGGGTACATCTCTTTACTCCTCTGATATCTGTCGTTGTAATCCTTCAACGTCTTCAGAGAGGTGACGGGTCCCGACAACCACATATTTCTATGAACTGTGGGGTCCTTAAACTCATAGACTACGATGTCTTTAAACTACAGACTGTGGGGTCCTTAAACTCATGGACAACGATGTCCTTAACCTGGATTGTGGGGTCCCTTTAAACCCATGGACTACGATGTCCTTAACCTGGACTATGGGGTCCTTTTAAACCCACGGACTACGAGGTCCTTAACCTTGGAACGAGATGTCCTTAAACTAACAACGGACCGAGATGTCCTTAAACTAACAATGGACCGTAACGTCTTTAAACTAATCGACCGCAATGTCCCTAAACTAAACAATAGAGCCCAAATGCTCTCTCTCTTGTTGGATCTAAACGATCCTGTTAAGTTGATCTTAGTCTAAACATTAGACTAACGTATCCTTAACTAACGTTTAAGTTGATCTTAGTGTTAGTTATATGTATGCCCTAGAGGCCATTACTATACATAGGATGTATATTGTAGTGGATGCTTGGACATATATAGGGAGGACTTTCTTGCTCGACATGATAGTATGCTATCTGGTTGCTCTTTACCTTAACGTGTACACTGATTGTCTCTCTGTTACATGTTGGTAAAGCCCTTAGGATGTGTACTTGACTACCTGGACTATGATGCGGATCATACTAGTGGGGACATGGTAGTCCATAAGTACATCCTTCAAGGTCCCTAGTCGTGGGTGTATCGAGACGGGGCATCGATATACCAGAGTAGACTAGCGTATACCTTCTCGACCCATATAGATGGGCGATGGATGATCCTATATCCATTGGTGTTTGACATCAGAGATTATATACGGGTGCTCAGTGGAGACTGGGTACACTGGACGGACTCGCCGAGAACTCCCAGATGGTATTATACCTTACGTCAGATGGCAGTTCTCTGGTGACACTGGTACAGGTTAGTCTGTAGACCCAAGATCGTCATAGAGTCCTGTGTGATTCCCACTGTGCTTTGATTTCCACCTTACCACGTCCAAGAGGGTGTGCAAAACGGTGGTTTTTGGGTACATTCCCGAATCAAATGGAGGCAATGAGCGATAGGAGGGGATTCGTCTCTCCCGGTATAGGGAGTTGATGTTGCACTGTGTTCGATTGGCTATAACCGGAAATCCCTGGCCAGGGTTGCTGAGATTTACTGGTAAGTGTTACCAGTAGTTTCTCGAACTGTTATAGACCTCATATCGACACGACTTATCGAGCTATTGGGGTCTGACGTTTACCACCCCTAGGCAAGATATGCGACATATCAGACGAACAGACCGGACTGTACGGTAAGTGTTACTGGTTGGATTCACAGGAGTATGAGCGGGCTTGCTCGTCGATCTTCTGATCGCTCAATACCTGGGTGGCCGTTACGTTTAGCAGACCGCTTGCGGCTTGTGGGTGTTTGATATGATCATCACCTGCTGCCGGCGTATTGACGAGTCTTTAGAGTCCTACACAGAGGTTTCCTGGCTCAAGCGAAACGAAATAGGAGCGCATATGAGATAAGTGCGGGACCGAGAATAATACCAGTATGTGATACTGGATTCTATTCTTGTGATTTGTATCATCGGCAGGTTATATGTGATATAGCCGGGTTACCGAATCAAGTGTTGATTCGATACATTGATACACTTGATATTAGTCGGTTATATGCGATATGACCGGATCATTAAATCAAGTGTTGATTTAATGATTTGATGTATAATTATATATTTGATATATTACTTTACATTACCTAGTATTTGTTCACTTAAGATGGATTTTCTCACTTGATGTGCACATGTAGTATATATGATATATTTTTGTGCACTAGATTGTATCATGTTTGATGATACATGCAAGCTTGGGTGTATGTTTACTTTAAACCATGGTTAAGTGAATGGTTAGGGCTTTGAATTATTCACTTATTCATTTTATTTATTTATTTGTTTATTTTGGCAAGAATAAAATGGTGGCTTAATTTGTTTCGTTCTTGAAACTTAATGAAGCTTTGAAAGCTTTGACCATTTTGTTTTTTCCTTAACCCTAACCATTCAACTAAACCCTAGTTTATTCTCTACACTTGTTAAACTAACCCAAGGTTGCATTATGATAAGAATCACATGATTTTACATTTATTTAATGATTCTTATCATATTCTTTTTTCTTCTTCTTCTTCTTAAAGAAGAAAGAAGCGTGCTAGCTTCAATGGTGACTTGAGAAAAAGAGTGAGAAATCCAATTCTAAAGTGAACCCACTTCCTATTTCTTCATCCTCTACCACTTGCCATGTAGTATAGGGTGTTTTCTTCACAAGTTTCATGACTTGGTGAAGTTGGAGCTTGATCTTGTGTTGCCTCGACGTAGATCATCTTCGGCATCAAAGTCGACGACCTAGCCCGATCATTTCTTCGACGAAACCATTACTAGAGTCCGGGATCCGATGATCGCAGCGGAGGGACGTCAACGCGGAGCTATGGAGGTGGAGGACCGGATCTACAAAGGTTGTATTTCCGTTCACTTAGCACTAAAGTAGTTTAGTAGCATTTCGTTTCGCCTAAACTCTAGTTAACGATCGCATTAGGGTTTCTCGGCACCGAAAAAATTAGAATTTGGCATGGTTGATACCTTGTGAGACTTCTTGAGCATGCCTAGGAATCCTACAGTGGTATCAGAGCCTAGCTAGAGCCTTAGGCGATGTGTAGACGATGTTAGAAGTCCGATCGAACCCGAAACCCTAACCCTAAACCTTTCTCTGTACATTTTTTGAAATCGGGGATTTTTGTGAATTAAAAATATCCAGAAAATTCAACAGGCTTTTTCAAGAATTACTGTGAAGCACGTGAGCGTAACTCGACCATATTGCCGTGGAACCGCGGCACGAGCATGGCATGTGCGGCGGTTCCACGGCCATATAGGAGCTTCTTGTCTTTTTCTTTACACAGTAATTCCTATCTGTGGGTGCTGTATTTTCTGGGAATTTTTATTATTTACTCAAGAGTTGAGTTTTCTGGGTTGTATTGGGGACTCGGTGTTTCGATCGGGAAGTCTAATTTCGTCTATGTGTTTTTCCGGGTAATTTTAGAATATGTTAAAAAGTTCGACCGGATATAAATACCCAATTTTCCCCTATCGGGAAATTTCCAAGTGTTGGATTTTTCCGTGGTTTAAAGACATTCTAAGTAGTGCAAGTAATGCGATGGACCCTCTAGAAGACAACAAACCTTAACTCGATTATGTGACCGTCTTGAACTGCCCTTTGAACCTTCGGGTTTGGGGCAGTACGGCGTGCCACATGTGAGGCGTTGGCTTGACCCTTCTACGGCTGGACCGTTGGTACTGTGGCACGAAGTGAATGTTCTTAAACTTATTTCATGTGTTGAGCTATTTCGGGAAAACTTGGGTGTTTGACTGTTCGATCGGAAAGTTTAACATTTTCTGTTTATCTGGAATGTGATACAATATTTGGAATCCACATGTAGTTATGAGATAACTGAATGAATGTTATAAACATAGCAGTTTAGTCTCACTTGATCGGTTGCCACGGAATTTTGATGTGATCAAAAGTCCGTCGCAATCACGTAGCGTACGCGGATACTCGCCGGATAAACTTAATAGACAGCTACATCCCTTAGCCCCGACCAAGTGACTGTTGTTGGAGATAGTGCCCTCAGAGTCAATTATTAGGTCACAGGTACGTGATTGTAATGATTGAGGGAGGACCTATCCCGGTAGGATAGTCTTACTCGAGATGATAGTATGCTATCTGGTTTACCTTTATCATCGTGTACTGCTTTAGGTGACCTGACACGTCGCTATTACACGTTGATAGAGCCCCTAGCATTCTTGCTTGACCACCAGCAGTATGAGGGCGATCATATAAGTGGGAGCTGGGGGTCTATAAGCTTATCCTTAAAAGGTCCCTAGTCGTGGGAGTTTCGAGACCGGGCATCGATACTCCATTAGTAGACTAGTGTATACAGTCGAGACCCCGACGAGGGGCGGTGGCCGGTCTCACAAGCCACTGGTGTCAGTTGGATCACCTAAGATGTATACAGGTGCTCATTGGGTTATGAGTACACCGGACAGGACTCGCCGGGAACATGCTAGTTGGTCATATACCAGACGTCAGATGGCAGTTCCCTGGTGACATGTGTGCAGGTTAGTTCATCGACCTGGGGATCGTCATTTGTCTCGTGTGAGTTCCCACTGTACTTTGATTACTACCCTACCACGGCTCAAAGGAGTCGTGCAAACAGGTTTTAGTTGGGTACAGTCCCGAGCCACATGGAGGCAGTGAGCGTATCTTCAGGGGTTCGTCTCTCCCGGTATTGGGGGTGAGGTCGTGCTGTGTCTAGGAGAGCCATTACACAAAGTCCTTGGCCAAGGCAAGGAGATTTACTGGTAGGTATTCCAGTAGTATCTCAGGGTGTTCTGGGCTACACTCCGACACGACTTGTACCGCTTTTGGGGGTCTGACTTTTACCAACCCCCTAGGCCCGCCATGCGATACTCATAGACGAACGGACCGGACTGCACGGATATTGTCACTGACAGGCTCAGTAGGGTGTCAGGATGAGTTCGCTCATCGACGTCCCTTTTAGTCAATAGCTGGTGGCCCGTCACGTATTGGCTTATACCTCTGACGTGCTAGTGGTTAAATCCACAGCCATAGTATTGACGAGTCTTTAGAGTCTACCACACTTTCAGTTACTCAAGTTTCGGGCGAAACGCTGTAGAGGCCGTATGGAGATATGGCAGGGTCCGATCAGATACGTGCGGTATTGCACGGATCAGGATCGGACGGTTTGTACTAGTAGCCGTATAGGTTTATGGCAGGGTTCGATCAGATACGTGCGGTATTGCACGGATCAGGATTGAACGGATCTTACTAGCCGGCTTTGGTTTAAGCCGGTCCTAGTTTAGTACAGTGTAGATTTTGTCTCTTTGCATTTGTATCCGGGCGGAATACAGATGCGGGTGTGTATGCACAGTATCGGGGTTTTCCTGTAATTTATTACGGGACCAGTTTTCTGGAGTTGCCAGTTTGCATTCCGTTCCGGCCGGTTTTCCTTTGTTCTTTCCCGGCCGGACTTTTCCGATGGAGGGGGTTATTTGCAATTGTGCAAATAACATTTGTGGAGGGGGTTTCTTGTAAAAGATTGATTATGATAGTATCATTATCTTTTCCACCATGCTTTTGTTTTTATTGTGACATGAAAGGGTATGGTTTGAAAAAGGTAAAGCATGGTTGTTTGTTTTCTTGTCTCTTGATGTGGTCACCTCTTTCATCTCCTACACTCACCTCCCTTCATGCTTCATAACCTTGGCTCCACCATTTTCTAAGGATGAGAGTTTTTCATTTTAGAAAAGAAAAGTGAGAAGAAGAAAAGAGAAGGAGAGAGCTTCATCTTTGAGAGTGATTCATTTGGTGTATATCATTCTTCATCTCATTCCATTGCTAGAAAATTGAAAGCACCAATTTTCTATACACCATTCCTCCATCTATGGCAACCAACCCCAAAGTGAGACATACACTCTACACTATATTCCTACAGCAAATCTTGGACGCGTCGATTCGCCAGCTTCGCGCCCGAGTTGCCTCGGTATTGAGGTGGGAGCCCGTAAAAGCTACAGGCGATGTGGTGCCCCTTTCCGACGAGGAGGAGACGGACGGAGATCCCGCGAGGAGATCGGAGTGGAGATGAAGACCGGAGGACTTGGATCGTCGGTATACATCTCTTCCCTTTCTTATTAGTAGCGTAGACTTGTTAATGGTTACGATCCGGAGTTTAGTGCGCGGTGGTGCCGGTTTGCAAAGTCCGCAAAATTTAAGTTTTTCACCGCTTCCGCATTCCGGCGTCGGATTGACGGCCGGGGCGCCGCCGTGCACTTACAGTGGTATCAGAGCCTCGCCATTAACTTAGTCTAGCTTTGTGTAATGTGTTTGCATTTCCGATCGATCAAAAAGTTCCAAAACTGCATTTTAGTTCGCATCAGTTTCTGTTGAAAATTTTTGGTCTCGAAAAATTTTTCAGGTTATAAAATATTGATGTACTGGAAAATCTAAGAGTTCTGTAAAAATTTGACGAAGTAACTCCACAGTTGGAGCGCGGAACCGCCGCGAAAACCCCATTTGTGCGGCCCTTCCGCCGCGCACTATTCACATCACTTCACCATTTTTTTACAGAGGCCTTCTGGGCTTAAAATATGGGCTTTGGAATATTAAAGTTGGGCCAATTGTTTCTGTGAGTGCTACAGTTTTCTTTGGGGCCCACTTGTTAATTGTTTGATCAATCGGAAATTTTTTAAACACATTTTTCACAGTATTTACATTATATCTGCGACCGTGAATGTCACTCGATCGGTAAATCCGGTCTAACTGCTATAGCCCGGTTAGACGGATTTGCGAACGTGACTTTCACGTTGATGTTCTATGTATTTGCTGTGATGTTGCGGATCGGTCGTAGGGGATAGCCTGGATGCAATGCTAGTACAGTTTTGTTGTATTATGTACATTTGATATTGCGGGGCGAGCGTCCGACATGTGGACTGCCGTCACTGCCTGTTTGTATTATTCTTTTGGGGCACGACCTGGTTGCGGTCGATGCACCCGGTGTATGTATATTTTACTTTCTGTACTAGGGTTACCCCGCGGAGGGGTGCACGGATAGCCGGGTTCTAGAGGGCAACAAGCCCGCATCTCATGGCATTGGGACGGAGGGGGCTTCACTCTAGGATTGGCGGGCTATTCGCCGCACTCGTAGGGGGTACAGGTTGACCCAGGAGGGGTGCCCAAGTTGCCGGATTCCGTGAAGTGCTGGGTGGTCCATTCACGGTGCTGAAGGGGGCTGCCTCGCTTCAGGTTTTGGCGGGTGACTTGCCGCGCCCGTAGGGGTCTAGGATTTCATTGCACAGGCTGTCCACACGACCAGGGGAACGTCGGGTTTCAGTAGTGGCTCTGTGAAACCCGGGGATCCCAGATATCTGTATTGTTCTGTGATGCTGTACATTTCTGTGATGTTGCATTTTATTCACGCCTTGAGCGAAATACTATATATTGGTATATATATTAGTAGATGTTGTATATGTTTTTCACCCGCGCTAGTCCAGTCCCCGCTCTGCCGTTAGTAAGCTAACCTAACGGGTAATGACGGGATCGTTCTTTTTGGTGTGATCAATTGATGGGACTGCATTGATTCGGATCAATGCAAGTTAAAACAAACCTAATCTGATGTTGTTGGAACACTTTTCAAAAAGCTGTTATTGCAAGGACGTTTACTTTTGTTTTGCATCGTGGTATTCATTGGAATATCCTGCTCCTCAGTCGACGAGGCAAGGGCCGAGATCCCTTCACCGGGAGTGACCCCTTGGACAAAAAGTTTGCGTCAGGGCAATGACTTCACTATAGCCGATTACTTTTGCTATGCACCGTGGTATTCAGTTAGAATATCCTGCACCCCATTCTACGGGGAAAGAGCCGAGATCCCTTCACCGGGAGTGACCTCTTTAGCGGAAGTTGTCGTCACTATATTTTAAAAGCTATCCGTTCCTTCAACGATATCAAGTTCATTACGTTAAAGGTTTTCGCCAGAAACCATTCGTAGCCCTCCGTCGTTTCAGACGGGTAGCACGTAGTATTCATGCTATGTTTGTTGGCCTTCGTCAAGGCATAGTGTATGGTAGCTGCTTGTTGCCTTTCTGCAGCATAGATAGATGCGTTGGTTTGGGACAGTCGTATAGCCTTGTTGGCCTTCGTCAAGGGCTTGTGCGGGTGGGTTCAAATCAACCTGGAGAATGACGGGTAGAACTTGACATGTGACTTATGATTTGTTGGCCTTCGTCAAGGTCATAAGAGCATGGGGCAGAAATCACATCGGGAGTTTCAAAAGAACTGAAACTTGCCAGATATGCGCATACCTTCTGGAGTGTGTTGACGTGAGCGGATTCCGTCACGTTATCATGCGATGATAGTTGGATCCCGATTCCCACTGATGAGTTAGTTTACTCCTCGGGTCACCCCGACTAATTCTTCTTTAGGTTTGGAGGAGAATTTGAGATACAGTGGGAGGATTCCAGATTAGATAAATTGGTAACCATTCTGATCTAGGTTAGAGTGCACGCTGAGTGTTTCTTTTCTCTCTCTCTTTGGCAGCGACCATTGACCCGACCCTAAGACTTTGACTCAGTGACCAAGTTGACCGAACCTTCTTAAACACTGGCTTTTGGATTGTCAGAGTTGCAAACCTCATTGCCACTCCTACTTTTACCCTTTTCTCCAGGACACCCCGTGTTACTACGAACGTCCACTTCCATTGGACAAAACCATCGTATGGTTAGATACGAACTCGAAAGAATTTATTCGAGGATGGTTTCCGGTTCTGGAGAAAACGGATAGGATTATTCAGTTGTCTTTTTCCTCTTACCTTCTCTCAGGTTGCGAGTACTCCTTGGTTTAGGAGATAGTACACCTATTACGCAAATTGGATAGTCTTCTTCCAAACCTTAGGCTGGTGCCGACCGGTAGGGAATGAAGAAAACCAATTAGCCTAACGATGGTGTACAGAAGGTATTAAGTTCAGACAAAGCAAGGGATTAGTAAGAGGGCAAAGTAAATTGCAACAGATATTCACGACCAAACCAAATATTTCGTTACCACTCCCACATCACCTTTGTATTTCTCCAGGACACTCCGTATCACTACGAAGATCCACAGTTTATTGGATATTCCATCGTATGGTTATATACGAACTCGAAAGGAACTTGTTCCAGTTCGGGGATGGATCCTGGTTCAGGAGAAATAGGAATAAAGTACATTCAGGTGTCTTTTATCTTCACCTTCTCTCATGTTGCGAGTGTTCCTAGGATTGGGACAGTACACCGATTATGCTTATTGGATAGTCTTCTTCCAAACCATAGGCTGGTGCCGAACGGTAGGGAAGGAAGAAAACCATTTGGCTTAAGGGGTGTACAGAAGGTAAAGACTAAAGACATATGAAGGGATTTGGAGAGGTGGCAAAGAACTATACGGTTACAGTCGTGAATCTGGAAGAGGCATTACTAGGAATACCAGGATACCCCAACGAAACATTTCAATGTTTCAGTTTCACTGTGTACTATTAAAAGAAAACTGATTTCCTAATTAGACACTTACTCCAGGGTATGTATTTACCAGGTATGATTCTCACATCTGTATGGTTTTACAGATGATGAGTGGGAGTAGGTTATTGGGAATTGGGTGATTATCCTCATTATATTGGGATTCGTTGTAATCGGTGATATTTGAGGAAATCACCTGGCCTGTTTGCCGGTCGGCAAATATTTGGTTTTGAATATCCGCTGTTATGCACCAATTTCAAATTGATATATCTGTACGTCTATTTTCATAGAGTGAGATATACCTTTCTGAAATTATGTCTACGACATTTACCTATATCAGTGGATGGTTAGGTAAGGAGCATTAAACAGCGGTGTAATTCTTCTTAACCATAAGTACAGTTTTCAACCTACGGCACACAGTGAATGAGTTATCAGACTCAAGGGACTTATACAGAGTATTGTATGTTGTCCAGGGTCCATCAGGACAGAGGGGTAGGTCCTCGTACTATATTCGGTTTACTTATGACTTCTCTAGTTTTTAGACCGGTGTTTCGTGGAAACACAGGGTCCGAATTTTGAGAAGTTACAGGTATTTGAATGGAGTAGAGAACCAGGCGTAGCAAGTATCGGGATTCTTCAAAGAGATCAAAGATGTAGATACTTGTGTATGGTATTCAGTTGATAGTAATGATAAAGAGATCTTGCTTCTCTTTCAGGTTACTCATAATTGGAAGTACTCCTAGGTTAAGTAACGCTGATCGGCCTCCTTCCATTTAGTTGACATGCGCTGGGGACAGCTGCATGATTTGAATCTGGTTCAATTAAATCAGTGCCTCTGTTTCTATATTGGATATAGAACAGTTCATATCTTAACGATGTTAAGGTACGGGAGTTGTCCGGTTTATGATTAAAACCAGACACTGGACAATTCAAGGCACGTTTCTGTAATGGCTGTTTGTGGGTTGACCCAGGCTATGACGAGGGTTGACTTTCTACCATCTGGATGAACAATAGCAATATTGTTCTAGACTCGCCACAGTTTTATTAAAAATGGATTTTTTCAGAAAACAGTAGTGGGAGTATGGTAGAACTGGAAGTGATTCCAGAACCACAAACGATTACTGAAGATTTGATAAGGAACCTAAAGATTCAATCTGGATTGACATTCCATTGGCCACTCCGCAGATAAGGTGGGTAACTTCAGGCACCCGAGAGGTACTACGGTAGCCTCAAGGACGGTGAAAGGGAAGTTCTTGTTTACCCACAATTACCATTGTTGTTGTTCCAGGCTGCGGAACCAGGCGGGAGGATGAGTATAGCATCGTTCTAAACTAGTTTTAGAAGTGTACGTCTATATGACTCTGCCAGAAGGTTGTCGTAGTCAGTGGGAGCAGCGGAAGCATTGGTGGACGGGGAGCTTATGTCTATTTATAGACTAAAGCAGATGTAGCGGAGATAGATCATCTATTTCTGACGTGACAGTCATGGGTTTGACTTCATCAGAATAGGGGATGGATCTGTTGAGAAGGTAGTAGGGTGTGATGTCATGGTATTTGGATGATATACACAAAGTAGGAAAGGAAACTCCTATACTACGATCGGTTATACTTTGGTCGTCACACAGTGGTTTCTCCACATAGGACTTGGATATAATATCAGACATACTGGTTACTAGATCTATGGTTTTAGATCTAGATTTGGGTGGTTTCCCAATCAAGGTACTTTGACAGCATTCTAAGAGTATTTAGAATGGACGACTCCTGGCATGGTAGTGTACCTGCAGGTAATGGAGTCACCCTCTCTAAAGGTGTCTTATAGACTAAACAGGAGAGGGATGCGCATGATTGGCAGATCACTTGCTTAGGCAATTGAGTCAATCATGAGATGTCAAGTACCACACCAGATGTTGTTCTTGCACTAGATGCAATAAGTTGACATTAATCCAATCCTGGAGAAACAGTCGGATGCAGTTTTAGAACATAAGTGGATGTTCTAGGGATATGATAACGACAGCCTCATTCAGGAGACGGTTATCATTCCAGGCTTCCAAGGTGACATGGACGACAAGGAGGTTGTCAGAGTTATAGTTTTCCCTCTGACGAGGGGCAGTATTTTGGACAGGTGATCCAAGGCAATACTGAGGGAGGCATGGCGCGCAGGATACTGATTAAGTTCAGTTGACGATACAGTCTAAGAATTTTGGATTTGGAGTTCATTTATGAGCTATGTCCCATCAGACATCCAGACACATTCTAAGACAGGTATTGCTCATTTCGGGAGATGGGTTTCTCCGCGAACTTGAGATATAGAGAGACATGGAAAGAAACAACAAAGCGGATCCACTCACTGAGGCTATTCCTCGAACGCAATAGTTTCGCAAACGAGCTTTGTGAGACTGACTAGTAGAGGAGTTGGGTGTTCGGTATCACACGGGCTGTGAGTATGCGACATCGCAATAATTAGCCTTGAGTGCAAGTGGGAGATTGTTGGAGATAGTGCCCTCAGAGTCAATTATTAGGTCACAGGTACGTGATTGTAATGATTGAGGGAGGACCTATCCCGGTAGGATAGTCTTACTCGAGATGATAGTATGCTATCTGGTTTACCTTTATCATCGTGTACTGCTTTAGGTGACCTGACACGTCGCTATTACACGTTGATAGAGCCCCTAGCATTCTTGCTTGACCACCAGCAGTATGAGGGCGATCATATAAGTGGGAGCTGGGGGTCTATAAGCTTATCCTTAAAAGGTCCCTAGTCGTGGGAGTTTCGAGACCGGGCATCGATACTCCATTAGTAGACTAGTGTATACAGTCGAGACCCCGACGAGGGGCGGTGGCCGGTCTCACAAGCCACTGGTGTCAGTTGGATCACCTAAGATGTATACAGGTGCTCATTGGGTTATGAGTACACCGGACAGGACTCGCCGGGAACATGCTAGTTGGTCATATACCAGACGTCAGATGGCAGTTCCCTGGTGACATGTGTGCAGGTTAGTTCATCGACCTGGGGATCGTCATTTGTCTCGTGTGAGTTCCCACTGTACTTTGATTACTACCCTACCACGGCTCAAAGGAGTCGTGCAAACAGGTTTTAGTTGGGTACAGTCCCGAGCCACATGGAGGCAGTGAGCGTATCTTCAGGGGTTCGTCTCTCCCGGTATTGGGGGTGAGGTCGTGCTGTGTCTAGGAGAGCCATTACACAAAGTCCTTGGCCAAGGCAAGGAGATTTACTGGTAGGTATTCCAGTAGTATCTCAGGGTGTTCTGGGCTACACTCCGACACGACTTGTACCGCTTTTGGGGGTCTGACTTTTACCAACCCCCTAGGCCCGCCATGCGATACTCATAGACGAACGGACCGGACTGCACGGATATTGTCACTGACAGGCTCAGTAGGGTGTCAGGATGAGTTCGTTCATCGACGTCCCTTTTAGTCAATAGCTGGTGGCCCGTCACGTATTGGCTTATACCTCTGACGTGCTAGTGGTTAAATCCACAGCCATAGTATTGACGAGTCTTTAGAGTCTACCACACTTTCAGTTACTCAAGTTTCGGGCGAAACGCTGTAGAGGCCGTATGGAGATATGGCAGGGTCCGATCAGATACGTGCGGTATTGCACGGATCAGGATCGGACGGTTTGTACTAGTAGCCGTATAGGTTTATGGCAGGGTTCGATCAGATACGTGCGGTATTGCACGGATCAGGATTGAACGGATCTTACTAGCCGGCTTTGGTTTAAGCCGGTCCTAGTTTAGTACAGTGTAGATTTTGTCTCTTTGCATTTGTATCCGGGCGGAATACAGATGCGGGTGTGTATGCACAGTATCGGGGTTTTCCTGTAATTTATTACGGGACCAGTTTTCTGGAGTTGCCAGTTTGCATTCCGTTCCGGCCGGTTTTCCTTTGTTCTTTCCCGGCCGGACTTTTCCGATGGAGGGGGTTATTTGCAATTGTGCAAATAACATTTGTGGAGGGGGTTTCTTGTAAAAGATTGATTATGATAGTATCATTATCTTTTCCACCATGCTTTTGTTTTTATTGTGACATGAAAGGGTATGGTTTGAAAAAGGTAAAGCATGGTTGTTTGTTTTCTTGTCTCTTGATGTGGTCACCTCTTTCATCTCCTACACTCACCTCCCTTCATGCTTCATAACCTTGGCTCCACCATTTTCTAAGGATGAGAGTTTTTCATTTTAGAAAAGAAAAGTGAGAAGAAGAAAAGAGAAGGAGAGAGCTTCATCTTTGAGAGTGATTCATTTGGTGTATATCATTCTTCATCTCATTCCATTGCTAGAAAATTGAAAGCACCAATTTTCTATACACCATTCCTCCATCTATGGCAACCAACCCCAAAGTGAGACATACACTCTACACTATATTCCTACAGCAAATCTTGGACGCGTCGATTCGCCAGCTTCGCGCCCGACTTGCCTCGGTATTGAGGTGGGAGCCCGTAAAAGCTACAGGCGATGTGGTGCCCCTTTCCGACGAGGAGGAGACGGACGGAGATCCCGTGAGGAGATCGGAGTGGAGATGAAGACCGGAGGACTTGGATCGTCGGTATACATCTCTTCCCTTTCTTATTAGTAGCGTAGACTTGTTAATGGTTACGATCCGGAGTTTAGTGTGCGGTGGTGCCGGTTTGCAAAGTCCGCAAAATTTAAGTTTTTCACCGCTTCCGCATTCCGGCGTCGGATTGACGGCCGGGGCGCCGCCGTGCACTTACAACTGTAGGAGAACCCCGTCGCCGAAAGCATCCGTTCGGGTGCTCGCGGTAGCGGTGTTCCGCCTTAGTGCACTTAGTCGACGGTATCGGGGGTGCGGCCGTCTACTAAAGTTTGCGAAGAGCATCCGATCAAAATGTCGGGAATCTTGTTGAACTGTCCGACATGATATTGAAAAGTGTTTTCGATAATGAGACTGAAATGCGGGGTTTATAATTGTTAGGCATGCGATGTCTAAAGAATTCATTTGATTAGGCATGCGATGTCTATGGAGGTTGCGGATTCCAACTGTTGTAGTTTTACACTTTCTTTTCTGCGACCGTAAGTGTAATATGTGATATCGCCGGTTTCGTTGCTATATGTCAACGACAATTGAGATGCGCATATTTACTTACGTTGATGACATGTGATGTTATGTGTTGCTGGATATGTTATATTGGATCGTCGTGTTTGAATAGCCGGGGGTTTTTATGTGAGATGAGTGTTTTTCATTTTCATTCATGTAAAAACTTGTATGTAATATTCTTTTATTGGGGCACTTCCAAGTTGCGGAAGATGTCACCTTTTGTATATTATTTACTTTTCCGCACTAGGATAGACCCAAGGAGGAAGGCACAAGTAACCGGGTTCTGGAGTCCAGTGGGAGATCAACTCGAGGTGTCGAGTCCGGGTCTCCTAACTCTAGAATTGGTAGGGTTGCTTGCCGCTCTCGTAGGGGTCTAGGGGTGTAGGTTTGGCTATTCATCGCGACCGTGGAATCCGTGTTTTATACTGGCTCGTATTGAAAACACGGACGTCCTAGTATATCCAATATTTCATATGATATTTTCTTCTGCTGCGATATCTGTGATGTAATCATTTGATATGTTGTGATAGATACTGTATATAGTATATATGATATATTATATAGACGTTACTTATGTTTTACACCCGCATTAGCCCTGCCCCGCTCTGTCGTTGGTTACCTAACCTAATGGTGCACGAGGGGACATCGAGGCGAATGCGGATGGCATATGTGTACGTCGTATTTATCTGTGATGTTTAGGTGTTTTAAATGATGGGACTTCATTAATGTGATTAATGAAATAAAAGAAACCTAAAGATGTTGTGGAATCGAATTTCAAAAATAAAACAGGTAGCTACAGTTCTTGCTTTGCACGGCGGTATATATGATATATCCTGCACCTTATTCGATGAGGAAAGGGCCGACGATCCCTTCACCGGAAGTGACCCCTTTAGCAATAACTGGCAGATGCTACACACTCGGTTTGTCTTTTGATAGCTTCTATAGTTTCTGCTTTGCACAGTGATATATATGATATATCCCGCACCTCATTCGACGAGGAAAGGGCCGACGATCCCTTCACCGGGAGTGACCCCTTTAGCAAAACTAGAAAAGCCTAAAAAACACTCCATTTTAAAATCATTTGATTCTACAACGATATAAAGTTCATTACGCAAAAGGTTTTCTTAAAGACCTGTCGTAGCCCTCCGTCATTTCAGATAAGTAATAGTTAGTATTCGTGCTGCGTTTGTTGACTCAGTCAAGGCGTAGTGTGCGGTAGCTGATTAGTGCTTATCTGCAAAGCATATGATGCGATTGGATTAGGGTAGTCGTGTGGCCTTGTTGACTTAGTCAAGGGTCGTGTGGGTGGGTTTAATTCAATCGAGAAATGACGGGTTGAACTTTACTTGCGATCTATGGTTTGTTGACTCAGTCAAGGTCATAGATCGCTTGGGGCAAAATATTATCGGGAATTTCAAGTGTTGAAATTTGCAATGAGATTGCATACCTTCTATGAGATAGTTGGATCCCGATACCCGCTGCGAGTAAGAGTTACTTCTGGGAGAGTTTTACACATTGCAATTAGCCGATCAAGTAGGTGTCTAGAAAGGTGTTAACGAGGTTACGCCTCTGGGAAAATAAGGTTTACATTAATTAGGTTCGTGCGAAAGCACGGGGGACCTCCCTCAAAGTACCGACACTGGCCTGGCTGAAAGATTGGCGAACTTGTAGCGTGTAATTAATCCCGGCTAGTCTTTCCTTTTAGGGTTTGAAGGAAGATTTGATAAAAACAGTGGGAGCCATCCTGATTAGATAAAATAATAACCAATCTATTCTTGCAAGAGCGCACGCTGAGTGTTTTCTTCTCTCTCTCTCTCCAGGTAGCGACCATATCATGCCTTAATCAAGATAATAATACGGATATTGACCGAACCCGCTTGTTATACTGAGCCGGGGAACGTTGGTCCCGCTCCAACTTATAATTGTTATAAGACAGAGCAGGAAATTGGGGAATACCTGAATTCCTATGCCGCCCAAACGAAGAAAGTGCATATGATGCATCTCCTTTGGGTGTGTTCATTACAAAGAACTGTTTCTCTGTATCCTCTACGTCCTGGGTATTTGATACCGGATCAGGATCCCAGATATGTAATCTGTTACATAGGGCTACAGAAAGGTAGAGAACTGAGAACGGGTGATAAGTTTCATGAGACAGAAAACGGGGCAAGTGTTGCAGCCAAGTCTGTTGGTCACCGTCACCCTGTATTACCAATACATTGATTCTGAACGAATGTTATTAGATACCGAACCTGATATACAAAATCATATCAGTCTCTTTATTAGTAAAGAAATGATAAAATTTTGTATTGTTGGATAATGTTTTGAACATTTCCTATATCAAAAGTTGATCAGTTCAGGCACGTTATCTAAAAGCATTGATGTTCTAAATCAAACTACAGTTCTTAGTATACAGAACACACACAAGAGGAAGAGTTCAGAAATGAACGAATCCTTCTTGAGGCATTGTAGACTAGGTCATATCAATGCGACCCGACTAGCTTAAGTTACATTGTAGATGCATATTTAAATCAGTTTGAATTTACATCTTGTGAAACTTGCCAGTCATGTCACAGAGATAAGATGACCATAGCTCTGTTTACTAGAAACAGAGAAAGAGTTAGTGAACTCTTGGGATTGATACATGTTGATGTATGTAAGGTCCCCTGTCTACACATGCCAAGACCGGTTCTTTTTACTTCATTACATTCTCTGATGATCTCTCAAGATTCAGTCATATGTTCCTGTTGAAACACAAGTCCGAACCTTTTGAGATATTCACATAATATAAGTTAGAAGTAGAGAACTAATACGGGTATAAGTATTATGTCCTTTGATGAGATCAAGGAGGAGAATACTTGTGCATAGAATTCCTAGACTATTCTAAAGGAGAATGAGATTCTCTCTCAGCATTATTCCTCCACATACACCACAGCACGACGGTGTATCGGGGCGGAGCAATTACACCCTATTTGATATGGTGTGCTCTATGATGAGTACTACTGAGTTTCCTATTTTCTTTTGGGGAGTTATGCAATTGAGAAGCTGCATACCTATTTGAATTAAGTTCGAATCAAATCAGTGCCTACTACTTCATATGTGATATGGAAAGGGAAGAGCCCATATCTTAAGTTGGTTAAGATTTGGGGTTGTCCAGCCTATGTCTGAAAAACAAAATCCGGACAAGCTCGAGGCAAGGTCTGTTATGTAGAACTGGAAATGTTTTAGCTATACAAACTACAGCAGATGATTTGGTAGAGCCGAAGGATTCAATAGTTACCAACGAACCTCAGCCTCTCCGCCGATCTAGTAAGGTTTCTCACCCGCCTGAGAGATACTTCGGTTTCTCTATGACAGTGGGAGCGAGGATTGCATCATGAGATGATGACCCAACTAGTTTCGAGCTGGCCATCAGGAGTGAGACTCTGTAAGAATGGCTAGATGCTTAGTGATCTGAGATGGAATCCATGTACTCCAACAAAGTATGGACTTTAGTTGCTATATCTGAAGGGTTAAATCCCCATCAGGAGCAAGTATATCTTGAGAAGATTAGTTGGTGTTGATGGAAAAGTTGAGACTTTCAAAGCTAGACTTGTTAAAGGTTTTCATCATCGACCAGGCGTGGATAATGATGAAACCTTTTCCAGTAGCTATGCTTAATTCCATCCGGATCCTACTTGCCACGGCTACATACCATGACTACGATATCTGGCGGTTGGGTGTCATGACTGCTCTTCTAAATGATGTTTTAGAAGAGAGGGTCTATAAGTACACAGTCAGAAGGCTTCGTAAACAGTGGGAGCAGCGGAAACGTGTACAAGATGCTTTATAGGATAAAGCAGGCATCGCGGAGTTGGAACATCTGTTTTGATATAGTAGTCAAATAGTTTGACTTCATCAAAATGGTAGATGAACCTTGTATATACAAAAAGGTAGTAGGGAGTATGGTGGTGATCCTCGTAGAGTATGTCGATAATATACTCTTGATAGGGAAGGAGTTTCCTATGCTACGCTCGGTCAATCTCCGCTTATCACAATGATTCTCCATATAGGATCAAAGTGATACCTAGTAAATCCTGGGTTTTGGATCTATGAGATAGATCTAATTGGATATTAGGATACTCACTAGTTGTAGTGAGATGGTATCAGTTGATCCTAGGGAGAATCATTGGAAAGGTTCCAGAGTGATAAGGACGACTGAAAGTCAGTCACAGGCATTGTCTTTACCCTCAGTGGAGGGACGGTATGTTGGAAGAGTTCCAAACTAGATACCGTGGCATATTAGACGATAAAGGCTGGATACATCGCTACTTAAGATGCTACCAAAGAGGCAGTCTGGATGTATATTTGTTCATGAGATGAACTTAGTTCCTCCCATTGTGTGACAATGGAGTTGTGGCTTAGGAACGTCCGTCCTATCTGTGATCCAGACATATTCTAAGGCAGTATCACCTGATGTTGGAGATGGCTGATCTCCAAGGTGATCGAGGTTAGGAGAGTAGACTCGGAGGACAACACGGCGGATCCACTCACAAAGGCCTTTTCCTAGAGAGAGACTTTTATGGGATGGTTGAGTATGAGATACTACAACCACTGCTATCAGATGGCCCTAGTGCAAGTGGAAGATTGTTAGTTATATGTATGCCCTAGAGGCCATTACTATCCATAGGATGTATATTGTAGTGGATGCTTGGACATATATAGGGAGGACTTTCTTGCTCGACATGATAGTATGCTATCTGGTTGCTCTTTACCTTAACGTGTACACTGATTGTCTCTCTGTTACATGTTGGTAAAGCCCTTAGGATGTGTACTTGACTACCTGGACTATGATGCGGATCATACTAGTGGGGACATGGTAGTCCATAAGTACATCCTTCAAGGTCCCTAGTCATGGGTGTATCGAGACGGGGCATCGATATACCAGAGTAGACTAGCGTATACCTTCTCGACCCATACAGATGGGCGATGGATGATCCCATATCCATTGGTGTTTGACATCAGAGATTATATACGGGTGCTCAGTGGAGACTGGGTACACTGGACGGACTCGCCGAGAACTCCCAGATGGTATTATACCTTACGTCAGATGGCAGTTCTCTGGTGACACTGGTACAGGTTAGTCTGTAGACCCGAGATCGTCATAGAGTCTTATGTGATTCCCACTGTGCTTTGATTTCCACCTTACCACGTCCAAGAAGGCGTGCAAAACGGTGGTTTTTGGGAACAGTCCCGAATCACATGGAGGCAATGAGCAATAGGAGGGGATTCATCTCTCTCGGTATAGGGAGTTGATGTTGCACTGTGTTCGATTGGCTATAACCGGAAATCCCTGGCCAGGGTTGCTGAGATTTACTGGTAAGTGTTACCAGTAGTTTCTCGAACTGTTATAGACCTCATATCGACACGACTTATCGAGCTATTGGGGTCTGACGTTTACCACCCCTAGGCAAGATATGCGACATATCAGACGAACAGACCGGACTGTATGGTAAGTGTTACCGGTTCGATTCACAGGAGTATGAGCGGGCTTGCTCGTCGATCTTTTGATCGCTCAATACCCGGGTGGCCGTTACGTTTAGTAGACCGCTTGCGGCTTGTGGGTGTTTGATATGATCATCACCTGCTGCCGGCGTATTGACGAGTCTTTAGAGTCCTACACAGAGGTTTCCTGGCTCAAGAAAAACGAAATAGGAGCGCATATGAGATATGTGCAGGACCGAGAATAATACTAGTATGTGATACTGGATTCTATTCTCGCGATTTGTATCATCGACAGGTTATATGTGATATAGCCGGGTTACCGAATCAAGTGTTGATTCGATACATTGATACACTTGATATTAGTCGGTTATATGCGATATGATCGGACCATTAAATCAAGTGTTGATTTAATGATTTGATGTATAATTATATATTTGATATATTACTTTACATTAACTAGTATTTGTTCACTTAAGATGGATTTTCTCACTTGATGTGCACATGTAGTATATGTGATATATTTTTGTGCACTAGATTGTATCATGTTTGATGATACATGCAAGCTTGGGTGTATGTTTACTTTAAACCATGGTTAAGTGAATGGTTAGGGCTTTGAATTATTCACTTATTCATTTTATTTATTTATTTGTTAATTTTGGCAAGAATAAAATGGTGGCTTAATTTGTTTCATTCTTGAAACTTAATGAAGCTTTGAAAGCTTTGACCATTTTGTTTTTTCCTTAACCCTAACCATTCAACTAAACCCTAGTTTATTTTCTACACTTGTTAAACTAACCCAAGGTTGCATTATGATAAGAATCACATGATTTTCCATTTATTTAATGATTCTTATCATATTCTTTTTTCTTCTTCTTCTTCTTCTTAAAGAAGAAAGAAGCTTGCTAGCTTCAATGGTGACTTGAGAAAAAGAGTGAGAAATCCAATTCTAAAGTGAACCCACTTCCTATTTCTTCATCCTCTACCACTTGCCATGTAGTATAGGGTGTTTTATTCACAAGTTTCATGACTTGGTGAAGTTGGAGCTTGATCTTGTGTTGGCTCGACGTAGATCATCTTCGGCATCAAAGTCGACGACCTAGCCCGATCATTTCTTCGACGAAACCATTACTAGACTCCGGGATCCGATGATCGCAGTGGAGGGACGTCAACACGGAGCTATGGAGGTGGAGGACCGGATCTACAAAGGTTGTATTTCCGTTCACTTAGCACTAAAGTAGTTTAGTAGCATTTCGTTTCGCCTAAACTCTAGTTAACGATCGCATTAGGGTTTCTCGGCACCGAAAAAATTAGAATTTGGCATGGTTGATGCCTTGTGAGACCTCTTGAGCGTGCCTAGGAACCCTACACTTAGTCCCAAATGAGACTAACGTATCCTTAAACCCAACCCCAAACCCAAATCTAAGAAGATACGGATTTGGATTAATCCACGCCCTACGGGCGACAACATAAATTAGTCTCCGTATACAATCCATAGGAAACCACACACAAAACAAATACCCACGATACGAAGTGACCATCTGGAGAAGGAGAAAGTTGTTACCGCGATGCGGTAGCGTAATTAACTGCAGGGGCTTGCGCCTGCAGGGAAGAGCGTCCCCACAATCAAAAACCCCTCAAACAAGGGGGAATCTGACGAAGTCTGCTACATTGGCCGCATCCGTTTAAACCTTCGATGAATGGTGCCATAAATCAACTTGGCATCTTTGGAGAGATGGATGGATAGCACCAATTAGCATCTGCCCCCCAAAATTCAGGCAAGACGTTTGTCTTCCCAGTTTTTGGCGGTAAACAGATTCGGGCACGCCCAGTGGGACCTTTTCCTCTTTCCACTCCACACTTCGTGTGTCGCGTTCGCGAACGAATCGCGGTTTGATATGGTTGCCCTTGGGTTCGAGGTACTAAAATTTGGTGTCTTGCTGGGTGCAGAAAATAATGGCGTCTACTTCCATGAAGTGTTCCAGCTGCAATTGCAACTCGCGCTCCGCCTCATCTGGAGGCATAGCTTACGGACCCCAAGCGGCCTCCCTGTTCACAATGCCGATGGACCAGGTCACGCTGGCCACCACTGGATTGTTTTTCGGGACCATGCTCCCACCGATGAGCTTCAGCGCTCCTATACCGACACAAGAAGCTCCCAAAAAGTCGGTCTTTGATCGACTTGCAACTACTGCAACCCCTCTCGACGGGTCGTCCAGCTCCAGTGCCTCAGTCTTCGCCAGATTGGGTCAAAGTTCATGTGGGCCCATGATGAAGCCTACAATTCCAGAAAAGGTTATTCCGAAGAGGATAGCCATCCCTGCTCCTGAAGTCATCAAGGCGGCTTCTCCAGCCAAAGGGTCGGTCTTTACAAGACTGACTGTTCCGGCTCCAACTCCGGCTCTCGTTCCTGCTCAAAAGTCTGTATTTGACAGGTTAGACACTGCTGCTGGACGGACATCGGTCTTCAAGAGGCTGGTACCGGCAGCGCCTCACCTGAACAGGGGGTAAGACGAAGTCACCCCTCAAGCTGAAACCATCCCAACAGCTCGAGGCGCTCGACGTCGCCACTGGCGCCGAGTAAAGAAGGCTGGGGGCAACTCCCCCTCTGGGCTAACTCCACCAGCCCCAACGGTGGAAGTCAATGCTGTTGTCCCAACCAGGAACGGCTTTGAACTGCTGAACAAGGTGTGCAGGAACTCTCCTACCGCCGTACTGAAAAGATCTCCTCCACCGGTGGAGAATGTTACAGAAATAAAGCTGGATCAGCCCCCTCAACGGCTATCCTCCAAAGTTTACAAAGTCTGGCGGCGGGTCCAGGAGTCGATGATTGATCAAGACTATCCCCGTCGACAGAAGAAGCTGAAGGCTCAGCAGGAAGGGAACCATCCTGGCAAGCCACAAAGGACGACAACCACCTGGGTGCCCGCTGCAACGGCCCCCTCAACGTCAACCACTCAGAAGAGAAGGAGGCCAAAGAAAGCCCCTGTGACTACGGCTGATCACAAAGACGCTGAGCCCAAACGCCCCAAGTCTGGGGACATAACGGTCCATACTGTTTACATGGCTTTCGGAAAAGAGGAAAGTCGTGCTTCGACGGGTCAGGGACCGCTCACCCGATCAATAACAAGGGCTCAGGAACAGCAGCAGCAGAAGCTTCAGGAGATGCTGACTGCAATGGCCGCACTCACCGGGCCAAAAGAAAGCTCGGAGGCATCATCGGAGCAGTGTCATGAACAAGAAACCGATGCTGACTTCCTGCGCAGAGTCCTCGAAAAGAAGGACAGAGAAGCTGCAGAACAAGCTGCCAATATAAAACGAATGGCGCTCCTCTTCCAAGACATGGTCGATGAAACATTCAGAAAATTTAGAAATAAATAAAATTAATTAATTAAATAATAAAATGTTAAATTTAAAAATGTTATTAAAACAGAATAGGACATTTTAATGAGTAGTTTGTAAAATAAATTAAATTATGATTTTAATATATAACATAAATAAATTATAAAGGTTTTCATGAGAAATTTAGCTTCATTTTAATTATTATAGTGTTATGCAATAACATAGTTAATGAGGGGTCTTTGTGTAAAAAGTTAGGAAAGTTATGCAAACTAGAAATGTGGAGGGTGTAAGTGCAAAAGGGCAAATAATGTTTTAGTTCAGATTTTATCAAAAAAATAAAACATATTGGTGTGATATTGTGTTGACACCACCTCCTTTCATGCACAACAACAACACCACACCTCCTCCTTGCATGAAACCACCACATCTTGCTTGGTGACATCTCCTCCTACACCTTACCCTTCCCTTCATCATTTATCTAAGGTGTTCAGATCAGTTTAACAAGTTAAACATTTAGAAAATTTCAAGAGTTAAAGAAAATTTAGAACAAGAAAAGAAAATTAAAAGAAAAGAGAAGTGAGAAGGAGAAAATGGCTAAGAAATTCCAACATCAAGTTAGGAGCTAAGAAATTGAGTGTTTAGAAGGAAGCCTTTCCACTATCCTCTTTAGGTATAATGCTTAAACTCGGTAGACTTTAACTCTGTCGTTGTAAGAAAATTAGGAATCGAATGTCGAAATATCGTATTTTTGGTAAAACCTAGCTCTATAGTAATCTGCTATTATTCAGAGTAAAATAAACTTAACAAAACAATGCCTAATATTGTATGTTGGACCTAGAACAAACCATAGAAGCATGAACCAAGGGGCTCGGAATTTGGCCGGCGACCTATAGGGGAATTCCGGCGTCGCCGGATTTTTGGAAGAGATGGGTGTTTTGGGTTTTTGGGGTAGGTCTCTGTGTAGGTGTTATGATAATTGGTATTGTTTAAGTAAGTTAGTTTAACTGTATATAAAATCTGAAAGCTAATATCGGAAAAAGGGATCTAAAATCTAAAATACGACACGGTTAAAACGCAGCGCATTCTGTTTTCAGTCGCGATGCAGCGTTGGGTTAAAATTCAGTAAGGTTAAGTGTTAAATCGGTTGCAATAGTTGTACGTAAGGTATTTAACACATACAACTTGTGTTTCTTGATTTTTGACGTATCGGAATGTAGTTGTTTCCTTATACAAGTTATTGCTATGTTAGATTCAAATACGGGGACTTCGGAGGCCGCAAGGAAAGGAAAAAGGATTGGCGATTCCTGAGTAGATACGACGTATTTCTGGTGAGTAAATTTACATCTACGGGGGAAGTCGGGTGGATGGCGTATAGCACCCCCGCAACCTTATAACTATTATTATGATAGCTACTTAAGATTAGCTTTTCGTCAAAACATTGATATGTTATTGCATCTTGTATACCTTCCATTTGCATAACGTTTCATATGTAGTTTTTAAATGAGATATACGTGATAATTGATCCGTACAATATGGGTATGATTGATGAGTTTGTATGAGGGATCATGCCATACTTAGGAGGATATGGATATAGAGATATGATGAACTTTGTATGCCGAATAACGGCCAATTTATTCTTGTACTCGTAGAGATAAATTATGTTCTGTTTTAAGATGTAATACCGGTATGAGCTATATTATTTTAAAAACCACGGTTCGTTTTCTTTTAAATAAACTACCAGGATGCGTGCCAGTTTCTAAAACAAACATCTATTTTAAATCTAAGGCAGCTTCCTTATTTCAAACTTAATATTCCGATCATTTCTAAAGATAATGGTATAGCTCATAACAAGTAATTACAATAAGTACGTTTAGATTACTTTACAGGTTTGCATTATATTATTTATATTATATGTTTCTGCGTTATGCACACTCTGATGGAACACTTCACAAATACCAATGAGTACTATGCTGCACAAGCACGTAAATATATGTTACACTACACCTCATTGGTACTACCATGTCACTGTAGAATCGTTCTGTTATATATATGTTAATATATAGAGTGTTACACCGTAGAACACTTGTACAAATACTAATGATTTCTATGTTGCACGATCACAGACGCGTATGCTACACTACACATCATTAGTAGTGCCATGACACATTAGAATTGAAATCATTATGTTATGTGATATGATTACGTAGTCTTTTCCTATTCATGTTGTAGTACTATAGATGTTGAATTTGATTTCTTGGGATTTCTAAGTATTTTTACTCCTGATGATATACATATATCGGTGGTATGAGACACTGTTATATATATACATATATAGTATATCATCAATACAAACTATGCAATTATTCTTATTCCTTACTTGATATTTAGAGATGATGAGTAAAACGTCCACCATGAGTTTTGTATTTTCTGGTTTTGTTCCGGACCGAGTGAGGGAGATATACGGTCGCGGATTTTTACGTTATCCAGATTGAGTGGGGGAGATATACAGTTGGATTCATGGTGGACCCGGTCGAGACCGAGGGGCAGGATAGCCACATTGAAGCGGGGGAGCCTAGCGAGAATACTCGATACCGGAGATAGAATTGAGCACGGCAGATATCCAGAGGATACTGACTGGAGATTGAGATGAGCACGGCAGCTATCCAGGGGATACTGACCGGGGTTCGATTAGGTACGGCAGATATCCAGGGGATACTGATCGTAGCCAGGATATCGGGTGATGATCATCAATTGAGATGGTGTCGCCGGTATCTGTATTTACGTGTCGATGCTGGACACGAGAGATTTCGGATTTCGATGTCGATACTGGGCATCTATTTGTATATTGATGTGATCATTATCATGAGGTATACAGTTATATATGTATTTATTGGATTTCACCAGGACTGATCCGGGGGACAGTACCTGCATATAATTGTACAGACATTCATAGACACAAAGGGAATTCCAATACGGATAATAGATTCATGATTTTGATTCATATGACATTGAGATATTATACTTGTGATCGCATGATAGTTAGTATTGCACCTTTGCATATCATATAGTATATCGATACAGATTATGATAGTACTATACTTATGACCTAGGTATCGTCATGCATTTCGATTTCTATCTTTACATGTACTTTTATTCACTGAGTTGGCAACTCATCCCCGTTGTGCCACAGTTTCTTACAGGTTTTACCGCTTGGATTACCAGCCGTATGGGCACACATTCTTTTGGGGAATGATGGGTAAGTGAGTTGTTATTGTATCCTACTCACTCTTGATTATTCATATATTCTTGTATCTAGTAGAAATTCCATCAACTTAGAAATGATATATTATGGACTTAGAAGCGAGGATTAGAGTGGTGTCTTGAGTTGTCGCACTCTTTGGAGTCGACTTCTGCTTTAGATTGATTGGTTGCTCCATCGTTTGGAAGTGGAGACTATCTTCCGTTGGGAGGCTATTTTATTATGTTGTATCGGGTTTTTATAAAAATGCAAAGGAGGTGATGACAAGTTTCAAAACGTCATAAATGCTTTTCAACATACTTAGTTAAATTTAGATGTTATTTTAACTTGATTTTATCAGATGATTATTTAAACCTCACCTCCAATATCTTCAAAAAGGGTTTAGATTCCGGGTTTCGGCTTACTTAAATTACGTCGATGTCTTTAGATGTCACGTGTTTTAAGTGCCGGTCACGTGATACTTTTGGGTCGTGACAGTCGGGATGATGTTACAGCCGGATCCTCCAGCTGAAGACCCTCCGATCATTATTGAAGACGACAGAGGGAAGACATCGAACCCTTCTCTGGCTCTTTCAGCAGCCAAAGAGGAAACTGTTTCCAAGGCCGCTCTGGATGACTATATTGCTCAGCAAATATGAGCTCACCAGGCGAATGAAGCGGTCGGCCAAGTTATTAAAACTGGGCGACCGTATCCAGGCTGGTATGACCAAATAAAGTACCTGCTGGGATACACAATCCCCAAATTCCATGTGTACAAGGGGACAGGCAATCTCTATCAACATGTCGCTCAGTTCAAGGCTCTTTGCGGCAATACTGGGGGTGATGATAAGCTTTTGCTCCGCCAATTCGTCGGTAGCTTGTCGGAGAAGGCATTTGAGTGGTACTCCGAAACTTTCGCAGAAATGGAGTTGTTATTCACCCAGTGATTCACGAGTGCTAGTGAACGCACCCCAATAACGGCATTGATCAATGCCAGGGTGAAGCCAGGCGAGACGTGGGTTCAATACGCAATCCGATGGCGGAATCTGTGGTCGAAATGCGAACAGCGGATCGAAGATGCGCCGGCGGTAGGCATGTTCGTGGGCACTTTGGACCCTCATGCAACTATTTCACAATTCATGATGTTCTTTAAGCCGACCACATTCCAAGCCTTGATCGACAAACTGGCCCAAATGGACCAGATGGATCATAGACTGTCCCCTCCAAAGCCGGACTCTTGAAACGAGAAGGGAAAGGGGAAAGCGATCGTCGTAGCCAATGCTCAACAACAGCCTGGTAGCCCGACACCAGTTGATCGCCAAAATAACAGAACTCGATCTCTCGAAGATAAAATGAGACGCCCTTACTCGTTTCCTAGAGACAAGACGAAGAGATTATTCGAGCTTGCATTGTGCAACAGGCTCATCAATCTGCCGGAACTAAGACGCCCAGCACAACTCGGCGATATTAGCAATCCTAACTATTGCCCTTATCACCGAATGTTGGGCCATCCGATCGAGAATTGTTACATCTTTAAAAGCTGGATAGAAGATCAATACCAGCAGGGCAAATTCGTATTATCTGAGAATTGGAAGGTGAACCCACCTCGGCCACACACCCCCAAGAATACGGATACACCGGGGGCATCATGCTCTTTCGTAGAAGAAGCTCCATGGGAGGTCGCTCTTTCGACTAAAACGAAAAGAATGCTGAAGGATCTCCAAACATGCCTGGCGATCAGGTGGAAAAATCCACTGGAACCTGAGATCATCGAGGGGATGCTGAAGCCGCGCTCAACTCTAAAAATTGGTGGTGATGGCCAAAGCACTCATACCCAGCCGTCAAAATCTTCAAAGAAGAAGAAGAAATCCAAGAAGCCCGTGAATCCTGGCGACAAGCGCACGGACGCGCTGGAAGAGTATAACCAAAAGGCGCAGACCCCGATCACACTCCACGAGTTTCTCAGCCACGTCCTTGAGGACGGAGATGACGAGAATGGAGAAGACTCGTCGGATGAATCTGAGGATTATGTAGCGAGTTGCCATGTGATCTCTCACTCGTCGATAGACGATGAAGAAGCTCCTTGCACCGAGAAACTAGGGGCAAATCCTGAACCGGAACTTCTAGAGCCGTCAGATGAAATGATTGATGCATTCCTGAATGAAGCTCTTCTTAAAAGCAAAGCTGCTCGAGAGCGTGAAATGGCCATATTTGAAAAAGCCAAACGTCGGCGACTGGACGAATGAGTTGAAACACTCCCGCCAGATCAAAGTACATCCGCTGCAAATAAAAGCGGGTTCAAGATGAGGAAGAGGTTCGCCAAAGCCATATCAATGGGAATGAAGCTGCCACCCTCCGAAGCGAACGCTCTTGGTGAAACAGAAACACATCCTAGCTACTGCTTATATCATCGAAGGATTGCACACCCCACCGAAGAGTGCAACACTTTTAAAAGATGGTGGCAGGGATATATTGCTCACCGGCAACATTTCAAGCGGATGAAACGCAAAACCCGTCGGGAGCAAAGAAGTACGACAGAGGAGCGTAAAAGAACTACCGGCAACTGTCGCATGGTCAACGCCGGGGGATCGCAAGTTCCCACCTTCGGGAGCGACTCTGACGAAGAAATGACTCTTGGCCCTCTCTTTAAAGAGTCCACCTCGGGAAAAGAGGAAGATCCGAAGGCCTGTGAAAATATTCAGCTGAGCAATCGTACGCTGCCCGAAAAGAATCTTGGGCCTTCGAATAGTGGGTCAAATAAAAGAGATAAAGGGAAGAAAAAGTCCCTGAGGATATCATCCTTGATGACCAAGCCGTCGAAAAGATGACAGCCAAGGACCCGCCAAAGAAAAGTAAGGTGGACTACAACGTTCTTGCACACTTGAAGAAGATACCCTCGCAGCTCAGTATTCTCGACGCCCTTCTGCTATCCAAAGAGGCGAGAGATTCTTTAATCAAGGAACTGCAAGAGCCCGAGCAATTCCAACCTTTTCTCGCCGAAGAAAAGATGAAGGACGAGCTGGAAGAAGTACACACAGCCGATATCACCTTCGGCGATGAAGATCTCCTCCTTGGGACATGCAAGCACAACCGTCCCCTATATGTCTCCGGATACTGTTATGACATCAAGATAGGTAAAATCCTGGTCGACAATGAGTCCTCCGTCAACCTCCTTAACGTAAGGGTGTTAAAGTAAATCTGCATGAGCGTTCAGCACCTCGCTCGTGATAAAATCACCATTTCCGGGTTTGACTCCCAGTCATCACGGACGCTTGGGTCTGTGATACTGACGTTACGCTTTGGGCTACTCGTCACGGACATCAAGTTCCACGTCATTGACGCCAAGACATACTATAACACTTTGCTCGGCCGGCCTTGGTTACACGAGTACAATATCATCCCCTCTACACAACATCAGTGTATGAAATATTTCAAAGATGGTCTCGAGTATACTGTGACAGGAGAGCTAAACCCATTCTCCGTGAACGAAGTCTGCAAGTACGAAGATGCAAAATACTTCTTACCAGATTTTGAGGACACGGAAAGATGTCACAAACTGAAGAACAAAGCTATCACCACCATTCCGGTCTTCGGGAGTGATACCGAGGATGAAGAGAAGATAGTTTACTCAGGTCCACCCCAATACAACAAGCCGGGACCGTCCGCTCCTATGTTGATTTTCGGTAGCGACTCGGAAGATGAGGTCAATGCCGTATTCTCTGCTCGGCCATCAATACAAGCCTTCGCCGATGAAGATCAAAGTTTGCAAGTTGCCATGGTTCCGCCAAAGTATCTTAAGGAACTAGACGCGCTTGATACCTGCAGTGTGGAAGAACTACAGACATTCTATGTCCCTCCCATGCGAAAAGGTGAAAAGGCAATCCTATTCTACCGATCCGGGGAAACCAAAGTGGAGAAAGAAATCTGGCATGGCGCGGATTCTACACTTGACAGGCTCCAACCCATCCGTTTACCCAGATATTACACAGACGGACTAAAGTGACTCTTGAGACGCCAAGGTGTACCCCTTAAACAAACTGCGCGACAAACACGATTCTATAACAGGATCTGAAACGTTCCTAGAACTCAACGAAAGTTGCCCAACGGGAGAATGGAAACGACAGGGCTTAGGTATGTTCAATCCAAGAAACGGGAGCTGCTCCGCGACTGCTACGTCATACACGACTTTGATGAAGAAGGAGATGCTCTGTGGGAAGATGCTAACTCTGAACCAGAAAGAGCTCCCGCCGTGAAAATGCCCAGTCCGTCGTTCAAAGAACAAATGGACAAGCTTATAAGGGAAGCAGGTCAAAAGGTTCGAGACGACCATAATCGCGAAATGGCCAACTACGAGAAAGCCAGGACGCGACGCCTCCTTCAACAGGCTGCGAAAAATGAAAATGCTCCTCCTTGTCAACCCGTTGTACAAAAGGCCCGACGCAGAGGCAGAAACAAACCAAAGAACGGGAAAGGCGTTCGACAGCGACAAAGCGGGTCCAAGAAGCCATGCGATCAGGAATCGAGCAGTCCGGATTCGTCTCTTATGAAAAAGATGAGTCGAGAATATTCTTTTCCTCAAGACAAGACAAGGAAGATATTCGATCTCATCATAAAACATCAAATGATTACCCTCCCGGAGTCCAAGCACCCTGAGCAAGCAGGCGAAGTCTCTCACCCGGACTATTGCTCCTATCACAGGGCAATAGGACATCCTCTCGAAGACTGCTTCACCTCCAAGAACTGGGTCGAAGATCAATATCAACAGGGCAGGTTCGCTCTATCCAGCAGCTGGAGGGTAACCCCGCCGCAGAAGCATGAACCCAAAACCACGAAAGTAGAACCAGATCAATATCAATCTTGGAAGCGATCTCGTACCTGTCACGTGATAACTCTATCAGAAGAAGAGCCCAAAAATATGGATGAACTCCCCTGGTGCATCGAAAACGATTATGGCGAGGTAATCTCAGAATTTCCACTGGCACCAAAAGAGCTGGAAGATGGAATACATACTACTGCAGATAACCTCAAGAAAATTGATTTGGGGACGGCAAGTGACCCGCGACCGACATTCGTCAGTGAGCTGCTGTCTGAAGAAAGGGTGGCTACGCTAAAGAACGTACTCATGCAGCATAAAGATTGCTTCACATGGAACTATTCCGAGATGCCAGGACTAGATCCAGATATTGCTGTGCACAAATTGGCAATATCTCCGGACGTCAAGCCAATCAAACAAGCACCGAGAAGAATGCGGCTCGAGCTTGAGATGAGCATCAACGCCGAGGTCAAAAAGCTAATCGACTCCGGCTTTATCCAAGAGGTTCAAAATCCTGATTGGATCGCCAACATAGTCCCGGTGATGAAAAAGAATGGGACGGTGCGCATATGTGTGGACTTTCGGGATCTCAATAAAGCCTGCCCGAAAGACGACTTCCCAGTACCGGTCACCGAGTTGATGATAGATAACACGTCCACTCACGAAGTCTTCTCCTTCATGGACGGATCGTCAGGATACAATCAGATAAAGATGCATCCCGAAGACCAGAAGCATACCGCCTTCCGGACCCCTTTGGGTATATTCTGCTACAAGGTGATGCCTTTTAGTCTAAAGAACGCCGGTGACACCTATCAGAGGGCCATGACGAAGATCTTCGATGACCTCATACATGAAATTGTCGAATGTTATATCGACGACCTCGTAGTTAAAAGCAATCATACGAGGAACATCTAGAGCATCTGAAGGTCGTATTTCAACGCCTTCGGCAATACAACTTGAAGATGAACCCTCTCAAATGCGTGTTCGGAGTTTTCTCGAGCAAATTCCTAGGATTCATCGTCCGACACCGAGGCATCGAGATAGACCCGTCGAAGATCAAGGCGATCATGGAAATGCCTCCGCCAAGGACTCTCAAGCAACTGCGGTCTCTCCAAAGAAAGCTCGCATATATCCGGCGATTTATAGCCAATCTTTCCGGCAAGTGTCGCCCCTACAGTCACTTAATGAAAAAAGGAACCCCGTTTGTCTAGGATCACAAATGCTAAAGCGCACTGGATGAAATCAAGCAATACCTGCAGAATCCGCCAGTGCTGGCTGCTCCGGTTAAGGGAAAGCCTCTTATTCTGTATACAACCGCCCTTGATGGTTCCTTAGGCGCATTATGGGAACAAGAGAATGACCAAGGGAAGGAGAGAGCCCTCTACTATTTGAGTCGAGTTCTCCTGGGGGCAGAAAGCAATTACTCTCCCATTGAAAAACACTTCCTGGCGTTGATCTTCGCAATAACGAAGCTCGGACATTACGCGTTGGCACATGAGGTCCATATCATATCGAGGGTGGATCCTCGCAAATACTTGATGTCGAAGGCCATATTAACGGGACGACTCGCTAAGTGGGCCCTACTCTTGATGGAGTTCTCGATAACTTATCGACCCCTCAAGGCCGTGAAAGGCCAGGCCATCGCCGATTTCCTTACTGAGCATCCAATACCTGCCGATTCTCCTTTGAACTGCGAGTTGCCAGACGAACATGCGTTTGACACGATCGACGGGGATGATACCCGGTGAGAACTCTATTTTGATGGAGCATTTTCCATGAAGAAGCGCAAACAAAGCACCCCAATAATCAAATCAGGAGTAGGCCTCATCTTCGTGACTCCACAAGGAGGGATAATGCGTTTCGCTTTCTCCTTAACAGAGCCGAGAACGAACAATGAGGCCGAATATGAAGCTTTGATAGCAGGTCTCGAGATCGCCATCGATATGGGAATTGAAAACCTCCTCATATACGGAGATTCCCAACTGATCGTCAGTCAAGTAAATGGTGACTATCAGACGTGCAAACCTGAGTTGGTGAAATACGGCGAGAGAGTACAGCGACTGCTGACTCAAATTCCTTCCTACACCTTGGAAAGCATATCGCGTGCGGAAAACAGCAAGGCAGATGCATTAGCCAAGCTCGCTAAAGATCTGGCCGACGAGAACCTCGATGACGTGAGGATCGTTCTGCAAAGCCGTCGGGTTCTTGCTCCGGCAGAAGTGTCTCCGGAGTTGTCCGAAGAAAACGGAGCACCGAGTGAATGACTCTGCAAATAAAAGACCAGGAAAAGGTTGCGGATTGGAGAGAAGTCTTTATAGACTACTTCAAATCCCGTCGAACACTTGAAGATGCGTCCTCAAGACATCAGCTCATGAAACGAGCTCTGTCTTTCGCTTTCGTCAATGATACTCTGTATAAAAGGTCATTTAATTCTCTATGGCTAAGATGCCTGGGACCTGAAGAGGCAAAGAGAGTCGTCCAAGAAACTCATGACGGACTCTGTGGTTCTCACCAAACCGGGCCGAAGATGAAGCTAAAGATCAAACGGATGGGTTATTATTGGCCCACGATGATCCAGGACTGCCTTGAATACGCGAAGCAGTGCCACTCATGCCAGATTCATGGAGACTTTATCCATCAGCATCCAAATCCACTACATCCAACAGTGTCTAGCTGGCCGTTCGAAATGTGGGGGACTGACATAATCGGCCCCATCGAACCAGCATCGTCCAGAGGACATCGATTCATTTTGGCGACGACCGATTACTTCTCCAAATGGGCAGAAGCAGTACCGCTGAGGGAAGTGAAAATGAAGAATATCCTCCATTTCTTCAAGACGCACGTCATTTATCGGTTCGGAACTCCGAGACGGATCATCTCCGATAACGGTCCAGCCTATAGAAGCCACAAGATCAGCATCTTCACACAACAACATAAGATAGACTGGAGATACTCCTCAGTCTATAATCCCCGAGCTAACGGACTAGCTGAGGCTTTCAACAAGACTTTGACGAAGATCGTGAAAAAGACGGTGTCGCGAAACAAGAAGGACTGGCATGAGAGACTGCACGAAGCTCTCTGGGCGTATCGAATTACGTTCAAAACAGCCACGAACACAACGCCGTACGCATTGGTATTTGGTACAGAGGCGGTACTTCCCTGTAAGTCCATGTCACGCACCCCACGTACTTGCGGGGAGGCGGAATATATGAAAAACAATTATCAAAGCTTCGTAACACGGACTTGAGCGCATGAATCGTATCTAAACCGTTACTAGCAAACTACGAGAGGTTTAACTACTCGGATTCGAAGTTATACCTCACGTTACATGTCCTTCGGGTCTTCATCGTTGTCCTCCACTCCTCGTAGGCTCCTTGGAATATCGGCACCTAATCAGTCGAAAATACTGCATTTCTAACACGGCAATTTCCCTACCTTTTGCATTCATGTATAGGTATCCGGTATTCATATCGCACATATTACCAGAACACATGTAAAATACTGGATTACTTGTACTGTGTACTAAAACCGGCACTTTTAGGGAAATTGTGTGTTTATCATGGCATCGCATCATTCTTGTATAGCGCAACTCTTGTCTGGGGTCTAATGCAGGAAATCACAGAAGCAGAGCCCAAAATTTAGAAAAGAGCTGATTAAAGACAAGCCAATTCAAAGGCTAAAGATCTGGAGCAATACAGAAGGCCAAATAAAATTAATCACATCATAATAAGGCCCATATGACATCCCAAGCCCACAGAAGAAAACACAAGCTTCAAGGCCACCAAAGGGCCGCGGATCCGCTGCCCAAACCACCTTCGCGCCGCGAATCCGCGGCCATATGAAGAGATCGTGGCTCCAAATTTCATCACATGCTTATTTATAACGGCCATAGCTTCCAGAAGACCCCAGAAGCTCCACGTGGCACAACTAGAAGGCTCGGCTAAACAAATTCTTGGAGGGAAATTCAAATTTTAGCCTTAACTAACGTTTTAGAGGGAAATTTAAATCATTTGGATAACTAACTTGTGGGGGGAATTCAAATTTCAATTCTAGATCTAAGATTTGGGAGGTCTATAAAAAGGAGCCTAGATCTAGAGTGCAAAGGGTTCAAGAATCACCACCATCTTCAACCCACAAGTTTAGTGACAAAGCTTGTGCCAAATTCAATCCCCATCCCCAATTCAAAATCAAGATCAAGATCCCAAGAGCAATTTAAGCAAGAGAGCCTTCAACCTTTAGAAGCGACGCCGGATTCCAACGGAGCAAGAGATCCACGCCGATCCGCGACTCAAGGAGCCGAGCGAAGCCGAAATCAACGATCTAGTTCCTTCCTTTTGTAAATTCAAGAGAGTTGTAACGAAATTTGTCGATAAATAAAGGTGAATTTTCTATACTCTTGCTTATCTTTTAATTCAAGCATAATGATTAGATCTCAATTTGTGATTGTGTTTGTGATCATGATGTTTGAGTAATCTCCGCTCGTGTAGGAGTTGTGACGATCTTTAGATGATGATGATTTAGATATTTCTATAATTCTTAAATCCTATAATGTTTGGAAATTCTAGTTAATCAAATGATTAATGACCTAGTTTCGAGATGATGCTTTCTTGATTGTGTTCACTCGAAACTAGGGAACAACTATTGATCATTTGATTAACTAAAAGCTGGAATTTGAATGCGATCCATCGAAAGGACAAAGGGTTAGTTGCGAAATCCCTAATTTCCTTGCAAGATCCTTAAACCTCGATGAATTTGCATCGATCTAGTATCAATTCATTAATGGATAAGAATTAGTAATTTTTAGATCTCATCACATCTATACATTCGATCTACTCCTACGAGCCATACTTCTAATCTTGATTGTTGGTTGGAAATTATCACACATCTCAATTCTTGTTTTTAATGTCTTTTCTAGATCTAGATTTTTCTTATTTCTTGATCTTCAAATGCAAATCATGAATTGTTTTCTTTTCTTTGCTTTAAATTTTCATCTCATCTAATTCAAGAATTGAACGGAACTCACTTTCCCTGTGGACGATCCGCACTTACTAACGCGCTACATCCGACACCGTTATTGATTACGGTCAAATATTTTTGGTTGTGGTTTCTAAATACAATTTTCTAAAAACCAACAACTACACATCAAGAATAATCATCAAATCAAATGGCGCCATTGCCGGGGATCGTGTGCTATTTGTTCGGTTTTTGAAATTTGAGTTGAAAAGTTTATTCCATCAATACTTTTTAGATCAAAACTCGCGCAAAATACTAATACGTGTTGTTGTGGTTAATTGTAAGGAGATCTGGAGCTTGCTGGGAAATTGGAAAATTATTTGAATAATTTCAGAGGACTAAGGAAGTGATCTGGAGCTTGCTGGAAAAAGTTTGTGCAGCGATTCCACTAAAGAACCACGTTTCCGCGGCCCTAGCTCCCAAATGCGGCGGTTCCGTGGCGGCATGAGGGCTTCTCTGTAAAATTTTCATCTGGTAATCTCTAACTTTCTTATCTCCTTCCTAAAATCTACTCCAACTAACAATTTGTTGCAGGTTTCTTTGCAAATAATCGCAGCGCCGCAAAAGCAAAATTAAAATTGTGCTTGTTTTTGACTTTGTGGTTGTTTGCATAATTAATACGGATATTAAGGGGCACGGACAAATCCAGATTAGGTGGGGAGTTCATTACCCTTTCTAGGCCCCAAAAATCACAAACCTGCATCCGCATTACCCTCATTAATTAAAAAATATCTAGAGATGACTCTAAGGACCGTCGCGCTCACTTAGGACAGAAGAAGGTCGTGGGTAATTCATTGCTTATCCGCGTTTTCTTGTGGTGTCTAAGGCAAGTGTGTCGAAGGCTAGTGGTTATTAATTAGGCCCACTACTTACGTAGTGGAGTACCTTCCCACTTACCTGGCCACAGGGGGACAAAGAGGCAGTGGAGGATTCTATCCTGCAACTTGTCTTTTGGCAGTTAGGAGCGGTCTAGAGCCGGACCTAGGTGACCACTAGAATTAGGGTTTTGTGTGTTGCATTTTGGGATTCGCATCATTTTTTCAAAATCCGTATCATTTTTCGAAACAAACACCACACTCACTTCATTCCCCTAATTATAAATCACGCTGCCGCTTGTACTAACCCCTTTTAGTGCAAGATAGGCTGGACACGGGATTCTAGTGCCCGTCTTGTCCGCGTCCCCTCGATCGACTCCGAAGTCGGTATTTCTCCATTTACCTTTTCTTTACCCCCCACCACACCCACACCGATGGATCAATCTCCATCAAACCTCTTTACTGCTGCTCTGCCGCCGTCCGTTGGTGCGCAGAATCCTCCCCGCATCTCTCTCCAAGAGAGGTGCTGCCCTTTGCGAGGTCCTCTCTCGACCTGCTTATCCATTCCACCAGCCAACGGGGATAACTTTGAGATTAAGCCCCAGTACATCAACCTCCTACCCAAATTCCACAGTCTCGAGACTGAAGACGCGTACGTTTTTATTACCAAATTTGAAAACGTATGCGCAATGATGGGTACATCACAACTTTCTGTGGATGCCATGCGTCTACGACTTCTTCCATTTACCTTGTGCGATTTAGCCGAGAAGTGGCTATATAACACCACCGCACATTCCATAATGAATTGGGAAGAATTCGTTGCAGCATTCCTTAAGAAATTCTACCCCATGCAAAAGACAGCTCGAATCCGTAGCGAACTCTATCAATTCTCCCAGCTTCCGGCTGAACCATTTTCAAAATACTTTGACCGATTCAAGGATCTTTTGGTTCAATGCCCACATCACGGCATCCCGAGATGGGATCTTTGCCGAATCATATATGAGGGCAGTAACCCTACCACTAAACAAAACCTTGAAAACATGTGTCAAGGCACCTTTATGACCAAGGATGATAGGGAAGTGTGGAAATTTTTAGAAGAGTTTGCTGAAAAGTCACTACAGTGGGAGACTGGAACCCAGCCATCGAGTAGGGGTGGCGTACACCAAATAGACGTGTCCATAGGTGTTCGAGCTGAGATGGAAGCAATGCAAAAGAAACTCGACGCTATGGAACACAAATTCTTAGCAGCCTCCCTAAACCCAATGTCGCTCCCCAAAACTGTTTGTGGGTGCTGTTCTGATCCTTCTCACTTGACGGAAGAATGTCCATTAAACTCTCAGTTTCGAGGTCTCGAGCATACCAATGCTGCATTTCAAAGACCTGGAAACGACCCTTTTTCTTCCACATATAATCAGGGTTGGAGGAATCACCCGAATTTTGCTTGGAACCAATCCCAAAACACGGTTCCAAACCCTAATCAATTCCAACGGGTCCCTCCACCACAACAGCAACCACTTCAACTCACCCAGCACCCCTACCAGTCATAAAATTTCCAAAACCAGGTCAACCCTCCTGCACCTTCTAATCCTATGCAGTCGACCTGTTCTGACGAGTTCTCTCAATTCGCTCAAACCATGAAATCACTCTTGTCAAATTTCACGGAAATGTCGGCCGAGGTTAGGTCTTCCGTTGGTGAGATAAAGAAAAACTCAGCGTCCCAAGCTGAGAGTATCAAAACGATGGAAGCTGAGATTGCACGACTTAAGGCCGAAATGAGTGCAAGAGAGAAAGGGAAACTCCCAGCTCAACCTGTACCCAATCCTGGCTATTCACATCATGTGAATGCAATCACCACGTTGAGATCTGGGAGAGTGCTGGATAACCATGTTGGGGAAGAAGTTGATGATACTGAGAATCCTATCAACACCCCGGCTGAGACCTTCCCTCACACACACACTTCTACGTCTGATTCTTGTTCTCCTACCCCACCGCCTTCTCGCGAGCCCATTCTCCATTTCCCTCTAGGCTCGACACCTCATCCCACCTCTTCTACTCCTCCACAGACGATCCCCACTTCTATTTTGGGATCGGGGCCACACACACTTCCTTCTCCTATGATGGACCCAGCGCTTATTGCTAAAGCACCTTATCCTAATCGGTTAAGGGCTAACACATCGAGTCCACATATGGAGAAGATTATGTACATGTTTAAGCAAGTTAACATCAACATCCCTCTCCTAGATGCGATTCAACAAGTCCCCGCTTATGCGAAAATTCTTAAGGACTTGTGCACTAGGAAGAGGAAGACTCAAGTGCCAAAGAAGGTCTTCATGTCCAATAACATTAGCACTGCTTTTATCCCTCCGCTACCAAAGAAACGTAAGGACCCAGGATGTCCTACGATATCGATTTCTATTGGGGATAAACACATTAACCGTGCTCTTTTAAACCTTGGCGCAAGTGTTAACCTGCTTCCTTTCTCAGTCTATGAGCAACTAGGGCTCGGAGAGTTGAAACCAGCCCATTGCACTCTCCAGATGGCTGACCGATCAATCACCAAACCTAGGGGTGAACTGGAGGATGTGTTAATAAAAATCAGGGAATTCTTATTCCCTGTGGATTTTATTGTACTTGATACACAGCCTGTAGCGAACCCCTGGAATCAAATTCCGGTGATTTTAGATCGCCCCTTTTTGGCCACTTCCAATGCTATCATCAACTGTCGTAATGGCTCTATGACCTTATCCTTTGGGAATAGGTCAATAGAGCTGAACATTTACAAGATTGGAAGTGTACCCTCTGAACCTACTGCTCATATCTGTTCTGTCGAATTAATGGATGTCGACAGCAGCGAATTTGATGATCCTCCTGATACCGATCTTGACTCTTTTCATACGTTGTTGTTTGACCCAACTATGTATCATACACATACGGACTCTTCCACCGAGATGTCCGGGTCAACAACTAACACCGATTATGAATTGCTTTTAGAGTCTGAAGATCACCCCGCAATTTGTGATGACATTATTCTTCGGGGTATTGATGAAACTTTTGAGGAGATCTTCGCTGATGAACTCGCATTTCTGAATAACACGGGTGTTGAGATGAATCATGTCCCAATCATTGAAATTGAACCTCCACCCCTTCTTCTGAATTGTAAAAAGAATGCGAGTAATCCATCACATTCACTGCATCGTCTCTCCAAAATGAGACGCACACACACTCTCTTCCACCCTTTACCCTTTCCCCACTTCTTCTTCCACCAACCCGAGCACTGCATTGATAAAATTTTTAAATGGTTGGTGTTAACATTTGGTCTTTGCAAAGCTTGGCATCGACCAATGATTCTTGACCCCCTCATGTGATTTTCAAAGCTTAACATTGCATAACTCAAGTTTGGGAGGGAACAATTTTTCTGGCTCTGGAAATGAAAATTTTTACAAAAAATTGCGAGTCAAAAATAAGTTTGGGGGAGGATCTTCACTTATATATTTTGCCCCCACTAATAAATTCCTCCCAGGCTTACAGGTTTTCGAGATTTAGCAGATGGCAACAGTGAGGACACTGTTGAAAACAAGTTTGGGGGAGGTTTGTGCTTAGTTTTGCATCATGTTCATATCATTTGCATAAGCACAAAACATTTCTTTAAAAAAAAACCAAAAAAATTTCTAAACCCATAAAAATTTTGTGTAAATATTTTCTTTTGGTTCATCTTTTTTTGTAAATAATTTTTTCAAAACCCTTAAAAACCTATAAAAATTCAAAAAATTTCAAAACTCATAAAAATTTAAAATTTTCAAAATATAAAAATATTTAATATTTATGATAATGAAAGATTAGATAGTGAACAATTACATCCATGTGATTAGAAAAATTTAAGAAAACCAAGAAAATTAGAAGTTTTCTTATACGAACTAGTAATAAGTAGTTATGAGCCATTGTCCCAAGGGTTAGTAAGATGAAGGAAGTCACTAATCTGAGGATAAAAATAAGTCTGAAAAATAGTTTCTATTCTGGAAAGCCAAACATTTTGAACGTTGATACCCTGCTATTCGCACTTACACACGTCTTGAAGCCCGGGATAGTAGAGGATACCTTGAAATGCTCTTGTCTTAAAGCCGATGTATGAAGGAAATAAAAAAAAATGAAGAAAATATAAAGTGGTGAGAAAAATGGACACTGGTTTTGTTATCACCGAGGGCAATAAAAAATATATAGCGAGGGTGCCTCTTCACCTAGTGCCCTAAGGCCAACTGGTCTGGGAGTCACTGCTATGCCTTAGGTGGTGCAAGACGAGGAAAAACACCAAAGAAGCAAGCACATGAGTAATCGGTCGGTTAGTACCTCAAGAAGTATTAACGGTCGCATAAAAGTGTGTGAGCAATCTCATCTAAATATTCATTAATTAAAAAGTACTGAGGCTGGTGGGCAAGAGTATGATAGCTTGAATTGAATTCTCCGGGTGTAGGGATGTCCTTAACACACACGTAGGGTGATATGATCGATGTTTGGAAGAAAGATAGGAATGAAGAATAAGATGATGTTTTATTGAGGGAGGACGTGATTTCTGACATCTTTTCATGACCATTAAGATAGGGCTCATGACAACCGAAATGCTAGCTTAGTTGGAAATCCTAATTTTCAAGGCTTTTCTTTTACGATTCTGTTCTTTAAATGTAATATTCATGATCTTCCTTTTATTATTGAATTTTGTGGGTGCAATCCGCTGAAAACCCTCAGGAGACAACACTCCTCCTACTAGGGACACCTAGAGGTTTAAAGGCTTGTTGCACGTGCTCAGTGCAATCGTGTTGTCTACGAAAGTGTGCTAGTAAGTTTTTCTCTTTCTTTATTTTCTCCTTCTCTTTTTAATAAAACAGTTCGATCGAGACGATCGAAAATAAGTTTGAGGGAATTTGATCAGTCGAAAATACTGCATTTCTAACACGGCAATTTCCCTACCTTTTGCATTCATGTATAGGTATCTGGTATTCATATCGCACATATTAGCAAAACACATGTAAAATACTGGATTACTTATACTGTGTACTAAAACCGGCACTTTTAGGGAAATTGTGTGTTTATCATGGCATCGCATCATTCTTGTATAGCGCAACTCTTGTCTGGGGTCTAATGCAGGAAATCACAGAAGCAGAGCCCAAAATTTAGAAAAGAGCTGATTAAAGACAAGCCAATTCAAAGGCTAAAGATCTGGAGCAATACAGAAGGCCAAATAAAATTAATCACATCATAATAAGGCCCATATGACATCCCAAGCCCACAGAAGAAAACACAAGCTTCAAGGCCACCAAAGGGCCGCGGATCCGCGGCCCAAACCCCCTTCTCGCCGCGGATCCGCGGCCATATGAAGAGATCGTGGCTCCAAATTTCATCGCATGCTTATTTATAACGGCCATAGCTTCCAGAAGACCCCAGAAGCCCCACGCGGCACATCTAGAAGGCTCGGCTTAACAAATTCTTGGAGGGAAATTCAAATTTTATCCTTAACTAACTTTTTGGATGGAAATTTAAATCATTTGGATAACTAACTTGTGGGGGGAATTCAAATTTCAATTCTAGATCTAAGATTTGGGAGGTCTATAAAAAGGAGCCTAGATCTAGAGTGCAAAGGGTTCAAGAATCACCACCATCTTCAACCAACAAGTTTAGTGACAAAGCTTATGCCAAATTAAATCCCCATCCCCAATTCAAAATCAAGATCAAGATCCCGAGAGCAATTTGAGCAAGAGAGCCTTCAACCTTTAGAAGCGACGCCGGATTCCAACGGAGCAAGAGATCCACGCCGATCCGCGACTCAAGGAGCCGAGTGAAGCCGAAATCGACGATCTAGTTCCTTCCTTTTGTAAATTCAAGAGAGTTGTAACGAAATTTGTCGATAAATAAAGGTGAATTTTCTATACTCTTGCGTATCTTTTAATTCAAGCATAATGATTAGATCTCAATTTGTGATTGTGTTTGTGATCATGATGTTTGAGTAATCTCCGCTCGTGTAGGAGTTGTGACGATCTTTAGATGATGATGATTTAGATATTTCTACAATTCTTAAATCCTATAATGTTTGGAAATTCTAGTTAATCAAATGATTAATGACCTAGTTTCGAGATGATGCTTTCTTGATTGTGTTCACTCGAAACTAGAGAACAACTATTGACCATTTGATTAACTAGAAGCTGGAATTTGAATGTGATCCATCGAAAGGACAAAGGGTTAGTTGCGAAATCCCTAATTTCCTCGTAAGATCCTTAAACCTCGATGAATTTGCATCGATCTAGTATCAATTCATTAATGGATAAGAATTAGTAATTTATAGATCTCATTACATCTATAGATTCGATCTACTCCTACGAGCCATACTTCTAATCTTGATTGTTGGTTGGAAATTATCACACATCTCAATTCTTGTTTTTAATGTCTTTTCTAGATCTAGATTTTTCTTATTTCTTGATCTTCAAATGCAAATCATGAATTGTTTTCTTTTCTTTGCTTTAAATTTTCATCTCATCTAATTCAAGAATTGAACGGAACTCACTTTCCCTGTGGACGATCTGCACTTACTAACGCGCTACATCCGACACCGTTACTGATTGCGGTCAAATATTTTTGGTTGTGATTTCTAAATACAATTTTCTAAAAACCAACAACTACACATCAAGAATAATCATCAAATCAGCACCTCAACGGCCTCCTCGAGTCAAAGACGATCCACCCGAGAGCTCCTACGCCAAGCTTGATCTCTAACTTGAGATAACTAGGTTGCTCAAAGTGCTAATCTAAGCTACCTAGGGGATATAGAGTGAGGTTATGGATGTATTAGTCTAGCTAATCCTTGATATCAACACATGAGAGGGGAGGATTAAGGTTTCAATAGAGAGCTTGAGGAGAGAGAAGATGAGCATGAGAATGAATTGAAAAAGCTTCTCACTTCTAATATATTATGAAGCATAAGAAAATCAAAAAGAATAAATCAAAATGCATTATCATCATGCTTCATTAAATATATGCAATGAATCATCAAGTGAGTCATTAAGCAATAAATGCTTCATTAACTCACTTGAATGATTCATCTAAGTGAGTCACTAATTCATTAAATGCTAATGCCACCTTACCCCCCCAAGTCACCATGTTTCTAGAAGCTTCCCAACAAATTATGAGAACGCCCCTACAATCCGTGAAAACACGGAAAAAATTTAGACTGTATAAATCCAATAACCCAATACTAGAATCTGGCTTAAACCAAAGCAGGCTAGTAAAAACTGTCCGAACGTCGTACGTGCGTAAACACACGTACGCGTCCGAACCCTTGTCGTAAAACCATACGACCTCTATATCATTTCGCCTGGAGCAGGGAAACCCTCTGTGTGGGACTCTAAAGACTCGACACTACGCTGGCAGTGGGTTTAACCACAGACCGCAAGCTGCACTAGCTGTACGTAACGGTCCCCAGGTAGATGTCAATAAGAAGGCCGATGAGGAAACTCATCCGAACTCCTACTGAGCCTGATGTGACAATCTCCGTACAGTCCGGTCTGTTCGTCTAAGACTATCGCATATCGAGCCTAAGGGCGGCAAGTATCAGTCCCCTAATAGCGGTATAAGTCGTGTTGGAGCGTAGCCCATTACACCCTGAGAAACTACTGGAACCTACCAGTAAATCTCGCTTGCCCTGGCCAGGAACTTTGCGTAATGGCTCTCTGACACAGCGCGATATCAACTCCCAATACCAGGAGAGACGAATCCTATCTAACCGCCACTGCCTCCAAGTGCTCGGGACTGCACCCAACTGCTACCTGTTTGCACGACTCCTTTGAGCCGTAGTAGGGTAGCAATCTAAGAACAGTGGGACACACTCGAGGCGAAGTAGCAGTGTCAAGTCTGCGGACTATGCTGTACTCATGTCACCTGGGAACTGTTAACTGACGATGGGTATAATACCAACCAACAGTTCCCCTGCGAGTCCTGTCCAGTGTACACGTAACCTAACGAGCACCTGTATACTATCTCCAGTACGACGTACTGATGGCTGTGGGACAGACCATCTCCCCAACTGGGATGAGAAGCGTACACACTTAGTCTACTCTGGAATATCGATGCCCTATCTCGATAATCCAACGACCAGGGACCTGTATAGGATGTTGCTTACAGACTACCCAGCCCCTACTAGTGTGACTGCCATCACAACGCTGGTAATCAAGCAAAGATCCTATGGGCTCTACTAATATGTATAAGTGATACGTTATAAGAAACATATGCACATATTAAAGTAGACACAAACCAAGTAGCATACTACTATTTTTAGCAAGACTGTTATATATACAACTGTGAATATCCCAAGCTTCCATTAAGTAATATACAACCTAGTATGATACAATAATGGCCCCTAGGGCATATACACTAACAATCTCCCACTTGCACTAGGGCCATGAGCTGGCATATCGTAGACCTATCATCTCGAATAGCCTCTCGAACTGCGTCTGAGGAATGGCCTTTGTGAATGGATCAGCAATGTTATTCTCCGTCTCTACTCTTTTCACCTTGATCTCCCGGCGATCGACGATCTCCCTGATCAGGTGATACCGCCTTAAGATGTGTCTGGACTTCTGATGGGACCTGGGTTCCTTCGCTAAAGCTATAGCGCCGTTGTTGTCACAATACAGAGGTATTGGATCAATACTGGTAGGAACCACCTGAAGTTCTGTGAGGAACTTCTTCATCCAGACAGCTTCTTTTGCGGTATCGCAAGCAGCTATGTACTCTGCTTCCATTGTTGAGTCAGCAACGGTCTCCTGCTTAGAACTCTTCCAACAGACCGCCCCTCCATTGAGGGTAAAGACATAACCCGACATGGACTTGGAGTCATCCTTGTCACTCTGGAAGCCGGAGTCGGCAAAGGCCTCCATCTGGAGGTCTTTTCCGCCATATACCAAGAACATCTCCTTAGTCCTTCTTAGGTACTTGAGAATGTTCTTTACTGCTATCCAGTGATTCTCTCCTGGGTTTTCCCGATACCGGCTTACAACGCTCAATGCGTATGCTACATCTGGTCTGGTACATAACATCGCATACATTATTGAGCCTACCGCAGAAGCGTAGGGTATAATCGACATGCGATCCCTTTCCAAATCAGTCTTGGGAGACATCTCTTTGGAAAGGGTGATTCCGTGACAAGCCGGTAGGTTACCACGCTTAGAAACATCCATTTTGAATCTCTTCACTATGGTGTTTATGTACCTGGACTGCGAAAGTCCCAACATCCTTTTTGATCTATCACGAAAGATCCGGATCCCCAGAATGTAGGAGGCATCACCCAGGTCTTTCATGGAGAATTTCTGTGATAAGAATCTTTTGACTGACTGTAACATAGGAATATCATTTCCTATTAGGAAAATGGCATCCACGTACAAGACGAGGAATACTACAGCTCTCCTTACAATCTTACTGTATATGCATGGTTCATCTGGATTTTTGATAAAGTCGAATTCTTTGACAGCATCATCAAAACAGATGTTCCAACTTCGCGATGCTTGCTTTAGTCCATAAATGGACTTAAGCAGCTTGCATACTTTACTGCTGCTCCCACTCTGAATGAATCCCTCTAGCTGATCCATATAGACGCTCTCTTCCAAATTACCATTTAGAAAGGCCGTCTTTACGTCCATCTGCCATATTTCATAATCGTGGAAGGCAGCAATAGCAAGAAGGACCCGAATGGATTTAAGCATAGCCACTGGAGAAAAGGTTTCGTCATAGTCCAAACCAGGTCTTTGACGGAAACCCTTTTCAACAAGTCTAGCCTTATAGGTTTCAACATGTCTATCTACACCAATCTTCTTTTTGAAGATCCATTTGCATCCTACGGGTTTTACCCCATCTGGAGCAATGTCCAAAGTCCATACTTTGTTAGTGTACATAGACTCCATTTCGGTCCGCATTGCATCCAGCCATTTTACTGAGTCATCGCTCTGAATGGCTTGCTGGAAGCTAGTAGGCTCATCATAGTCAATGGTACAATCCTCTCTATCCCCGTCTATGAGAAAACCGTAGTATCTCTCGGGCGGATGAGATTGCCTACTACTCCTGCGGAGTGGCGTCGGGATGTCTTGTTCTCCTGAACCTTCTTGTTCTACCAAGGTTTCAGTAATAGCTTGTGGTTCTGGAATTTCTTCCAGTTCTATTGCGCTCCCACTCTTCTGATTTTCCAAAAATTCAGTTTCCAAGAAGCAGGCATGAAGAGAAACAAAAACCTTTTGTTCCTCTGTGTAATAGAAATAATATCCTTTGGAGTTCTTTGGATATCCCACAAATTTGCATTTTACTGATCGTGCCTCGAGCTTGTCCGCATGCTGCTTCTTTACAAAAGCTGGACATCCCCATGTCTTAAGATACTTAAGACAGGGTTTCTTCCCACTCCACATCTGATATGGTGTGGTAGGCACTGTCTTGGTTGGAACTCGGTTCAAAAGGTATGCAGCTGATTCTAGTGCATATCCCCAGAATGATAACGGCAACTCAGCGTTACTCATCATGGAACGAACCATATCCAATAGGGTTCGATTCCGTCATCCCGATACACCGTTATGTTATGGTGTGTATGGAGGAGTAAGCTGAGAGAGAATTCCATTCTCTTTTAAGTAACCTAGGAACTCGGCACTTAAGTATTCACCACCTCGATCAGATCTCAGTGTCTTGATACTTTTGCTGGTTTGTTTTTCCACTTCATTCTTGTATTCTTGGAATTTCTCAAAGGCCTCGGATTTATGCTTCATTAAGAAGACATATCCATACCTAGAGAAATCATCCGTAAAAGTAATGAAGTAGGAATAACCACCTCGCGCATGTGTAGACATTGGACCGCACACGTCACTGTGTATGAGTCCCAAGAGCTCACTTGCTCTTACTCCGTGTCCAGTGAACGGAGTTTTTGTCATCTTTCCTATGAGACAAGATTCACAAGTAGCATAAGTTTGATATTCGAACGGATTCAAATATCCTTCTCTATGTAACTTATTCAACCTTCTCTCATTGATGTGACCTAGTCTACAATACCATAAGAAAGCCTGATTTATTTCTGGAGACTTTCTTTTAAGTGTGTTCTGGACATTGAAAACCTGATCTTGACATAATACGTATATACCGTTATCTAATGTACCGGACCCAATCAAAACTTGATTTAGGTGGATGTTAACTACATCGCTTACGAATGTAAAATCATATCCCTCTCTCGAAAGTGAGGACACTGATATGATATTACAAGTCATACTAGGTACATACAAACAGTTACGTAGAATCAATATATGCCCACTTGTCAAACCTAGACGATATTCTCCCACGGATTCAGCGTCCACGCTCATTCCGTTTGCAACTCTGAGAGACCAATCACCTACCTTTATAACTCTACGGTTTCTCAAAGCATGTATTGAATTACAGATATGAGATCCTGCTCCGGTATCAAGTACCCAGGAAGTAGAGTTAATTGACAAACAGTTCTCAATTACTAACACACTTGAGGCTGAAGCCACAACATGCTTCCTATCCTGGCTACTGGCTTCCAAAGCCCTGCAATCTTTCTGCCTATGCCCAATTCCATAACAATAGGAACATCCCTCTTTTACTATATCCAGTCCCGAAACTTTTGCCCTTCTCTTTACTTCTACTTCCCTGGTTTCCTTCAGGGTAGAAGGTAGAGACTGTAGAATCAAGTCAGTATCTGACCCGTTTCCCAACGCGGTCTCCAGGTCCTGGAGCTCATCAATATAGCTAGTCATTGTAAGGACGTTGTCCCCTACAGATGACCCGAAATCCAACCTCGCTTGAATTAATTCATTCGAGGTCTCATATCTTGCGATATGAGATTGCACTTCATATAAATTTTTGTTATGGAGAAAGATGGAAACTGAGTCCGTCTTCTCGTGCTGCTTCTGGTTTACACTATCAACTGAAGCTAACACGAGGCACTTGGCTTTCGCTTTATCTTTTTCCCTTGTCTGACGGATATCCATATCCGTGACAGTGGAAACTGGACCTGGGACGGCGGGATCTTGAGTAGTAATAGGGTGGTCCAGCTTGTCATAGGTAATGGACATCTGGACAGACCTTTGCCAGTCATATAAGTCAGATTCAGTCAATTTGTTATCTAGATGTAACCTAGTCGTGGTCACAGGATCGCTGCAATTAAGAGAGAGAGAAGAAAACACTTTTAGCATGATGCTCTTGCAAGTTTAGATTGGTTTTTAATTTATCTAAACAGGATGGCTCCCACTGTTTCTCGAATCCCTCCTCAAACCATAAAAGAAGAATTAGTCAGGACAATTCTCACCGTACAATACTTGCTTAACCGTTCAGCCAGGCCAGTGTCTATACTTCGAGGGATGTTTTCCAACGCTTTCGCGAAGTTCCTTAATTAAATAACCTCTTTTCTCTGGGGGCGTAACCCCGCTGACACCTTTCTTGGCACCTACTTGGTTTATAGCATTGATCGTTAAGTGACGAATCTCCTGATAAGTAGTATATACTCACAGTAGGATCGGGATCCAAAATATCATCGTATGATAATGTTGAAGGAATCCTACCAACATTCATTAAACTCCAAAATGGTATGCAACTCTAGCAAGTTTCAGTTTCTTTAGAAACTCCCAATATGGATTTTTGCCCCATGCTCTTATGATCTTGACTTTGGCCAACAAATCATAAGTCACATGTTAAGTTCTACCCGTCAATATCCAGGTTAATTTGAACTCATCCGTACATACCCTTGACTTTGGCCAACAAAGCAGTTCGACTGTCCCAAACCAACGCATCTATCTAAGCTGCATATGAATATTCAATAGCTACCAAACACTGTGCCTTGACTTTGGCCAACAAACACAGCTTGAATACTATTGACTATCTATATGAAATGACGGAGGGCTACGACTGGTTTTGGCAAAACCGTGAATGTAGTGAACTTGATATAATCGAAGGAACCTGATACTTTTTAAAAAGAGTGGTTAAAGTTCCGCAATTAAAAATTCTGATCTTTTAAAATAACCGAGTGATTTCTTTTAAATTTGTTCCAACGATTAAACTTTGGTTTATTTTCTTTGCATTATAATAATTCTTTTAAATTTGTTCCAACGATTAAACTTTGGTTTATTTTCTTTGCATTATAATAATGCGTCCCATCATTTATCCTATCATTGTAGAAAACAACGAAAATACCGCGTCCTCTTATGCCATCCGCATTCGCCACGGGGTCCCGTCATCACCCGTTAGGTTACTTAACTAACGACAGAGCGGGGGCTGGGCTAGCGCGGGTGTAAAACATAAGTGACGTCTAATAGCTATCATATATAGATATTGTACATTCGTCAGACGCAATAATAAGAATTCCAGATCACAGATGAACTTTATTGGATATACTAGCAATCCGCATTTGCTTTGAGCCTGCAATAAAAAACGGATTACACAGTTGTGATGAATAGCCATAACCCCACCCTAGACCCCTACGGGTACGGCAAACTACCCGCCAAGTACCCGAAGTGAAGCAGTCTCCCTCAACAACGTGAGTAGGCCACTAAACACTTCAACGTACCCGGTAGTTTGTGTACCCCACCTTGGGTCTATCCTAGGAGCAAAAACAGTAAAAAGAAATAATACAACGGTGGCTACAACTGCAACCTGGATGTGCCCCGCAAAAGAATATTACATCATATTACATTTACATCGAATGAATGAATATTAAACCCATCTCAAACCCCGGCTAATCATCACAACACTCCAATCAAGTCCATATACACAAACAGTAAACATTACAGAAATGTGCAACCCCCTGCCAACCGACATACTAGCAGTTAGGGGAGGTTTACGAACACATTAAACATTACAGATAAAAACCCAATTAGCAATTAATTTAGAACATCGATCGACAACCTTTATCCGTGTCTACCCCAAAAGCAAAACTGTACTGAAGTAACCTGGGTAGAAAACAGAACATACAGGAAAACAAAACACCAGAAAATATGAATTACTGTGAAACTCCGAGTCAACTTGGCGTTGACTCGGCGGCGGATCCGCGGCCAAAAGCACCATTTGGCCGCGGTTCCGCGGCCGTCTTGCCGAGTTGTGTCCTCGTATTTTCCCAGAAGTCTTATAATACCCTGCTGTGAATTTTAAGGCATATCAAATAATTTTTCTGACACTTTTAAAATCAACAGAAACTGTTAGGGTTCGGGGTGTTTCGTTTTCGTGTTTTCCGTCGATTGAACTTCTAATTAGTTGCTAACAAGCTAGTAATGGTTTAGTTGGCTCTGATACCACTGTAAGTCCATGTCACGCACCCCACGTACTTGCGGGGAGGCGGAATATATGAAAAACAATTATCAAAGCTTCGTAACACGGACTTGAGTGCATGAATCGTATCTAAACCGTTACTAGCAAACTACGAGAGGTTTAACTACACGGATTCGAAGTTATACCTCACGTTACATGTCCTTCGGGTCTTCATCGCTGTCCTCCACTACTCGTAGGCTCCTTAGAACATCGGCACCTCAATGGCCTCCTCGAATCAAAGACGATCCATCCGAGAGCTCCTACGCTAAGCTTGATCTCTAACTTGAGATAACTAGGTTGCTCAAAGTGCTAATCTAAGCTACCTAGGGGATATAGAGTGAGGTTATGGATGTATTAGTCTAGCTAATCCTTGATCTCAACACATGAGAGGGGAGGATTAGGGTTTCAAGAGAGAGCTTGAGGAGAGAGAAGATGAGCATGAGAATGAATTGAAAAAGCTTCTCACTTCTAATATATTATGAAGCATAAGAAAATCAAAAAGAATAAATCAAAATGCATTATCATCATGCTTCATTAAATATATGCAATGAATCATCAAGTGAGTCATTAAGCAATAAATGCTTCATTAACTCACTTGAATGATTCATCTAAGTGAGTCACAAATTCATTAAATGCTAATGCCACCTTACCCCCCCCAAGTCACCATGTTTCTAGAAGCTTCCCGACAAATTACGAGAACGCCCCTACAATCCATGAAAACACGGAAAAAATTTAGACTGTATAAATCCAATAACCCAATACTAGAATCTGGCTTAAACCAAAGCCGGGTAGTAAAAACTGTCCGAACGTCGTACGTGCGTAAACACACGTACGCGTCCGAACCCTTGTCGTAAAACCATACGACCTCTATATCGTTTCGCCTGGAGCAGGGAAACCCTCTGTGTGGGACTCTAAAGACTCGACACTACGCTGGCAGTGGGTTTAACCACAGACCGCAAGCGACACTAGCTGTACGTAACGGTCCCCAGGTAGATGTCGATAAGAAGGCCGATGAGGAAACTCATCCGAACTCCTACTGAGCCTGATGTGACAATCTCCGTACAGTCCGGTCTGTTCGTCTAAGACTATCGCATATCGAGCCTAGGGGAGGTAAGCGTCAGTCCCCTAATAGCGGTATAAGTCGTATCGGAGCGTAGCCCATTACACCCTGAGAAACTACTGGAACCTACCAGTAAATCTCGCTTGCCCTGGCCAGGGACTTTGCGTAATGGCTCTCTGACACAGCGCGATATCAACTCCCAATACCGGGAGAGACGAATCCTATCTAACCGCCACTGCCTCCAAGTGCTCGAGACTGCACCCAACTGCTACATGTTTGCACGACTCCTTTGAGCCGTGGTAGGGTAGCAATCTAAGAACAGTGGGACACACTCGAGGCGAAGTAGCAGTGTCAAGTCTGCGAACTATGCTGTACTCATGTCACCTGGGAACTGTTAACTGACGATGGGTATAATACCAACCAACAGTTCCCCTGCGAGTCCTGTCCGGTGTACCCGTAACCTAACGAGCACCTGTATACTATCTCCAGTACGACGTACTGATGGCTGTGGGACAGACCATCTCCCCAACTGGGATGAGAAGCGTACACACTTAGTCTACTCCGGAATATCGATGCCCTATCTCGATAATCCAACGACCAGGGACCTGTATAGGATGTTGGTTACAGACTATCCAGCCCCCACTAGTGTGACTGCCATCACAACGCTGGTAATCAAGCAAAGATCCTATAGGCTCTACTAATATGTATAAGTGATATGTTACAAGAAACATATGCACATATTAAAGTAGACACAAACCAAGTAACATACTACCATTTTTAGCAAGACTGTTATATATACAACTGTGAATATCCCAAGCTTCCATTAAGTAATATACAACCTAGTATGATACAATAATGGCCCCAAGGGCATATACACTAACATTCCCCTCGAGATAGAGCTACCCTCTCTGCGAGTGGCAGTTCACTACGAGCTGACGGACGAAGAGAATGCTCACCTTCGGCTTGAGGAACTCGATGCCCTTGATGAAACCCAGCTCATAGCGCAACAAAATCTCGAGGCTTACAAAGCAAAGATGACGCGCTCATACGAAAACTTGACTAGGCCGAGAACATTCCGCCAAGACAAACTCGTGCTAGTGGTCAAGAGACCTATGATCCCCAATCGTGCCAAACGGGGGAAATTCGAGCCGAACTATGAAGGCCCGTATATCATAGATAAGGTCTATCAGGGTGGGGCCTATCTACTCATGGACATACATGACGAAAGGCCCTTAAGGCAAATAAATAGTCGCTTCCTGAAAAAGTACTACGCCTAACGAGTCACGGCCTAGGTCAATGATAGATGACAACGACTATGTCCGCTCGCTATCTTCCTAAGCCCAAACTCTATAGGTAGTAGCCGGCAACGGACCGAAACATCCTTAAACTAACAACGGACCGAAACGTCCTTAAACTAACAACGGACCGAAACGTCCTTAAAGTAACAACGGACCGGAACGTCCTTAAACTAACGATGGACCACAATGTCCTAAAACTAGCTGCTGACCGAGACGTCGATAAACTACTGTGGGTTACAGCATCCCAAAGCTGATACAAAAAAAAGAATAAAAAAAAGAGGAAAAAAAAAAGAAAACGGTATGTCCATAAGCGAAAAAGTGCACGGATGAAAACCCGAAAGGGCTCCGTGAGTAAAAACAGCAGGGCTACCGGCGAGTTTTGTGAAAACCCGAAAGGGCGCAATCTTATTAAAAGACACTTGCAAGGTCTTCTCGACTTTATAAGGAGAAACCACCTGCGTGAGATACTTACGACTCACGAGGGAGCAACACACTTAGGGATCCCCACGATTCCTAAGGAGAAATTACACTTGCGAGATCCTCACGACTCGTAAGGAGAACCCTCTTATGAGACCCTCACGGCTCTTAAGATTTGAAAGTCTTAATCTACAGGGATCTAAACCTGTTCTTAAGCAACCGCCACAACCTTCAATTATGCCCTACAAGCGGTTCAGTGCTGACCCTTGTATACAATCCACGGGCGCGAATAAACATTTCCCTAATAAAGTCCCATCCGTGACTAGGGATATGTTTGCACGGTGAACAACCCTTGTGAGTCCTCTCGACTTATAAGGAGAAGACACTCTTGAAAGATCCTTACGACTTATAAGAGAAGCCATACACTTAGGAGTCCTCACGATTCCTAAGGAGAAAACGCACCTACGAGATCCTCACGACTCGTAGGGAGAAATACCTTTATGAGACCCTTACGGCTCATGAAGTCAAAAGCCTTAGTCGACATAATCCTAACCCTGTTCGCTAAGCCACCTTTGTTCGTCATCGACAGAGGCAAATGATGATTCGCTCCTGGCAATATTCCAGTTGTAGCGGTGCTGATGCCGAAATCGGTGTCTAATTCCAAGTTTGCAGCAAGAAGCTAACAAGCCACACATGCATACGAAATAGCCGAAATGATGGGGCAACTTGCAACAAAACCAGCAAGTAAAAAATGTATGCATGCAAAATAGCCGAAATGATTGGGCAACTCGCAATAAAAAGAAGCGAGTAAAAATAAAATAAATAGCCGAAATGATTGGGCACCGCGAAAAATAGCCGAAATGATTGGGCAATCGCGACCTTCGCGATATAAAAGCTGAAATGATAGAGCATCGCGGAAATAAAAAATATATAAATAAAATTTATGCCCTACAGGTGATATCACATCAATCCCTGTATACAACCCAGGGGCGCAAACAAAGAAGGAACCACACCTTCCCTCCCCAGGCTCCATCAGAAAACGAAGCCAAATCTCGACGGTTCAGAGATAGCCTAGAGATGATCAACAGCGTTCCTCTCCATTCCAGCAGGATTCAGACGCTGCAATCAACCCAGGAGCTACGGCAAAACCCCTACTCCAAATCTCGATGGTTCACAGACAACCTGGAGACCACTTCGATATTCGTCTCATTACAACAGACGCTACGTCATCAACATGACCACGTTCGGAAACACGTCATCAACATGACCCCATTCGGAAATACGTCATCCATATGACCCCGCTCGGAAACACGTCATCAACATGACCCCGTTCGGAAATACGTCATCCACATGACCCCGTTCGGAAATACGTCATCAACATGACCCCGTTCGGAAATACGTCATCCACATGACTCCGCTCGGAAATACGCCATCCATATGACCCCGTTCGGAAATACGTCATCAACATGACCCCGTTCGGAAATACGTCATCCACATGACCCCGTTCAGAAATACGTCATCAACATGACCCCGCTCGGAAATACGTCATCCATATGACCCCATTCGGAAATACGTCATCAACATGACCCCGTTCGGAAATACGTCATCAACATGACCCCGTTTGGAAATACGTCATCCACATGACCCCGTTCAGAAATACGTCATCCACATGACCCCATTCGAAAATACGTCATCAACATGACCCCGTTCGGAAATACGTCATCCACATGACCCCGCTCGGAAATACGTCATCCATATGACCCCGTTCGGAAATACGTCATCAACATGACCCCGCTCGGAAATACGTCATCCACATGACCCCATTCGGAATACGTCATCCACATGACCCCGTTCGGAAATACGTCATCAACATGACCCCGTTCGGAAATACGTCATCAACATGACCCCGTCTCAGAAATACGTCATCTACATGACCCCGTTCGGAAATGCGTCATCTACATGACCCCGTCACGGAAATACGTCATCCAAATGACCCCGTTTCGGAAATACTTCATCCACATGACCCCGTCTCGGAAATACGTAATCCATATGACCCCGTTTCGTAAATACGTCATTTACATGTCAATCCCACTAAACACTTACGGATCCTCTCGATTCGTAAGGAAGAAAACTCTCTTATAAGATCCTTATGACTTATAAGGGAAAACGCACTTAGAAATCCTCACGACTCCTAGAGAGAAAATACACCTACGAGATCCTCAGGACTCGTAAGGAGAAAAATCTTTATAAGACCCTCACGGCTCATAAAATTGAAAAGTCTTAGGTGATAGATCCTAACTCTGTTTCCTAAGCCATCACCACCCTACAAAGAGTCCAAGATGGGCAACTATATACTATCTACAGGACACACATGCTAAAATCACATGACAACAATACAGCAAGGAGAAGAAAGCAACAGTAGAACAAAAAATGTGTATCTTTTATTCATAAATACAATTGAGTACAAGGCAAATCATATAAAAGAATAAAAATGGATACATGTTATTCAAAGATTACAAGTGTTCAATCTATACAAAAACAGCTACTGGGAGGGAGGCGTCTTCAATAAATCAGATAGCTGCTCGCACACTCTTTTCAACTCCTTCTCAGGATCAGCCACCGCGACCAGCTCTGTTCCAATTTGGGCCCGTTGATGCAGGCAGGATGAAAGTTTCTGATCAATTTCCTGCTGAGCAGCCTCCTGACTCTGCGCAACCTGCTCACTAAGATCAAGCTTCTTCTTCAACACCAGCCCGTCAGAGATACATCGTTGAAGGCTTTCAAAGAGGGAGTTCAGCTGGGCAGCATTTGCTGCAATCTCAGCGCGCAGTTGAACAAATTCAGCGGAAGTCGCCGCACGTTCCTTTCGCTTAAGGGTTGCCTCTCGTTCGAAATGGCGAATGAACGGAACGCTCTGCTCAACCCATGCAGCTCGCTGAGAGTTCAAAGCCAACACCTCCAGAATAGGACGCCTAAGCTCAAGCTCATGCAAGCAGGCCTCAATCTTCCTGCAGTGGTTAACCCAAGACTCGACGACGCCTTCATTATGGAAGTTCATAAGCGTCGCCAGCATTAGATTAACCTCCGCAGCAAAGTCCGCAGCAAATGTGAGGGCCTCCACGTCAAGCTCCTCAATATAGTCGCTTAACATGCGCAGACTATTTGCGGCACCTTTCGAGGATGGACGTCTGGAAAAGGGTCCGGCCGGCATTATGACGTGAGACTCGAACGGGGCTGGAGTCGATGTGATTGCTGCAAAATAGATCATAATCAGATGTCGGCTCAGGAAATAGAGAAAATACACGAAAAGTAAAGTCTACTATACCGGCTGCAACAAGGGGCAGAGCTGGGAGTTCCGGTGGCGCAACGATAGCCTCTTCCCCTCCTTCAATTTGTAAGGTTACAAGCAATACAAAGAAGAATTAGGAATAATGTGACTGCTCATTAAAGAAAGGACGTCGTTTAGAAAAGATATTCACCGACGCCACCAGGCGGACTAATCTCTGACAGGAAGGAGAAGTGTGGGTGCAGCACCTGATACAGGTGGTCAAAAAGGACTCCTGCAAGGACGCAGTAATGCAACGTCAGTACATAAGTCATACAGCTTAGAAGTAGGACTGATGGGTCACAAATCCGTACCTTCCGACATCTGAGACGGTACGAGAGAAGGTAGAGGAGTGGTAACCATCAAGGAGGTAATTGATGGCGCTGCCTCGGGTAGCGCAACTTCAACGCTCGCCGCACCTGCATTAGAAAAAGATAAATACTGTCAGGAAAGATTGAAAAGGATTTCAAAATAAAGAGAAAAGCAACGACCCAAGATCTACCTGGTGAGTCGCCAGTCGGAACCGCGACGAGGGCATCACCTGATACAGCGACGGCTTCTCCCTCCTCCATCGGGATGATCCCACCTCCCGTCACCTCATCCCCTGACTCTACAAGAGCCGTCACAACGCTTGCGATGCCAGGAGATAGCAAAGAGCCGCAGGCGGAAAGAGCGACGATCGGGGCGGTCCCCGACTCTTGAGAGGGAGCAGCCACCTCGAGCTCAGCAATTGTAGCCATCTCACCCGCCGCCACCTCGAGCTCGACAATGGTGGCCATCTCACCCATCGCCACCTCAGGATCGGAAATGGTAGCTATTTCAGGCACAGCAATCGTGACTGTCTCACCAGCCGCTGCTTCGAGCTCGGCAATTGCAGCCACCTCGTCTACCGCTGCCTCGGGTTCGGCAATCACGGCTACCTCCTCTATCGCTGCCCCAGGCTCAGCGGTCACCGCTAATTCTTCGGTAAGACTCGGCCCTGCAAAATAAGATATGTGAGAACTGGTAATTTAAACTTTGACAACGGAACCCCATATCACAGTACCTTGAGTTGATCTTCCGTTTGCTTCCCGAGCCGCACGTGCTGCCCGTCTATAGGCAGTAGACAAGGCAGCCGGAGATTCCTCTGAGGGAGTAGGGGCAGGGATAGCAGTGCTCGAACCCGCACCCATGGCTAAGGCAGCACTACGCTCCCTTGCTGCACGCATTCTGTGCTTCCTTTCCGCCCGGGCCGTGAGAGCCGGTCTTCTCAAGACCTCCGTCAATGGGACGTCATCATCCATGCCAGGAGCTACCTCTGGAGCCGTTATGGCGTCCGTCATCGGTTGCTTGAGTAAAGCCTCTTTTAGCAACCCTGAGGAGGCCGGGACTTCGATGCCTGGCCGTGGAAGCATCTCCGCATCACCTTGCGGGATCGGCATTATGGTCCCTGCGATAAGATAAAGAAGGGGTCAGATTGTCCATAAGAAAGGAGAATGAAGATGCAATGAGCCGAGACATACCAATGCCCAACAAAGCGCGATTCCTCTCCTCCTCCTCGAAGGTCCTGAGGGAAGTCGCCAGAGCCTCTTCTGTGGTAAAACCTGTTACAAAAGGAAAAATGTCAGTCAAGACATGATAATAAAAATAAAGATATAATGCAATAACAAAGTGAGACTGATGTTTACTTGATTGCATGAGGGTGGCCATCCCCACTTCGTGGCTTGCCAATTGCTCAGAAGCTGCAATGGCAGCCGCCAGATCAGTATCATCTGGCGGCATGAATAAGCCCTCGTTTGTCCCATACTCGCTTAGGCCCTCGCCGTAAGGAGCGTGAGGCTCCTGGACAAGTACAACGTCGACAGAAAGGATTGACTTCTTCTTCCTCTTCTGCGAGCGAGCTCCAGTCGCAGCAAGCACAAGCTTACGCTTAGTAGGCACCTTGGGACGACGAGTCCCAACTTCTTTTCCGATGTCCGACTCTGGGGACGCGACAGCCACTTCTTTTTCAAACACGCTGTAAGGGGGAAACCCGCGCGTAGGGCTTAGCACACGTGGAGGCTCAACTGTAGTGACCTCTTTTAGCGGAAGGGGGACAGTGGTCCGTTGCTTTAAAGGGACGTTGCGATCGCCGGCAGGAGGTGCACTTTTGCGATCGAGCAGCAGCCGCCTCTCTTCTTTAATTACGGCGCCCGTCGAATGCTGGTACCACGCCGTGTACACATTAAGGACCTTCAGGACACAGCTCGGTTCGCTGATAAAGAAACTGTACCCCGTGTTCAAGCGCATGAAGTGATGCAGGCACCCCGCATCCCCTCTTTAGTGGCAATGGGTTCTAGCAAGAAAGCCTCCAGCGGAACTCCTTGATTATAGCTCAATTGTTGGGCAAAACGATGCGGATTGTATCTCATGAAAAGCGCCGCATCATTTTGCTTAAACACTAGGAAGCCCGGTCTGATAGAGTATAAATGGAGCATCTCCCGAGCTTTCAAAACTGAGGCTCCATCTTTAAAAGTATCCCGCAATGGCTGCACCGTTGTGGCGGAATCTTTTCCGATGGTTAAAACCTTGTCGGTGAAGGTCATGCCGTCTCCAACCGTGCGGGGACGAAGGAGCAAACCTCTAGCATCCTGCGGCGACGGATTTACAATAGATGCGCCGACTAGTCGCATAATCCGGGGGAAGCTGCACCTGTCATAAAATGAAGGCCTTTTATGAATATCGAAAACGCCAAGTGCATGTAGCTCGAGCCATGACATGAAGTAATGCATCGAGAAGTTCACATGCTGCACTCTGGGTTCCGTAGTATCCGCCGCTTGACTAAGGCTGTAATATAAATGGGCTAAACCGGCGACCCCGACAGCCACTTTCACCTCAATAACCATTCGGTGAGCCGGATAGAAGACAGACGGCCTCATACGGCGAAGGTGCATTGGGAGAGAGAACCAGCTCAACCATAACCCAAGAAATCCCAAGAAGAATGTTTCCTCATCAATCCCAGGGACTGCGATCTCCGCGAAAGGAACGACTGGAGCGTTGGGAAGGAAGAAACCCTTCTGATCTACCTCCGTCGTTGGCAAGTTGTGTAAACCTAATCCAAAAGGGTCGTCAAGCGTGGCGAACTTAGCAGCCTCCTTCGAGAGAACCTCCGGGCGAAAGAAACGAGCGATGAAATCCTCAAAATTAACCCTGCGGCTCCCAGATTCGAGGAAAATGCCCTCATAAATATTTAACACTTTGATCGGACTAAGAAATTGGTGTTGAACGGCGTTCTCCGGGGTAAGGCCCATTATCACTGGCTTGGCACCAAAAACGTATTCATCCGTAGGAAGCAACTCCTCATAATGCTCCCCCATGACCGGTAAACCAGAAACTTCTGCAAAATCCTCTAAGGAGATTGATACTTCTCGGTCCAACTAAAGGAAGGTGTGGGTAGGAATGTTCCACTGCTCCAGAAATGCCTTAACCCACCAGGTGGGAAGCGTAGGATACTGGAAGAGAGAGGCATAAACGGCAGGATACAACCCAAGCCTCAACAACTGCGACTTCTTCGCTGACAGAATGTAGCGGGCCCATTGCAGATAACCGGTCGGATGATGAGGAATCAGACCTATATTATATGGTTGCCCCCACGGCCACGCCTCGACTTGACAAATTCGTCATCCCAAGGTATCTAAAGCCATGGGAGGCTGAACAGGTATCGAAGCTACAACGGGCTGAAGAAGACCGTCTGAAGTCCAATTAACCATCTCCACGGCGTAGTTCACCGGGGGTGGGTTGGCGTAATGGATCGCCATGATGGGCTCCGAGGGTACTAAACATGAAAAGCTTTGTCGACCCTTAATAATCTGATTATACCATGTCCCCCAGAGGTGAAGATTCTTATGTTCCGGGTCATGATCTTTGATCAAAGTTAGAACTTCCCGGTCTACAGGTGCTCCAGGGAATCCTCCCTCTGAACGAACAAACGGAAACGAAGCATCGAAAGAAATGTTGCCTGCAAAAAGAGGAACAAAGGTCAACTGTCGGTACTACAATTTTAACGGTACTTTAAAATTTGTACCACACTGCAATGCAGTGGAAAGAGGACTAAAGGGGGACCCACAAAATCTAGATGACAATTCATCAATTGATAATTAATAAAAACGACCTCATCATTGGATGGGACTGTTAATTAATGAGGAAATCCTCAAGAAAATTTTCATTGAATGAGAGATCCCTTGGGAAAAGGAGAAAATCTCCCTTTGAGAGCAAAGCTCTATGACAGAGTGACACTTGTCAAACTCTGATCATGAAGGAATAAAATTCCTTAAAGAGCCTGGCTCTGTAATGATGATGAAAAAACCCATCAGAAAAGAAAATTAAAATCGATTAATTTTTATGAATAAAATTCTGGGATCGTCAAGATCCATGAAAAAACTCTTAAGAGTTCTTCATCAAAGATTAAGAAATCTAAAGAGCAAGGCTCTGTATATGGGCTAAGAAACCCAAGAAAAGATCTCTTTAGATCTATGGGTTCATGAGAGCAAAGCTCTGCTGATGAAACCCTAAATGGTTTTTCTTTAGATCGAAGATCTATGAAGAGCAAGGCTCTGATTAATGGGTAAAACCCTAATTTATTAAAAGTTCTTAACTTTACCTAAGTTTGGAAAGAGCTTTTACTCTTGAAAAGTCCTTAAACAAAAGAGCTATGCTCTGAACAAAAGTTTTCAAAGAAGGAAGATGATAATCATCTAAGGGACCAAAGGTCCTATTTATAGGCATTGAACCGCCTCTTCAACTTCTGAGTTGATCCAAGGGCTCAGATGCTGCCACCGCTGCACTCACGTGTGCGCCACGTGAGCGCAACGGTGGGGGGAATTTGTTTCCCCCAATCAGAGTAAAGCTCTGTTTTGAAATTCAAAATTTAAAAATTGAAGCAACGCTTCAGATTCGGCGCTAGGTGCGCTGCGCGCCACGTGTCAAACACAGATGCGCTAGCGCCAGGTGCGCTGCGCCCTAGGCAGCGCACCCCCCAATCAGAGCAAAGCTCTGTTTTGAAATTCGAAATTCGAAATTTGAAGCAACGCTTCAGATCGAGCGATAAGCGCACTACGCGCCACGTGTCAAACACGGGTGCACTAGCGCAGTTGCGCTCTGCGCTGCGCTGCACATGTCAAATGTAGGTGCGCTAGCGTAAGGTGCGCCAGCGCTGGAATTAAGAATTCCCCACCGTTAGATCAAAATATCTAATAATAAATTATTAATTAATCAGAATTAAAATTCTGTTATGGAAATATCTTTCCAATTTTTTTAAAAACAAGAAAATTACATAAAACAGAAGCCTTAGGATCAAAGATCCAACGGTGGGGAAACATCCCCAAATCAATCAGAGAAAGATCTCTTTAACTGATTTAACAAATCAATTTACCCTATATAAAGGCCCCAAGACTTCAAGTCTGAAAGAGAAAAGAAAACCTACAAACATTGAGAAAACTCAAAGAAAGAAAAGCAAGCTTTTAGCAAAAAGAAGATCATTTCTTCAAGGTAAAGAACATAATTCTTGAACACAGAGATGAAATCATCTCATGAAAAGAAGAACTATCTTCTAAAAAAGATCATAGATCTATAAAAGACCAAGATCTTTGATAAAAAAAAAGAGATCAAAAGATCTCATCATAAAAACAAAAGAAGTATTTACTTTATTCACAGATCATTGATCTACAAAGGCAAAGCACTTTCCAAAATAAGAACTATTGTTCTTGAATCTTGAGGCAAAGCCTCCTCTAAAAAAAGAACATAAACTTGTTTTCTGATCATAAATTTGATCAAATGCGCTTTGCGCTACTGAAAAGTGCCTTGCACTCATAAACTGCGCATTTGTGCTCCTTGGACCGGCGCTCAGCGCCAAAACGTGTCACGTGTCAACCACAGATACAACTTGCGTTTTGCACTTCTGAAACAGCGCACTGCGCTCATGGGCTGGCGCTCGGGGCCAAGTGCAACACGTATCATTCACGTATGCGCCAGCGCAATGTGCTCATGGACTAGCACTCAGCGCTCACAAACTGGCATCTGCGCTTAGCGCAAAGCGCAACACTTACATGCGCGCCACGTGGCGGAAGCACACTGCACTTTTTGATTGGCGCAAAGCGCCTAGCGCACCATATATTGCGCTGAATGAACATAAATTGTACTTTAAGGAGCCAAGGCTCTGATGAATGCTCTGCATTCAATACAAGACAAAAAATGTCAGGATCTAATGCTCAGCATTATTAAAAGGGCCAAGCCCAAGTAAATGTTCAACAGCTCAGAACAATAAAATGTTAAACATTTTAATTTTATTGGACTTAGCCCAATTCTGGCCATAAGTGCTCAACTTATATTGAACTGAGCCCATCTACTCACGAATATTCAACAGATCTTAGTCCCAAACTGGGCTACAGATCTTCCAATCAATTCACACCGGTTCGAGGGTACATCTCTTTACTCCTCTGATATCTGTCGTTGTAATCCTTCAACGTCTTCAGAGAGGTGAGGTGTCCCGACAACCACACATTTCTACGGACTGTGGGGTCCTTAAACTCATAGACTACGATGTCTTTAAACTATGGACTGTGGGGTCCTTAAACTCATGGACTACGATGTCCTTAATCTGGACTATGGGGTCCCTTTAAACCCATGGACTACGATGTCCTTAACCTAAACTGTGGGGTCTCTTTAAACCCACGGACTACGAGGTCCTTAACCTTGGATCGAGATGTCCTTAAACTAACAACGGACCGAGATGTCCTTAAACTAACAATGGACCGTAATGTCTTTAAACTAATCGACCGCAATGTCCCTAAACTAAACAATAGAGCCCAAATGCTCTCTCTCTCTCTTGTTGGATCTAAACGATCCTGTTAAGTTGCTCTTAGTCTAAACGTTAGACTAACGTATCCTTAACTAACGTTTAAGTTGATCTTAGTCCCAAATGAGACTAAGGTATCCTTAAACCCAACCCCAAACCCAAATCTAAGAAGATACGGATTTGGACTAATCCAAGCCCTACGGGCGAAAAAATAAATTAGTCTCCGTATACAATCCACGGGCAACCACACAAAAAACAAATACCCACGACACGAAGTGACCATCTGGAGAAGGAGAAAGTTGTTGCCGCGATGCGGTAACGTAATTAACTTCAGGGGCTTGCGCCTGCAGGGAAGAGCGTCCCCACAATCAAAAAAACCTCAAACGACGGGGAATCTGACAAAGTCTGCTACATCGGCCGCATCCGTTTAAACCTTCGATGCTTGGTGCCATAAATCAACTTGGCATCTTCGAGAGGTGGACGGATAGCACCAATTAGCATCTGCCCCCCAAAATTCAGGCAAAACGTTTGTCTTCCCGGTTTTCGGCGGTAAACATTGCCCTTGGGTTTGAGGTACTAAGATTTGGTTTTGCTCCCGTGCAGAAAATAGAACATCAATGGCCTCCAACTGTTCCAGCTGCAACTGCAACTCCCGTTCCGCCTCATCTGGAGGTGTAACCTACGGGCCCCAAGCGGCCTCCTTGTTCAAGATGCCAGTGGAGCAAGTAACTCAGGCCACCACTGGGCTGTTCTTTAGGACTATGATCCCACCGGTGAGCTTCAATGCCCCGCTGTTATCGCAAGAAGCCCTAAAGAAGTCGGTCTTTGATCGACTTACCACTACCGCGGCCCCTCTCAATGGGTCGCCCAACTTCAATACCTTAGTTTTCAACAGACTGGGCCAGAACGTCAACAAGCCCGTGATACCTGAAGCAGCCATCCCGAAGCAGATAGCCATCCCGGCTCAAGTGGACGAAATCATCGGAGAGGCTTCTTCTGCCAAGAAGTCGGTCTTCACAAGGCTGGCCGTTCTGGCACCCGCTCCAGGAGAAGTCCTCAAAGCTGCTTCCCCTGCCCAAAGATCTGTCTTTGACAGATTGGACATTGTTGCTCAGCGGACATCGGTCTTCAAGAGGCTGACGTCGGTGACAACCCTTCGCCAAAACAGGGGGCATCATGAAGTCACCCCTACAGCTGAGACAATCCCATCCACACGACATGCTTGCCGTCGCCACTGGCGCCGAGTGAGGAAGGCTGGGGGCAGCTCCCCTTCTGGACTGACTCCACCAGCTCTTATGGTGGAAATCGATGCTGCTGTTCCGACTGGGAACAGCTTCGAACTCCTTAGGAGGGTTCGCAAGAACACTCCAACTGCCACGCTGAAAAGATCTCCTCCACCTATGGAGAACGCTACAGAAAAGAAGCCGGAGCAGCCCCCCTCAGCGGCTGTCCTCCAAAATTTACAAAGTCTAGCGACATGTCCAGGAATCGGTGATTGACCAGGACTACTCTCGCCGACAAAAGAAGATTAAAGCTCGGCAAGAAAAGAGTCATCCCATGGTACCACAGAAGATGTCATCCGTCTGGGTGCCCACTGCAACGACTCCCTCAACTTCAACCGCTCACAAAAGAAGGAGGCCGGAGAAAGCCACTGTGACCGCAGCGAACCACAAGGACGCTGAATCTAAACGCCCCAAGTCTGGGGCATGGTGACACATACCGTTTATATGGCTTCCGGAAAAGAGGAAAGCCGTGCTTCCACGGGTCATCGACCGCTTACTCGATCGATAACAAAGGCTCAGGAGCAGGAGCAGCAAAAGCTTTAAGAGATGCTAACAGCTATGGCCACACTTACGGGACCGAAAGCAAGGCCGGAGACATCTTCGGAGCAGCACCGTGAGCAGGAAACTGATGCTGAATTCCTTCGGAGGATGCTTGAAAAGAAGGACAAAGAGGCCGCGGAACAAGCGGCCAACATAAAACAAATGGCCCTTCTATTCCAAGACATGGTGGGCATGATGATCCAGCCAGACCCTTCGGCTGAAGATCCTCCGATTAACCTCGAAGATGACCGAGCGGAGACGTCAAATCCCCTTCCGTCTTGTTCAGCAGCCAAGGAGGAGACGATCTCCAAAGCTGCCCTGGATGATTACATAGTTCGGCGAATACGGGCTCATCAAGCAAATGAAGTAACTGGCCAAGTCGTCAGAACTGGGAGACCATATCCAGGATGGTACGATCAGATTAAGTATCCGCCAGGATACACGATTCCTAAATTTCACGTATACAGGGGGACAAGCAATCCCCATCAACATGTCGCTCAGTTTAGGGCTCTTTGCGGCAATACCGGAGGTGACGACAAATTGTTACTTCGTCAATTCGTCGGCAACTTGGCGGAAACGGCCTTTGAACGGTATTCAGAGCTGCCCAACGACTCCGTCAAAACTTTTACAGAGATGGAATTACTGTTCACCCAACGTTTTGCGAGCGCTAGTGAACGTACCCCAAATACAGCACTGATCAATGCCAGGGTAAAGCCTGGAGAAACATGGGTTCAGTACGCGATACGGTGGTGCAGCCTATGGTCGAAGTACGAACATCGCATAGAAGAAGCTCCTGCAGTAGGCATATTTGTGGGAACCCTTGATCCGTAGGCGACCATATCCCAATTCATGATGTTTTTCAAGCCGACCACCTTCCAGGCCTTAATCGACAAGCTGGCCCAAATGGACCAGATGGGTCATAGACCATCCTCCTCAAAGACGGATCCTCGGAATGAGAAGGGGAAAGGGAAAGCAACCTTCGTCGCCAACGCTCAACAACAACCGAGTGGCCCGAGACCGGTTGTTCGCCAAAGCAACAAGCGGCAATCCCTTGATGAGAAGTTGAGACGTCCTAACTCGTTTCTCCGGAATAAAACAAGGAAACTGTTTGAACTGGCAGTGCGCAATAGGCTCATTACTCTACCGGAGTCGAGACACCCACCGCAACCAAACGACGTCAACGATCCCAATTACTGCCCCTACCACTGAGTATTGGGTCATCCGATCGAAGACTGCTACGTCTTCAAAAACTGGGTTGAAGACCAATACCAACAGGGCAAGTTCGCGCTATCTGAAAACTGGAAAGTGAATCCACCACAATGGCACACTCCTAAAAGGGTGGACACATCGTGCTCTTTTATAGAAGAAGCTCCATGGGAAGTCGTTCTTTCGACAAAAACTAAAAGAATACTGAAAGATCTTCAAACATGCCTGGCGATCAGATGAAAAAGCCCGCTAGAGCCGGAGACCATCGAAGGGATGCTGAAACCACGCCCAACATTGGGAGTTAATAGTGATGGTGGACAAAACATTCGGGCCCAGCCATCAAAGTCTTCGAGAAAAAGAAGAAGATCAAAAAGCCGCGCAGTTTGATGACAAGCGCACGGATCTGCAAAAACATATTGACGCGCTGGAGGAATATAACCAGAAGACGCGGACCCCGGTCACACACCAAGAATTTCTCAACAATATCCTTGAGAGCGGAGATAACGGCAATAACGATGGGGATGACTCGTCAGAAGAATCTGCGGACTATGTGGCAAGTTGCTACATGATCTCTCATTCGGCGTTAACTAACGAAGAAGCTCACTCGGCGATAGAAGACAGCATAAAAGAGCTGGGGGAAGGATCGAAGCCAAAACCCGTGGAACCATCTGACGAGATGATCGACTTGCTACTGAACGAAACCTGTCAGAAAAGCAAAGCTAATCGAGAGCGCGAACTGGCTATATTCGAAAAAGCCAAACGCCGACGACTGGATGAAAAGGTCGAGGCACCCCAACCGGATCGAAGCATCCCTATCGCCAGCAAAATCAAGGTTAAAGTAAGGAAACGATTCGCTAGGGCCCTGTCAATAGGAATGAAGTTTCCCTCTTTCAGTGGAAATTCTTTCGACAGTATACATCTTGATAAAGCGGACATACATCCTAACTTCTGCTTATACCATCGGAGGATTGCACACCCTATCGAGGAGTGCATAGCCTTTAAAAACTGGTGGCAGGGATATGTTGCCCACCAACAACACGTTCAACGAGTGAGACGTAAGGCTCATCGGGAACAGAAAAGCACGACAGATGAGCGCAAAAGAGCCTCTGGCAACTGTCGCATAGTCGACACCAAGGGATCACAAGTTATCACCTTTGGAAGCGACTCTGACGAAGAAATCGTCCCCAGCCTTCTTTTCAAGGAATCCACCTCCGACACAAAAGATGCGAAGATTTGCGAGAAAATCTAGCTGCGTAATCATACGTTACCCGAAAAATCTCGGACATTTGACCGAAACGTCTTTAAACTACTACAAACCCGCGGCATCCCCAGGCTGACGTGGTTAAAAAAAAAGGTACGTCCATAAGCGAAATGGGCACGGATGAAAACCCGAAAGGGCTCCGTGAGTAAAAACAGCGGGACTACCGGCGAGTTTTGTGAAAACCCGAAAGGGCGCAATCTCGTCAAAAGACACTTGCAAGGTCCTCTCGACCTTGTAAGGAGAAACCACCTGCGTGAGATCCTTACGACTCACAAAGGAGAAACACACTTAGGGATCCCCACGATTCCTAAGAAGAAATTACACTTGCGAGATCCTCACGACTCATAAGGAGAACCCTCTTATGAGACCCTCACGGCTCATAAGATTCAAAAGCCTTAAGCTACAGGGATCTGAACCTGTTCTTAAGCAGTCATACCCCCCGATTTTGCCCTACAAGCGGTTCAATATTGACCCTTGTATACAATCCACGGGCATGAATGAACATTTCCCTAACAGAGTCCTACCGGCGACTAGAGATATGCTCACACGGTGAACAAACACTTGTAGGTCCTCTCGACTTGCAAGAAGAAAACACTCTTGTAAGATCCTTACGACTTATAAGAGAACGCACACTTAGGGAACCTCACGATTCCTAAGGAGAAAAAGCACATACGAGATCCTCACGACTCATACGGAGAAACACCTTTATGAGACTCTTACGGCTCATGAAGTCAAAAGCCTTAGTCGACGAGATCCTAACCCTGTTTGCTAAGCCACCTTTGTTCGACATCAACAGAGGCAAATGATGATTCTCTCCTGGCAATATCCCAGTTGTAGCGATGTTGATGCCTAAATCGGTATCAAATTCCAAGTCCTTTCATGGCAAATGATGATTCACTCCTGGCAATATTCCAGTCACAGCAATGCTGATCCTGAGATTGGCACCAGATTCCAAGTTCCACACTCGCGATAAAAAATCAGCGAGCCAAAAATGCATATGAAATAGCCGAAATGATGGGGCAACTTGCAACGAAATCAGCAAATAAAAATGTATGCATACAAAAACAGCCGAAATGGTTGGGCAACTCACAATAAAAAGCAGCGAGTAAATAAAAACAAATAGCCGAAATGATTGGGCACCGCGAAAAATAGCCGAAATGATTAGGCAAACGCGATTTTCGCGATGTAAAAAGCTGAAATGATAGAGCATCGTGGAAAGAATTAAAAGAAAAAGGAAAGAATGAAACTTTTTGCCCTGCACGTGAGGTCACATTGACCCATGTATACAATCCATGGGCATAAACAAGAAGGGAACCATATCGTCCCACCAGGCTTCATCGAAGAGAAGCCAAATCTCGACGGTTCATAGACAACCTAAAGACAATCTCGACATTCATCGCAATATTGCAGACACAATGTCAACAAACGAAGTGAAGGAAGATCCCTAGCTTCAGGGTCTCGATGTCAACATCGACAACTTAGAAATCAACACCGGCGTTCTTCCTCCCTCCAATCGGATGTAGACGCAACATCAACAAACGGAGCCATGACAAAGTCCCCTAGTTCCAAATTTCGACGGTTCATAGACACCCTAGAGATCACCACGACATTTCTTCCTCCCTCCAATCGGATGCAGACGCAAAATCAACAAACGGAGCCACGACAAAGTCCCCTGGTTCCAAGACTCTACGGTCCACAGACAACCTAGAGTCAACCAATGACCTCCCCGCCGGATCAACGCTCTGTCTCGGAAACAAGTCAACCAACCCCAGGGAAATCAGTGTCCTTAGCAAAAACCTCGATTCAAGGAAATCAGCGTCCCTGACGAGAGCATCTCGATTCGCATCGACCCGCAAAGAAATCAGTGTCTTTGCAGGAATACCTCGATTCATTTCAACCCCCAGGGAAATCAGTGTCCTTGGCAATACCTCGATTCAAGTAAATCAGTGTCCTTGACGAGAGCATCTCGATTCACGTCGACCCGCAAAAAAATCAGTATCTTTGCAGGAATACATCGATTCGTCTCAACTCCGAGGAAATCAGTATCCTTGGCAATACCTCGATTCAGGGAAATTAGTGTCCTTGACGAGAGCATCACGATTCGTGTTGATCTGCAGAGAAATCAGCGTCTTTGCAGGAATACCTCGATTCGTCTCAACTCCGAGGAAATCAGTGTCCTTGGCAATACCTCGATTCAGGGAAATCGGTGTCCTTGACGAGAGCATCTCGATTCACATTGACCCGCAGAGAAATCAGCGTCTTTGCAGGAATACCTCGATTCGTCTCAACTCCAGGGAAATCAGTGTCCTTGGCAAAACCTCGATTCAGGGAAATCAGCGTCCTTGACAAGAGCACCTCGATTCGCGTCGACCCGCAGAGAAATCAGTATCTTTGCAGGAATACCTCGATTCGTCTCAACCCCGAAGAAATCAGCGTCCTTGGCAAAATCCTCGATTCAGGAAAATCAGCATCCTTGACGAGAGCATCTCGATTCGCGTCGACCCGCAGAGAAATCAGTGTCTTTGCAGGAATACCTCGATTTGTCTCAACTCCAAGGAAATCAGCGTCCTTGGCAAAAACCTCGATTCAGGGAAATCAGCATCCTTGACGAGAGCATCTCGATTCGCATCGACCTGCAGAGAAATCAGTGTCTTTGCAGGAATACCTCGATTCGTTTCGACCCCTAGGGAAATCAGTGTCCTTGGCAATACCTCGATTCAGGAAAATCAGTGTCCTTGACGAGAGCATCTCGATTCGCATCGACCCACAGTGAAATCAGCATCTTTACGGGAATACCTCGATTCGTCTCAACTCCGAGGAAATCAGTGTCCTTGGCAATACCTCGATTCAGGGAAATTAGTGTCCTTGACGAGAGCATCTCAATTCGCGTCGACCCGCAAAGAAATCAGCGTCTTTGCAGGAATACCTCAATTCGTCTCAACTCCGAGGAAATCAGTGTCCTTGGCAATACCTCGATTCAGGGAAATCGGTGTCCTTGACGAGAGCATCTCGATTTGCGTCGACCCGCAGAGAAATCAGCGTCTTTGCAGGAATACCTCGATTCGTCTCAACTCCAGGGAAATCAGTGTCCTTGGCAAAACCTCGATTCAGGGAAATCAGCGTCCTTGACGAGAGCACCTCGATTCGCGTCGACCCGCAGAGAAATCAGTGTCTTTGCAGGAATACCTTGATTCATCTCAACCCCGAGAAAATCAGCGTCCTTGGCAAAATCCTTGATTCAGGAAAATCAGCGTCCTTGACGAGAGCATCTCGATTCGCGTCGACGCGCAGAGAAATCAGAGTCTTTGCAGGAATACCTCGATTCGTCTCAACTCCGAGAAAATCAGCGTCCTTGATGAGAGCATCTCGATTCGCGTCGACCCGCAGAGAAATTAGTTTCTTTGCAGGAATACCTCGAATCGTCTCAACTCCGAGGAAATCAGTGTCCTTGGCAAAAACCTCGATTCAGGGAAATCAGCGTTCTTGACGAGAGCATCTCGATTCGCGTCGACCCGCAGAGAAATCAGTGTCTTTGCTGGAATCTCTCGATTCGTCTCAACTCCGAGGAAATCAGCGTCCTTGGCAAAATCCTCAACTTAGGGAATCAGCATCCTTGATGAGAGCATCTCGATTCGCGTCGACCCACAGAGAAATCAGTGTCTCTGCAGGAATATACGACGTCAGCAAAATGGAGCCATGGCAGAGTCCCTAGTTCCAAGTCTCGACAGCCACATCTACAGCCTGGAGACCCACAACGGTGTTCCTTCTCGTTCCAACCAGAAGCAGATACGACGTCAAAAAACAGAACCATGGCAGAGTCCCTAGTTCCAAGTCTCGACGGCCACATCTACAGCCTGGAGACCCACAACAGCGTTCCTCCTCATTCCAGCAGGATTCAGACGCGATAATCAACCTCAGAGCCATGGCAAAGTCCCTAGTTCCAAATCTCAATGGTTCACAGACAACCTAGAGACCACCTCGACGTTCGTCTCGATACAGCAGACACGATGTCACCCCAGCGTTCTTCCTCCAACAGGATGTAGACGCGACACAAAACAACGGAGCCATGGCAAAGTCCCTAGTTCCAGGTCCCGACAGTTCACCAACAACCTAGAGACCACCTCGATATTTTTCTCGATACAGCAGACGCGATGCCACCCCAGCGTTCTTCCTCCAACAAGATGCAGATGCAATACCAACAATGGAGCCACGGCAAAGTCCTTAGTTCCAAGTCCCGACGGTTCACCAACAACCTAGAGACCACCTCGACATTCGTCTCGATACAGAAGACGCGACGTCGCCCCAGCGTTCTTCCCCCAGCAGGATGAAGACGCGACACAAAACAACGGAGCCATGGAAAGCCATTAGTTCCAGGTCCCGACGGTTCACCAACAACCTAGAGACCACCTCGATGTCCGTCTCGATACAGCAGATGCGACGTCACCCCAGCGTTCTTCCCCCAGCAGGATGCAGACGCGACACAAAACAACGGAGCCATGGCAAAGTCCCTAGTTCCAGGTCCCGACGGTTCACCAACAACCTAGAGACCACCTCGACGTTCATCTCGATACAGCAGACGCGATGTCACCTCAGCATTCTTCCTCCAACAAGATGCAGACGCAACACCAACAACGGAGCCACGGCAAAGTCCTTAGTTCCAGGTCCCGATGGTTCACCAACAACCTAGAGACCACCTCGACGTTCGTCTCGATACAGCAGACGTGACGTCACCCTAGCGTTCTTCCCCCAACAGGATGCAAACGCGACACCAACAACGGATCCACGAAAAAGTCCCTAGTTCCAGGTCCCGACGGTTGACCAACAACCTAGAGACCACCTCGACGTTCGTCTCGATACAGCAGATGCGACGTCACCCCAGTGTTCTTCCTCCAACAGGATATAGACGCAACACCAACAACGGAGCCATGGCAAAGTCCCTAGTTCTAAGCCTCGACGGTTCACCAACAACCTAGAGACAACCGTGACATTCATCTCGATACAGCAGACGCAATGCCAGCAAACGAAGCGAAGGCAATATTTCTAGCTTCAGGGTCTTGACGGCAACTCATATAAAACCTGAAAGACTATCGGAGATCATCCCACACCAGCGCGGAGTGGTTATGACTCATCGGGGCTCCCAAACTGAGCCTAACCTCAAGTAAAAAGCGACATGGAATATCCCTAACGCTTGCTCTTTCGACGGTAATACTCCCTGGAAGATTGCTTGAAGACGTCTTGTCCAGCCCCCGAAGGGATCAGAGACACGACAGTCGCAAGGCTACTCGAACAGCAAGATTGCCTATCGAGGAATACATCAGCCAACGCGACGGTACGATGGACAAAACCCTAGTACCACAGACCCTAACGGACCTCTGTCGTAAAGAGCATAAGTTAACTGTGACGTTAGGACATCCTTGCGAGAACTTCTCGATTCGTCTCGACTAGTAAGGAAATTAGTGTCCTTGCGTGAACTTCTCGATTCGTCTCGACTCGTAGGGAAAAGCCTTAGGCAATGGGGATAAGGACCTGTTTCCTAAGCACTGGGGCCCTGCAAGTTGGTCCAAGATGGACTCTTGCATACTATTCACGGGCCACACTCTCCGAAGTCGAATCTCGATAAGGAGGGAAACAACCACTTACGAGTTCTCTCGACTTATAAGCTGGAAAATTCTCTTGTGAGATCCTTACGACTCTCAAGAGAAAACACACTTAGGAATCATCACGATTCCTAAGAAGAAAATACACCTACGAGATCCTCTCGACTCGTAGGGAGAAAAGTCTTTATGAGACCCTCATGGCTCATAAAGTTGAAAAGTCTTAGGTGGCAGATCCTAACCGTGTCTACTAAGCCATCACTGCCCTGCAAAGAAGTCAAGACAGACTATCTATGGGCCACACTCTCTGAAGTCGAATATCGATAAGGAAGGAAACAATCACTTATGAGTCCTCTCGACTTGTAAGGGAGAAAATTCTCTTGTGAGATCCTTACGACCCTCAAGAGAAAACGCACTTAGGAGTCCTCACGACCCCTAAGGAGAAAATACACCTACGAGATCCTCTTGACTTGTAGGGATAAAAAACCTTCTTGAGACCCTTACGGCTCATGAAGATGAAAAAAGTCTAAGGATACAAGGACTCTAAACTTGTCCCCTAAGCCGTCAATTCTATTGCCATGGAAAACTCAGCACTACTTCACCCACGTACATACTTACGTGGGCAAAGTAGTGGGGGACATTTGTTCCCACCAAAAATTTCTGTGCAAAAGAGCCCAAGGTATCAAATGGCTGCGATACGCTTAAGAAAATATGAACCAGTATTTTCCGGGCTGTATTTTGACAAACTTCCAACTGATAAACATCTAAATTGTGATGGTCTCGAAAGCGTATCGAAAAAACGTTCGATTTGATATATTATGGGCCTCATAATTCATCCGGGATCAAAAGTTATGAGCAAATGTGCTATACACGTGTAATCTAAAGAAGAAAAAGCGAAGCAGTATTTTCCGGGCTGTATTTTGACAAACTCCCGAATGAGAAACAGCTAAATTCTTATAGTATCAAAATTTTCTCGAAAACTCCTTCGATTTGATATATTATGGGCCTCATAATTCATCCGGTATCAAAAATTATGAGCAAATGTGCAACGCACGTGTAATCTAAAGTAATGCACTACTACATGGGTGATGCAATTTTAGTCTCACATCGGGAAAAGAGAGATCTCTTCTCTACCACTCCCATATAAATAAGAGGGGATACCTCTTTAAAAAGTTAGAGAATTCAATTCTCAAAGGAGCTTAGTTCTCTAAGTTATGGCCAAAGCTGCCCCCCCCCATAATGCGCATATGCGCAAGCGCCATGTGCGCCACGTGCAATGCACATGCGTCCGCCACATGCGCACCACGTGCAACGCACGTGAGCCAAACATGTGCAACGCACGTGAGAGAATTCAATTCTCAAAGGAGCTTAGTTCTCCAAGTTAGGGTCATAGCTTCCCCCCCTCATAATGCGCAAGCGCCATGTGCGCCACGGGTTATGCACGTGCGCCCGCCACATATGCGCCACGTGCAATGCACGTGCGCCCGCCAAATGCGTGCCACGTGCAACGTACGTGAGCCAAACATGTGTAACGCACGTGAGAGAATTTAATTCTTAAAGGAGCTTAGTTCTCCATGTTAGGGCCTTAGCTGCCCCCCATAATGCGCATATGCGCAAGCGCCATATGAGCCACGTGCAATGCACGTGCGTCCGCCACATGCGCGCCACGTGCAACGCACGTGAGCCAAACATGTGCAACGCACATGGGAGAATTCAATTCTCAAAGGAGCTTAGTTCTCCATAGGAGCTTAGTTCTCCAAGTTATGGCCTTAACTGCCCCCCATGATGTGCAAGCGCCACGTGCGACGCACGAGCGCCCGCCACGTCCAACGCACGTGCGTCCAACACGTGCAACACACGTGCGCGAACGCAAAGAGACCTTTTTCAGCAGTTAGGAGTTTAAGCTTCAACATATTCTTCCTCCTGATAAGTGGGACATGGTTCAAAGGGTACATCCCTCCACACCTTCGATATATGGCGCTGTAATCCCTCAGCGTCGTCGGAGAGGTGGTGGATCCCAACGACCAATGATCTCTCTTTCCAAATAACAGAGGGACCCCGATAATCTCCATGTTCAAAAAGAGGGGAGACGCATACACAGACAGAGAGAGGGGGGAAGAAAAATAGAGAGAGAATTTAATTCTCTAAAGAAGATGAACCCTCCCAAAAGCTCTCACAAAAAAGGGAATTTAATTCTCAAACCAAGAGTTTAACTCTTCTCAAAAGAACTTAGTTCTTCCTTTGGTTAAGATCTGCAGAAGCAGATCTCCCCACAAGTTGAGAATTTAATTCTCATCGGGAAGATTCTGTCATGCAGATCCAAGGCCTAAGGAAAAGAACTGAGTCCAAAAGATTTTAACTCTTACAAAACATATGGGAATTTAATTCCTCTAAAACTAGAGTTTAACCCTTTAAAAAGAAATTAATCCCTGCAAAGAACAAAGGAGAACTTGATTCCTCAGAACCATAGAAGAACAGCCTGGTGATGCATATTAGTGTTCAATGTTACACAATAAAAGCTCGCGTGTCCCCACGTGAATACCTTTGAGGAACAAAAAAAAGGGAAAGACTGAGATCTAGTCACATAACCCCACGTGACCCCTGAGAAGTGCTCGGCACTTATAAAAGAGAAAAGGAAATAAACACAAGATAGCTCCCATTTTGGGGGCACCCCACGTGTTCCCATGTGACCCCCAAATAGTGGTGTATAAAAGAGGGAGAAAATTCCAAAGACAACGCTCGCATTTTGAAGGCACCTCACGTGTCTGCACGTGACCGTTTGATAAACTAAGTGCTTAGCACTTATAAATGAAAGAGGAATAAAATCCAGAAAATAGTTCTCACCTCGGGCGTCTCACGTGCTCACACGTGAGCCAAGTGCTTAGCACTTATATATATATATATATATATGTATGTATATGTATATATATGTATGTATATGTATATATATATGAGGGAACAAACTCAAGGAACAATGCCCACTTCGGGGCCCCTCACGTGTTCACACGTGAGCTCCTCCAAAGTCCAGTGTTTAACACTGATTCAGTGCTTAGCACTATTGGATGACTAAGGGAAATCAACCTTAGCTCAAATTAGCCAAGTCTTCCGAAGCCAATACCCTTTTTGTCACCAATTAACCGAGCCTTCATGTTCAGGTCTCCTCAAACTAATTCTAGTCCCAAATATGACTAATGTTCTCCTAACAGATGACATCTAAACTGATGTTCATCCCATTTCCCAAATCGGGATATTGGTTCAAGGGTACATCTCTTCATACCTCTGATACATGTCGTTGTAATCCTTCAACGTCTTCAGAGAGATGGAGGGTCCCAATAACTAATAAATTTTGGTGCATCCCCAAATGGTGGAACCGAAATCACATGGACTATAAGGTCCTTAAACTCATGGACTATGATGTCCTTAAACTTTACGGACTGTGGAGTCCTTAAACTCATGGACTGTGATGTCCTTACACTTTATGGACTGTGAGGTCCTAAAACTCATAGACTATGATGTCTTTAAACTTTACAGACTATGACGTCTCTAAACTACATGGACTATGATATCCTTAAACCCATTTGACCGCAAAGTCCCTAAACTAAAACAATAGAGCCCAAATGCTCTTTTTTTTTTATCTAAATGATCCTGTTGAGTAGATCTTAGTCTAAAATTAGACTAACGTATCCTCAACAAACGTTTAAGTTGATCTTAGTCTCAAATGAGATTAACGATCCTTAAACCCAACCCAAACCCAAATCTAAGAAAATACGGATTTGGACTAATCCACGCCCTACAGGCGACAACATAATTTAGTCTCCGTATACAATCCACGGGCAACCAAAAATAAAACACACAAACATGACGCGAAGGGACCATCTGGAGAAGGAGAAAGTGGTTACCGCGATGCGGTAGCGTAATTAACTGCAGGGGCTTGCACCTGCAGGGAAGAGCGTCCCCACAATCAAAAACCCCTCAAATGAGGGGGAATCTGACGAAGTCTACTAAAACGGCCGCATCTGTCTAAACCTCCAATACATGGTGCCATAAATCAACTTGGCATCTTCGGAAAGGTGGACGGATAAAACCCAAATAGCATATGCCCCCAAAATTCAGGCCAGACGTCCCAACGTTCCGGCCGCGTCTTTCGGCGGAGAACAGTGGCATGTTGAGCAACAAACACCTTTTGTTGTTCAATGTAGTAGAATAGATATCCATTCGAATGTTTAGGATATCGAACAAATTTACAAAGAACTGATCATGCCTCGAGTTTGTCCGGATTTTGCCTTTTGACATAGGCCGGACAACCCCATATCTTAACTCGTTTAAGACATGGTCTCTTCCCACTCCGTATCTCATATGGTGTGGTAGGTACAGATTTTAATGGAACCAGATTCAATAAGTATGTTGCTGCTTCAAGCGCATAACTCCAAAAGGAAATAGGTAACTCAGCGGTGCTCATCATAGAGCGCACCATATCTAATAGGGTGCGATTCCTCCACTCCGATACACTGTTGTGCTGTGGTGTATAGGGAGGAGTAAGCTGAGAGAGAATCCCATGCTCTTTTAGATAGTCCCGGAACTCATTGCTCAAGTATTCTCCTCCTCGTTCAGATCGAAGGATTTTAATACTTTTACCCTTTTGGTTCTCGACTTCGTGTTTATATTCTTTGAATTTCTCAAAAGCTTCAAACTTGTGTTTCAACAGGAACACATGTCCGTATCTTGAGAGATCGTCAGTGAATGTAATGAAGTACGAGAAACCATCCCTAGCATGTGTAGACATGGGACCACATACATCACTATGTATCAGTCCCAAGAGTTCCGTAACTCTTTCTCCGTGTCCACTAAACGGAGTTTTGGTCATCTTGCCTTTGAGACATGACTGGCAAGTGTCATAGGATGAAAATTCGAACGGATTCAAATATCCATCATTATGTAACTTAGCTAGTGGTGTCGCATTGATTTGACCTAGTCTACAATGCCACAAGAAGGATTCGTTCATTTATGAACTCTTCCTCTTGTGTGTGTTTTGCACATTAAGAATTGTAGTTTGATTCAAAACGTATATGCCATTATTTAACGAGCCTGATCCAATCAACTTTTGATTCAGGAAGATGTTCATAACATTACCCTGTACTACAAAATTATATCCTTGCTTACTTAATAAAGAAACTGATATAAAATTGCATATCGGGGTCGGAATGTAATAGCATTCATTCAGAATCAATGAATTACCATTTGGTAATATAAGGTGATATTCGCCAACAGTCTTGGCTGCAACATTTGCACCATTCCCTACTCTTACGGAATGATCACCCATTTCAGTTCCCTACCTTTCCTTATCCCATGTAACATATTACATATGTGGGATCCCGATCCGGAATCTAATACCTTGGACGTAGAGTGAACTGAGAAACAGTTCTCAATAACTAACACACCCGAAGAAGATGCATCAACATGCTTATTCTTTGTTTGGGCGGCGTAAGAATCCGGATATTTTCCTATTCCTTGTTCAGTCTTATAACAATTATAAGAAAGAACGGAACCAACGTTCCCCTGCTCAGTATAATAAGCGGGTTCAGTCAATACATCCATATTATTATCTTGATTAAGGCCTGACATGGTCACTGCCTGGAGAGAGAGAAAAGAAAACACTTTAGCGTATGCTTTTGCAAGATTAGATTGGTTATTATCTTATCTAATCAGGATGGCTCCTACTGCTTTTATCAAATCTTCCTTAAAACCCTAAAAAGTAAGACTAGCCGGGATTAATTACACTTTACAAGTTCGCCAATCTTTCAGCCAGGTCAGTGTTGGTATTTTGAGGGAGGTTCCCCATGCTTTCGCACGGACCAAATTAAAATAAACCTTGTTTTCCCAGAGGCATAACCCCGTTAACACTTTTCTAGACACCTACTTGATCGGCTAATCGTCATGTGTAAAACTCTTCCAGGAGTAACTCTTACTCGCAGTGGGTATCAGGATCCAACTATCTCATAGAAGGTATGAAATCTCATTGCAAATTTCAACACTTGAAATTCCCGATAATACTTTTGCCCCTAGTGTGCTATGACCTTGACAGAGGTCAACAAACCATAGTGCACTAGTCAAGTTCAACCCGTCATTTCTTGATTGAATCAAACCCACCCGCACGACCCTTGACGGAGGTCAACAAGGTCGTATGACTACCCTAATCCAATCTCATCTCATACTTTAGCAGATAAACACTAATCAGCTACCGTACACTACGTTTTGACAAGGTCAACAAACGCAGCACGAATACCAAGTAGGATTTATCTGAAATGACGGAGGGCTACAACAGGTTTTTCAGAAAACTTTTGCGTAATGAACTTAATATCATTGTAGAAACAAGTGATTTTTGAAAAGGAGTGTTTTTTAGGCTTTTACTAGTTTCGCTAAAGAGGTCACTCCCGGTGAAGGGATCTCGGCTCTTTCCTTATCGAATAAGGTGCAGGATATTTCACAAATACCGCTATGCAAAGTAAGAACTATAGAAGCAATCAAAAACATAACCGAGTGAGTTGTAGCATCTGCTAGTTTCGCTAAAGAGGTCACTCCCGGTGAAGGGATCTCGGCTCTTTCCTTATCGAATAAGGTGCTGGATATTCTACAAGGAATACCACTATGCAAAGCAAAAACTAGAGCTACCCTTTTTGAAAATTTGATTCTACAACATCTTTTAGGTTTCTTTATCTTTCATTAATCCCATTAATGAATCCCATCATTTATGTTTCCAAAGCATCACAGAAGAAACGAAAATACAACGTATGCTTATGCCATCCGTATTCGCCACAGTGTCCCGTTATGCACGTTAGGTTACTTAACTAACGGCATACCGGGACGGGACTAGCGCGGGCGTAAAACATAAGCAACGTTTATTATATATCATATATACAATAATAAAGCATTCGTCTCACGCATATAATATGATCACATCACATATAATCAGCAGCAGAAGATAACATATGAAATATTGGATATACTAGGAGATCCGTGTTTTATTTTGAGCATGTATAAAACACGGATTCCACGGTCGCGATGAATAGCCAAACCCACATCCCTAGACCCCTATGAGAGTGGCAAGTAACCCTCCCAATTCTATGGTTAGGAGACCCGATCTCGACTCCTCGAGGTGGCTTCCCACTGGACCCTAGAACCCGGTTACTTGTGCTCTCCTCTTTGGGTCTATCCTAATACGGAAAAATAAATAATATACAATGGTGACATCATCCTCAACCCGGAAGTGCCCCAATAAAAGAATATTACATACAAATAATTTTACATGAATGAAAATAAAAACGCTCATCTCACATAAAACCCCCCGCTATTCAAAACACGACGATCCAATATAACATATCACAGCAACACATAACTGTTGGAGATAGTGCCCTCAGAGTCAATTATTGGATCACAGGTACGTGATTGCAATGATTGAGGGAGGACCTATCCCGGTAGGACAGTCTTACTCGAGATGATAGTATGCTATCTGGTTTACCTTTATCATCGTGTACTGCTTTAAGTGACCTGACATGTCGCTATTACACGTTGATAGAGCCCCTAGGATTCTTGCTTGACCACGAGCAGTATGAGGGCGATCATATAAGTGGGAGCTGGGGGTCTACAAGCATATCCTTAAAAGGTCCCTAGTCGTGGGAGTTTCGAGACTGGGCATCGATACTCCATTAGTAGACTAGTGTATACAGTCGAGACCCCGACGAGGGACGGTGGCCGGTCTCACAAGCCACTGGTGTCAGTTGGATCACCTAAGATGTATACAGGTGCTCATTGGGTTATGAGTACACCGGACAGGACTCGCCGGGAACATGCTAGTTGGTCATATACCAGACGTCAGATGGCAGTTCCCTGGTGACATGTGTGCAGGTTAGTTCATCGACCTGGGGATCGTCATTTGTCTCGTGTGAGTTCCCACTGTACTTTGATTACTACCCTACCACGGCTCAAAGGAGTCGTGCAAACAGGTTTTAGTTGGGTACAGTCCCGAGCCACATGGAGGCAGTGAGCGTATCTTCAGGGGTTCGTCTCTCCCGGTATTGGGGGTGAGGTCGTGCTGTGTCTAGGAGAGCCATTACACAAAGTCCTTGGCCAAGGCAAGGAGATTTACTGGTAGGTATTCCAGTAGTATCTCAGGGTGTTCTGGGCTACACTCCGACACGACTTGTACCGCTTTTGGGGGTCTGACTTTTACCAACCCCCTAGGCCCGCCATGCGATACTCATAGACGAACGGACCGGACTGCACGGATATTGTCACTGACAGGCTCAGTTGGGTGTCGGGGTGAGCTTCCTCATCGACGTCCCTTTTGGTCAATAGCTGGTGGCCCGTCACGTATTGGCATATACCTCTGACGTGCTAGTGGTTAAATCCACAGCCATAGTATTGACGAGTCTTTAGAGTCCACCACATTTACAGTTACTCAGCTTTCGGGCGAAAGGTTGTAGAGGCCGTATGGAGATATGGCAGGGTCCGATCAGATACGTGCGGTATTGTACGGATCAGGATCGGACAGTCTGTACTATAGGCCGTATGGTTATATGGCAGGGTTCGATCAGATACGTGCGGTATTGCACGGATCAGGATCGAACGGATATTACTAGCTGGCTTTGGTATAAGCCGGATCCTAGTATAGTACAGTGTAGACTTTGTCTCATTGCATTTGTATTTCAGTCGAAATACAAATGCGGGTGTGTATGCACAGTATCGGGGTTTTCCTGTAATTTATTACGGGACCAGTTTTCTGGAGTTGCCAGTTTGCTTTCCGTTTCGGCCAATTTCCATTGTTCCGTTCATTGGCCGAAGATTGGTGGAGGAGGGCTTATTTGCATTGTTGCAAATAAGTATTTGTGGAGGGGGTATTTGCTTATTGTTGAATCATGATAGCCTCTCATTGACCTTGACTTCTAGCTTCATGATTGCTTGACTTTGTTAGCATCATGGTTGTTGATGATGGTTGTGGTTGTGTGTGGTTTTTGCTTGTGATCATATTCTTTCATGATGCCCTCTTGCATCATTGCTTCCACCCACCCCTTGACTTTGCTCTCTCTCTCTCTCTCCAATCACACATGAAGGGGGGGGGGGGCGGCCATTCCTTAAAAAAAAAATGGGGATTCATTTTCATTTGGTAGTGTGAAGAAAAGATATGATACTCTCATTCTTTTGGATGCAAGTTTTTTCCCTTCACCTCTTTCCAAGTTCTTCTTCCTCCACAAATGGCAACTCCACTACCCCAAAAAGAGACACAAGCTCACTACATATTCTACAACGAACCTTGGGCACGTCGAGTAGCCGGCTTCGTGCCCGAGTTGCCTCGGCATTGAGGTGGGAGCCCGTATACATAGTAGGCGATGTGGTGCACTTCCGGCGACGAGGAGGAGACGGGACTTTTCCGCAGGAGATCGGGACCATGACGAGAAGACCGGAGGACTTGGATCGTCGGTATATCTCTATTCCCTTTCTTGTAGATAGCTTAGACTAGTTAATGGTAACGATCCGGAGTTTAGTGCGCGGTGGTGCCGGTTTGCTAAGTCCGCAAACTTTAAGTTATTCACCGCTTCCGCATTCCGCCGTCGGATTGACGGCCGGGGCGCCGCCGTGCACTTACAGTGGTATCAGAGCCTCCCCATTAACTTAGTCTAGCTTTGTGTAATGTGTTTTTGAGTTCCGATCGATCGAAATGTCCAAAAACCCGTATTTGCCCACGACAGTTTTCTGTTAAGTTTTTTTGGTGTCCAAAAATTTTTCAGGTGACAGAAAAGTGATATACCAAAAAAATATAAGAGTTCTGTAAAAATTTGACGAAGTAACTCCACAGTTGGAGCGCGGAACCGCCGCGAAAACCACCTTTGTGCGGCCCTTCCGCCGCGCACTATTCACATCACTTCACCATTTTTTTACAGAGGCCTTCTGGGCTTAAAATATGGGCTTTGGAATATTAAAGTTGGGCCAATTGTTTCTGTGAGTGCTACAGTTTTCTTTGGGGCCCACTTGTTAATTGTTTGATCAATCGGAAATTTTTTAAAACACATTTTTCACAGTATTTACATTATATCTGCGACCGTGAATGTCACTCGATCGGTAAATCCGGTCTAACTGCTATAGCCCGGTTAGACGGATTTGCGAACGTGACTTTCACGTTGATGTTCTATGTATTTGCTGTGATGTTGCGGATCGGTCGTGGGGGATAGCCTGGATGCAATGCTAGTACAGTTTTGTTGTATTATGTACATTTGATATTGCGGGGCGAGCGTCCGACATGTGGACTGCCGTCACTGCCTGACTGTATTATTATTTTGGGGCACGACCTGGTTGCGGTCGATGTACCCGGTGTATGTATATTTTACTTTCTGTACTAGGATTGCCCCGCGGAGGGGTGCACGGATAGCCGGGTTCTGGAGGGCAACAAGCCCGCATCTCATGGCATTGAGACGGAGGGGGCTTCACTCTAGGATTGGCGGGCTATTCGCCGCACTCGTAGGGGGTACAGGTTGACCCAGGAGGGGTGCCCAAGTTGCCGGATTCCGTGAAGTGCTGGGTGGTCCATTCACGGGGCTGAAGGGGGCTGCCTCGCTTCAGGTTTTGGCGGGTGACTTGCCGCGCCCGTAGGGGTCTAGGATTTCATTGCACAGGCTATCCACACGACCAGGGGAACGTCGGGTTTCAGTAGTGGCTCTGTGAAACCCGGGGATCCCAGATATCTGTATTGTTTCTGTGATGCTGTTCATTCTCTGTGATGTTGCATTTTATTCACGCCTTGAGCGAAATATAATATATTGGTATATATATTAGTAGATGTTGTATATGTTTTGCATCCGCGCTAGTCCAGTCCCCGCTCTGTCGTTAGTAAGCTAACCTAACGGGTAATGACGGGACCCAGTGGCGAATGCGGATGGCATATACGTACATCAGTATATTTTCGTTCTTTTTGGTGTGATCAATTGATGGGACTGCGTTGATTCGGATCAATGCAATTTAAAAACAAACCTAATCTGATGTTGTTGGAACACTTTTCAAAAAGCTGTTATTGCAAGGACGTTCACTTTTGTTTTGCATCGTGATATTCAGTTGGAATATCCTGCTCCTCAGTCGACGAGGCAAGGGCCGAGATCCCTTCACCGGGAGTGACCCCTTGGACAAAAGTTTGCGTCAGAGCAATAACTTCACTATAGCCGATCACTTTTGCTTTGCATCGCGGTATTCATTTGGAATATCCTGCACCCCATTCTACGGGGAAAGAGCCGAGATCCCTTCACCGGGAGTGACCTCTTTAGCAACGGTTTTCGTCACTATATTTTTAAAAGCTATCCGTTCCTTCGACGATATCAAGTTCTTTACGTTAAAGGTTTTCGCCAGAAACCATTCGTAGCCCTCCGTCGTTTCATATGGGTGGTCAATAGTATTCAAGCTGTGTATGTTGGCCAAAGTCAAGGCACAGTGATTGGTAGCTATTGGGGTATTCATATGCAGCGTAGATAGATGCGTTGGTTTGGGACAGTCGTGCTGCCATTTTGGCCAAAGTCAAGGGTATGTACGGGTGGATTCAAATTAACCTGGAGAATGACGGGTAGAACTTGACATGTGACTTATGATATGTTGGCCAAAGTCAAGGTCATAAGAGCATGGGGCAGAAATCACATCGGGAGTTTCAAAAGAACTGAAACTTGCCAGATATGCGCATACCTTCTGGAGTGTGATACCGTGAGCGGATTCCGTCACGTTATCATGCGATGAGAGTTGGATCCCGATTCCTACTGATGAGTTGGTTTACTCCTCGGGTGACCCCGACTAATTCTTCTTTCAGGTTTGGAGGAGAATTTGAGGTACAGTGGGAGGTTTCCAGATTAGATAAATTGGTAACCATTCTGATCTAGGATAGAGTGCACGCTGAGTGTTTCTTCTCTCTCTCTCTCTGGCAGCGACCATTGACCCGACCCTAGACTATGACTCCGTGACCAAGTTGACCGAACTTACTTAACACTGGCTTTTGGATTGTCAGAGTTGCAGACCTCATTGCCACTCCTACTTTTACCCTTTTCTCCAGGACACCCCGTATTACTACGAACGTCCACTTCCATTGGACAAAACCATCGTATGGTTAGATACGAACTCGAAAGAATTATTCGAGGATGGTTTCCGGTTCTGGAGAAAACGGATAGGATTATTCAGTTGTCTTTTCCTTTTACCCTCTCTCAGGTTACGAGTACTCCTTGGTTTAGGGGTAGTACACCTATTACGCAAATTGGATTGTCTTCTTCCAAACCTTAGGCTGGTGCCGACCGGTAGGGAATGAAGAAAACCAATTAGCATAACGATGGTGTGCAGAAGGTATTAAGTTCAGACAAAGCAAGGGATTAGTAGGAGGGCAAAGTAAATTGCAACAGATATTCACGACCAAACCAAATATTTCGTTACCACTCCCACATCACCTTTGTATTTCTCCAGGACACTCCGTATCACTACGAAGATCCACAGTTTATTTGGATATTCCATCGTATGGTTATATACGAACTCAAAAGGAACTTGTTCCAGTTCGGGGATGGATCCTGGTTCAGGAGAAATAGGAATAAAGTACATTCAGGTGTCTTTTATCTTCACCTTCTCTCGTGTTGCGAGTGTTCCTAGGATTGGGACAGTACACCCATTATGCTTATTGGATAGTCTTCTTCCAAACCATAGGCTGGTGCCGAACGGTAGGGAAGGAAGAAAACCATTTGGCCTAAAGGGGTGTGCAGAAGGTAAAGACTAAAGACATATGAAGGGATTTGGAGAGGTGGCAAAGAACTATACGGTTACAGTCGTGAATCTGGAAGAGGCATTACTAGGAATACCAGGATACCCCATCGAAACATTTCAATGTTTCAGTTTCACTGTGTACTGTTAATAGAAAACTGATTTCCCGATTAGATACTTACTCCAGGGTATGTATTTACCAGATACGATTCTCACATCTGTATGGTTTTACAGATGATGAGTGGGAGTAAGTTATTGGGAATTGGGTGATTATCCTCATTATATCGGGATTCGTTGTAATCGGTGATATTAGAGGAAATCACCTGGGTTGTTTGCCGGTCGGCAAATATTTGGTTTTGAATATCCGCTGTTATGCACCAATTTCAAATTGATATATCTGTACGTCTATTTTCATAGAGTGAGATATACCTTTCTGAAATTATGTCTACGACATTTACCTATATCAGTGGATGGTTAGGTAAGGAGCATTAAACAGCGGTGTAATTCTTCTTAACCATAAGTACAGTTTTCAACCTACGACACACAGTGAATGAGTAATCAGACTCAAGGGACTTTTACAGAGTATTGTATGTTGTCCAGAGTCCATCAGGACAGAATAGGGGATGGTCCTCGTACTATATTCGGTTTACTTATGACTCCTCTAATTTTTAGACAGGTGTTTCGTGGAAACACAGGGTCTGAATTTGGAGAAGTTATATGTATTTGAATAGAGTAGAGAACCAGGTATAGCAAGTATCGGGATTCTTCAAAGAGATCGAAGATGTAGATACTTGTGTATGGTGTTCAGTTGATAGTAATGATTAAGAGAAATTGCTTCTCTTTCAGGTTACTCATAATTGGAAGTATTCCTAAGTTGAGTAACGCTGATCCGCCTCCTTCCATTTAGTTGACATGCACTGGAGACAGTTGCATGATTTGGATCTGGTTCAATTAAATCAGTGCCTCTGGTCCTATATGGGATATAGAACAGTTCATATCTTAACGATGTTAAGGTACGGGGAGTTGTCCGGTTTATGATTAAAACCAGACACTGGACAACTCAAGGCACGTTTCTGTAATGGCTGTTTGTGGGTTGACCCAGGCTATGACGAGGGTTGACTTTCTACCATCTGGATGAACAATAGCGATATTGTTCTAGACTCGCCACAGTTTTAATAAAAATGGATTTTTTCAGAAAAACAGTAGTGGGAGTATGGTAGAACTGAAAGTGATTCCAGAACCACAAACGATTACTGAAGATTTGATAAGGAACCTAAAGATTCAATCTGGATTGACATTCCATTGGCCACTCCGCAGATAAGGTGGGTAACTTCAGCCACCCGAGAGGTACTCCGGTAGCCTCAAGGACGGTGACAGGGAAGTTCTTGTTTACCCACAATTGCCATTGCTGTTGTTCCAGGTTACGAGACCCGGCAGGAGGATGAGTATAGCGTCGTTCTAAACCAGTTTTAGAAGTGTACGTCTATATGACTCTGCCAGAGGGTTGTCGTAGTCAGTGGGAGCAGCGGAAGCATTGGTGGACAGGTAGCTTATGTCTATTTATAGACTAGAGCAGATGTAGCGGAGATAGATCATCTATTTCTGACGTGACAGTCATGGGTTTGACTTCATCAGAATAGGGGATGGATCTGTTGAGAAGGTAGTAGGGTGTGATATCCTGGTATTTGGATGATATACACAGAGTAGGAAAAGAAACTCCTACACTACGATCGGTTATACTTTGGTCGTCACACAGTTGTTTCTCCACAAAGGAAATGGATTTTATATCAGACATACTGGTTACTAGATCTATGGTTTTAGATCTAGATTTGGGTGGTTTCCCAATCAGGGTACTTGACAGCATTCTAAGAGTATTTAGGATGGACGACTCCTGGCACGGTAGTGTACCTGCAAGTAATGGAGTCACCCTCTCCAAAGGTGTCTTACAGACTAAAGGGGAGAGGGATGTGCATGATTGGCAGATCACTTGCTTAGGCAATTGAGTCAATCATGAGATGTCAAGTACCACACCAGATATTGTTCTTGCACTAGATGCAATAAGTTGACATTAATCCAATCCTGGAGAAACAGTCGGAAGCAGTTTTAGAACATAAATGGATGTTCTAGGGATATGATAACGACAGCCTCATTCAGGAGACAGTTATCATTCCAGGCTTCCAAGGTGACATGGACGACAAGGAGGTTGTCAGAGTTATAGTTTTTCCTTCTGATGAGGGGCAGTATTTTGGACAGGTGGTCCAAGCCAATACTGAGGGAGGCATGGCGCGCAGCATACTGATTAAGTTCAGTTGACGATTTAGTCTAAGAAGTTTGGATTTGGAGTTCATTTATGAGCTATGTCCCATCAGACATCCAGACACATTCTAAGACAGGTATTGCTCATTTCGAGAGATGGGTTTCTCCGCGAACTTGAGATATAGAGAGACATGGAAAGAGACAACAAAGCGGATCCACTCACTGAGGCTATTCCTCGAACGCAATAGTTTCGCAAACAAGCTTTGTGAGACTGACTAGTAGAGGAGTTGGGTGTTCGGTATCACACGGGCTGTGAGTATGCGACATCGCAATAATTAGCCTTGAGTGCAAGTGGGAGATTGTTGGAGATAGTGCCCTCAGAGTCAATTATTGGATCACAGGTACGTGATTGCAATGATTGAGGGAGGACCTATCCCGGTAGGACAGTCTTACTCGAGATGATAGTATGCTATCTGGTTTACCTTTATCATCGTGTACTGCTTTAAGTGACCTGACATGTCGCTATTACACGTTGATAGAGCCCCTAGGATTCTTGCTTGACCACGAGCAGTATGAGGGCGATCATATAAGTGGGAGCTGGGGGTCTACAAGCATATCCTTAAAAGGTCCCTAGTCGTGGGAGTTTCGAGACTGGGCATCGATACTCCATTAGTAGACTAGTGTATACAGTCGAGACCCCGACGAGGGGCGGTGGCCGGTCTCACAAGCCACTGGTGTCAGTTGGATCACCTAAGATGTATACAGGTGCTCATTGGGTTATGAGTACACCGGACAGGACTCGCCGGGAACATGCTAGTTGGTTATATACCAGACGTCAGATGGCAGTTCCCTGGTGACATGTGTGCAGGTTAGTTCATCGACCTGGGGATCGTCATTTGTCTCGTGTGAGTTCCCACTGTACTTTGATTACTACCCTACCACGGCTCAAAGGAGTCGTGCAAACAGGTTTTAGTTGGGTACAGTCCCGAGCCACATGGAGGCAGTGAGCGTATCTTCAGGGGTTCGTCTCTCCCGGTATTGGGGGTGAGGTCGTGCTGTGTCTAGGAGAGCCATTACACAAAGTCCTTGGCCAAGGCAAGGAGATTTACTGGTAGGTATTCCAGTAGTATCTCAGGGTGTTCTGGGCTACACTCCGACACGACTTGTACCGCTTTTGGGGGTCTGACTTTTACCAACCCCCTAGGCCCGCCATGCGATACTCATAGACGAACGGACCGGACTGCACGGATATTGTCACTGACAGGCTCAGTTGGGTGTCGGGGTGAGCTTCCTCATCGACGTCCCTTTTGGTCAATAGCTGGTGGCCCGTCACGTATTGGCATATACCTCTGACGTGCTAGTGGTTAAATCCACAGCCATAGTATTGACGAGTCTTTAGAGTCCACCACATTTACAGTTACTCAGCTTTCGGGCGAAAGGTTGTAGAGGCCGTATGGAGATATGGCAGGGTCCGATCAGATACGTGCGGTATTGTACGGATCAGGATCGGACAGTCTGTACTATAGGCCGTATGGTTATATGGCAGGGTTCGATCAGATACGTGCGGTATTGCACGGATCAGGATCGAACGGATATTACTAGCTGGCTTTGGTATAAGCCGGATCCTAGTATAGTACAGTGTAGACTTTGTCTCATTGCATTTGTATTTCAGTCGAAATACAAATGCGGGTGTGTATGCACAGTATCGGGGTTTTCCTGTAATTTATTACGGGACCAGTTTTCTGCAGTTGCCAGTTTGCTTTCCGTTTCGGCCAATTTCCATTGTTCCGTTCATTGGCCGAAGATTGGTGGAGGAGGGCTTATTTGCATTGTTGCAAATAAGTATTTGTGGAGGGGGTATTTGCTTATTGTTGAATCATGATAGCCTCTCATTGACCTTGACTTCTAGCTTCATGATTGCTTGACTTTGTTAGCATCATGGTTGTTGATGATGGTTGTGGTTGTGTGTGGTTTTTGCTTGTGATCATATTCTTTCATGATGCCCTCTTGCATCATTGCTTCCACCCACCCCTTGACTTTGCTCTCTCTCTCTCTCTCCAATCACACATGAAGGGGGGGGGCCGGCCATTCCTTAAAAAAAAATGGGGATTCATTTTCATTTGGTAGTGTGAAGAAAAGATATGATACTCTCATTCTTTTGGATGCAAGTTTTTTCCCTTCACCTCTTTCCAAGTTCTTCTTCCTCCACAAATGGCAACTCCACTACCCCAAAAAGAGACACAAGCTCACTACATATTCTACAACGAACCTTGGGCACGTCGAGTAGCCGGCTTCGTGCCCGAGTTGCCTCGGCATTGAGGTGGGAGCCCGTATACATAGTAGGCGATGTGGTGCACTTCCGGCGACGAGGAGGAGACGGGACTTTTCCGCAGGAGATCGGGACCATGACGAGAAGACCGGAGGACTTGGATTGTCGGTATATCTCTATTCCCTTTCTTGTAGATAGCTTAGACTAGTTAATGGTAACGATCCGGAGTTTAGTGCGCGGTGGTGCCGGTTTGCTAAGTCCGCAAACTTTAAGTTATTCACCGCTTCCGCATTCCGCCGTCGGATTGACGGCCGGGGCGCCGCCGTGCACTTACAATAACATCACATGTCATCAACGTAAGTAAATATGCGTATCCCAATTGTCGTTGATGTATAGCAACGAAATCGACGATACACCATATATTACACTTACGGTCGCAGAAAAGAAAATGAAAAACTATAACATTTGGAATCCACAATCACTTTAGACATCGTAAACCCGAAATATCACATATTACGGCTTTCATGCCTAATTATATGAATTCCACATATCGTATCACATTCCAGATAACTAGACAATATTAAACTTTCCAATCGAATAAACAAACACCCAAAATTTCCCAATTAGTTCAACACTTGAGCGGAGTTCAAAAGGTCCCAGAACATACCACAGCTCCTATGAACCAGCCGTAGAAGGGTCAACCAATGCCTCACATGTGGCACCGCTAAACTACCACAAACCCTAGGGTTTAGTGGCGGTTTTGACGGTCACATAATCGAGTTAAGATTTCGTTCTTCTAGAAGGTCCACAGAATCGCTTGCATGATTTTCTGAAAGTTTTAAACTAAGGAAAAATCCAACACTTGGAAAAATTTCCAGCAAGAGAAAAAGTGAGTTATTGATATCCGTTCGAACTTTTTAACACCGTCTAAATTAACCCGAAAACAAACTAGAATTACGAATACGAAACACTCTGAATTGCCTTTGCTAAAAGATAACATCACATGCAAAATTAGCAAAAACAAACAACACCTAAAGTACCATAACCCAGAGACCAAAACACTGTAAAAATTTCAACCCCGAACCTGACACAAAAACCGAGGAGGCCAGAATTTCCTTGCCTGTGGCCGGCCAAAAACCGAGGGTAGGTGTTGAAATTTGTACGGTGTTTATATTGTATCGCATACAACATTCTGCAACTGTTTGAAAAAAATTTTGACTCTCTGAATTTTTTTTACAGAAACTAGGGTTTGATGTCGGGTGTTGCGGAGTTGTTTCGATTTCGTAATCCTACACTTATCCGTCTAATTATCTAACCTGGCTCTGATACCACTGTAGGGTTATTAATCACGACATCAAGGTTTCGGGTGGCATCATCCATGCCAATTTAAAATTTTATCATGTTTAAACAACCCTAAAACAAGATCTTTAACTAGAGAACCAAACTATAACATCAAGTAAACATGTTTACTTCTAAGTGTTAGGGATTACAACCTTTGTAGTCCGTTCCTTCACTTCATAAGCTCCGAGTTGAGTTCCCTTCGCTGCGATCATCAAGCTCTCGGACTCTAGAGAGGCTCTGTGAGGTGAATGATACATCTTGCTTGAAGTCTTCGAAATCCAAGACGATCTACTTCGAGAAAACACGAACTCAAGCTATGACTTTACTAATTATGGATTAGTGAAGCTAACATACTAATTTATATGGCTAGTATAGAAAAGAATGATGAAGTAGGAATTTTGCTCTCATTTGTTTTCTTTTTCTCACAATCTTTTATCACAAAACAAAAAGCTAGAAAATCTTTTGGAGGAAGAAGAAGATGAAGTGATGAAAGAATAATTGTCATGAGGTTAGAAATGCAACCAAGGGTTAAGCATGACATACTTAACCCTTGTAGAGACTTAACCATGAGCTAGGGTTAAAGTTAGGTTAACAAATATCTTAAGGTAGACAAAAAGGATGGACAATGTCAAAGAAGCCTACAAGCTTCTTCCAAAATATCAACCATGACAAATTCCACAATTTTGTACTTCCTTAATAATAAATATAAACCTTAATCTAACCCTAGAATGGTTTAAGTCTCGTAAACCCTAGTTGCATTTGTAACCTAGTATGTTACAATATCATGTATCACATATATAATATTTTGTAACAAAAGAAAATAACACAATTAACATGTATCACATATATATCAATGTATCATCAAGTGAGAAAAAATAATTCTTACGTGAGCTTATATTAGTTAATGTAATTTAATATATCAAATATATAATTATACATTAAATTATTAAATCAACACTTGATTTAATAACCCGGCTATATTGTATACAACCGACCAATATAACATGTATCATTATATCGAATCAACACTTGATTCGATAACCCGGCTATATCGCATATAACCGGCTGATATCATATATCGCGAGAATAGAATACGATATCACATACACGTATCAATCTCGGTCCCGCACATATCACATATGTGCTCCTACTCCGTTTCGCCTGAGCCAGGAAACCTCTGTGTAGAACTCTAAAGACTCGTCAATACGCCTGCAGTAGGTGATAATCATATCAAACACCCACAAGCTGCAAGCGGTCAGCTAAACGTAACAGCCACTCGGGTATTGAGCGATCAGAATATCAACAAGCAAGCCTGCACACACTCCTGTGAATCCAATCAGTAACATTACCGTACAGTCCGGTCTCTTCGTCTGATATGTCGCATATCCAGTCTAGGGGTGGTAAACGTCAGACCCCAGTAACCGATAATTCGTGTCGATATGAGGCAAATAACAGGTCGAGAAACTACTGATAACACTTATCAATATATCTCCATATCAGCCCTGGCCAGGGACTTCCAGTTATAGCCAATCGAACACTGGGCAATATCAACCCCCAATACCGGGAGAGACGAAACCCCTCCTATCACTCATTGCCTCCATGTGATTCGGGACTGTACCCAAAAGCCACCGTTTTGCACGTTCTCATGAACGTGGTAAGGTGGAAATCAAAGCACAGTGGGAATCACACAAGTCTCTATGACGATCTCGGGTCTACAGACTAACATGTACCAGTGTCACCAGAGAACTACTATCTGACGATAGGTATAATACCATCTAGGAGTTCTCGGAGAGTCCGTTCAGTGTACCCAGTCTCCACTGAGCACCCGTACACCATCTTTGATGTCAAACACCAATGGATGTGGGATTATCCATCGCCCATCATATGGGTCAAGATGGGTATACGCTAGTCTACTCTGGAGTATCGATGCCCTGTCTCGATACACTCTCGACTATGAACAATTATAGAATGTACTCTTGGACTACCCTAGCCCCACTAGTATGATCTGCATCATAGTCCTAGTAGTCAATTACATCATAAGGGCTTTATCAACATGTGAGAGCAAGACAGTAAACTAATACAAGTCAACATGTTAAGACAAAGTGAAACCAGATAGCATACTATCATATCGAACAAGAAAGTCCTCTCTATATATATCCAAGCATCCACTATAATATACATCATATGTACAACAATGGCCTCTAGGGCATATACATAACTAACAGAAGCCGCTCAGTTGCCTCTTAGCGAGGGCTTAGATCCCTGGCGTTGTGGGGTAGGGAACTACCAGCCAGGGATAACCGAACAAGGACGGACCCGGTTGCCTCTTGGTGAGGGCTTCGATCCTTAGCGTGGGAAGGGTCGTAAGAGGCCTACTAAGGACGGGCCAAGCAAGGTTGCTGCCCGGTGCCTCTTGGCGAGGGCTTTGATCCTTAGCACAGGAGGGGCCATAAGAGGCCTACTAAGAATGGGCCGAGCAGGGTTGCTGCCCGGTGCCTCTTGGCGAGGGCTTTGATCCCTGGCGTTATGGGGTAGGGAACTACCAGCCAGGGATAACCGAGCAAGGGCGGGCCCGGTTGCCTCTTAGTGAGGGCTTTGATCCTTAGCGCGGGAGGGGCCGTAAGAGGCCTACTAAGGAAGGGCCGAGCAGGGTTACTGCACGGTGCTTCTTGGCGAGGGCTTTGACACTTAAGGACGGGCCGAGCAGGGTTGCTGCCCGGTGCCTCTTGGCGAGGGCTTTGATTTCTGGCGTTGTGGGGTAGGGAACTACCAGCCAGGGATAACCAAGCAAGGGCGGTCCCGGTTGCCTCTTGGTGAGGGCTTTGATCCTTAGCGCGGGAGGGGCCGTACGAGGCCTGCTAAGGATGGACCGAGCAGTGAAGCTTCTCAGTTGCCTCTTGGCGAGGGCTTAGATCCCTGGCGTTGCGAGGTAGGGAACTACCAGCCGGGGATAGCTGAGCAGGGTAGCCGCTAGGCTGCCTCTTAGTGGGGGCTTAGATCCCTGGCGTTGTGAGGTAGGGAACTACCAGCTAGGGATAACCGAACAAAGGCAGGCCCGGTTGCCTCTTGGTGAGGGCTTTGATCCTTAGCGCGGGAGGGGCTGTACAAGGCCTACTAAGGATGGGCCAAGCAGGGAAGCTGCTCGGTCATAGCGTGAGGTTCCATCCGACCTTCCCGGTGTGAGTATGGGAAAAGGGATAGTCGCGGGCGACACGTACCGTGAACGCGTAGGGAAGGCGAAGTGCCGGAGCCGCGTCATTTCGATTTTTCCAAGAAAGGCCCTACGTCTGACGCGTGGCGGCACAGTTGTTGGTGAAACGAGCGACTGTTGAGCTCCCGGGGCGTTGTGAGCTATAAAAAGGAGAGAGCGTTGAACACTCCTTCCTCCACATCAAACGTAAGAATGGAGGACTTTCCTTTTACCATTCCCGAGATCGTGAACTTCGAAGACGTGTACCTCTATGATCAACACTGCACCGAGGGCATGGTGCAGTTAGTAATAGGCTGTATTGAGGATCATTTCAGCTGACTGCTCCCCCGGCACTCTCCCCTGCTCTAACTGTTGATGTACTCCATCTGGAAGTCGTCGTCGGGGCTCTGCGACCCCTTGCCCGAACAGCTGAAGGACGAGGCAGTTGGCAAGCTGAGGTCTTTGCGGCGTTTCGGCCTGATCTCCACGGGTCGGCGGGATCGCTCGGTGGCACTCTTCCTTGAGTGCTACCAATTGAGGCACGATGCCGACGTTCGCGGGTGGCACTAGAGGCAGAGGACTGAGTCTGCGAGGGCTCGGCTGGCGGAGATATCCTCGGAGTACAACGAGCAATGTTCTCTGCACCCTCTTCCACCGCTATTGTAATTTTCCTTTTTCGATGTACGACGGAGGAGCCTATAGTACCCTTTTGAATAAACAGAACTCTTCTTTTTGCAATGTTTTATTGATCCCTTTTATTATATAAACAAAAAGATCTTGAGAAAAGCTTACATTGCCTTAGTAAAAAGAAGTACACACTAGTAGTTGCTCTTTTTATTGGTGCAGCTTGAGCTCCTTGGATGTCTGTTGGCCTACATGACCGGTATGGGGTGCTGAGCCTCGTAGGTACCCGACGTACCCTCCGCTGACACGACCATGATTGGGCCGATCGTCAACTCGCCGGGAGGGGGACGTTGTTCTTGCTCGCGGTCAGCTTGCCGCTTGTCCCGCAAGTACGCTGTGAGGTGTCCCGAACGGATGAGCTCCTCGATGTAGTCTCGGAGCTTCTTACAGCTCTCCGTGGAGTGGCCTAGCGACCTGTGGAAACCGCGGTAGGGGCCCCGGGTTTGCTTTGAGGCCATTCGCGAGATTGGGGGGAGCTTGAAGAACCCCTCGCCCTTAGCCTCCTCTAGCAGTACCGTCTGGGAGACGTTGAGCGGGGTGTACTCCTGGAACTTCGGGGAGTAGGGTTTTGGCCGCTAAGGTCCCCTTTTCTCTTCCCTTGCCCTTTTCTTTTGGTCGACTTGCTCTGTCCGGGGGAGATTTGCGTTCACCTCGGATTCGAGCTGGACCTCACGCTCGGTCCATGCCTTTACCTCGGCCATGGTTTAGGTTACGCTAATGCAAAGGAGTGTAACCACTCCTTGTACCTAAGACCAGACCTAAGTGCTGTAATGACCGTCTCGTCCCGATGTTCTAGGACCTCGAGAAGGGCATTGTAGAAGTGGGTGACATACCCTTTAAATGTCTTTTTGTCCCCGCTCTTGATTGTGAAAAGATGGTCGACTGTCTGTTTCTGCCGCCTGTTCCCAACGAAGTGGTCGAGGAATTGGGTGGCCAGCTCGTCGAAAGTTGAGATCGAGCGTGGCGCGAGTCCTTGGAACCAGTCACGTCCGGAGCGGATGAGAGTGGCCGGGAAATCTCGGCATTGGGCGGTGTCAGAGTTGTCTTGGAAGCTCATTCCTGTGGTGAATGCGTCCAAATGGTCCTTCGGGTCAGACTTACCGTTGAAGAGAGAGACCTTCGGGGGCTTGTTCCTGGAGGAGACATGGACGGCGAGCAGCTCCTCGGTGAAGGGTTTTGCGAGCGAGTCGGCGGCATACTTAGCCTCGTCGCTCGAATGATGACCTTCCCGATGCATATCCTCGATCTTCTTTTCGAGGGCGTCGAGTCGGCCGAGGTATCCCGACGATTCGGCACATTCTAATCTTTGGCCTCTGCCGTTAGAGACCTGTGTCTGGCCGTGGCCCCAGTTCCTTTTGATGAGGTTCCTTAGGTCGCCTGGCTAGGTAGTCTTCGAGCTGTCATGACGAGTCCCGCCCGTGCGACCCCGTCGAGGGAGGGGGTGTCGGTCATGCCTGGGAACAGGCGAGCTGACCGACATCTCCTCAGAAGGGATAGGGGCGCGAGGAGGATCAGGGCGAGACGCTCTGGCGACGGACCTCGGCGTTGAACCGTGGGGCGCCCAGCAAGTTGCAGAATATACTGGCTCGGGAGATCCGTGGCCGTGGGAGGTAGCGAGGCGGTGGTCGGCAGTGCCGACGCGAGCAGAGTCTTCTCTCCCTCTGTAGGGGTCCCGGGGTGGAGGAGCGGCGACCTAGGGAGCTTGCCCCGCTGTTTGGACATAGACGAGTGCGTCCACGACGGACGCGAGTCGATCTATCCGGGCGGCTAAAGCGTTGATGGCGTCCGGGGGAGGAGATTCGTCCACGCCTCCGTTGTGGGGGAGGCGGTGGCTAGTGTTTGGATCGTCGTGGTGGTCGCTCGCCATAGGGTTGAGATCGGAAGATGAACTTTTGTTTTAGTGGAATCAAAAGTTCCCACAGACGGCGCCAGCTGACGCGTGTCGGATCACGTCAAGATGCTAACTTCCGTTGATCTGCTGTTGGCGAAGATGGACGGCTGGGATGGAGTTGGGAGTTGCCTCCTGAAGCGTGTGGATCTCAATGGGTTGTGGATTTGAGCTTGAGCCGAGCTACCTGCATGGAAGTCCCGGGGTGGTTGTACCACCGAGGACCCTCCGACGATCAAGTTAGTGGTGCAAGTCGAGCAGAGTAACGGCTTAGTCAGGAAAGAATTGCTTACTTGAACCGTCTGAAGAGGGGTTTATATAGTGGTGGCAGCAGGCAGGCATGTGCGAGAATCACGCCGGCCGTTACGCCCCCGACGTCACGCCCGTGTGATAGGCGGCATCTCCTATTAATTACGAAACAGGCTCGTTAATGGAGGATCATGATAGCGTGGAACACAGGACGTGGCCGGCGGATATCTCGTGCTTGGTGAGATTCGCGGAGGTGAGGCGGATGCGCCTGCGGTCGGTGTCGTTGGTCGGTCGACGGACCGAGGAAGATGAGCTCGACGGGAGGCTCAGGGACGAGCGGGAGGCCGAGGTATCTTGGTTCTGCTATAGCTCGGAGGCGAGCTGAGAAGGACGAGAAGGCCAACTGTGCAGGGGGCTCGGAGGTGAGCCATCGGTTGTTTGTAGGACGGGCATAGGAGTGGTCTGGTCGGCCACTGCAGGTCCTTTCTTGCAAGTTTTGGGACACGTCATCTGCCACGTGTCGCGATCTGGGAGATCGCTGATATGGAGTATCATCAAGTCAACTCCCAAGTTATTAGAAATTGTTATTACCTTTGCATTTTGCATTATCCTGGAAGATACAGAAATTGCACAAAGCATCCTAGAGATTCTATTGATTGCAAAAAGCACCCAAAAGCTTCAGAAAAAATTGCAAAAAACAATCTCAAATATGCACACAGAAATCATGCTAAAAACTGCAAAAATTGAAGAAAGCAACCTGAAAGGTCCAAAATTACAAGAAAACGCCCTGGAAATTATATTAATTACAGAATCCCAAAAGCTCCATATGTTGCATGAAAAAATACAGGTTTTGCATCCTTCCAACAGCAAAATTAGCAAAATGCACTCAAAAGGCAAAAGTGTCAAAGTGTTCACAACGAAATTATAAAAAAATGCTCTCCAACGGTGAAAATGCCAAAACGCCCTTTCCGGCGAAATTACCGAAATGCCCTCTTAAGATGAAAGTATCAATACACTCCCGAAGGGCGAAAGTGATCAAGTGTTTTAAAACGGCAAAATTATCAAAATACCTTTCAGCAATAAGAGGGACAAAACGCCTTTCTAACGATGAAATTACCAAAACATCCTTTCAACGGTGAATTTTCAAACTATGCTCCAAAGGTGAAAGTATCAAAATAGGCTAAATAGCAGAAATATCGAAACATTCTAAAACGGCGAAATTACCAAAATTCTTCCGAAACAGTAAAAATATCAAAATGGAGAAATTACTGAAATACTCTCGGAAAGCGAAAGTATCAAAATGCCCTCAAATGATGAAAATGTCGAAGTGTTCTAAAAAGCTGAAATTACAAAGCGTCCTACAATGGCGAAATGACAAAAATGCCCTTCGATAGCAAAAATTCCAGATCCGTCAATGCCAAAATTACTAAATACCACTCAACTGCGAAAGAATCAAATCTTACTTCAAAGTAGAAATGTCTAGATCCTTGTCTGCAATGCCAATTCTGATAACCGCTATTTCTTATACTTGAATTATATTAAAATTTTCAAAATGGACCACCATATTCCTAAACTAGAAATCTACAAAATATTTCAAGTACAACAAAATATCCTCAGATCTATAAACTCATTATAAATTTTTAAATATCACCAACTATCTTAAAATTCCCAAATTCTTCAATTCCCAAATTCTTCAAATATCTTCAATTATACAATTTCAAATGTGTACATAAATTTTCCAAATTCTCTAACTCAATATCATAAACTTTTGAAAAATTCCCAAAATACAAATTATTTTCAAGCTTTCGAAAAAGTCTAAATAAAATTCAAAATCGACTTCTATGTCATTAAAGTAGAACCAACTCAAATCCAAAATCGACTTGCATCGTTAAACTTGAACCGAATTAAATCCAAGGTCGACCTCTAAATGGTAAACAAGAACCCAAATCAAATTCAAGTTCAACTGCTATGTCATTAAACTGAAAGCCAAATTAATGCAAAGTTGACCATACGTCGTTACATTGGAACCCAAATTAATCCAAAGCCCCCGTTTACGTCATTAAATTGAACCCAGCCAAATTCAAGTTCGATACGTCGTTATACTTGAACCAAATCAAATTCAAGACTGACCTCTACATTGTTAAACTAAAACCAAATCAAATCCAAAATAGACCTCTACGTTATTAAACTCATACCTATATCAAATCCAAATTTGACCTTTAGGTTGTTAAACTAGAACCAGATCAAATCAAATCCAAACCCGTCCTCTACATCCTTCAATTAGAACCCAAATCAAATTCAAGTTCCACCCCTATATCATTAAACTGGAATCCAAATCAAATCTAAAATCGTCCTCTACCTCGTTAAACTATAACTAAATCAAATCGATCTTTCTTTCATTAAACTAGAATCCAAGTCAAAGCCATTAAAATGTAACCAAATCAAATCAAATCTTAATCGATCTCTGACGGGGGTCGTGGACCTCCTTCAGATGCTGCTTTCCGTTGATCTGCTGATGGCGGCGATAGGTGGCTGAGATTGAATCTGGAGGCTGTCACTCCTGAAGTGTGTGGATCTCAATGGGTTTGAGGTTTTGGTTGCCGAGCTACCTGCAAAGAAGTCCCGGGGTGGTGGTACCACTGAGGACCCTCCGACGGTCAAGTTAGACTAGAGATCGGAGCAGAGTAACGGCTTAGTGGAGTAAAATGGCTTACTTGAACCGTCTGAAGAAAGGGGTTTATATAGTGGTGGCAGCAGGCAGGGCAGGCACGGGAATCACGCCGGCCGTTACGTTCCCGACGTCACCCGCGTGATAAGCGGGATCTCCCATTAATGGCGAGACATGCTCGTTAATGGGGGATCGTGATGGCGTGGAACGTGGGATGTGGCCGGCGGAAATCTCGCGCATGGCGAGATTCGCGGGATGGCGGTTACGCCTGCAAGCGGTGCCGTTGGTCGGTCGATAAGACCGAGGAAGATGACCTCGGCGGGAGAGCTCACAGACGGACGGGAGAGTCGAGGTATCTTGGTTCTGCAGTAGCCCGGAGACGAGCTGCGAGGCCGCGGAGGCCAGTTATGCAGGGGGCTCTGAGGTGAGCCAGTGTTTGCTCGGTAGGATGAGCACAGGTGTTGTCTGGTCGGCCACTGTAGGTCCTTTCTTGCATGGTCTGGGACACGTCATCTGCCACATGTCCTGATCTGGGAGATCACCGATATCGAGCATCATCATTAGCCCCCCACTCTCGTCCCGACCAGCTGATGGGTCGGGTCGAGAGTGGTTTGCCGGGTCACCCAAGGTGAGCTCCTTTTCGAAGATATCGTCGGGCGTGTCTCTGGGCGATCGATTGTTTTCTTTTTTCTGGGTGATGTCAGCGAATCAGGGCGATATCTCCGCATTAAAGAGGGTGCGCCGGATCGTGTGCCCTTTTGCTGAAGCAACAGGCCACGTATTGGGTGCTGGTTGGCTGATGTGACGTGCCGCAAGCTTCTGGCGTCCGATGGGATGCTGCCAATGCGCTTGCGACAGGTGGAGTGATCGTGGACGTCGAGTGCAGTGAACCGTTTTGGCGAGAGTCGACCGTCGCGGTTGGATGAGGATGCCGGTAGCATAAATCGAGGGGAGGCCTGATCCAGGATCTCTCTCTCTTCACATTTTCCTCATTCTCGGTCTTGTTAACTCGGCGCTCTCCCCTTTTAGGTCGGATCTCGCGTTTTCTCTTCTTGAGGATTTCTTCCCACCAGGTTATATGGCTGCTTTTTCTTCCTTCTGCTTATTCTCTTTCTGAGTCGAGTCTCTTCTCCCTTTGGCAGGACAGATGGATCGATCCAGGACTCTCGGTGCCTTCGGCGCACAGTCCCGGAGGAGGGCCGGCGGTGCGGCCGTGCCTCCACCTGACTCAAGCCCCGCACTAGATGTGCCTCCGACGGCGGGGCCATCTGCCCCGTCACGAGCTCCTGACGATTTTTCCGGCGGCAGCCAAAGGCGTACACGGGTTCCCGAGCTCCAGACGAGGGACGCAGGAGAGGATGAAGACAGGGTTCCTCTTAAGCGGAAGAGGACGGTCTCTCACATGCCGCCGTCGGGAATTCCGAAGGGGATTCCCATGCAGGAGGAGGACGCCCACTTCGTGGTCCCATCGGGGCTTTCCGTCGCTGCCAGCCTTCTTGCTGGTATGGAGGAGTCGGCCGGGGGCCGGATGCCGCGGGGGATCCTAAGGGCCCAAATGGCGGCCATCGCACAGGAGGCGGTTCAGGTGTGTTCTCCCTCATGTGTTATTTCGAGCGCCCTCTCCTTAGTTCGGGTGTCCCTAAGCCTCTCTGCCGTCTTTCTCCAGATCCTACAGCACTACGCCCTCGTTACTCGTATGGAGGCCGAGGGGGCTACTCATGTTGCGAGGTCAGCAGAAGAGTCTTCTTCGGAGGGCAAGGGTCTGCGACTCGAGCTACGTCTGGAGAGGGAGAGGACGACCGTCCTTGGAGCCCGGTCAGAAGCCGCGGAGCTTGACGTTTCAAAGTGTCGGGAGTCCTATCACCGCCTGAGTGAGTCCCACCGAGTCGTCGAGGCATAGTTTGTGGAACTGGCCGATCGCTTTGCAGCCATGAAAAGGGAGAGGGATGCAATCAGGCGGGATGCCGAGGCGGCGTTTCAGGCGGCGGAGCTTGCCGAGATCCAAGCTAGAAAGGCGGTGGCTGATTACAAGGGGTCTGACCAGTTTTACGTCGACCTCGGCGAGGCTTCCACCATTGCATGGAACAAAGCTCTTGATGCCGTCAAGGAGCAGCTTCCGGAGTTTGCCAACGGTGAGCTTCGGGCTCGGGTCCTACTTTCAGTGGTTATGCCCCCGGTCGACAGTGATGAGGGAAGCGAGGTCTAGGCCGGGCTTGCGGCCAGAACTTTCCTTTTGTAAACCTTCGGGTAATTTTATAAGGCTGGGGAGCCCATAATACCCTTGTAAAGACTTTTGGCTATGTGAATAAATTTTTTTTGTTTTTGCAGAGGTTTTTGTGCTCGTATTTTCTTTTGTTAGCAAACAATTGTATTTACACAGACTGCCTTTATGTTGTGTCGGTTCTTCGTCTAGCGATTACGCGTCGAATTGAATCTGATCATTTGCTGAGTGTGCAAAGACCGGAGGGAAGACGGTATCTCCATGGCCCCAAAGTCGAGGTGGAGATCGCTCAGACGTTGATAGACTGGATGCCTCTGGTTGAGTTTATGTTCCTTACGTGTTGGAGGGGCCGTAAGTGGCCTACTAAGGATGGTGCCGAGCAGGGTAGCTGCTCGGTGCCTCATGGCAAGGGCATTAATCCTTAGTTGTTGGAGGGGCCGTAATTGGCCAACTAAGGATGGTGCCGAGCAGGGTAGCTGCTCGGTGCTTCTTGGTGAGGGCTTTGATCCTTAGCTGTTGGAGGGGCCATAATTGGCCAACTAAGGATGGTGCCAAGCAGGGTAGTTGCTCGGTGCCTCTTGGCGAGGGATTTGATCCTTAGTTGTTGGAGTGGCCGTAATTGGCCAACTAAGGATGGTACCGAGCAGGGTAGCTGTTCGGTGCCTCTTGACGAGGGCTTTGATCCTTAGTTGTTGGAGGGGCCGTAATTGGCCAACTGGTAGCTGCTCTGTGCCTCTTAGCGAGGGCTTTGATCCTTGGTTTGTTGGGGTATGGAGCAACCTGCCAGGGATAACCGAGCAAGGGTGGGTATGTCCCCTCAGAAACATGGGGAGATGCGACCGCGTGGGTCCGTCTTGCCTGAATTTCGGGGCAGATGCTAATTGGTGCTATCCGTCCACCTCTCCGAAGATGCCAAGTTGATTTATGGCACCATGTATCAAAGGTTTAAACGGATACGGCCGATGTAGCAGACTTCGTCAGATTCCCCCTCGTTGAGGGGTTTTCGATTGTAGGGACGCTCTTCCCTACAGGCGCAAGCCCCTGCAATTAATTACGCTACCGCATCGCGGTAACAACTTTCTCCTTCTCCAGATGGTCACTTCGTGTCATGTGTGTTTGTTTTGTTTTTAGTTGCTCGTGGATTGTATACGGAGACTAATTTATGTTGTCACCCGTAGGGCGTGGATTAGTCCAAATCCGTATCTTCTTAAATTTGGGTTTGGGGTTGGGTTTAAGGATTCGTTAGCCTTGTTTGAGACTAAGATCAACTTAAACATTTGTTAAGAATACGTTAGTCTCATTCCAGACTAAGATCAACTTAACGGGATCGTTTAGATCCAACAAGAGAGCATTTGGACTCAATTGTTTAGTTTAGGGACATTGCGGTCGATTACCAGTTTAAGGACATAGTGGTCCAATACCAGTTTAAGGACATAGTGGTCCATGAGTTTAAAGACCTCACAGTCAAGGTTAAGGACGTCATAGTCCGTGAGTTTAAAGACCTCACAGTCAAGGTTAAGGACATCATAGTCCGTGAGTTTAAAGACCTCACAGTCAAGGTTAAGGACATCATAGTCCGTGAGTTTAAGGACCTTACAGTCCGTGAAATGTTTGGTTGTCGGGACCCATCACCTCTCTGAAGACGTTGAAGGATTACAACGACATGTATCAGAGGGGTTTAGAGATGTACCTTTGAACCAATTTTGGTTAGGAAATCTGTAGTCCAATTTGGGACTAAGATCGATTAATTAAATTATGAGCACATGGGCTCAGTTAAATCTGAATTGAGGACTTATGGCCATTCTTGGGCTAAGTCCAATCAAGTTAAAATGTTTAACATTTATTTTGGGCTGTGAAGCATTTGTTTGGGCTCAGCCCTTTTAATAATGCTGAGCATTGATTTAGAGTTCTGACAGTATTTCTGTCTTTTATTGAATGCTGAGCATTCATCATTGCTCTGGGCTTATTAAAGAACAATTTATGTTCTACCCAAGCGCACATAAAAGCATGTGGCGTACTTGGCACTAGCGCCAGTCGATGAGCGCAGTGCGCTATGGTTGAAGCGCTAATGCGCTTGGGAAGCGCTAACACGCTTAGCGCTAGATGTAGAGCACTGATGCGCTTAGCGCTTTGCGCTAAATGTAGAGCGTTGAGGCACTTGGCGCTGGTGCCATATAACGAGCGCAAAGCGCTTTTAATAATGCAGCGCATACGTGAGGAGCACGTGGCGCGCTTAGCGCTGAGCGCTAGCCAATGAGCGCAGTGCGCAGTTGTTTGAAGCGCTATGGCACTGCAGCGCCTTGCGCTAAATGAAGAGCACTAAGGCACTTTTAAATTAGGAGCGCTAAGGCTCTTCTTAGGTTAACTTTGCGCTCTGAAGATTATCTTCTTTTTGATAAGAGACTTTGTCTAAAGATTCTAAGAACAAAGTTCTTAGTTTATAAGAGATATTTCAATCTCTTTTGATGAAAGGCTTTGCCTTTATGGATCTGGGATCCTAAGAGAATTGAATAATTCTCCCCCTTTTATAATGAGATGTTCATAATCTCTTTTGTGAAAGACAATTTGTCTTATAGATCTATGATCTGTGAAGTAAGTACTTCTTTTTTATATTAAGATGATTTCATCTTTCTATTCTTTTTTTTACCTTGAAAAGAATTGTTTTCTTTTGTTGAGAGCTTCTTCTTCTTCTTTCTGAGATTTTCTCAAAATTTATGGGGGGTTCCTCTGTACAAGACTTGAAGTCTTGGGTCCTTTATATAGGGGAGGCCGATTTGTTGAATCAGTTAAAGAGATTTATTCTCTAATTGATTTGGGAATTTCCCTACCGTCGGATCTTTGCTCCAAGGGCTTCTGGTTTGCAGAATATAATCTTCTTGTTTTAATAAGATTGAGAAATCTTTCCCCTTTACAGAATTTGTTCTGTATTTTAGTGATTTTCAATCACCATTGGATCATTAATCCAATAGTGTTCCAAATTCAGGGCACAATCTTTTCTGTTTGGAAAGATTCAACAGAATTTTATTCTTGTTAATTGATGATTTAATCATATCCGTTGGATATTTGATCCAACGGTGAGGAACATTTAGTTCCAGTGCTAGCGCTTATGCGCTCTGCCCATGGTGCGCTACTTGGAGCGCAGCGCTCTTAGCGCTAGCGCACACGTGCTTTGCACGTGGTACGCTACTTGGAGCGCAGCGCATCTAGCGCTAGCGCCTATGTGCTTTGCACGGGGTGCGCTAGTTGTAGTGCAGCGCTTTTATAAAAGCGCAGCTTCAATGCAAATTCTGAATTCTGAACAGAGCTTTGCTCTAATTAGGGAAACTAATACCCCCCCCCCCGCTGCGCTCACGGGGCCTACACGTGGGTGCAGCGGTGGCAACATCTCGACTCTAGGATCATCCAAAGAACTGAAACGGTGCTTAGTGACTATAAATAGGACCCTTGGCCCTTGAGATGACTTCTGTTCATCTTCAATCCTTCTTGAAAATTTATTTTCTTCTTCAGAGTGCAGCTCTTCCTCTTAAGAATTTTTAAGGACAGAACTCTGTCAGATTAGGTAAAAGATTAAATCTTTTTGAAACATCTTTTAGGGTTTCACCCATTAACAGAGCTTTGCTCTTCATAGATCTTTGATCTAAAGAAAATCCTTTTTAGGGTTTTATTAACAGAGCTTTGCTCTCTAAAAAGATCTTGCTTATGATTTCTTAATCCATTAATGGAGCTTTGCTCCTTTCAGATCCTATAGAAGAACTCTTAAGAGTTTGTTCATGGATCTTGAATATCAAAAATGAAATTTTATTTTTGATGGATTATTCCATCATCTTCTCAGAGCAAGGCTCTTCTTGAGGAATTTTATTCCTTCATCATTAGACTTTGACAGATGTCTGTCTAGTGAAAAGCGCTGCTCTCAATGGGAATTTTACTCCTCTGCCCGAGGGATTTCTCATTTAATGAGAATCAATTGAGGATTTCCTCATTTAATAACAGCCTCGTCAAATGATGAGGCTGTTTTATTAATGATGATGTCATCTAGATTTTGTGGGTCCCCTTTGATCCCTTTTGACTTCATTGCAGTGCAGTACGGATTTTAATGTACCAAGCGTCAAAATTTAAATTATAGCACCAAAGGTTGACTTTCGTTCTTTTTCGCGCAGGTGACATTTCTTTTAACACTTCTTTTCCGTTCATCCGCTCAGAAGGCGGATTTTCTGAGGCGCCCGTAGACCGAGAGGTTTTTGCGCTGATCAAAGATCATGACCCGGAGCACAAGAGTCTGCATCTATGAGGGAAATGGTACGATCAAATTATCATGGGCCGACGGAGCTTTTCCTGTGCGACACCCTTGGAGCCTATTTCGGCGATCGCTTATGCAGATGCACCTCCGATAAATTACGCCGTGGAGGAGGTCAACTGGACTTCAGAGGGTCTCCTTCGGCCTTCTATTGCCGCAGTACCTGTGCAACCGCCGGTGGCTTTGGACATACTAGGGCGGCGTATATGTCAGGGCGAGTCGCACCCTTGGGGACAGCCATACAATGTAGGACTAACTCCCCGTCACCCAACCGGGTATTTGCAGTGGGCTCGGTATATTTTATCGGCGAAGAAATCACAGTTGATGAAGCTCGGATTGTATCCCGCCGTTTATGCTTCTTTGTTTCAATATTCCACACCTCCTACATGGTGGGTCAGGGCATTTCTGGAGCAGTGGAACATTCCGACCCATACCTTCCTCCTGTCAGATAAAGAATTCTCCATTTCTTTAGAGGAATTTGCAGAGGTCTCGGGTTTACCCGTTAGGGGAGAACATTATGAAGAATTGCTTCCCCCGGATGAGTATGTTTTCGCCACCAAATCTGTGGTAATGGATCTTACTCCCGAGAACGCTATTCAACACCGATTTCCGAGTTTGATAAAGGTGTCGAATATCTATGAGAATCTCTTTCTTGCATCCAAAGGTCGTGGAGTTAATTTTACGGCTTTTATCGCCGGTTTTATTCGCCCAGAAGTATTGAAGGAAGAAGTTGAGAAATTCGCCAGTCTTGATGATCCCTTCGACTTAGGTTTGGGCAACTTGTCGGCGGCGGAGGTGGATCAGAAGAGCTTCTTTCTACCCGATATCCCGGTCATCCCTTTTGTAGAGCTGGCGGCTCCTGGGATTGACAAAGAAACGTTCTTTTTAGGGTTTCTTGGGTTATGGCTGAGTTGGTTTGCGCTTCCCATGCACCCTCGCCGTATGAGGCCGTCTGTCTTCTATCCTGAGCATCGACTGGTTGCTGGGATACAAGTGGCTGTAGGGATCGCTGGGTTAGCCCATGTGTATCACGGCCTCAGCTTGGCAGCGGATACCACTGAGCCAGGGGTGCAGTCGGTAAATTTCCCGATGCATTATTTCACGTCATGGCTCGAGTTGCACGTGCTAGGCGTTTTTGGCATCCACAAGAGGCCGAGTTTTTATGACAGGTGCAGGTTCGCTCGGATCATGCGACTGGTCGGCGCCTCTATTGTGACTCCAACGCAATGGGAAGCTAGAGGCTTGCTTCTTCGCCCGCGCACGGTTGGAGCTGGCATGTCTTTTACTGATAAAATCTTGACCGTCGACCAGGAATCAGGGAAGACGGTGCTGCCCTTGCAGGAAATATTTAAGGATGGGGTCTCCGTCTTGAAAGCTCGGGAGATTCTTCATTTATACTCTATCCGGCCGGGCTTTCTGGTATTAAAGATGAATGACTCGGCTTTATTTATGAGGTATAACCCGCATCGCTTCGCCCAGCAGTTAAGCTACAATCAGGGTGTCCCACTCGAGGCTTTCTTGGCAGAACCGGCTGCCACTAAAGAGGGTACTCGGAGCGCACTACATCATTTTATGCGCTTGAACACAGGGTCTAACTTCTTTATCAGCGAACCGAGTTGTGTTCCGCAAGCCCTGAATGTGTATGTGGCGTGGTACCAACATTCGATGGGTGCCGTCATTAGGGAGGAAAAGCGATTGCTGCTTGATCGCAAGGGCGCAGTGCCGGCTGGTGATCGAAATGTTCCTCTAAAGCGACGGAACACTGTTCATCCTCCCCTGAAAGAGGTTACTGCAGTTGAGCCTCCACACGTGCTAAGCCCTATGCGCAGGTTGCCCCCCATCCAGCACGCCTGAAAAAGTGGTGGCTGCCGCGTCTCCTGAGTCGGACGTAGGAAAAGAAATTGGGACTCGTCGTCCAAAGGCGCCTGCTAAACATAAACTCGTGTTATCAGCTACCGGCGCTCATCCTCAGAAGAAAAAGAAACAATTACTTTCTTTGGACACCATATTAGGCTCGATGCCCCCTGCTCCGTCTAGCGAAGGCTTGAGCGAATATGGGACCAATGAGGGTTTATTCGGGACGCTCGATGATACCAATTTGGAGGCTGCCATCGAAGCTTCCAAATAGTCAGCCATCCTCGAAAAAGAACTGGCCGCCCTTGCGCAGTCAGGTATACTTCACCCTTATCTCTCTGCTGTTCATTTTTTATCATGCTTTGACTGACGCTTGCTGTTTTAACAGGTGCCTCCACATAAGAAGCTATTGCTGCTTCGCTTAAAACCTTTGGAGAGGAGGAAAGGCTTCGCGTCTCATTGCCAACAGAGGCTTTGCTTGAACGACCGATGACGGATACCATAACGGTTCCGGAGGTAAAACCTAGTTCTTATGATAATATCCCCTTGGCGAAGGTCCTGAAGAAGTCTCCTCTCCCTGTCAAAACCGAGAAGCAGCTCAAAAAGCAGACGGCAAGGGGAAAGAAGCGATCTTCTACAATAACTAGCTCTGGGCTAAAGCAGGGGAAGAAGACCGTTACTAGTCCGCCGGAAGACAGTCTTCTTTTTCCTGGCTCATCTGTCGAGGAAGCCGCACAACTGGCTGAGGCCATAAAACGCTCAAAGGATGAATCCGAGAATGTGAGGATCCCGAAGAGGCCTTATCCTGCTATCATCTTTTACGAAGATCCTCCATCGATACGGCGGATATTCATAGGTCCTTTGGAAAAAGGGTGAGAAAGCCCTTAAGCAGGCTGTCTCAGCCGACGCTGAAGATGCACTTTCGTTGTGGACTGGTGTCCACGAGTCTACCCTCGAACCTCGGCAGGCATACCTCCTCAAAAAGGAGCGTCGGCTTGAACAAGCCATACTAGAAACTCCTTTGCGCATTGGTACACTTATATAGCCTTTTGTAGTATTTTGCACTGCTTATATATATACATATCCTTATCCTTATGCAAACTTTGCAGGGACTTCGCTGACTTCAGAGGATCTTAGTCTAAGTCGCGCCCTGACTATGGACTCTGCAAATATCCCCGATGAGGCACTAATCAGTGTGGAGGGGGTCGATGTAATTGTTGTTCCTGCGATGGAGCTTCCCTCAGTGATTCCTGCTCCCCAGGTGCTTGCTCCTCCGGAAGAGGCATCTCATTGGCCACGGATTCAATGGATCTCTCTGGAGACGGCCCGGAGGCTGCGGGACAGGTAGTCGAGGCCAATGTCCTTTCATTGGAGCCTGTAGCGATGGTCACTGCCCCTCCACCGGAAGTTATTATACCGGCCCACATCCCTGATGATGTGCCTGAGGGCACGGAGGAGGCCGCTGAAGCTGCCATCCCTCCAACCCAGAGTGGGAGGAGCATCGAAGGTATTATTCTATCTTTTATTTTAGTGATCTCTTCATTATCTAAATTTTTCTGTCTTTTCAGAGCTACGGGGATTGGCGGTGTCCATCGCTGGCCTGTCTCCCAGAAAGTCTTTCCAGCGTCTGTTGGAATTGGCTGCTCCACAGGCGATATCCCCTCAGCACATCATTCTATCTTCCGGACAAGGTTAGCATTGTTCGCTCCTTTCTCGATATCGTTACTTCTTCATGTAACAATGTTCATGTCTTCTGTAGTTCTGGAAGCTGATGATGAGGTTGAGGTCCTTGATGGGCCTGGAGATCTTCCAGACTCTTCTTGTATAAACGTGGGTAAGTAAAGTTTCGACGTCTTTTCATCTGTCCTCTATTTGCAACCTTCGCTGATCATTTATCAATCTTGAACAGCTCTGCCTACTTTTACCCCGTTGGAGACTCGCGTTCTCATGTCGTCTAGCCCTTATGCGCTGTGTGCATCCGAACGTATGGCCAAGTTGAGTCTTCACTCTTTGTTAGCGCTGATCAAAGATCTTCATATTGGTAGCTCACTCACGGCCAAAGAATTTGCTGCCGAAGCCAACGGTTCTCTCCCCTTTCTTTCCACTTATCACGGTGAAGCATTTGTGCAAGTCTGGGTCAAATTCTATCGTCGAGTGGAGGCTTGCTTGTATAGTCTTGAATGCGCACGCCTTCCTTCGGAGGTGGTGGCTGCGAAGACAAGCTTGCAGGGGCTGATTAAGCGGTACGCTGCTAATACGCTTTCCTGTGAAAAGAAGCTCCGCCGAAAGTTCTCAGAGAGGAAGCTGGCTTCAACCGCGCTCAGGGAGCTTCAAGCCGAACTTACAGCTAAGACCACCCACGCATATGAACTTTGGCAGGAGCTTCAAGCCGTAATCAAGGACGTGGTGGCCGTTGATAAAGCTGTTATCTTTACCCGGACGATGGTTGATGCTCATAAAGCTACTGAGCAGGAGCTTGAAGGCCAGCTTGCCTCGCATCAGGCCCAACAGTCGGAAGCGGAGGCCCGTCTCGCAGCCATAGTCAATTTTGAAGCAGAGACCCAAGAAAGGAAGGATGAACTGATGAACCTTTTGAATCATCCGCCAGCCTGAAGAATTGTATATTTTTTTATTCTTCTTTTGTACATACTCCTGAATGAGAGTATTTTTTATTCTTTCATAAATTGTACTTTGTATTCATTTTGATTCATGAATAAAAGACATATTTTGCTTCATGATGATGTGTCCCTTTTAGTAAGTGCATTTGGTGGATAATCTATTTTGATTTCCTTGTAGGACAGCGATGGCTTAGGAGTCAGGTTAAGATCTGTCTCCTAAGGCTTTTCAACTTTATGAGCCGTGAGGGTCTCATAAAGGTATTTCTCCCTACGGGTCAAGAGGATCTCGTAGGTGTAATTCCTTCTTAAAAATCGTGAGGATTCCTAAGTGTGTTTTCTCTTGAGAGTCGTAAGGATCTCACAAGAGAATTTTCTTCCTTACAAGTTGAGAGGACTCATAAGTGATTGATGAGTTGACCTACTCCCGAGTCAAAGCATTGCTTCAACAGGGAGGTCGAGGGTTGACTTTGGTTTGTCTGTGCACCGCCGAGTCATGGAACTGGGAACTTTTTCGCAGCCCCGCTTTGCTGACGCCGTATATTCCTGCAGAGACACTGATTCCTCTGCGGGTCGGCCCGAATCGAGATGTTCTCGTCAAGGATGTTGATTTCCCTGAATCGAGCTATTTGCCAAGGACACTGATTTCCTCGGAGTTGAGATGAATCAAGGTATTCCTGCAAAGACACTGATTTCCTTGCGGGTCGACGCGAATTGAGATGCTCTTGCCAAGGACGTTGATTTCCCTGAATCGAGGTTTTGCCAAGGACACTGATTTCCCTGGAGTCGAAACGAATCGAGGTATTCCTGCAAATACACTGATTTCTTTGCGGGTCGACGCGAATCGGGATGCTCTCATCAAGGATACTGATTTTACTGAATCGAGGTTTTTGCCGAGGACACTGATTTCCTCGGAGTTGAAACGAATTGAGGTATTCCTGCAAAGACACTGATTTCTCTGTGGGTCGATGCGAATCGAGATGCTCTCGTCAAGGACGCTGATTTCCCTGAATCGAGGTTTTTGCCAAGGATGCTGATTTCCTCGGAGTTGAGACGAATCGAGGTATTCCTGCAAAGACACTGATTTCCTTGCGGGTCGACGCGAATCGAGATGCTCTCATCAAGGACGCTGATTTTCCTGAATCGAGGTTTTTGCCAAGGACACTGATTTCCCTGGAGTCAAAACAAATCGAAGTATTCCTGCAAAGACACTGATTTCTTTACGGGTCGACGCGAATCGAGGTGCCCTCATCAAGGACACTGATTTCCCTAAATCAAGGTTTTTGCCAAGGACACCGATGTTCCTGCCAAAAATTTCTGCGCAAAAGAGCCCAAGGTATCAAATGGCAGTGATACGCTTAAGAAAATGCGAACCAGTATCTTCCGGCCTGTATTTTGATAAACTCCCGAAGTAGGAATAGCTAAATTCTGATGATATTGGAAGCATCTCGAAAAACCCTTCGATTTGATATATTATGGGCTTCATAATTCATCCGGGATCAAAAGTTATGAGCAAATATGCTATGCACTGTTCCCTGATCAGGAATTACCTCTATGAGGTATCACGTGCTAACACGTGATCAATGGTCACGTGTAGACACGTGATGGTTAAAACTTCATCGAACAGAAGCGAAAACAAACTGCTGAAAAATAACTCAATTGAGGGTCACGTGCTCACACGTGACCAATGGTCACGTGCCAGCACGTGACAGACTTTGAAAGCCTTACAGCTTAAAAGAATTTAATTCTAAAAGTCAGAAAAAATACCTCAATGAGGTGTCACGTGCTCACACATGACCAATGGTCACGTATTGACACGTGATGATTAAAACTGAAGCGTAAATAAACGCTGAGAAAAGGACTCAATTGGGGGTCACGTGCTCACAAGTGACCAAGGGTCACGTGTCAGCACGTGACTGGCTTCGGAAGCCTTACAGTTTAATAAAATTAAATTCTAAAAGCTTCTAAATCTTTCCAAATGGAAAAGGTCTATGGGGGACCGTTGGATTAAAAATCCAAGGGTGATAAAAATCACCAATTTATGGAAAAAAATTTAGACAAGGAAAGATTTCCCCTAAATCTCACCGAAAATAACAAACAGAATATCTTTGGATTTAAAATCCAACGGTGAATAAAATTCATTATATTAATTATGAAATCAATTAAAATCTTTCAATGAAAGATTCACAAAACAAATTGCTTCTTTTCTATCTCCTATAAATAGGAGCCAAGAAGAGAAGAGAGGGGATCTACCTTTTTGGAGAGACGACAGAGAGAGGAGAATTTAATTCTCAAGAGAGAAGAAAAGAAAGAAGAATTTAATTCTCAAGAAAGAAAACCCTAGGTGAGAAAAGAAAGGGAATTAAAACTTCAAACAGAGAATTTAATTCTCAAAATCTAAGAGTTTAACTCTTCTGCAAAAGAACTTAGTTCTTCCTCTAGTTGAAGATCTGCAGAAGCACATCTCCCCATAAGTTGAGAATTTAATTCTCATCGGGTTGAGATCCTGCCATGCAGATCCAAAACTTAGAGGGGAAATTGAGTTTAGAGAATTTAATTCTCCCAAAACAAAACTAGGGTTTAACCCTATATGAGAATTTAATTCTCCCAAAGTTACAGGAATTTAATTCCTCCAAAATAAAAACTAGGGTTCAACGCTATATGAGAATTCAATTCTCCTAAAATTACAGGAATTTAATTCCTTCGAGATAGACAGAACTAGGGTTTAACCCTATATAAGAATCCAATTCTTTCATAATAGGAATTTAATTCCTCCAAAATCATAATTAGGGTTTAACCCTACAGAGAATTTAATTCTCAAAATAAAATAAAGAGACTAAAGAGATCTCTGTGCATGAAAAGAACAAAGGTCACGTGTCCCCACGTGACCCCTGAAAAGATCCCCAAAAAACAAGAAGGAAAAGGTTTTGAGGCAATGCCTCACGTGCTCTCACGTGACCTCCAAGACAAAGGGAATAAAAGCAAGGGAAATTTAAGCTTTGGGCGCTCTCACGTGTTACCACGTGACCCCTTAGCAAACGTTTTAACAGTCAGCGCATAAATCCCCATCACGTGTCAACACGTGATGCTCGAAATAAAAATGAAAAGTGTTTAACACTTATTCGCAGATTTGAGGATAAAACAAAGAAGATCTGGATCCACATTTAGGGCGCCCTCACGTGTCCCCACGTGACCCCTAACAAATCCCTTTAATATCCAATGGATGGATGCCTATCACGTGCCCACACGTGATGGCCAGGAAATGAAAAGTGTTTAACACTTAATTGCAGAACGAAGAAAAGGGATCTGGTCCCCCCTTTGGGCGCCCTTACGTATCCACACGTGACCCCTCTGTCTTTAGTGTTTAACACTAATTTGGGGATTATATTTCCAGTGTTTAACACTGATTGTTTCTAGTGTTTAACACTAAATTAAAGATTATATTTTCAGTGTTTAACACTGATTGTCTTTTAGTGTTTAACACTAATTTGAGAATTCTATCTCCAGTGTTTAACACTGTTGTTCTCTAAGTGTTTAACACTATTTTTAGCCAAATTGGCTAATTTTCCAGAAGCAAAAGTCCCTCCTCCAAATGAATCTCAAAATTGAGGAAATCAAAGACAAAATGTTGTCAGAGCCCCCAAACCTCTGTTTAGCACTACTGAATGATGAGGGGCTGAACCCAGACAAATGTCTAATGGTCCAAAGGGCCAATATTTCAAATATAATTGGACTTAGCCCAAACTGGCCATAAGTCCTCAAATCATCTTGAACTGAGCACATCTGCTCTTTCAACCAACTCATTGGTTCAAGGGTACATCTCTGAACTCCTCTGATATTTGTCGTTATAATCCTTCAACGTCTTCAGAGAGGTGATGGGTCCCGACAGCCATACATTTTATGGACCACTATGTCCTTAAACTGGTATTGGACCACTATGTCCTTAAACTGGTATTCGACCACCATGTCCTTAAACTGGTAATCGACCGCAATGTCTCTAAACCAAACAATTGAGTCCAAATGCTCTTTTATTGGACCTAAATGATCCCGTTAAGTTGATCTTAGTCAAAAATTAGACTAACGTATCCCTAACAAACGTTTAAGTTGATCTTAGTCCCAAATGAGACTAACGTATCCTTAAACCCAACCCCAAACCCAAATCTAAGAAAATACGGATTTGGACTAATCCACGTCCTACGGGCGACAACATAAATTAGTCTCCGTATACAATCCATAGGAAACCACAAACAAAACAAACACCCACGACACGAAGTGACCATCTGAAGAAGGAGAAAGTTGTTACCGCGATGCGATAGCGTAATTAACTGCAGGGGCTTGCGCCTGCAGGGAAGAGCGTCCCCATAATCAAAAACCCCTCAAACGAGGGGGAATCTGACGAAGTCTGCTACATCAGCCACATCCGTTTAAACCTTCGATACATGGTGCCATAAATCAACTTGGCATCTTCGGAGAGGTGGACGGATAGCATCAATTAGCATCTGCCCCGAATCCCAGGCAAGACAGTCCGTCTTGCGCGTCTTTCGGAGGGGAACAGATTCTGGCACGCCCGGTGGGACCTTTTTCTCTTTCCACTCCACACTTCGTGTGTCGTGTTCGCGAACCAATCGCGGTTTGCTAATGGTTGCCCTTGGGTTTCGAGGTACTGAGATTTAGCGTTTTGCTTGGCGCAGAAAGCGAAAGATCAATGGCGTTCACTTGTGCAAAGTGTTCCAACTGCAGTTGCAACCCCCGCTCCGCCTCATCTGGAGGCATAGCTTATGGGCCCCGAGCGGCTTCCCTGTTCACAATGCCGGTGGAACAGGTCACTCAAGCCACCACAGGATTGTTTTTCGGGACCATGATTCCGCCAACAAGCTTCAACGCTCCTGTTCCATCGCAAGAAGCTCAGAAGAAGTCGGTCTTTGATCGGCTTACAACTGTCGCGGCCCCTCTCAAGGGGTCGCCCAAGTCTAGCACCTCAGTCTTTGACAGACTGGGCCAAAGCTCCAACGGGCCCTTGAAGAAGCCCGCAATACCAGAAGGCGTTATCCCGAAGCGGATAGCCATTCCTACTCTTGAAGTCACCAAGGCGGCTTCTCCGGCTAAGGGGTCGGTCTTTACAAGACTGGCCGTTTCAGCTCCCACTCCGGGTGAAGTAACCAAGGTCGTTTCCCCTGCACGAAAATCGACCTTTTCAAGATTGGCCATTCCCTCTCAGCGAGCATCTGTCTTTGACAGGCTGGCGCCAACAGCAGACTCTCATCAGAACGGGGGGCACGGAAAAGCTGATCCAACAGCGGAGGTGATCCCGGCCGCACGACATGCTCGATGTCGTCACTGGCGCCGAGTGAGGAAAGCTGGGGGCAATGCCCCTTCTGGACTGACTCCGCCGGCTCCTATGGTGGAAGTTGATGCTGCTGTTCCAACCGGGAACAGTTTTGAACTACTTAATAGGGTGCGTAGGAATTCTCCAACTGCCATGCTAAAAATGTCTCTTCCGCCAGTTGAAAAGACCACAAAGGCGAAGTTGGAGCAGCTCCCTCAGCGGCTGTCCTCTAAAATTTATGACGTTTAGCAACAGGTCCAGGACTCCGTGATAGATCAAGACTATCTCCGCCGACAGAAAAAGATGAAAGTTCGGCAAAAAAAGGATCACCCCGTCAAGCCACAGATGGCGACAGCTACTTGGGCGCCCGCTGCGACGCCCCCCTCGACTTCAACTGCTCAAAAGAAAAGGAGGCCGGAGAAAGCCCCTGTGGCTGCGGCAGACCGCAAAGGCATTGAGCCCAAACGCCCCAAGTCTGGGGGTATGATGGTACATACTGTCTACGTGGCTTCCGGAAAAGAAGAAAGCCGCACTTCGACGGGCCACCGACCGCTCACCCGATCAATAACAAGGGCTCAAGAACAACAACAGCAGAAGCTTCAGGAGATGCTGACTGCAATGGCTGCGCTCACCGGACCAAAAGAAAGCCCGGAGGCGTCATCGGAGCAGCGTCATGAACAAGAAACCGATGCTGACTTCCTTCGCAGAGTCCTCAAAAAGAAGGACAGAGAAGCCGCAGAACAAGCGGCTAATATAAAGTGAATGACACTTCTCTTCCAAGACATGGTCGGGATGATGTTACAGCCGGAACCTCCAGCTGAAGACCCCCCGATCATTATTGAAGACGACAGAGGGAAGACATCGAACCCTCATCCGACTCTTTCAGCAGCCAAGGAGGAAACCATCTCAAAAGCCACGCTTGATGATTACATCGCTCAGCAGATACAAGTTCATCAGGCGAATGAAGCGGCTGGACAAATTGTTAAAACTGGACGACCCTATCCGGGCTGGTATAACCAAATAAGGTACCCTCCGGGATATACGATCCCTAAATTCCACGTATATAAGGGGACGGGAAATCCGCATCAGCACGTCGCTCAATTCAGAGCCATGTGCGGCAACACTGGAGGTGATGATAAATTGCTGCTCCGCCAGTTTGTTGGCAGCCTGTCGGAAATGGCATTTGAGTGGTACTCTGAACTCCCAAATGACTCTATCAAGACATTTACGGAGATGGAGCTGCTATTTACACAGAGATTCGCGAGAGCGTACCCCGATTACCGCGTTAATTAACACTAAGGTAAATCCAGGAGAAACTTGGGTCCAGTATGCGATACGGTGGCGTAATCTATGGTCAAAGTGCGAGCAGCGCATCGAAGAAGCTCCTGCCGTGGGCTTGTTCGGGGTACTCTCGACCCTCAAGCGACCATCTCCCAATTCATGAATTTCTTCAAGCCGACCACCTTTCAGGCCTTGATTGACAAGCTGGCCCAAATGGACTAGATGGGCCATAGGCCTTCCTCTTCAAAGACAGAGCCTTGGAATGAAAAGGGCAAAGGGAAAGCAACTTTCGTTGCCAATACTCAACAACAGCCGAGCAACTTAAAGCCGGTTATTCGCCAAGACAACGTGCGTCCACACCCATCCCTCGAGGAGAGACTGGGACGACCTTCCTCGTTCCCCCAGGAAAAAACGAGGAAACTGTTCGAGCTGGCAGTGCGCAACAAACTAACCAATCTGCCGAATCCAAAACGTCCATTGCAGCCAGGCGATGTCAACAATCCTAATTATTGCCCTTACCACCAAACGGTAAGCTATCCAATTGAAGATTGCTTCGTCTTTAAGGGTTGGATCGAGGACCAGTACCAGCAAGGAAAGTTCGCGCTGTCTGAGAAGTAGAAAGTGAGCCCACCACAACCGCACTCTCCTAAGAAGGTGGACGTGTCGGGGGCATCGTGCTCATTCATAAGGGAAGCCCCGTGGGAGGTCGCTCTTTCAGCCAAAACTAAAAGAATGCAATCAGGTGGAAAAATCCACTGGAACCCGAGATCATCGAGGGAATGCTGAAACCGCGCCCAACTCCAAAAACGAGTGGTGATGGTCAGAGCGCTCACACCCAGCCGTCAAAGTCTTCGAAGAAGAAGAAGAAGACCAAAAAGCCCGTGCAGCCTGGTGACAAGCGCACGGACCTGCAAAAACAGATTGACACGTTGGAAGAATATAATCAGAAGGCGTGGACCCCAGTCACACTCTAAGAATTTCTCAGCCACATCCTTGAGGACGGAGATGATGACAATGGAGAAGACTCGTAGGATGAATCTGAAGATTATGTGGCAAGCTGCCATGTGATCTCTCACTCGTCAATAAATGACGAAGAAGCTCCTTACACAGAGAAGCTGGGGGCAGATCCTGAGCCAGAACTTCTAGGACCATCAGACGAAATGATTGATGCATTCCTGAACGAAGCCCGTCTTAAAAGCAAAGTTGATCGAGAGCGCGAGATGGCCATATTCGAGAAAGCCAAACGCCGGCGACTAGATGAAAGGGTTGAAACACTCCCACCGAATCAAAGTACATCCGACGCAAATGAAAGTAGGATCAAGACAAGGAAACGATTCGCCAAAGCCATATCGATGGGGATGAAGCTGCCCTCTTTCAGAGAAAATTCTCCTGGCGGTATACATCTTGATGAAGCGGACGTACATCCTAACTTCTGCTTATATCATCAGAAGATCGTGCATCCTACTGAAGACTGCAACTCCTTTAAGTGTTGGTGACAAGGGTATGTCGCTCACAGGCAACACTTCAACAGGACAAAGCGTGAAGCTCGTAGACAGTGGAAAAATGCGACGGATGAGCGTAAAAGAATTGCCGGCAATTGTCATAGGGTTGATCCCGGGGGATCGCGAGTTCTCACCTTCGGGAGCGATTCCGACGAAAAAGTAGCCCACGGTCCTCTCTTGAAGGAATCCATCTCTGAAACGAAAGAAAAGAAGAGCTGCGAGAACGTTCAGCTGTGCAATCACACGCTACCCGAAAAGAATCTCGGGCCCGCAAACAAGGGATCGAACAAAAAGGATAAAGGAAAGGGAAGAACGGCCTTCGTCGCCAACGCTCAACAACAATCGAGTGGCCCTAGACCGGTTGTTCGCCAAAACAACAAGCGGCAACCCCTCTATTAGAAGTTGAAACGTCCTTACTCATTTCCTCGGGATGAAACAAAGAGGCTGTTCGAACTAGCAGTGCGCAACAGGCTTATCACTCTACCGAAGCCGAAACACCAGCTACAACTGAATGATGTCAACAATTCTAATTACTTCCCTTACCACCAAGTATTGGGCAATCCGATCGATAACTGCTACGTCTTCAAAAACTGGGTTGAAGACCAGTACCAACAGGGCAATTTCGCGCTGTCCGAAAAATGGAAGGTGAACCCACCACAACCACATGCTCCGAAAAGATGGACATGCCGGGGGCATCGTGCTCTTTCATAGAGAAAGCCCCATGGATCAAAAAGTCCGTAAACTAGAAACTCGCCTCAAATATGGCAACAATAGACTGAAACGTCGTTAAACTAACGATGGACCACTATGTCCTAAAACTGGCTGAAGACCGAAACGTCGTTAAACTAACGATGGACCACTATGTCCTAAAACTGGCTGATGACCGAAACGTCGTTAAACTACTACCAACCCGCGGCATCTTCAGGCTGACGTGGTAGTAATAAAAAAATGGTACGTCCATAAGCAAAATGGGCACGGATGAAAACCCGAAAGGGCGCCGTGAGTAAAAACAGCAGGACTGTCGACGATGTTTGTGAAAACCCGAAAGGGCGCAGACTCGTTAAAAAAAATGGTATGTCCATAAGTAAAACAGGCACGGATGAAAACCCGAAAGGGCTCCGTGAGTAAAAACAGCAGGGCTACCGGCGAGTGCTTGTGAAAACCCGAAAGGGCGTAGCGTCGTTAAAAGACACTTGCAGGGTCCTCTCGACTTTGTAAGAAGAAACCACCCACATGAGATCCTTACGACTCATAAGGGAGCAACACACTTAGGGATCCCCACGATTCCTAAGGAGAAGTTACACTTGCGAGATCCTCACGACTCGTAAGGAGAATTCTCTTATGAGACCCTCACGACTCATAAGATTTGAAAGTCTTAAGCTACAGAGACCTGAACCTGTTCTTAAGCACCCCCCACAACTTCCAATACTGCCCTACAAGCGATTCAGCATTGACCCTTGTATACAATCCATATGCGCGAATAAAAATTTCCCTAACAAAGTCCCATCCGTGACTAGGGATATGTTTACACGGTGAACAGCCCTTGTAAGTCCACTCGACTTATAAGAAGAAAGCACTCTTGTAAGATCCTTACGACTTATAAGAGACCATGCACTTAGGAATCCTCACGACTCCTAAGGAGAAAACGCACCTATGAGATCCTCACGACTTGTAGGGAGAAATACCTTTATAAGACCCTTACGGCTCATGAAGTCAAAAGCCTTAGTCGACAGAATCTTAACCCTGTCTACTAAGCCACCTTTTCGATATCGACAGAGGCAAATGATGATTCGCTCCTGGTAATATCACAGTGGTAGCGATGCTGATGCCTAAAACGGTATCAAATTCCAAGTCCTTTTACGGCAAATGATGATTCGCTCCTGGCAATATTCCAGTCGCAGCGATGCTGATGCTAAGATTGGTATCAGATCCTAAATCCCCTACTCGCGAGAAAAAATCAGCGAGCCAAAAAAAAATGCATATGAAATAGCCGAAATGATGGGGCAACTTGCAACAAAATCAGCAAGTAAAAATGTATGCATACAAAAACAGCCAAAATGATTGGGCAACTCGCAATAAAAAGCAGCGAGTAAAAAGAAAAAATAGCCGAAATGATTGGGCGCCGCAAAAAATAGCCGAAATGATTGGGCAATCGCGATTTTCACGATATAAAAAGCTGAAATGATAGAGCATCGCGGAAAGAATAAAAAAATGATGAAAGAATGAAACTTTTTGCCCTACAGGTGAGATCACATCGATCCCTGTATACAATCCAAGGGCACAAACAAAGAGGGAACCATACCTTCCCAACAGGCTCCATCAGAAAGCGAAGCCAAATCTCGACGGTTCATAGACAACCTAGAGACAACCTCGACATTTGTCGCAATATTGCAGACACAATATCAACAAACGAAGCAAAAGAAGATCCCTAGCTTCTGGGTCTCGACGTCAATATCGACAACTTAGAGATCACCAACGGCGTTTCTCCTCACTCCAACCAGATGCAGACATGACCAACCTCAGAGTCGCAACGAAACGGAGCCATGGCAAAGTCCCTAGTTCCAAATCTCAATGGCCACATCTACAGCCTGGAGACCAACAACGGTGTGACTCCTCATTCCAGCAGGACACAGATGTTACACCATCAAACGGAGCCACGGCGTAGTCCTTAGTTCCAAATCTCGACGGTTCACAGACAACCTAGAGACCATCTCAGCATTCGTCTTGTTACAGCAGACGAGATGTCAACAATGGCATTCCTTCGCAGTCCAGCAGGATGCAGATGCGACGTCAACAAAAGACCTCATGGTCGAAACAAAGCGGAGTGACGGCAAAATCCCAGCTCCACTCGATACAGCAGACGAGATGTCAACGACGGCATTCCTCCACAGTCCAGCAGGATGTAGATGCAACGTCAACGAAAGACCTCATGGTAGAAACAAAGCGGAGTGACGGCAAAATCCCAGCTCCATCTCAGCATTCGTCTCATTACAGCGGACGCGATGTCAACAACGGCGTTCCTTCGCAGTCCAGCAGGACGCAGATGCAACGTCAACAAAAGACCTCACGGTCGAAACAAAGCGGAGCGACGGCAAAATCCCAGCTCCACCTCAGCATTCGTCTCGATACAGCAGACGAGATATCAACAACGGCATTCCTTCACGGTCCATCAGGATGCAGATGCAACGTCAACAAAAGACCCCATGGTCGAAACAAAGCGGAGTGACGGCAAAATCCCAGCTGCACCTCGACGTTCGTCTCGATACAGCAGACGAGATGTCACTACGGCGTCCTTCCTCCAACAGGATTCGGACACGCCAAAGCAAACGAAGCGAAGGCCAAATTCCTAGCTTCAGGGTCTTGACGGTAACTCATATAAAACCGGAAAGACAATCGGAGATCATCTTGCACCAGTGCAGAATGGTCACCACCTCGACGTTCGTCTCGATACAGCAGACGAGATGTCACCCCAGCGTTCTTCCTCCAACAAGATTCAGACGCAACATCATCAAACAGAGGAGCCACGACAAAATCCATAGTTCCAGACCTCGACGGTTCACCAACAACCTAGAGACAACCGCGGCATTCGTCTCAATACAACAGATGCAATGCCAGCAAATGAAGCGAAGGCCAAATTCCTAGCTTCAAGGTCTTAACGACAAGTCATATAAAGCCTGAAAGACTATCGGAGATCATCTCACACCAGTGCAGATTGGTCATCACCTCGATGTTCGTCTCGATACAGCAGATGAGATGTCACCACAGCGTTCTTCTTCCAGCAGGATTCAGACGCGACAATCAAACAACGGAGCCACGGCAAAATCCCTAGTTCCAAATCTCGATGGTTCACCAGCGACCTAGAGACAACCGCAACATTCGTCTCAATACAGCAGACGCAATGCCAGCAAACGAAGCGAAGGCCAAATTCCTAGCTTCAGGGTCTTAACGGCAACTCATATAAAGCCTGAAAGACCACCGGAGATCATCCCACATGGAGTGGTCACCGCCTCGACGTTCGTCTCGATACAGCAGACGTAATGACAGCAAACGAAGCGAAGGCCAAATTCCTAGCTTCAGGGTCTTGACGGTAACTCATATAAAACCTGAAAGACTACCGGAGATCATCCCACATGGAGTGATCACCACCTCGACGTTCGTCTCGATACAGCAGATGAGATGTCACCACAGCGTTCTTCCTCCAACAGGACTCAAACGCGACAATCAAACAACGGAGCCATGGCAAAATCCCTAATTCCAAATCTCGACGGTTCACATGCAACTTAGAGACAACCGCGACATTCGTCTCGATACAGCAGACGCAGTGCCAGCAAACGAAGCAAAGGCCAAATTCCTAACTTCAGGGTCTTGACGGCAACTCATATAAAACCTGAAAGACTATCGGAGATCATCCCACACCAGAGCGGAGTGGTTATGACTCATCGGGGCTTTCCAAAATGAGCCTAACCTCAAGTAAAAAGCGGCATGGCAAAATTCCTAACGCTTGCTCTTCTGACGGTCAAACTGCCTAAGAAGATTGCTTGAAGACGTCTTGTCCAGCCCCCGAAGGGATCAGAGACACGACAGTCGCAAGGCTACTCGAACGGCAAGATTGCCTATCGAGGGATACATCAGCCAACGCGACGGTACGACGGGCAAAATCCTAGTACCACAGACACTAACGGACCTTTGTCGTAAAGAGCAGAGGTTAACTGTGACGTTAGGACATCCTTGCGAGAACTTCTCGACTCATCTCGACTCATAGGGAAAAGCCTTAGGCAATGGGGATAAAAACCTGTTTCCTAAGCACTGGGGCCCTGTAAGTTGGTCCAAAACGGACTCTTGCATACTATTCACGGACCACACTCTCCAAAGTCAAATCTCGACAAGGAGGGAAACAACCACTTACGAGTCCTCTCGACTTATAAGTGGGAAAATTCTCTTGTGGGATCCTTACGACTCTCAAGAGAAAACACACTTAGGAATCCTCACGACTCCTAAGGAGAAAAGACACCTACGAGATCCTCAAGACTCGTAAGGAAAAAAGTCTTTATAAGACCCTCATGGATCGTAAAGTTGAAAAGTCTTAGGTGGCAGATCCTACCCCTGTCTCCTAAGCCATCACTGCCCTGCAAAGAGGTCAAGATGGACCATCTATGAGCCACACTTGCCAAAGCTACATGCCACTGAAATGGAGAAGTTACTCATGAGCGTATAAACTACTTCACGCCAGAGTAAGACATAAAGAAATAGAAGGGTGCAGCTCATGGAGTTGAGAGTTTGGAACTATATCTCTTAAGAGTCGAGATTTGAGTCAATGATAAATGACGACGCTTGTGTCCGCTCGTTATCTTCTCGGATCAAGATTCTTAAAGTTATATACCAACCCGAAACTGGTCATACGCTATGCATTACTCTGCACTATTTCACCCACGTATATACTTACGTGGGCAAAATAGTGGGGGGCATTTGTTCCCGCCAAAAATTTCTGCGTAAAAGAGCCCAAGGTATCAAATGGCAGTGATACGCTTAAGAAAATGCGAACCAGTACTTTCGGCCTGCAGTTTGATAAACTCCCGAAGGAAGAAAAGCTAAATTCTGATGATATTGGAAGCATCTCGAAAAACCCTTCGATTTGATATATTATGGGCTTCATAATTCATCCGGGATCAAAAGTTATGAGCAAATATGCTATTAATTTGTTCCCTGATCAGGAATTACCTCAATGAGGTATCACGTGCTCACATGTGATCAATGGTCACGTGTAGACACGTGTTGGTTAAAACTTCATCGAACAAAAGCGAAAATAAACTGCTGAAAAATAACTCAATTGAGGGTCACGTGCTCATACGTGACCAATGGTCGCGTGCCAGCACGTGATAGGCTTTGAAAGCCTTACAGCTTAAAAGAATTTAATTCTAAAAGTCAGAAAAAATACCTCAATGAGGTGTCACGTGCTCACACGTGACCAATGGTCACGTATTGACATGTGATGGTTAAAACTGAAGCGTAAATAAACGCTGAGAAAAGGACTCAATTGGGGGTCACGTGCTCACACGTGACCAAGGGTCACGTGTCAGCACGTGACTGGCTTCGGAAGCCTTACAGTTTAATAAAATTAAATTCTAAAAGCTTCTAAATCTTTCCAAATGGAAAAGGTCTATAGGGGACCGTTGGATTAAAAATCCAAGGGTGATAAAAATCACCAATTTATGGAAAAAAATCTTAGACAAGGAAAGATTTCCCCTAAATCTCACCGAAAATAACAAACAGAATATCTTTGGATTTAAAATCCAACGGTGAATAAAATTCATTGTGTGATCTAAAGGATCATATTAATTATGAAATCAATTAAAATCTTTCAATGAAAGATTCACAAAACAAATTGCTTCTTTTCTTTCTCCTATAAATAGAAGCCAAGAAGAGAAGAGAGGGGATCTACCTTTTTGGAGAGACGACAGAGAGAGGAGAATTTAATTCTCAAGAGAGAAGAAAAGAAAGGAGAATTTAATTCTCAAGAAAGAAAACCCTAGGTGAGAAAAGAAAGGAAATCAAAACTTCAAACAAAGAATTTAATTCTCAAAATCTAAGAGTTTAACTCTTCTGCAAAAGAACTTAGTTCTTCCTCTATTTGAAGATCTGCAGAAGCACATCTCCCCATAAGTTGAGAATTTAATTCTCATCGGGTTGAGATCCTGCCATGCAGATCCAAAACTTAGAGGGGGAATTGAGTTTAGAGAATTTAATTCTCCCAAAACAAAACTAGGGTTTAACCCTATATGAGAATTTAATTCTCCTAAAGTTACAGGAATTTAATTCCTCCAAGATAAAAACTAGGGTTCAACCCTATATGAGAATTCAATTCTCCTAAAATTATAGGAATTTAATTCTTTCGAGATGGACAGAACTAGGGTTTAACCCTATATAAGAATTTAATTCTTTCATAATAGGAATTTAATTCCTCCAAAATCATAATTAGGGTTTAACCCTATAGATAATTTAATTCTCAAAATAAAATAAAGAGACTAAAGAGATCTCTGTGCATGAAAAGAACAAAGGTCACGTGTCCCCCACGTGACCCCTGAAAAGATCCCCAAAAAACAAGAAGGAAAAGGTTTTGAGGCAATGCCTCACGTGCTCTCACGTGACCTCCAAGACAAAGGGAATAAAAGCAAGGGAAATCTAAGTTTTGGGCGCTCTCACGTGTTACCATGTGACCCCTTAGCAAACGTTTTAACAGTCAGCGCATAAATCCCCATCACGTGTCAACACGTGATGCTCGAAATAAAAATGAAAAGTGTTTAACACTTATTCGCAGATTTGAGAATAAAACAAAGGAGATCTGGCTCCACATTTAGGGCGCTCTCACGTGTCCCCACGTGACCCCTAACAAATCCCTTTAATATCTAATGGATAGATGCCTATCGCGTGCCCATACGTGATGGCCAGGAAATGAAAAGTGTTTAACACTTAATTGCAGAACGAAGAAAAGGGATCTGGTCCCCCCTTTGGGCGCTCTCACGTGTCCACACGTGACCCCTCTGTCTTTAGTGTTTAACACTAATTTGGGGATTATATTTCCAGTGTTTAACACTGATTGTTTCTAGTGTTTAACACTAAATTAAAAATTATATTTCCAGTGTTTAACACTGATTGTCTTTTAGTGTTTAACACTAATTTGAGAGTTCTATCTCCAGTGTTTAACACTGTTGTTCTCTAAGTGTTTAACACTATTTTTAGCCAAATTGGCTAATTTTCCAGAGGCAAAAGTCTCTCCTCCAAATGAATCTCAAAATTGAGGAAATCAAAGACAAAATGTTGTCAGAGCCCCCAAACCTCTGTTTAGCACTGCTGAATGATAAGGGGCTGAACCCAGACAAATGTCTAATGGCCCAAAGGGCCAATATTTCAAACATAATTGGACTTAGCCCAAACTGGCCATAAGTCCTCAAATCATCTTGAACTGAGCACATCTGCTCTTTCAACCAACTCATTGGTTCAAGGGTACATCTCTGAACTCCTCTGATATTTGTTGTTGTAATCCTTCAACGTCTTCAGAGAGGTGATGGGTCCCGACAGCCATACATTTTATGGACCACTATGTCCTTAAACTGGTATTGGACCACTATGTCCTTAAACTGGTATTGGACAACCATGTCCTTAAACTGGTAATCGACCGCAATGTCTCTAAACTAAACAATTGAGTCCAAATGCTCTTTTGTTGGATTTAAATGATCCCATTAAGTTGATCTTAGTCAAAAATTAGACTAACGTATCCCTAACAAATGTTTAAGTTGATCTTAGTCCCAAATGAGACTAACGTATCCTTAAACCCAACCCCAAACCCAAATCTAAGAAAATACGGATTTGGACTAATCCACGTCCTACGGGCGACAACATAAATTAGTCTCCGTATACAATCCACGGGAAACCACAAACAAAACAAACACCCACGACACGAAGTGACCATCTGGAGAAGGAGAAAGTTGTTACCGCGATGCGGTAGTGTAATTAACTGCAGGGGCTTGCGCCTGCAGGGAAAAGCGTCCCCACAATCAAAAACCCCTCAAACGAGGGGGAATCTGACGAAGTCTGCTACATCGGCCGCATCCGTTTAAACCTTCGATACATGGTGCCATAAATCAACTTGGCATCTTCGGAGAGGTGGACGGATAACACCAATTAGCATCTGCCCCGAATCTCAGGCAAGACAGTCCGTCTTGCACGTCTTTTGGAGGGGAACAACTGATTTCCTCGGAGTTGAAACGAATCGAGATATTCCTGCAAAGACACTGATTTCTCTGCGGGTCGATGCGAATCGAGATGCTCTCATCAAGGACGCTGATTTTCCTAAATCGAGGTTTTTGCTAAGGACGCCGATTTCCTCGGAGTTGAGACGAATCGAGGTATTCCTGCAAAGACACCGATTTCCTTGCAGGTCGACGCGAATCGAGATGCTCTTATCAAGGACGCTGATTTCCCTAAATCGAAGAGGTTGCCAAGGACACTGATTTCCCTAGGGTTGAGACGAATCGATGTATTCCTGCAAAGACGTTGATTTCTCTACGGGTCGACGCGAATCGAGATACTCTCATCAAGGACGCTGATTTTCCTGAATCGAGGAGGTTGCCAAGGACACTGATTTCCTCGGAGTTGGTTGACTTGTTTCCGAGACGGAGCGTTGATCCGGCAGGGAGGTCATTAGTTGACTCTAGGTTGTCTGTGGACCGTAGAGCCTTGGAACTAGGGACTTTGCCGTGGCTCCGTTTGGTGATGTTGCGTCCGAATCCTGTTGGAATGAGGAGGCACACTGTTGTTGGTCTCGAGGCTGTAGATGTGGCCATTGAGATTTGGAACTAGGGACTTTGCCATGGCTCCGTTTCGTTGCGACTTTGAGGTCGGTTGTTGACGTCACGTCTGCATCTGGTTGGAGTGAGGAGAAACGTCGTTGGTGATCTCTAAGTAGTCGATGTTGACGTCGAGACCCTGAAGCTAAGGATCTTCCTTTGCTTCGTTTGTTGACATTGCGTCTGCAATATTGCGACAAATGTCGAGGTTGTCTCTCGGTTGTCTATGAACCGTCGAGATTTGGCTTCGCTTTCTGATGGAGTCTGGTGGGAAGGTATGGTTCCCTCTTTATTTGTGCCCCTGGATAGTATACAAGGATCGATGTGATCTCACCTGTAGTGCAAAAAGTTTCATTCTTTCATTTTTTTTATTTCTTTCCGCGATGCTCTATCATTTCAGCTTTTTATATCGCGAAAGTCGCGATTGCCCAATCATTTCGGCTATTTTTCACGGTGCCCAATCATTTCGGCTATTTTTTTATTTACTCGATGTTTTTTATTGCGAGTTGTCCAACCATTTCGGCTATTTTGCATGCATACATTTTTACTTGCTGATTTTGTTGCAAGTTGCCCCATCATTTCGGCTATTTCGTATGCATTTGTGGCTCGCTGGCTTTTCGCTGCGAGTTTGGGATTGGACACCGATTTCGGCATCAGCATCGCTACAACTGGGATATTGCCAGGAGCGAATCATCATTTTTCTTTGTCGATGTCGAACAAAGGTGGCTTTGCGAACAGGGTTAGGATCCCGTCGACTAAGGCTTTTGACTTCATGAGCCGTAAGGGTCTCATAAAGGGTTTTCTCCCTACGAGTCGTGAGGATCTCGTAGGTACGTTTTCTCCTTAGGAATCGTGAGGATTCCCAAGTGTGTGGCTTCTCGTAAGTCGTAAGGATCATACAAGAGTGTTTTCTTCTTATAAGTAGAGAGGACTTACAAGGGCTGTTCACCGTGTAAACATATCCCTACTCGCGGGTAGGATTTTGTTAGGGAAATGTTTATTCGTGCCCGTGGATTGTATACAAGGGTCAATATTGAACCGCTTGCAGGGCAAAATCAGGGTGTATGACTGCTTAAGAACAGGTTCAGATCCCTGTAACTTAAGGCTTTTGAATCCTATGAACCGTGAGGGTCTCAAAGGGGAATTCTCCTTACGAGTCATAAGGATCTCGTAAGTGTGATTTATCCTTAGGAATCGTGAGGATCCCTAAGTGTGTTTCTCCTTTGTGAGTCGTAAGGATCTCACGCAGGTGGTTTCTCCTTACAAGGTCGAGAGGATCTTGCAAGTGTCTTTTGACGAGATTGCGCCCTTTCGGGTTTTCACAAAACTCTCCGGTAGTCCCGCTGTTTTTACTCACGGAGCCTTTTCGGGTTTTCATCCGTGCTCATTTCGCTTATGGACGTACCCTTTTTTTTATTTTTTCTTATTTTTTTTGTGTCAGCCTTGGGATACTACGGTCCGTGGTAGTTTATCGACGTCTTAGTCAACAGCCAGTTTTAGGACATAGTGGTCCATCGTTAGTTTAAGGGCGTTTCGGTCCGAGGTCCGAGATTTTTCGGGCAACGTATGATTACACAGCTAGATTTTCTCGCAAATCTTCGCATCTTTTGTGTTGGAGGTGGATTCCTTGAAGAGAGGGCTGAGGGCGATTTCTTCGTCAGAGTCGCTTCCAAAGGTGATGACTTGCGATCCCTTAGTGTCGACTATGTGACAGTTGCCAGCGGCTCTTTTGCGCTCATCTGTCGTGCTTTTCTGTTCCCAACGAGCCTTGCGCTTCACTCGTTGAACGTGTTGTCGGTGGGCAACATATCCCTGCAACCAGTTTTTAAAGGCTATGCATTCCTCGATAGGGTGTGCAATCCTCTGATGGTATAAGCAGAAGTTAGGATGTATGTCCGCTTTATCAAGATGTATACCGCCAGAAGAATTTCCTCTGAAAGATGGCAACTTCATTCCTATTGACAGGGCTCTAGCGAATCGTTTCCTTACTTTAAGCTTGCTTTTGCTGACGATAGGGATGCTTCGATCCGGTTGGGGTGCCTCGACCTTTTCATCCCGTTGTCGGCATTTGGCTTTTTCGAATATATCCAGTTCGCGCTCTCGATTGGCTTTGCTTTTCTAACGGGCTTCGTTCAATAGAAAGTCGATCATCTCGTCAGACGGTTTCAAGGGTTTTGGCTTCGATCCTGCCCCCAGCTCTTTTATGATGTCTTCTGATGCCGAGTGAGCTTCTTTGTTATTTAGCGACGAATGAGAGATCATGTGGCAACTTGCCATATAATCTTCGGGTTCCTCTGACAAGTCGTCTCCCTCATCATTGTCGTTATCTTCACTTTCAAGGATGTGATTGAGAAACTCTTGAAGCGCGACTGGGGTTCGCGCCTTCTGGTTGTATTCCTCCAGCGCGTCAATATGCTTTTGCAGACCCGTGCGCTTGCCGTCAGACTGCGCGGGCCTTTTGGTATTCTTCTTTTTCTTCGAAGACTTTGACGGCTGGGCTTGGGTGTTTTGCCCATTGCTATTAATTCCCGATGTTGGGCGTGGTTTCAGCATCCCATCAATGATCTCCGTCTCTTGCGAGCTTTTCCACCTGATCGCCGGATATGTTTGAAGATCTTTCAGCATTCTTTTAGTTTTTTCCGAAAGAACAACTTCACATGGAGCTTCCTTTATGAATGAGCACGATGCCCCCGGCATGTCCATCTTTTTCGGAGCACGTGGTTGTGGCGGATTTACCTTCCAGTTTTCTGACAGCGCGAACTTGCCATGTTGATACTGGTCTTCAACCCAATTTTTGAAGACATAGCAGTCTTCGATCGGATGGCCCAATACTCGGTGGTAGGGGCAGTAATTAGGATCGTTGACGTCGTTCGGTCGCGTTGGGTGTCTCGACTCCGGTAGAATAATGAGCCCATTGCGCACTGCCAGTTCAAACAGTTTCCTTGTTTTATCCTGGGGAAATGAGTAAGGACGTCTCAACTTCTCATCGAGGGATTGCCGCTTGTTGCTTTGGCGAACAACCGGTCTTGGGCCACTCGGTTGTTGTTGAGCGTTGGCGAAGAAAATTGCTTTCCCTTTGCCCTTTTCATTCCAAGGCTCCGACTTTGAAGAGGCCCATCTGGTCTATTTGGGCTAGCTTGTCAATCAAGGCCTGAAAGGTGGTCGGCTTGAAGAACATCATGAATTGGGATATGGTCGCTTGAGGATCGAGGGTTCCCACAAACATGCCTACTGCAGGAGCCTCTTCTATACGTTGTTCGCATTTCGACCATAGGTTCCGCCACCGTATCACGTACTGAACCCATGTTTCGCCTGGCTTCACTCGGACATTGATCAACGCCGTGATTGGGGTGCGTTCGCTAGCGCTTGTGAAATGTTGGGTGAACAGCAATTCCATCTCCGTAAAAGTTTTGACGGAGTCGTTGGGCAGCTTTGAATACCACTCAAACGCCGTCTCTGCCAAGCTGCCGACGAATTGGCTAAGCAGTAACTTATCATCCCCTCCGGTGTTGCCGCACAAGGCTCTGAATTGAGCGACATGCTGATGCGGATTTCCCGTCCCCTTATATACGTGGAATTTGGGGATCGTGTATCCCGACGGGTACTTTATTTGGTCATACCAACCGGGATAGGGTCGTCCAGTCTTAACAATCTAACCGGCCGCCTCGTTCGCCTTGTGAGCTCGTATCCGTTGAGCGATGTAATCATCCAGGGCGGCTTTGGAGATTGTCTCCTCCTTGGCTGCTGACAGAGCCGGCAGAGGATTTGATGTCTATCTTCTATCATCTTCAATTATTACTGGAGGGTCTTCGGCTGGAGGGTCTGGCTGGATCATCATGCCCACCATATCTTGGAATAGAGGCGCCATTCATTTATATTGGCCGCTTGGTCCGCGGGCTCTTTTTCTTTCCTCTCGAGCATTCTTCGGAGGAATTCAGCATCAGTTTCTTGTTCCTGACACTGCTCTGAAGTCTCTGGATTTTCTTTCGGCCCAGTGAGTGCGGCCATTGCAGTCGGCATCTCCTGAAGTTTTTGCTGTTGTTGCTCCTGAGCCTTAGCCACTGATCGCGTAAGCGGTCGATGGCCTATGGAGATACGGCTATCCTCTTTCCTGGATGTCATATAGACAGTGTGCACCACTATGCCCCCAGACTTGGGGCGTTTAGATTCAGTGTTCTTGCGATTTGTCGCAGACACCGGGATTTTCTCCAGCATGACAGGGTGGTTCTCTTCTTGCCGAACCTTCACCTTTTTCTGTCGGCGGGGATAATCTTGATCAATCACGGAGTCTTGGACTTGACGCCAGACCTTGTAAATATTAGAGGACAGCCGTTGAGGGGGCTGTTCCAGCTTCGTCATTGGAGCATTCTCTACCGGTGGAGGAAATTTCTTCAGCATGGCAGTTGGCGAATTCCGATGCACCTTGTTAAGTAGTTCAAAGCTGTTCCCAGTTGGAACAGCAGCATCGATTTCCACTGTTGGAATCGGCGGAGTCAGTCCAGAAGGAGAGTTGCCCCCAACCTTCCTTACTCGGCGCCAGTGGCGACGTCGAGCGTGTCGAGCCGTTGGGATTATCTCAACTGTATAGGAGTGACTTCCTCATGCCCCCTGTGTTGGTCAGAAGTTGTCGTTGTCAGCCTATTGAAGACTGACATCCGCTGAGTAGGGATCGCCAACCTATCGAAAGCAGACTTCCGAGCAGGTGAAGCAGCCTTGACGATTTCGCCTGAAACGGGAGCTGAAACAGTCAGTATTGTGAAGACCGACCCTTTGGCGGGAGAAGCCGCTTTAACGACTTCGAGAGCAGGAATGGCTATCCTTTCTGGGATAACCCTTTCAGGTATTGTGAGCTTCATGACGGGCCCATTTGAGCTTCAGCTCATCCTATCAAAGACTGAGGTGTTAGACTTGTACGACCCGTTGAGAGGGGCCGCGGTAGTTGCAAGCCGATCAAAGACCGACTTCTTCGGAGCTTCTTGCAACGACATTGGGGCATTGAAGCTCATGGGTGGGAGCATGGTCCCAAAGAACAGCTCAGTGGTGGCCTGAGTCACCTGTTCCACTGGCATTGTAAAAAGGGAGGCCGCTTGAGGCCCATAGGTCACTTCTCCAGCGAGGACGGAGTGGGAGTTGTTGCAATTAGTGCAGTTTGAAGCCATTGATCTTCTGTTTTCTGCACGGAGCAAGACACCAAATCTTAGTATCTCGAATCCAGGGGCAACCATATTAAACCGCGATTCGTTCGCGAACACGACACACAAAGTGTGGAGTGGAAAGAGGAAGAGGTCCCACCGAGCGTGCCAGAATCTGTTCCCCCGCCGAAACACGGGGAGACATGACCGCGCGGGTCCGTCTTGCCTGAATTTCGGGGCAGATGCTAATTGGTGCTATCCGTCCACCTCTCCGAAGATGCCAAGTTGATTTATGGCACCATGTATCGAAGGATTAAACGGATGCGGCCGATGTAGCAGACTTCGTCAGATTCCCCCTCGTTGAGGGGTTTTTGATTATGGGGACGCTCTTCCCTTCAGGCGCAAGCCCCTGCAGTTAATTACGCTACCGCATCGCGGTAACAACTTTCTCCTTCTCCAGATGGTCACTTCGTGTCGTGTGTGTTTGTTTTGTTTTTGGTTGCCCGTGGATTGTATATGGAGACTAATTTATGTTGTCGCCCGTAGGGCGTGGATTAGTCCAAATCCGTATCTTCTTAGATTTAGGTTTAGGGGTTGGGTTTAAGGATACGTTGGCCTCGTTTGAGACTAAGATCAACTTAAGCATTTGTTAAGGATAATTAGTCTCATTTCAGACTAAGATCAACTTAACGGGATCGTTTAGATCCAACAAGAGAGCATTTGGACTCAATTGTTTAGTTTAGGGATATTGCGGTCGATTACCAGTTTAAGGACATAGTGGTCCAATACCAGTTTAAGGACATAGTGGTCCATGAGTTTAAATACCTCACAGTCAAGGTTAAGGACGTCATAGTCCATGAGTTTAAAGACCTCACAGTCAAGGTTAAGAACATCATAGTCCGTGATTTTAAAGACCTCACAGTCAAGGTTAAGGACATCATAGTCCGTGAGTTTAAAGACCTCACAGTCAAGGTTAAGGACATCATAGTCCGTGAGTTTAAGGACCCCACGGTGCGTGAAATATTTGGTTGTCGGGACCCATCACCTCTCTGAAGACGTTGAAGGATTACAACGACATGCAGCAGAGGGGTTCAGAGATGTACCCTTGAACCAATTTTGGTTGGAAAATCTGTAGTCCAATTTGGGACTAAGATCAATTAATTAAATTATCAGCACATGGGCACAGTTAAATCTGAATTGAGGACTTATGACCAGTCTTGGGCTAAGTCCAATCAAGTTAAAATGTTTAACATTTATTTTTTGCTGTGAAGCATTTGTTTGGGCTCAGCCCTTTTAATAATGTTGAGCATTGATTTAGAGTTCTGACAGTATTTCTGTCTTTTATTGAATGTTGAGCATTCATCATAGCTCTAGGCTTATTAAAGAACAATTTATGTTCTACCCAAGCGCATATAAAAGTATGTGGCGCACTTGGCACTAGCGCCAGTCGATGAGCGCAGTGCGCTATGGTTGAAGCGCTGATGCGCTTGGGAAGCGCTAACGCGCTTAGCGCTGTGCGTTAGATGTAGAGCGCTGATGCGCTTAGCGCTTTGCGCTAAATGTAGAGCGCTGATGCGCTATAATTGAAACGTTGAGGCACTTGGCGCTGATGCCATATAACGAGCGCAAAGCGCTTTTAATAATGCAGCGCACACGTGAGGAGCACGTGGCGCGCTGAGCGCTGAGCGCTAGCCAATGAGCGCAGTGCGCTGTTGTTTGAAGTGCTATGGCACTGCAGCGCTTTGCGCTAAATGAAGAGCACTAAGACACTTTTAAATTAGGAGCGCTAAGGCTCTTCTTAGGTTAACTTTGCGCTCTAAAGATTATCTTCTTTTTGATAAGAGATTTTGTCTCAAGATTCTAAGAACAAAGTTCTTAGTTTATAGGAGATATTTCAATCTCTTTTGATGAAAGGCTTTGCTTTTATGGAACCGGGATCCTAAGAGAATTGAATAATTCTCCCCCCTTTATAATGAGATGTTCATAATCTCTTTTGTGAAAGACAATTTGTCTTATAGATCTATGATCTGTGAAGTAAGTACTTCTTTTTTATATTAAGATGATTTCATCTTTCTATACTTTTTTTTACCTTGAAAAGAATTGTCTTCTTTTGTTGAGAGCTTCTTCTTCTTTTTGAGATTTTCTCAAAGTTTATGGGGTGTTCCTCTGTACAAGACTTGAAGTCTTGGGTCCTTTATATAGGGGAGGCTGATTTGTTGAATCGGTTAAAGAGATTTATTCTCTAATTGATTTGGGAATTTCCCCACCGTCGGATCTTTGATCCAAGGGCTTCTGGTTTGCAGAAGATAATCTTCTTGTTTTAACAAGATTGAGAAATCTTTCCCCTTTACAGAATTTGTTCTGTATTTTAGTGATTTTCAATCACCATTGGATCATTGATCCAACGGTGTTCCAAATTCAGGGCACAATCTTTTCTGTTTGGAAAGATTCAACAGAATTTTATTCTTGTTAATTGATGATTTAATCATATCCGTTGGATATTTGATCCAACGGTGAGGAACATTTAGTTCCAATGCTAGCGCTTATGCGCTCTGCCCATGGTGCGCTACTTGGAGCGCAGCGCTTTTAGCGCTAGCGCACACGTGGTGCGCTACTTGGAGCGCAGCGCATCTAGCACTAGTGCCTATGCGCTTTGCACGGGGTGCGCTAGTTGTAGCGCAGCGCTTTTATAAAAGCGCGGCTTCAATTCAAATTCTGAATTCTGAACAGAGGTTTGCTCTAATTGGGGAAACAGCGGGCCCGGTTGCCTCTTGCGAGGGCTTTGATCCTTAAGGATGGGCCAAGCAGGGTTGCTGCCCGGTGCCTCTTGGCGAGGGTTTTGATCCCTGGTTTGTTGGGGTAGGGAGCTACCAGCCAGGGATAACCGAGCAAGGGTGGGCCCGGTTGCCTCTTGGCGAAGGCTTTGATCCATGGTTTGCTGGGGTAGGGAGCTACCAGTCTGGGATAACCGAGCAAGGGCGGGCTCGGTTGCCTCTTTCGAGGGCTTTTCATCCTTAGCGCGGGAGGGGCCTTAAGTGGCCTACTAAGGATGGCCGAGCAGGGTTACTGCCCGGTGCCTCTTGGCGAGGGCTTTTTGTCCTTAAGGATGGCCGAGCAGGGCTGCTGCCTGGTGCCTCTTGGCGAGGGCTTTGATCCCTGGCGTTGTGGGGTAAGGAAGCTACCAGCCAGGGATAACCGAGCAGAGTAGCTGCCGGGCTGCCTCTTGGTGAGGGCTTCGATCCTTAGCGCTGGAGGGGCCGTGGGAGGCCTGCCAAGGATGAACCGAGCAGTGAAGCTTCTCGGTCGCCTCTTAGCAAGGGCTTAGATCCCTGGCATTGTGGGGCAGACGAGCTACCAGCCAGGGATAGCCGAGCAGGGTAGTTGCAGGACTGGCTCTTGTGCGAGAATTTGTCCGTCCTTCCTGGAGTAAGTACCAGGAAGGGGGTCAGTCGCTAGTGACACGCGCCATGAACGTACGGCGAAGGTGGAATGTTTCGGAATGCCGCGTCAGTCTCGCCACGTGGCGGCATGGCATTGGAGCTATAAATAAGGAAGGAGGTGGCAGTTCCTTCGGCACCGCTTACTTTCGAGATGACTGGATGCGTGTATTTGATTGAAGAGATTATCACCCTTGGCGATGTTTCCCTGTACAATCAATCTCGGTCGAGGAGGGGTACCGAGGAGTGGTCCAGCACCTCGAGGACCACTTCGGCCGCCTTCTCCCCCGGCGGTCGTCCTTGCTTCTGATTCTTGAGTGTTTCAAGATGAGGTACATCATGGGCCAAGGCCCAGAGGGCGGCGCGTCAGGTGCTTCCATGGCGTCGCGGGTCCGCGTGAAGCGTCGGCAGGAGCGGGCCATGGCGGCTAGGGCCTGGTTGGCGGAGATCTACTCTGAGTATCACCGGGAGTACTTCCTTGACCCTGTTCCGCCTTTGTTGTAACCTTTTTCTTTTCCTTGTAAGGCTGAGGAGCCCATAGTACCTTTTTGAATAAATAAAATTCCTATTTTTGCAATGCTCTAGCGCTCCCTTTCGTCGGTATTCATTTAACTGGTACATTTTGAGCTTCTCAGCGTTGTAAGGCTATGGAAACTTGTGCCCATCCGCGTCCTGTAAGCGGTAGGCCCCACCGAGAAGCACCTCGGAGACGAGGAATGGACCGTCCCATTTCGAAGAGAACTTATGCAGTCTTCCTTGCTCGACGAATTCATTCCGCCGTAGGACCAGATCTCCGGTCCTGAAGGAGCGATGCTTGACCCTCGCGTTGTAGTATCGGGCAGTTTGCTGCTGATAGGAGGCGGCTCTTATCTGAGCCCGGTCTCGCTTCTCCAACAAGACGTACAGGTTGGTCCGTAGTGCCGTGGTATTTTCTTCGTCGTCGAAGTGTTCGACCCGGTGACTGGGTAGCCCAATCTCAGCTGGGACCGTTGCCTCGGTCCCGTAGTAGAGGCTGAAAAGGGTTTCCCCGGTGGGGGTCTTATTTGACGTGCGCAGGGCCCATAAGACCCGGGGCAATTCCTCGACCCAACTGCCTTGGCGTCCCTCCAAGCGGGTCCGAAGACCCCGGAGGACATCTCGATTAGCGACTTTGGCATGCCTGTTGCATTGGAGATGTGCGACCGCGGCGAACTTCATGAGGATATGATATTCGTTGCAGAAGCCCTTCACTTTTTTGTTTTCAAAGTTCGTCCCGTGGTCGGTGATGATGCACCTTGGGATGCCGAACCGGAGTATCAGGTTGTTCTGCAGGAACTTGATGGTCGTGGCGGCGTCTGGTTTCCTGATGGGGACTGCCTCGATCCACTTCGTGAAGTAATCTACTGCGACGAGAACATATTTGTGCCCACCTGTGCCGGTAAGGAACTGTCCTATCATGTCTAATCCCCACTGGGCGAACGGCCACGGGGAGGTCAGCGAGGTCAGCTCGGTAGCCGTGAGGCGGGGTACGCTTCCGTGGAGTTGGCAGCTTTTGCATCTCCTGACGAACTTCTGGGCGTCCTCGTGAATAGTTGGCCAGCAGTACCCCTAGAGCAATGCCTTCTGGATTAAGGTTCGGGCCCCTTGGTGTGCGCCGCCGACCCCCTCATGGATTTCACGGAGGACATAGTCGGCTTCGTGCGGGTCGACACACCGGAGCAGGGGCTGAGTGAATGATTTCTTGTAAAGGTTCCCATTGCTCCAGACGAAGTGACGGGCTCTGGCCCGGAGACGGCGGGCTGCTCCCCGATCTCCTGGGAGCGCTCCATCCCTTAGGAATTCCACGAGGGGCTTCCTCCAGTCTTTGTCGTCTTCCTGCGCCGTGTACACATGAAGCATTGTCGCCCCGTCTTCCACGCTGGGCCGTGGCAAGGTCTCAAAGCAGATAGATCGCTTGTTGTTGGCCGAGTAGGATGAAGCCAGCTTGCTCATGGCGTCGGCTTGGGCATTGAGCTGCCTGAGTATTTGCTCTACCTGGACTTCATCGAAGTTCCTCCGAAGTTTTCTTACTTCGGCCAGGTACTTCGCCATTAGAGATTCCCGAGTCTCGAAGTGGCCGGTCACTTGACCAACGACTAGGGCTGAGTTACTACGGATTCGAATTGTTTTCAGCCCCAGTCCAGAGGCCATGCGCAGTCCAGCCAGCAGGGCCTCGTACTCTGCTGCGTTGTTTGAGGTCCTGAATCTGAGCTTTAGAGAATACTCCATTTCTGCCTCATTCGGGCCCCGAATGATGAGGCCGGCGCCACAGCCTTCCTCGGTCGAAGACCCGTTGACGTAAATGACCCACCCAGGGACCTAGTCGGGTCTCCCCACAGTCGGGTGTTGAGCCGCAAGGGTCATCGTGGACTCCGGTTCCTTGTTGGGGATGGTGCATTCGACGATGAAGTCGACCGGGGCTTGTGCCTTAATGGCCTGCCTTGGGCGATATTTTATGTCAAACTGGGACAGTTCCCACCTCGGCTTCTCTAAGCGGCCTGAGGATTCAGATGAGGCGAGGATAGCCCCAGTGGGCGCTCGGTGAGGACGAAGAGAGTGTGCGCCTGGAAGTAGTGTCGTAGCTTCCTTAAGGCCACTATGAGGGTCAGGACGATCTTCTCTATGGCCGGATACCTCGTTTCTGTGTTCTTGAAGACGTGGCTCACGTAGTATACCGGCTTCTGCGCTCCGTCGACCTCCCGGACGAGCACTGAGCCTGCCGCTTGGTCGGATACCGCCAGATACAGCGATAGCTCGTCTCCTTCAACTGGTCGGGTGAGCAGCGGCGGCATCACAAGGTGCCTCTTTAACTGGTCGAAGGCGGTTTGACACTTTTCTGACCACTCGAACCTCAGGATTTTCCTTAGAGCTTTGAAGAATGGGAGGCACATTCCCCCAGACCTCGACATGAAACGGCTCAGAGCGGCCACCCGCCCGGTTAGTCGCATGATCTCGACGTTGGTCTTGGGCACGGTCATGTTGAGGATGGCGTCGATTTTTTCCGGGTTGGCCTCGATCCCATGGTGGGTGACCATGAAACCGAGGAACTTTCCCCCGGTGACCCTAAATGCGCACTTGGCGGTGTTCAACTTCATCTTGAACTTGCGAAGTACCTCGAAGGCTTCGCCCAGGTCCTTGGCGTGGTCAGTCGACGAGACTGATTTGACGAGCATGTCGTCGATGTAAACTTCCATATTCCTGTCGATCTATGGCTTGAACATGCGGTCGACCAACCGTTGGTATGTAGCCCCGGCGTTTTTGAGATCGAAGGGCATCACCTTGTAGTAGTATACCCCCCAGTTCGTTGTGAATGCGGTAATATCTTCGTCTGCCGGATTCATACGGATCTGATTGTAACTGGAGAAGGCATCCATGAAGCTCAATAGCTCGTGGCCTACCGAGCTGTCGACGAGCTGATCTATCCGAGGTAGGGGATAGTTGTCTTTGGGGCAGGCCTTGTCGAGGTCGGTGAAGTCGACGCACATGCGCCACTTCCCGCTTGATTTCTTGACCAGGACTACGTTTGCTAGCCACTCCGAATAGGGCACGTTCCGAATGAAGTTGGAGGCGAGGAGCCGATCTACCTCGTCCTCGATAGTCTTCTGTTTGACAGGGGCGAAGCTTCGCTTTTTCTGTCTGACGGGTCGGGTTGTAGGATCAACCCCGAACTTGTGAGATATAATTTTAGGGTCGATCCCAGGCATGTCAGCAGGCGCCCAGGAAAACACGTCGGAGTTGTTTCTGAGGAAACGGTCCAGGTCGTCTCGCTGAGTTCCTGTCAGAAGCGACCCGATCTGAACGAGTTTTCGTCGTCCCCTTCCACGAGGGGGACCTCTGTCAGAGGCTCCACCGGGGTCCCTCGGACCTCGGTTTGCTCGTCTCGAGTGTCTAGAGACCCCCTGATGTCACCCTCACCCTCGACATTGTCGACCGGTCTCTCCAATGAAGATGTTGCGGTGAAACAAACCTTTGCAATTCGCTGGTCTCCATAGACCCGACTTATCCCGCCCTGGTAGAGAAGGAACTTCATCGCCAGGTGATAGGTCGATATCTGGGCCCGGAGGGAGTTCGGCGTGGGGCGGCCGAGGAGGATGTTGTAGGCCGATGGAATTCTCGCTACGATGAATTCCATCGGCAATGTCCGTGTACGGTTGGCCTCCCCAACGTTGAACTGTAGAGTGATTACCCCTTCCACCGGGATGGAGTGGTTGGTGAATCCTGAAAGGACGTGGGAGGTCGGCCTCAAGTCTGCTGAGGCGAGCCCCATGTGCAGGAAGCAGTCGTGGAAGAGAATATCTGCCGAGCTTCTCGAGTCGACCAGGATCCTGTGCACCTCGTATCGATGGTCTCGAGCCGTAATCACCAGGGGGTCATTATGGGGCAAGGATATGCCGTGAAAGTCCCTGTCGTCAAAAGTGATCGGCTCGGTCTCCCTTGACCTCTTCGTTGGTCGGCTGTCGGCCTCTGCGGCTGGCGCGGGGTGCTGAGTCTCGTATGTACCCGACATACCCCCGGCCGTCATGACCATGATTTTCGACGAGCCTTGGTTCTCTTCGGTGAGGTTCCTTACGCCCCCCGGTGGGGTTGTTTTTGAGCTGCCGTGGGAAGTCTCGCGTGTGCGACCCCGTCGAGAGAGGGGGGCCAGTCGTGCCTGTAAACAAGCGAGCTGACCGCCACCGCCTCGGGAGGGACAGGGGTGCAACGAGACTCGGGGTGAAACTTTCTAGCGTGAGACCTCGGAGCCAAACTTAGCGATGCCCACCGGGTTTTCGAGTACGTCGGCCCGAGGAAACCGCGGTTGCTGGAAATGATGAGGCGGCGGTCGGCAGTGCTGACGCGGACTGAGTCTTCTCTCCCCCTTGTAGGGGTCCTGGTCCCAAGGCGGGGGAGCGGTGACTTGGTGATCTTGCCCCACCGTTTGGACGCGGACGAGCGCCTCCATGATGGACGCGAGTCGGTCTATCCGGCCGGCGAGAGCATTGATGGTATTCGGCGGAGGAGGTTCGTCCGCGCCTCCGTTGAGGGGGAGGCGGCGGCTGGTGCTTGGATTGTCGTGATGATCGCTCGCCATTAGGTTGAGATCGGAAGGCGAACTTTTGTTTTTGTGGAATCAAGAGTGATTTCCCACAGATGGCGCCAGCTGACGGGGGTCGTGGACCTCCTTCAGATGTTGCTTTCCATTGATCTGCTGATGGCGGCGATGGATGGCTGAGATTGGATCTGGAGGCTGTCGCTCCTGAAGTGTGTGGATCTCAATGGGTTTGAGGTTGTGGTTGCCGAGCTACCTGCAAGGAAGTCCCGGGATGGTGGTACCACCGAGGACCCTCCGACGGTCAAGTTAGACTAGAGATTCGAGCAGAGTAACGGCTTAGTGGAGTAAAAATGGCTTACTTGAACCGTCTGAAGAAGGGGTTTATATAGCGGTGGCAGCAGGCAGGGCAGGCGCGGGAATCACGCCGGACGTTACGCTCCCGACGTCACGCCCGCGTGATAAGCGAGATCTCCCATTAATGGCGAGACATGCTCCTTAATGGGAGATCGTGATGGCGTGGAACGTGGGATGTGGCCGACGGAAATCTCGCGCATGGCGAGATTCGCGGGGTAGCGGTTACGCCTGCAAGCGGTGCCGTTGGTCGGTCGATGAGACCGAGGAAGATGACATCGGCGGAAGAGCTCGCAGACGAGCGGGAGAGCCGAGGTATCTTGGTTCTGCGGTAGCCCAGAGACGAGCTGTGAGGCCGCGGAGGCCGGTTATGCAGGGGGCTCGGAGGTGAGCCAGTGTTTGCTCGGTAGGACGAGCACAGGTGCGGTCTGGTCAGCCACTGTAGGTCCTTTTTTGCATGCTCTGGGACACGTCATCTGCCACATGTCCTGATCTGGGAGATCAGCGACATGGAGCATCATCAATCTCTATGCACAATCTCTGCCACCCCTTTTATACAGTATCATGTATAGTATATATTGAATGGTCTAAATAAATAGTATTTGATTTAAATATTGAAGTTTTATAATAAAGTTAAATGGTTCAGATATTTGTGTCCTGAGGAGGATTGAATTTGGACTTTGAAAGAGGAGACGATGTGCATAAATTGTCGGTTTTTTAAATTTATTTTTTGAATCCTTTTATTAAAAATAAATAGGCCATCTATCGAAAACTTGCAATACATTCTTAGAGTTCGAATTATAAGTGCAGAGATATGAATTTTTTTTTGCAGCCAATTAATCAAATTCAGACCGGCCCTCCCTATTAAAAGAAAACACTAAATAGTTCAAGTTTTTAAAATCGAGTATGTTACCACTCTCTACATAAATAGAAGGATTTTACTCATTTCTGGAGAACGCTTAGGTAACAAAGTATCAAAACACAAAATTTCAAATATCAAAGCACTGCATTTGAAACACAGATGCTTATCTGCTATTTGGATGAAACAAAAGGTATATCATACACCATTTACCGGAAACTCTGGTCCGAGTTTGGGACAAAAGGTTTAGGATGCACCATCACATGCTCAGATCCAAAACCCAAACCCGACCCGTTTAGGAGGCGAGGGCAGAAAGGTAAAATCCTCCAAACAGCCACACATATAAATTCCTCACTAAGCAATCTGAAGCGCCTCCACAAACAAAACCCTAACCTTGAGCTCTTCTGATCTCTCCATCGAGCTGTAGCAATGGCTGCGGCGGAGGCGGAGGCGGAGGCGGCGACGGCGAGGACGGTGAAGGACGTGTCCCCTCACGATTTCGTGAAGGCGTATTCTGCTCATCTCAAGCGTTCCGGCAAGGTTCGATCCCGTTTCATGTCTCCTCTCAGAATATCTCTGTAATTTGTTCATCCCTTAGGGGTTTAAGGATCCTTTGATCCTTTTATTATCGTGCAATCAGATCTATTGTGAAATGTTTTTTTTTTTTAATAATTGATTCGTATGAAACGTTGCATTTTCCTGCCATTTGTGATGATTTATCGAACGAGTTAAGGCCGAGAAGCGCCATATCATATAAGTCTTGGATGGATCCATTGTTCATGAATATGGAAAGTTAAAAGCAGATGCAGATTATGTGAGTAGTTTTGTGTTGTGTTGATAGTTTGAAGGGGTTTGGTAGCAATAATTTTTCAATTCTATCTTGTTACTTGTGCACCATGGTTACTTCCATAAGCAAACAAACACGAAAAGCTTTTTAGTGGTGGTAAATTTTCAATTTTTCCCCTTTTTGTGCACCATGGTTTCTTCACTTCCAAAACTAGCAGAAGAATACTTTGGATTGGAAGTTACCATGCTAGGATCCACGTCATCGCCATGAAGTAACTTCAAAGCCTTACTTCCGTCAAACCAAACGAGAAAAGTAATCAAAGTAGGCTTACTTATGATACTTCCTTATTACTTCATGTTAAAGAAACATGCCCTGAGTTAGATTCTTTTTGTAGGCTATTAGGATACAACTTTAAAATTTCCTATCAAATGTTGAATGCTTAATTAAAGAAACGCCTTACCGTATGCCCCCTGCTATGGTAAACCTTTTTGCTACAATAAAATAAGGCTTACTTCTACTTATATTTTAGAGTTAATTGCTCAAATTCACCATATTTTATCCCTTACAACACCTGTTCCTCCCCAGGTGATTAATTAGCACAAACACTTATTATCATTGGTCAGAACGCTCGAGTTCAGCTTGAAGGAACTTAAATGATTGGAGTAGAATTTTAATGTTTTTTGGAGTGTGCTTTTACATGAGGGGTTATAATTGCTAAACAGGGTAAACTAAGGAGCGGATGGTGCTTGTGCAATCAACAAGATATTTTATACAAACCTGGTGATCTGATTGTTAAATAACCTAATTCTTGATAAATATGTCTTGAATAGGTTGAACTCCCTCATTGGACGGATATTGTGAAAACGGGAAGGTTCAAGGAGCTTGCTCCTTATGACCCTGACTGGTACTTCGTTAGAGCAGGTATCTTTTACCTTTTTTTATTGTCTCTCTTAGTCTTATATATTGTTACATACTGGTTAGCTTTGGAACTTTTTATTTATCTATTGATCTTAAACATGCTACAGCTTCAATGGCTAGAAAAATCTACCTGAGGCAAGGCATCGGGGTGGGTGGTTTTCAGAAGATCTATGGAGGGCGTAAGAGGAATGGAAGCAGGCCTCCTCATTTCTGCAAAAGCAGTGGTGCGGTAGCTCGCCACATCTTGCAACAGTTGGAGGCAATGAATATCATTGAAGTTGATCCAAAAGGGTGAGCTTTGTGTCCCTTTTGGAGTTTGTGTCGTGTTTAACAAGCATATGCTATTCGTTTTGTTGGATTATGATTGCAAGATTGACTTCTCTTGTGGTATAGTTAAACTAAGTTATCTGTTGGCAATTATATTATTTTAAGGGTTAGTTGCAGATAGCTCCCTCCAGTATATACCCTATTTAGCACTCATGGTCATACCCCTCGAGATTTATTAGATTTAGAAGACACCCCTCCGCTCGTTAATCAAAGCACCCAATTTACTTCAAACAACACAAACAAGTTCTAGAATTAAATCAGACAATAATTTGGGTTCTGTAGAGTATAATCCGTGTATGGGCTTTGCCCACTGAGCAGAGGGGGTGTTTGCGATCACTTGAGGGGGGTGCAAGTGCTATTCGGTGTACACCAGATGCGGGTTTTTTGTAATTAACCCTTCTAATACATTGAGTAAATTTTATTTTATACCAATTCTAAATGTTTCGTATGACACTTTTACTCCATTTGATATAAGTTGTTGACCTAGTCATTGCAGTGGTATGCCAGTAAAACTCGTAATCGCTCTTTAACAATCCATCTTACACATTGTGATAGGTTCATTGTTTCATTACTTTTTTTTGCTTATCAAACATGTTTCAGAAAAGCTTGCTATTAAGCTAAATTTCAATGTTTTTTAAAAGGACAGATTCATAACATTTTTTATAAACTTTTTTTTGTTGGCGAAGATTTTCATGCCCCTTATTTAAATAGTGCCATCATTTACATTATTACATTCCCAGAAAGAACTTAAATTGGTTGTAATCAATTTAATGATTCACCCTCAGATAATGTCCTGCTTAGCATCAAGCAACGTTACTTGCCACATGATGTCTCTCTATCACCGATTGATCCGAGTTCTGAAGGAGGAGCTGTGTTCAAAATGAACCCGTCTCAAAATTGTATTAATACTCAAAAGTTTCACATGCAATGTAAAAGTAAAATTACAACTTGAAAATTCGAAAGAAAATTCAGTAGCATCTCTCTCCATGTATTTCGAGTAAAATCACAGATTAAAAGAAAAAGAAGAAAAAGGAAAGGCAAAATTTTTACTTGCTACCATGAACTTCCAAAATGATGGATTGATACCATGCACTTCCAGAGTATCAGAACAGCACCTTAACGGCAACGGAAAATTACAAAATGACCAAATTACCCCTTTCCTTTTTTTGTTCCAAGAGTCTTTTATTTTTAGAGGGGTATTGTGGTCATTTTGTAATTTTCCGCTAACCTTGTTAAGGGGGTGTTCTAATAATCTGAAAGTTCATGGAATCAATTCCATCATTTTGAAAGTTCATGGTAGTAGGATTCAGTAAAAGTGGCTATAGTAGAAATTTAGCCAAAAGGAAAAGCTAATAGAATAGCAGCCACTCAATGCTGCCACAATACAAATGCTTTCGAAGATGGTTTCGGCAGTCGACTTTCCATAAAAACGATTTATACCATTGAATTCTTTCTCTGCCAACCCTTCGAGCCCGAAATTTGCTTTAGCTTCCACCTCATATCTTATAAAAATACAGTCTTCAGTTGCAGTTTGTTAATAATCTTCTTGTATGTTGTCTTCAGTATTTATTCCAAATATCATGGAGTAGCATGCTTGTTGAAGAAATTTTACTTTTTTTTTTAAACTTCTTAGTTAAACATGTGATTTCCTTGTTCTTCAGGGGGAGAAAGATCACATCCCAGGGGCGGAGGGATCTTGATCAAGTTGCTGGTCGGATTGTGGTCGAGCCATCAGCTTAATTTATTTGGAGTGATAAACTGGTTTTTTTAAAATAGATATTTGAGTCCTTATTCTGATCATGTAGCTAGCCTCAATACCTTAATGTAGGTTTGCAGAAACTTTGTTTGCTTTATTGTTTTGTTTGGTACGGGTTTTTTTTTGGCTTATTGTTTCAGTGATAAATATTCTTTCCTCCTAAATAGCTTGTGATGTGTGGCTCATATGCATGAAATAATGCTGAAGTTATAGGTAGTCTCTTCTACCTGTTAATCTCTCTACCATCTCTGGTAGCAGGTTCTGTTTTTCTGAAGAAATTATGTTATGTGTTTTTTCAGATCAGTTATTTTACCATAATAGTTTCTCTAAACTGTTCGTTGATGAAAATATTAAGGTATTTTGAACTCCACTGAGCTTTGATTAGTACTTTTTTTGTGTCTTTCAGGCTTGTATTCAACTAACTGCTGATTCATTTTGATTTTGTTTTCAATAGGTTTTTGTTGTTGATGCCTATGCTGTTGATTTAGTTTAATAGGGCTTTGGTAGGGAGTTTTCAGTTATTCATTATATGTTTTTTGAAAATTCCCATCTGATTGTAAATTCTGTCTTTTAATTTTTGAATGTTTTGAGTAGTTTGTTGGGTCTCATTAATGTTTCTTGACGTTTGGTTGGATGGCATTTTAACTTGAATGGTTGAAGTTTAAAATGTTGCACCTTAAAGTTGTACTTTTCGGCATCTTATTCTAAATTGAGATGGTTTTGCTGTGTGCAATAGAGAGTGATCAATATCTTTGTTACAAGAAAAAGACAAAATTGTAGTTAATGGCGTAACAAATGATATGGATAGACCTAAACAAACATGGCTAGGGATATTAACAACCCGCTAATTGTTAGTATAACCGAGAAAAGGATCCTTATCAGAGCAGAAAGGAAGAAAATGATTTATACAGCCGAATCTAAAAATTTGAGATAAAAGTTTTTTGTTGTACTTTTCAGCATCTTACCGTCTATCCATTCTTTAAAATTATGCTTATTTACTGAAAACTCTCAACAGATTTGGGCTAGAATCAAAAACTCATATTACTTTTGAAACTATCATGACTTGACGGTCAACGTTACCGTTCATGTCAAATTAGTTAATTACTTAATTATAAATTACATTTTAAATAATTTAATAATTATCAAATATTAATTAAATAATTAATATACATTTTGGGAGAGCCGGTGCTACGGCGTCCGGCAACAACGACGGCAAGGTCCATGATGACGTCGGAGGAGGTGGAGATGAAGTGAGAGGGGCATGATTTGGGTTGAGGGAGAGGGAGAAGGAGAGGGAGGAAGGAGGAGGAGGTTAGAAAGGGGACGGATTTGAGAGAGGTGAGGAAGAAAAGGGTGGTGGTGGTGATAGGTTGAAGGAGATGAGGAGATTGATAATGATGACGGTGATGATGATGGTAATGTTGATGACGATGGTGAGGTCGGGAAAGTGGGTCGGAGGAGGGAGGAGGGCTGGGGGCGTGTGTCACGACCCAGAATTGGCATGTGACCGGCACTTGAATAACGTGAAGTCTATAGGACCCCACCGTAATCCAAGAAAGCTGAAAGCCCTGAAATCTAAAACATTTTAGAAAAATAATGGAGGTGAAGTTTTGAAATAAAAGTATAATGAAATCAAGTCCTTAGAAAGTATAAATAATGTTGTATGAAAATACAAGTGGGTTGTATATTATTTTTGAAAATATTTTCGTCATTTGAAATTTGGGCAGCACCTCCTTTGTAAATTTTGATCCAAAACCAATACATAACAACAATATAGGCATCCCCAAGCGGAAGCTAGCTCTTCGCCAATCGGCGGAATCACAACCATACAAATAAAGATATACGACGCCCCCAAACGAAGATCAATCACAAAAAAGAAGATAAAAAAAAACCAAAGTATTATCAAACCCAAAAATAAAGAATAACACATATTCGTGACTCTAACTCCGAAAGAATATACAAATCTGTAGTTTCTAAGTCTACCAAATATACATAGTCTGGTTGATGGAGCTTCTAACTAGATACAACTGAATAAATATGTACAAATGGTAGTCACGATCCAAAGTGTACCCCACCTACCAACTGAATCCGTGCGGTCAATTCTGCAAAAAAACCGTGGCACAACGGGGGTGAGTTGCCAACTCATGAGTAAAAGACATCATCAGGTAGAAATCGAATGCATGACGATCTCCTAGGTTATACAGTAATATAATAATATAATAATATTGAGTGGTAATAAGAGTGATAGTGTAAATATAAGTATAATAATACCAATATAATCGTGCCCATGTCATGATATGGTACCATGTCATCTGTATCATATATGTGTGTATATGTGTATCATCCAACGTGTGTCCATCAACGACACATCAAATCATCATAAAAACCCGAGTGTCCAGTATCGACACTCGAAAAAAACATCATAAAAACCCGTGTCCCATATCGACACGTAAATCCTCATATCTCAGGCGTCGTCTCATCGGATCGGCCCTCAAATCCATCTGATCACACGACTCCGGTCGGTATCCTCGAGATATCCGCCAAGTCCAGTACTATCACCGGTCGGTAGTGCTCCACTGTAGGGCTCAACGTCTCTCTATATGATCTTCTTATCTCGGGGTACCGTACCAGGTCCACCATGTACCCATAGGCGATGCCTCTTCTCTTCTTGAATCGGGTATACACATAACTTAGAACCGAGAAAACTCATTATGGACGCCACATCATATCAAGAGAAATCGCGTTTTTAAAAAAAAATCATAAGTTTTCAAAATGTATCTGCGGTTTCTTAAATCCAGAAATCTCATGAAAACCGAAATCTCATAAGCATGAACCAATAATGAAACAATGAGAACATGCACAGAACAAATCCGTAATGCATAACCAGTGTGTTTATATGAGCGTGATGTTGGGTTTCCTAGCGCTCTGGCTATCTACCGCAGCCGTCGTGGAACAAAATTTTTGGTGTTTAAAATCCGGCGCTAAAAAACCCGTCCTAGAATCTAACCATAAACCGAAACTAACTAACTAAAGAGATCTTCTAGCTACTGTGATATAATGTTTTACCAAAAAATCCATGTTCTTCGGTCTTCTACCCTCTTCCTTAGCTCCTTGAGGTCTTCTTGATCGAGCTTGACCGCTGGTCTTCCTCCATCGAAGATGATCCACCCGAGGGATGTGGTTCATGGCTCTAGCTCCACACTAAAATTCTAGTGGAGCAACTAGGGACTCTAGGTTGCTAATCTAGAGTGTTTAGGGATGCAGTGAGTTGTTCTAAGTGTTTTTCTATCTCTCATCCATCTTTAATTCTCAACACATGAGATGGTAAGGTGGAAGATCAAGAAGAAGAAGGAGAAGCTCAAGAATGGCTAGTAAGGAGAGATGGGGCAAAAATGGTGAGTGTTTTCATCAAAAACCAACCATCGAAGTGATCATCTAAATGAGAGTATGGTTTTGTATGAAACCATTTTCTAATTAAAATAAAGCAACCATACTTGAATAGTTTGCATAAATGAATTTTCAATTCATTTGTCAACACTATTCAAGCATGGTTCTTACTATTCTCTCTTCACTACCTTTACACCTCATTTCCATTTAAATTAATAAATGGATAAACCAAAATGAGGTGTCCACCTTCTAAAATGTTTTCCGTATAAATACATAATACACTCAACTGTATATATATACCCGTATTCGTATCAAAATACGAATACCCAAATGTAGGGTTCCCTAATGCCCGCGGTGCAGTGGAGGCACGAATGGAGAACAAAAATTTCGAGCAAATAAGAAGGAACCCCGAACCTAGAGTCGATCCAAATTCCTAAACTAGCAAACTAAGCATGCAAAGATACAGAATACTACCTTTGATGCGTGTACATCCAATCGTGGAAGACCTTTCCATGCTCCGTGTTCGCTGTCCGGATCGAGCTTGAGTGGCAACTGCCCTTGCCGAAGAAGATTTACTTGAAGGAAACCGATCCAAGCTCCGGCTTCACCTAGTGAAGCGACCAACGCTCCAAGCTCGCTACGAATGGAGAGTGGGGATGTAGGAATATTCTCACTATTTTTCTCTTTCTTTTCTAAGCTCAAGTGAGCTACCTAGAAGAAGGAGGAGGAGGTGAAGAAGAAGAAGAAGCCAATAAGAAAATGGCTAAGTCTTTTTTTGAAGAAAAACTAGCAAGCACAGAAAGAATGGCTTGATTTTTGCAACCATGGAAGAATAGTGTATCCAAATGAAATATATCATATAATAATCAACCCATACCTCTCTACCATACTTCTTTACACCTCATCCCCCACCCCATTTTTGATTTTCTATAAAAGAAAAATCAAGAAATGAAGTGTCCATTTTCTAGAACAAATTCCTTATAAATACGGAATACAACCCAGTATACGTACATAAATACATATACGCGTATTCGTACAAAATTACGAATAGTCAAGAGAGAGAAAATGAATAGTGAACAATAATACTAGAATATACATATTAATATATATATATATATATATATATATATATATATATATAAATTATTAAATCAAAACCTGATTTAATAATCTGGCTTAATCCTAAGCCGCAAGTATTATCAACCGTCCGATTAAAGTCCGTATAGCCTGTACACGTATTTAATCGGACACCCTGTTTGCACCAACATACGTCATCTACATCATATCGCCTGAACCGGGAAAACCCTCGATGTGGGACTCTAAAGACTCGATAATACGCTGGCAGTGATTTACTGGATAAATCCAAAAACCACAAGCACGTTAGCGGAACTAGCTGTACGTAACGGCTATCCAGATATCTGTCAAAAGGGAGGTCGACAATCAAGTCCGTCCGAACCTTACCGAGCCTGAATGTGAAAAACTACGTACAGTCCGGTCTCTTCGTCTGAGAGTGTCACGACCCAAATTTAAGCACATGACCGGCACTTAAACCACGCGACGTTAACAGGCGTAACGCAATTTAAGTAAGCCGAAACCTAGAAATCTAAACCAACAAAAGAAGTAAGTGATGAAAACATTGTTTGAAACATTTGGAAATCTCAAGTAAAAATCTTTAAACTTAAGTTTATTTTTTTAAAAATTTCGACAGCACCTCCTTTGTAAAAACTAGTCCCGAAACGGGTACAAACATAGAATACAAATAATGCATCCCCAAACGGGAGCAAATCACGCCCAACGGCGGAAACAACCACCACAAGCATATATACGACGCCGTAACGAAGAAATAGACGATATAAATGAAAAACAACATAAAGAGGTAAAACTACATAATAAAGGCCGGCTCACACAAGCACGACACCCAGAGTCACAAAATAATACAATATCGATCCTCACCACTCGTCTCTAAGTCAATACATGGAAATGGTAGATGGAGAATACTAGATACAATAAGATGTACAATAGTTAGAATCGGATAGCCGCAACCCACCTATACCAAACGACCTCACAGCCAACCGTAGCGGTATCCGTAAAAATAGAGATAATAGGAAGCCCCGCCGTGACTACTCTGAGGGTCAAATATGCAAAACACTATGGCACAATGGGGGTGAGTTGCCAACTCGTGAATAGTAAGTAACATCATACCGATAATCGCAAGTATACACGAACAACGATAATCTATAGCATGCAATCTGATAGCATAAATATGGCAATATGGATATGCAACAATCATGATCAAGGTACTCCATCAGGTACTACAAATACATGAAGCAATACATATCAAATAAATGCTGAGTATGGGATAAAACATAACATCATCAATGAATCATCATCGTGGAAAATCCCGGTGTCCATCAACGACACCCCAAATCCCAATACCTCAGGCGCCGTCACTCTGATCGGCCCTCATATCTGTAAATCTCATGGAACCTGAGTGTCCAATATCGACACTCGAAACATCATGAAAACTCATGTCCATCAACGATACGTAAATACTCATCTCTCAGGCGCCGCATACCCAGATCGGCCCTCAATATATCTCATGTCATAACTCCCAAACGGTATCCTCCGGATATCCGTCGGGTTCTATACTATCACCGATAGGTAGTACTCCCTCCGCTGGGCTCACCGCCTTTCTATACGAGTCTTCTTATCCCGGGGTACCTCACCGGGTCCACCATGTACCCGCAGATGGTGCCTGCCGCTCCTCGAATCGAGTATCTAACACAAATCTCAAAATCGAGAAAACTCATGATGGACGCATCGAAATATCATATCAAGAGAAACCGGGTTTTCAAAACAAATGCATAATTTCTTGAAATATCCCCACGGTTCTTAAATCCATAAATCACATGAAATCCGTATCTCAAAACGTAAATCCATGAAATATGATATATGCAACATAAAACAGTAATATGAGCATATTAAGGGAAAACCGCTCTTTTAAATGAATTCAGTTTTAAAATATATCATTCAGTTCCCAATTCCTCCGAAATCAAATGCAACATCATATAAAGGTGTACATGTATCTATAGCAAGTTATGGGTGTATACATATAAGTATGTATGTATGATGCATTTCATATGCGCAATAGCACAATAATCAACGTCTCAATGTCAATGACAATACAATACCACATAGGGGTATATGTAGCTATAACAAGATATGTGTATATACATGTAAGTATGTATGCATGATACATTTCATATGCGCAATAGCACAAGAATCAACGTCTAAATGTCAATAACAATACAATACCGCATAGGTGTATGTGCAGCTATAGCAAGATGGGTGTATATACATGTCAATAATGATACAATACCACATAGGTGTATGTGTGGCTATAGCAAGGTGTGTGTATATACACGTCAATAATGATACAATACCACATAGGTGTATGTGTGGCTATAGCAAGGTGTGTGTATATACATGTCAATAATGATACAATACCACATAGGTGTATGTGTGGCTATAGCAAGGTATGTGTATATACATGTCAATAATGATACAATACCACATAGGTGTATGTGTTGTGCGTGTCATGGCAATTACTAACGGTGTGTGTAGCATACAGTTTAGTACTCGTGCAATATGAACCGTCAGTAATGGTGCGGTGTCCAATAGGTACTAAGTCAAGGCACAACAAGTAATAATATGCAATGATGCTCATACACAATCAACTCATATGCGTATAAACATGCGACTATAATATCAAATCTAGCCCTGATGCATAACACCATACGGGCGATTTCCCCGTAGATGTTAAATCTACTCACCGATGATCTCGAGCTAGGTAAATTCAACCACCTGCTTCCCTTTTTTCGTAGCGTCCGAAGTCCCCGCTTGCGATCCTAAAATTTCACAAACACAATACATAAGGCTAAATATCCTGCGCCGACACAAAGACAACGAAACGCAAGGATAAACGTCCACAAGATATACACATTGTGCATTTAGTGCACAAAACGCGTACGACATCGCCACAACCTTAACTAAGATCGCTAAGCGACACAACCACCAAGCCTTGAATCCGATCGTACCGATCGCGCAATCACAACACAATATATATCGTAGAAGTCAATATATATATCATCACAACGTCAATTAAAACCAACATCTGATTGTACCGAAAACCTAGTAAGTATCGATTAACCATTTTTGTCCAAAACTAGATGTTTAAACAAAACTAGTGGCCATAATCATCACATAATAGCTTAATTAAGCCACACAAACCCTTACTAAAATTTTAATCTCACCTATTTTATATTTAGTAAAAGTTAGTTTGCAATCAAGCTTAGTTTGGACAATTTGGAAATAATAATTAGCAAACTAGAAACTAAATTAAATTTGCATGTCTAAACAAGTGAGACTACACATCACAACCATTAACAACTAATCAAAACCCTAACTTGATCACAAACCCTCTCTTGAACTTCTAAACTTCCAATTAAAACCATATTTACACACCTAATAAACTAGATTAAAGTAATTATCTAACAATTAAACCTTAGGGTTAGGATTTATACCTCACAAACTTGATATCAAACTTGAAAATTTGGCTCCCAAAATGGCCTCCAAATGCTAACTTGCTCCTTGATCCAAGCCAGATTAGGCTAAGAAATAATGGGTAAGGATTTGATTTAGAGTTTGTAGGATTTTTGATGGATTTTCGAGATGGATTTTTGGGGATTTTTGAGTTGGAAATGGAGGTGGGGAAAATTTGGGGCTGCTCATGGGAGGCTCGGCCAAGGAGGAGAGAAGGAGGGGTTTGTGTGAGTGTGTGGAAAAATATCTAGATTAAGTTAACCCTTAAGCCTCCATTAATGCACCTCACATCAATCTAATCTTTATTTCATTTTCTTTTCTATTTTCTTTAACCCAAGAAAAGTCTAGAACCCTAAAGATATTTGGAGAAAAGAAAACAGCTTGTAAACTTGTATGTTAGTTGACATGGTTCACATTTGTATATTTAACCCATTCCAATTTGTAATTACCACTAAGTAAGTGTATAAATGAAAGTTTATAATAATATTTGAAATAATTAATTAAGAAAAAATATTCAAGTAAACTAATAATTATAAGTGACTAAATAAATACCACATACCAGCAATTTCCTAGTTAAACTAGGTGCATTTAAATCTATATTGAAAAATGATTATATCCTGGTTTTTACGGAAAACACAAATTATTTTACCTATTATCGGAAAATTCGCCTAAACGATTTCTAAAACGTTACAGAGAGAATCGCATACCGGGTCTAGGGGGTGGAAACGTCAGACCCCTAATAACCCGATAAATTATGTCGGAGTCAAGCTCATCACCAACTGAGAAACTACTGAACTCATATCAGTAAATCCCATCTACCGTGGCCACGGATTTAGGGTGATAGCCAACCGAACACAGTACGACATCGACTCCTAATATTAGGAGAGACGAATTCCCGACAATTGCTCACTGTCTCCATGTAGCTTGGGACTGTACCCAACTAAAACTGTTTGCACGACTCCTTTGAGCCGTGGTAGGGTATTAATCAAAGTTCAGCGGGAATTCACACGAGACAAATGAAGATCTCAGGTCAAAAGACTAACCTGTACTAATGCCACTCGAGAACATCCATCTGACGATAGATATAATACCATCTAGAAGTTCTCGGCGAGTCCGTCCAGTGTACTCACCTACAGTGAGCACCTGTATACTATCTTAGGCGACATAACACCAATGGCTTGTGAGACTGGCCACCGCCCCTCGTCGGGGTCTCGAAACATATACACTAGTCTACTCTGGAATATCGATGTCCAGTCTCGATACTCTCACGACTAGGGACATTTAAGCATGTGCTTATAGACCATCCAGCTCTCACATATATGATCGCCATCATAATACTGTTAGTCAAGCAAGAATCCTACGGGCTTCATCATTATGTATTAGCGACACGTAATAAAAAATAAAACATGTACAAATCAATGATAAAGACAAACCAGATAACATACTATCATTTCGAGTAAGATTGTTCTACTTGTATAGGTTCTCCCTCAATTATCATAATCGCGTGCCTGCAATTACAATAATTGCCTTGAGGGCACTATATCCAATAATCTCCCACTTGCACTTAAGGATAATTATTGCGGTATCGCATACCCACATCCCGTATGCTATCGAATACCCAATTTCACTACTAATCAGTTTCTCAAATCTCGTTTGAAGAACATCCGTGTTCGAGAAATGGCCTTAGTGAGTGGATCCGCTATAATGTTTCAACTTCCTCTCTCTATATCTCAACTTCGCGGAGATTAACAATCTCCCGAACTGAGCGATACCCCGCCTCAAGAATTTTGTCTGGATACATGATGGGACCAAGTTCATAAATGAACAACTTTATCCTACAAACTCTTGGGCTGTATCCTCCGTTGAGTCATAACTAGCATCCTGAAGCATACCTACCTCAGTATCCTTATTAGAACACTATTCAATATACTGATACTCAGAAGAGGTAAAACTCAAAACTCTGACAGCATCTCTGTCATCCAGGTCACCTTGGAAGCCTAATCGATAACCGCCTCCCGGAGGAGGCTGTCGTTATCATATACCAAGAACATCCACTAATGTTCATAACTGCTTCCCTTTGTTTCTCCAGGATTGGATTAATATCTGCTTACTACAGCAAGTGTATAAGTAATATCTGGTTTTGTACAAGCTATTGCATGATTGACTCAATTGCCTAAGCAAATGATATGTTATTCATGCCAGTCCCTCTCCTCATCAGTCTAGAAGATATCTCTTTAGAGAGGGTGGCTCCATCATCTGCGGGTACACCACCACGCCAGGAGTCGTCCATTCTAAAATACTTTTAGAATACAGTCTAAGTACCCGGATTGGAACACATCCCAAATCTAGATCTAAAACCATAGATCTAATCACCAGAATCCCTGATATTGTATCCATATCCAATATAGAGAAAACACTATGTGACAACCAATGTTTGACCGATTGTAGTCTAGGAATATCATTTCCTATCTGGAGTATGTCATCCAAATCTCAGGATAGTACTCCCTACACCCTTCTTACTATGTTCATCTATTGTTTTGATGAAATCAATCACCTTGACTGTCACATCAAAAGAGATGATTCGTCTCCGCTATACATGCTTTAGTCTACGAATACACATATGCAACTTGCACACCTTCCGCTGCTCCCCACTGACTACGATAACCCTCTGGTAGAGTCATATACACGTGTACTTCCAAATTCCCATTTGGAAAGACGTTATAGTCATCCTCTTGCCAGATATCATAGTCTAGAGCAGCAACAGTGCCAAGTAATATCCGTATGGACTTCAGCGTAGACACTGAAGTAAAAGTCTCATCACAATCCACAACGGGTATTTGATGAAAATATTTACAACAAGTCTAGTCTTATTAGGTTAATACCATTCCATCTGCACAGATCTCGAAAGATCTAGTTGCTCCTAATGGGTTTTACCCCTTCAGAAGCACCTAGCAAAGTCCAAAATCCAATATTTGCTGAAGTGCGTGGAGTCCAATTTAGATATAAAGTATCTGGTCATCTGGAAGTTACCACTTCCTATGACCTACAGATAACTAGTAAGGCCATCATAACCATGATACCGACCTTCCTGTCACCGTCTCCAAGAAAACCGAAGCATCTCTCGGGTGGCTGAGGTCACCTACTAAAATCTACAGAGTGGCTAATGGATTGTTAAGTCCAATTGAATTCTTAGGTTCTACTAAATTTTTGATAACCGTTCGTGGTTCTGGAATCATTTCTAGTTCTACCATACTCCCACTAGTTTCTTTTGCAAAAAGATTCCTTTTATAAAAAGACGGCGAGTCAAGAGTAATGTAACTATTAATCTTGAAAATGGTAGAAGCAAAACCTTAGCGAATGCTTGGGATAATCCACAAACAGCCATTACCGAAGCGTGCCTTGGGTTTGTCCAGATTCTGCATTTAAACAGGAATCAGATAACTCCATATCTTTATAACCTCAAGATATATAACCAATCTATGTCCATATAGAATCAAACACACAAATTTAGATGGAACCAGATTCAAATATCATGCAGCTGTTTTCAGTGCATATCACCTAAATGGAAAAAGGCCAATACAACATTACTCATCAAGGAGCGAACCCGCGGATGAATAACCTGAGAGAGAATCAAGTTCTCAATATTACTATAATGGAATACCTAGCATAAGTATCTATATCTTCGATCACTTCGAAGAATCCTGATACTTCTAACGTATGGTTCTCTACTTTATTCTTATACCTATAAACTTCTCAAAAATCTTTGGACCTTGCATTATAACGAATGCATGTCTAAAACCAGAGAACTCATAGGTAAACCTGAATGAAGTATGAGTACCAGCCTGTAACATTTCAGAAAAATAAAATATTATTTTTGGGAATTTTTATAATTAAATAGTAAAATATTGAATATTTTAATAGGGCGGTATAATTAAATACCGATAAATGGGGAAAAATTTGATTTTTTTTTGAAATTACTGAAATGAGGGTGCTTTATGTGATTTAAGCAAATTATGAAAGTTTATGATTTATTTGACACTATTTTAGTGCTAATCGCGATTAAAAATCGCTAATCGGGCTTTTAAGCGTGTTTTGTGCACCTGGCATGCACATATCATTTTCACACTTGTTACATTTTTCCTACATGATTCTTGTGTATATGGTTATTTGTTTTGGGTTTCCTATTGAAAAGAAAAGAAAAGAAAAGAAAATTAGAAAAGAAAAGAAATGAAAATATTAAACAATTGTGCATAGTGTGAGGTATGGGCATGAGAGAGAGGGTGAGGGGTCAACCATTGGTCATGGCTCCCATTTCATTCTTCATCACCTTCATCTTTCTTCTTCTTCTTTCCATGGCAGCACCCTCCTCCACCTCCACTTCCAAACCCCAAAACTCCATCGAAACAACACCAAAACCTCATCCCCACTTCACAAAATTTGTGCACAAGCTCACAAGCTACACTTTGGACCAAGAAAGTTTGCTTTTTGGCGCTGTAGAGGATTCATGAGTGTCAAATGAGGTAATCCCTTCACAAATAGTGTAGTATTTATATTGCTTTAGCCTCTTTTTAAGTTTAATATCGATTTAGCGAAGTTTAGTGAACTTTGATATTCCAAGTTGGGATTTGGGGTTGATTTGAGTTGTGATCGTGAATTTGAGGCCTAGTGGTGACTACAAACCTCCCCTTTGTGTTTACAACTGAAACCAAACTCAATTTACTGGAAATACGGATTTACAAAACTTTTCATGTCGGTTTGTGAGGTATTGGAGCGTGCAGGGAAATCTGGGATGACCTGGGTTAATTACGAGATGAGCAAACAACCCCTGTAGACTAGAATTGACCCTAGGAACCCCCTGTAGCAATATGAACCACAGAGGATCCCCCAGGGCCGGCGAGCTTGGAATTTTAGGGGAGGGGCTCGGCCACTTGGTGATGGTTAGGGCCCAGGTTGCATCAGTAGGTCATGTACACTATATATATCACCCTAGTGTTGTTTTGGAACATTGTTTTAACCTTAATCAAAATCTTGGACCGAATACTTAATTTTCTGTTTTGATTCGAGTTATGGTTTTGCGTATTTTAATTCCGGATTTGTGTTTTCATGTTTAACATCGATAACTTGACGTTTGTACGTCTCTATTGGGTGTTATTTGGTTAGGTTGCGAAGGCAAACCATAGGTTTTGACCTATGTGAGTTCCGCGTGTCGTTTTGGTTTCGATTTGGTTTTTAATGCGATACGATACGTTATGATGTGTAGGTACCCTCACGAAGACTTCAAGATGACAAGCAAGCGCGTGGCGACGTCGGCATCGGCAAACGAAGATCAGGTGAGTAGATTATATTTACGGGGGAAGTCGGGTGGATGGCGTATAGCACCCCTGCAGTTCGTAGTATAGCTTATATATATATGGTTATATATGTTTTTATGTTACGTGGATGATTATCAAGATATGATTTGTGTTCATGGTTTAGTTAGGGTAGTTAGAAGTAACTTAGTTTAGTTTCTTAGTCGCGAACCCTAGAATGAGGTTTACACCCACACGCACACACATGCTTACTTTGTTATACTTGTGCGTACTTGGGGATACGTATATATATACACACACACACACAGGTATGGGACTAGGTATAAATATATATACGTATACTTATACATGGATGATGAGGATTGTATATGATATTTGGAGATGAGTCGATGAGATTGGGCATGGTGCCATGAGATCGGTGATATGACGTGGTTCGTATTATGAGATACGACATGAGATTTTAGCGGGCCTTTGGACATGTGTTTTCATACACGCACATATATATATAGACGGTATCAGTTGTACTAGACTTAGATCAGTACCCCAGATCATGAGATATGATGATAAGGATACCAGATAATTGATGAGATGAATGTGATATTTGACCCGTCCCCAGATTTGGGATGCCGTACGATGGATTTACCGTACGAGCTATATATTGATGATAGATCCGCACTCTTGACTAGAGAATGTCATATTGTATATTGTATCATATGTGATACTATTGAGGCGGCATCACCGACTATTATATTTATATGTATATCAACTCAGATTTAGATGGTTTCCCTTATCCTTTCGGTTAGACTGTTCGTTTAGTTCTGTAGTACTTAGTAGATGTTAGACTAGACCCGAGTCATACCTATTTCAAAACTAACGAATCGTGAGTATTTTAAAGTCAGGTCAAGGGATTCTACGGATATTTTCAAAAGACGCATCTTTTCTTAAAAACACCGTAGCCCTTATTTTTCTAAACACCACGATTCGTGTTATTTCAAATGGCAAAACTGTATGATATATATATATATATATATATATATATATATATATAGTGATGTAGATTCTTCACTGTTGTGTTTATTATTCATTTTCCGCATATTCTTGCTATTCGCATCGCATTGCATGTTTAAATGTGTTTATTGTTATATTAAACCCATGTTGTCAGGACACCAGCACCATTATCGATGATGCATATGTTCTACGTACACCTGCTTGCCGGCTCACACACTTCATCATCGATAATTGCCATGTCACTACACAATAGGACTGTTGCATCAGGATATGACTCCTTGCACGACATACTTGCGTATATACTTATTGTACACCCATATTTGCATACATACGTATTTGCACATACATAGATGATTCTGGCTTGATTTTGGAGATTTGGGAACCACAAGATATATTTTAAAACTGGATTCATTTTAAAAGAGCGGTTTTCCCTCGATATGTGCATATTACTATTCTATGTTGCATGATATACGGATATACTTACATTTCTGTTATATGTCGCATGCATCATGCTATATGATTATACGCATTGAGATATGTTGTTTTCATGAGATTTCTGGATTCGGGAACCGTGGTTATTTCAAAAGAGAGTATGTATTGTTTTTATAAAAAAACCCGGTTACCCTTGATATGATATTTCAATGCGTCCACCATGTGTTTTCTCGGTTCTGAAAGTGGCATGTGAAACCCGATTCGAGGAGCGGTAGGCACCGTCTGCAGGTACATGGTGGACCCGGTGAGGTACCCCGGGGCAAGAAGACTCGTATTGTTAGACGGTGAGCCTGGCAGGGGAGTACTACCTACCAGTGATAGTATTTGGACTCGGCGGTTATCCGGAGGATACCGACCGGAGTAGTGAGATGGATATGAGGGCCGACCAGGGTGTGCGGCGCCTGAGATATATGGATATGAGGGCCGACCTGGGTGTGCGGCGCCTGAGATATATGAGGATTTACGTGCCGATGCTGGGCACAGGTTTCATGATGTTTTCGAGTGTCGATGCTGGACACTCAGGTTCCATGATTTTGATGTGTCGCGAGAGACACACGTTGATTTGTATCCTCATACTTTCATGCATATGCTTTTATGACTTTTACATGCATGATGTTGTTATGTCATTGGTTGACTCATGGACGAGATCCACATGCATACAGACATTGATTACATAGTTGGATGATATCCACATACTTATATACTTCATGATATAGTTGACACTGATTCATGTTGATTACATTGATCATACCTCATATCTATGATATGTTGCTACCTGAGGCACTGACACGAGCACTTGGTATTACACTTATGTTTAGATGTTTACCTTTGCCACCTTATCATGCTTCAGACCTTATCATATTGAGGATATATATATTGCTGATCGTATTGACCTAGGATTGAGTCATACATACGATTTCTGCTCTGTGATGTTTTCTACTCACGAGTTGGTAACTCACCCCCGTTGTGCCACAGTTTCTTGCAGGTTTTTCTGTGCAGGTTTCATTACGGTTTCTGGCACACTGTTCCCATTCCGAGTTATTGCTCTGGTAGGTGGGTTCACTCGCATCGTGATCACCATTGTACTTATTTATTTTCAGTTGTATCTAGTAAAATTCCATCAACCAGACTTGTATATTGTTTCCGACTTAGAAAACTAGTTGTTTATTCTTTCGACCGTAGAGTCGCGCTTGTATTATTAGTATGATTTTCTTGATGATTTTGAGTTTCCTCTTGAGTTTTGATCCTCGCCCTTCGGCGTTGTATATTATATTGCTTGCGTGGTTATGACCGTCGATTGACGAAGAGCTGGCTCCCGTTTGGGGATGCCTTTTATCATTGATGTATATATTATTCATGTTGTACGCCATTCGGAGCCAGTTTTTACAAAGGAAACTCTGCCGAAATTTTCAGAAAAGACTTGGGATTTTAAAAACGCATAAGTCGGCTTATGCTATTAAAACCACTTGTTTTAAAACATGTTTTCTTCACTTCTTTCGTTAAAATGGTTTTAGATTTATGGGATTTTGGCTTACTTGAATTAGATGTGGTCCTATAGACTTCATATGATTCAAGGGCCAGTCACGTGCTATTTCGGGTCGTGACAAAGTTGGTATCAGAGCGCTAGGTTAACCTTGGTTCAAGTCTAAGTTTGACTATGCGGAGCCTAGAGCGTCTGTATATATTCGGAACTTAGGCTTGACCTTACGGGACTTAGAATTAGTTGAGGGGGTATTATACCCGAACTTTCGTCGCATAGGTTGACCTTGGTTGATGGAGCAGGTGATTTAAGGAGAGTGACGTACCGTGTGTATGTTCCGCGGCATACTTACGATACGCTACTCCGCTTAAGAAGCCTTAGGATGTACATTTCTTTACACAGTATTATATTCATTCATGATCTATCCTCTTCGAGATTGGTATATGGTTTTGCTGCCACGATTACACGGGCAGAGAGAGCTACGGCTAGAGTTGCGGTCAGCATGAGCTCATCACGGACGAGGACTGACCAGGGCGTGATTCCAAGGATATGATTGCATAGAGAGAGGTCGTTTTATTGTGTTTTCGCGCCATGAGCGTTTGATGGATCGCTGTTATGAGATTTCTCGGGTGTGCAGATTTGCACCAGAGGATTGAGCCACTGATGGAGGCCAGCCAGAATGTGATGACCATTGATGTATCACTTATTCAAGATGATTGAGGCACTGTTCAGCGTGCAGACGAATGAGCCAGTTCTTACTGCGAACGACGAGATATCGTCCAGATGTTGGAGCTATTGCAGTACGAGTTGTACTAAGAGATATGATAGAAGGTTGCTAGTCACCCGAGGATGAATGACTAGGACATGTGGTTCGTTTGCTTACCCCGATGCGAGGTCATCAGATAGATTGATTCCAGCTAGAGACGACTTCACGCCGGTACGTTGAGAGTCGATAGAGACGATCGAATGTCAGAAACCCATATTCCAAGTTTAAAGTATTCGGAAAGATATGCAAGCAATTCTATGGACCCTCTAGAAGAATGAAATCCTAACTCGATATAATGACCGTGTGAAAGCCTTTGAACCTTAGGGTTTGCGGCAGTTCCGCGGTGCCATTAGTGAGGCTTGGGTTTGCCCTTCTACGGGTAGTCCACCGATACTGTGGTATGTACTCGATACTATTAAACCGTACCCAAGATGTTGAGCTCTTGGGGGATTATGAGGTTTTGACGAATCGATCGAATGGTTCGATTTCATTCGGATGCTATGTGGTGAGATGCATTTCTTAGGAGACTCTGGATACGAGTATAGCCGTTGAGCACAGTCCATGCAGCCACGAAGAGACGAGTCTGGAGCAGTCGACATTAGATAAAAGTGGAGTAAGAGGTGCGTACGAGATCTTGATGAGATGACGTTCCACTCTGCCGACATCAGAAATGTGATACGCATGTAGAGGCGTTGTATATGGATATATCTTCCAGAAAGAGTCGCGATGAGTATGCAGTCGTTCCGGAACAAGAAACAGATTTAGTGAAGGGTGATAACTTCCGGGCAGTTCGGCAGAGACGAGATTTGGGAGAGACCTCGACATGACCTTTCTGGAATACTATACGAGAAGACTTGGACCCAGGAACGGTCATATTGCGCACACCCAGCAGGCCAGAGTTCGGCATTGTCGACGAGATAGTTGGACAGAGATCTGTAGAGGATGTGCCAGAGTGGGACTGTTTCCGTCGTCATTCCATATTGGGCCGTTGAGCCGAGGAGCTATATATCTAGCAATGCACAGTGAGAGACAAGAGCCTAAAAGCACCAGGCGTCAGACCATGAACATGAGGCAAGTAGATATCTTGCTTTGCTAGTATTGGATGCACCGGCACCTTCTCGACTTTGAAGGAGGAAATATCGACGACGGTATTTATGATTTGTGATTTGGTGATTCGATTATCACGCGTCCGTCACCTTGGATTTTGGTATTTTGGACGATCTATTCGCATGATTTAGTCTTGATGACTGAGTTTCATGATACTTGTTTTCGTGCACCATAGTTGGACCTACTGGGTATTTATATTTTGTGCGTAGTTATTGCACTTGAGATATGCTTTATACACCGTTGTGTTGATTTATGATTTGTGCGCAGTTATTGCACTTGATATAGTTTTTGTGCCTTGGCTGCACATGCTTATGACTTCATGGATTTCATACAGTTGGGTTGATTTTGTGCATATGGTACGCACCCGATTTGATTTTTGCATTCGGTATAGTTCATATATGCTTGCAGTGCTGTGATACGTATTTTGTGCACTACAGTTGCACAGGACTTCGATTTGATGTTATTTGAGGTATTGATTTTGACTTCATGCCTAGGGCATGCATATGATTTGACTTATGCTTACGGCATAGTTTTCATACACTTTTAGTGTTTTGATTAGATTTTGTGCACGCTGATGCACATGGTTGTGAGATTTGATACTAAGGTATACCTGATTTGGATTTGAGATGTGTTGTATACCGTCTATTTCGATTGTGATACTCGATATTTGTTTTGTGCACCTTATGCACCTGATTGGACTCTTGCGCATATTTTACGCGCTTGGATTGGATTTTGCGCATGTTCGGCACTTGGTACTAGATTTCGTGATTTCATGCATGTTGGATGCACACGATTTAGATTTTATTCGTGCATGATGGATGCATCTGATTTGGATTTTCGCGCATGTTGGATGTTCATATCAGAATATTATATTATTATATCGCCCATTCTTAATCATATTACAAATAAATAGGTGTTTTTGATCCATGTCTGCTAAATAGTTGCAGGTTACAGGTTCTCAGAACAATACAATGAAATTCATGAAAAGACGCTACAAATGTGAGACTACAACCAACAATAGATGAATCCGTATGATGCCGCCTACCAGTTAAAGGAACAAATGAAAATCATGAGATAGTTCAATGCACAAGGCACAAGGGTAGCACAAGATTCAAGATTTCAACGCGAAGCTTACGGTAAAAGTCCATATAATTCTGCACTGTTGGAAATCTGGAAGAAAATAGAAGAGATTCTGAGGAACCAAGTGAAGAAAATAGAAGATAAAAGCAACTTGAAGAAACCCTAAAGAATTGGGCCCATGAGCCCACCAAATGGCCGCGGATCCGCGGCCAAACAGGCTATTCTGCCGCGGTTCCGCGGCCGTGCAATGCACGTGTCGGTGGGGTGTCGGTGCTTTGACTCGGTCCTTGGGGTTGTTTTGTAATTTCACGTATGGATCAGAATGTAAACCTAGGGTTTTTCCTATCTATAAATAGGAGGGCTCAAAGCCAAATAAAGTGTGCCTCTTTTTGGGTGCCTCTTTTTGGTATGTCTCTTTGGAGGATGCCTCTTTTTATTTTCTAGATCTAAATTTTCTTTCCATTGTAATCGTTGAGAGGTCATCAATAAAAGTAAGTGTTTTTCATTTTATCTTGCATTCTTCTTAATTGAAATTTATTTTTCTGCAATTTTTTTATCTGTCTTTATTTATCTGCAAGTTAATTAGTTTATTAAAAAGAAAAAATTATAAAAATGACTTTCGTCGTAACTTTCCTAATGAGTGAGTAATTCCTCACTTGTTAGGGTCAGGATAGGGAAGGTTTGAGAGAAAGAAATCTCTCACATTCCTCTCTTTGCCAATATAATTTTATTAAAAGGACTCTTTTTAAATCAACCACACACCGCTCACTACGACACCCTATCCTACGTGATAGCGGTGATTCCCTAGTTAGACCGGGTGTGATTGAATTAACTGGAGGTTAGGGCTAAGAGCCAAGAACGGACGGACAAAGACCAAAAGGAAGAAACTTAGTTTCTTCTTAGTCGTGCTAATCTCCGTTGTTGCCGATTACCCTAACACCTTTATTCACAACTAAGGTATTGATAGAAGCGAGAAGATCCCTATCTCGAACTAACCTAATTCTAACCCTAGCAAGCTTTTATCAACTTTTATCTTATTCTTAGATCTTAAAATAAAACCACCAATTTTTTGGACTTAACTCGTTAAAACATAAAGAAAAGGAATTCTTCTCCCTGTGGATCGACCCGTACTCAATCGGCTAGCTACCAAGCGACACCGTTATTGATTGCGGTATATTCTTAACTTTGATTTTAAAACGCACGTACACAAAACTCTCAATCCAATCAAATGGCGTCGTTGCCGGGGAGACGGTAGTCTCTTTCTTTGTGTAATTTCGGGTTTATAATAATAAAAAAAATTTATAAAAAAATTATAAAAATTGAAAATTTTTAAAACAAAAATAAAATAAAATAAAATAAAATAAAAATAAAAATCATCTTGTTCTTTTGAAAGGTTTTTGTGCAAGTGTGCAGGCTTGGAGAAAACTCTGTTTCAGATCTGGAGCAAGCCCAGTGAACAAATCAAGAAACAGAGGATCTGAACAGACAGGGGAGAATCCAAAAAATACAGAGAAAATTTTTGGAGATCTAAACTAACTAAAACGTCGCGGAACCGCGGCAGATTCATGTGTTTGACCGCGGAACCGCGGTCAACTGGTGACGTCAGCACCCCAAAAAAAAAATCTTTGTAAGTATCTCATTTCTCATTTACTCTCCTCTGCACTCCACTAAAAAAAAATTTTCCTGCAGGTTTCTTTGCACAAATTCTATTTCTCCTCTCCAATAAATTGTTTTTGTATAGGATTCTTTGGGCTGCCAAATAAAAAAAAATTTTGCAAGTGTTTTAGATTTTTGGTGTGTTAACTGCTTTGTATAATTAATACGGAATCTAAGGGGCTATAACACCAATCAAGATTGGGTGGGGATTTCATTACTCTTCCTAAGACCCCAAAAATCACTAAAAACATATGCATCACCCTTGAGCTAATTACAAAATATCTAGACTCGGCCAATTAAGGACTGTCACGCTCATTAAGACAGAGGAAGGTTGTGGGCATTCAGTCCTTTATCTAAACCTGACTTTGTGGTGCCTAGGCTAAACAAGTGAGAAAGGTAACTTTAAAAGGCCCGTCTCACGGTGATTCATGAGCGGATCTCTCCTTTCTTCATTTGTGCTTACCTGGCCAAAATTGGCGGTGAAGAGGCGATTTGAGGGATATCTCACAACTTGTCACTTTGGACCAGTTAGGAGCAGTCTAGTTGACTTAGGAGAGCCTAATTCTAGGTTTGATTGTGCATGTTTAAACTGTGGTTGTTTAAAATTGTGTTGTAGTTCCGTACAAATTTTTGCAAAACTCTTTCAAAAAAAAAACACTTTCAAAAATTTCAAAATTCCAAAAACAAACAATTTTTTTAAAATATAAAAATAATTAAAAAAAATTTAAAAAAATTCATATTCTTTTCCTTTCTTTCCTCACATCATGGGTACCCCATCTCGCAAAACTCTTACCGAACTTTGGTACTCTCAACCAGACATTACTTCCTACGCTCATTGTTTTGGTCGAATTTCGGACGACCCCTCCATACCCAAAATTTCTTTGAAAGATCGAATAGACGCATCTAGGGCATCCAGTTGGACTCCGCAATCCACCTTATATCAACCATTTCAACCTTCACCGCCTTCTTACGTTGATACCCCTTTTTCGAGTCCTGTTGTAACTCCGAAACCCATGTCTAGTGCTGAACATATTGAACAATCTCGTAACCGATCTTTCACTCCTTTCACCACTACGAATTCTTTCGATCAACAATTCCATTCGCCTTCTTATCCAAATATTGATCCTACTCCTGTTCAATCATTCAATTCCTATAATTCCTACCCGACTTTTGCACCCTCCCTAGACATTGCTTCTACACAGCCATTTGGGAGTTTCACGTATCCAAACAACTTTGAATCTTTTACTGAAACCCCGTCACAACCCATGTCTAGTCTAGAACAGTCGTTGAAAGATTTTATGGTAGCGTCAAGCCAACAGATGAGGGATTTGAATGCGTCCATGGCCGCTTTTATACAACCTAGTGACCCGGTAGAAATTTTCCAATGTATGATGAGGCGGTTGGAAAGATTGATAATTTGAGTGGTGAGAGTGAGCTGTACACCCTTCCAAATTAAACCTACCCATCCCCAATTGAATCCCATAACTCCGATTTTGAATGTCTATCAAGTTTCCCAAATGATTCACCAGTTGAAAATAGAATGCTTAATGAGTTGTGCAACGTTATAGTGTTTGATTTACCTGATTGTGAAAGGTCCCTTTCGAGTGAAACCATCACCAATCCTTTTGACCTCTACACCTCCACTTTAGAACCTGAATTGATTAATATCCATGCTTTTGTTGAGGTGTCTAAAAAAATTCATTTTCACTTGATCAAGGATATCGACGCTGGGAATATTTTGGATGATGAACCCGCAGATTTGACTGAATTTTTCTCTCCAATTCATCATCCCGAGTCATTAAATGTTTTTCCCGAACTTCACATGCGTCTGGATTTTGATGATAATTGCATGGATAAGATAACTTTTGAGGGGAATTATGAGGATAGTATTGAGGATGAACCAGTTTTGTTTGATGAGTCGGATTTTCTAATTCATCATGTCCCTTCCACTGACTGTGTACACCCTCCTGAACCTTTAACTTTTACCCTTCCTAAATCGCTCCCCTTCATCCTTTCCATCGTTCCGACCATGCAAGAAACCGTATCCCTTTCATTTTCAATGTCTGGTTTACCAAGTTCGACGTACCCATGTTTTCTCACGAATCTTGAGGGAGTTGACCTCATTTCTTAGTGGGTTGATAGATTAGCACAATTGCTTTTTACACATCGGTCATTACAAATTGTGCTAATTTATACACTCCATTTCTACTCTCAAGTTCGTATTCCACTGCTTTCTCCCACTTTCTCTGGTTCTTCTTCTAATCTTCCTTTAATGATAGCGAGTATTAATGAATCACAATCTGATATTTTTAGTTCGATAATTCTAGAAAAATAACTTGATTTAGACTCTTTTGAGAATAAGGTAGATGAGCCTTACGAGTCTTCTAGCTCCGTGATTTTTGAAAAATCAAGTGTGTTGAATTCTGGCGCGACACTTATTGACATTGAAATGTTCAATCGGACCATCGATGAAAGTTTCGAAGATATTTTCGCCGACGAACTCGCATTCCTAAATGACACGGATTTTGTGATTAATCAAGCTCCACCTGAAGAAGTTGAACCACCACCATTTCTATTTTCCTTCCACCATTCTTCTCCTCCACCGAGACCATATACTGCTTTTATCTCCACACAATGTCATGTGTTTCTCATTTCTTTTCTCTACACTCCATTCTTTCACCAACCACATCATTATAACGATAAATTTTTTGAATGGTTGGTGCTAACCTTTGGCCTGTGTAAGGCCTTGTATAGTTTGATACTGTGTTTTTCTCCCCCCTAACTCTTAACTTTAACGCTTAAACAATGGAAACACTGTTTCACTTAAGTTTGGGGTGACCTTTTTGTGTATATATATTTTGTTTTCTTTTTCTGTTAATAATAAAAATAAAAATTTTTAAAAAAAGGGGAGTGCCGACAATTTTGACCCTCTTGGTGTAGCCTGACAGTGAGGGCACTGTCAAGTTTAAGTTTGGGGGTGTGCTCGGTAAGCTTTCTTCTTTCACATTCATATGTATATTTTTGCATTTGCATACTTATTTTAAAACGCATAAAAATTGAAAAATTTTAAAAAATTATAAAAAATTGAAAAGTTCAATTTTGGCCATATTTGACTTAAGTTCAACATGACGGTTGACTAGTTAGGAAAAACTAGATCCTAAACTTAGTAAATTAAAAACCCTAAAAATAACCTTTCTTAAAGTTTAACTGTAGAAAATATATGTAATTATAGTTTATTTAGAAATAGGCAAATTTTGAGTTCAGTTCTTGGGCTAAGTCAAAATAAGGGAAGAGTATTGAATTTTTATTTGAAGTGTAAGTTTGAAAAATAATTCTGAAGCTTAAATCTAAATTATGAAAATACATACCCTACAACTTGCACAAACGCACATCTTGAAACTTGGAATAGTAAAGGATACCTTGAAATGCTCTTGTCTAAAATCCCTAGTATGAAGGAAAATAAAATAAAAGTATAAGTGTGAATAAATAGATAAAAAATAAACACTGGTTTTGTAATTACTTAAGGCTGCATTAATAAAAATATATAGCAAAGGTGCTTTATCACCTAGTGCCTTAGACCAACTGGTTTGGGAGTCACTGCTAAGCCTTAGGTATTACAAGACGATAAATTACGCCTAAATGCGCAAACACATTTTGTAATCGGTCGTTCAGTACCTCAAGAAGTATTAACGGTCGCATGAAGGATGTGTGAGCAATTTCATCTAAAATTCACCAACTAAAAGTATTTTTGGAAGATGGACAAGAGTATGATTGCTAGAATTGAATTTCCAAGTGTAGGGGTAATACATACACACACGTAGGGGTATATGATTGGGGTTTGGATGAGAGATAGAAATGAAAGATAGGGCTTATACCTTCAGTAAAGATGATAAAAATTCCTAAGTTGAGATGGAACCTTAAAAGGAAAATTCAAAAGATGCTGAAAGCTTAATAAATATGCAGAACATATACGATCTTAAGTTAAATGATAAGTGAGTGTGAAAAATATGGGTTGATGATTTCTAAGTTGAAAATAATAGAATTCTTGCTAGAACACCGAATTGAAGAATGAGAGTCAACAGGCCAAATTGATCGGATTTTGTGGGTAGTATCCGCTGAAAACCCTCAGGAGACAACACTCCTCCTACTAGGGACACCTAGAGGTTTAACGGCTTGTTGCACGAGCTCAGTGCAATCACAATTCCCTGCGAAAGTGAGATTAGGATTTTTTTTTCGAGAATAAAAATAGTTTTGCTCGGGACGAGCAAAAGATAAGTTTGGGGGTATTTGTTCATATCAGAATATTGCATTATTATATCGCCCATTCTTAATCATATTACAAATAAATAGGTGGTTTTGATCCATGTCTGCTAAATAGTTGCAGGTTACAGGTTCTCAGAACAATACAGTGAAATTCATGAAAAGACGCTACAAATGTGAGACTACAACCAACAATAGATGAATCCGTATGATGCCGCCTACCAGTTAAAGGAACAAATGAAAATCATGAGATAGTTCAATGCACAAAGCACAAGGGTAGCACAAGATTCAAGATTTCAACGCGAAGCTCACGGTAAAAGTCCACATAATTCTGCACTGTTGGAAATCTGGAAGAAAATAGAAGAGATTCTGAAGAACCAAGTGAAGAAAACAGAAGATAAAAGCAACTTTAAGAAACCCTAAAGAATTGGGCCCATGAGCCCACCAAATGGCCGCGGATCCGCTGTCAAACAGGCTATTCTGCCGCGGTTCCGCGGCCGTGCAATGCACGTGTCGGTGGGGTGTCGGTGCTTTGACTCGGTCTTTAGGATTGTTTTGTAATTTCATGTATGGATCAGAATGAAAACCTAGGGTTTTTCCTATCTATAAATAGGAGGGCTCAAAATAAAATAAAGTGTACCTCTTTTTGGGTGCCTCTTTTTGGTATGCCTCTTTGGAGGATGCTTCTTTTTATTTTCTAGATCTAAATTTTCTTTCTTTTGTAATTGTTGAGAGGTCATCAATAAAAGTAAGTGTTTTTCATTTTATCTTGCATTCTTCTTAATTGAAATTTATTTTTCTGCAATTTTTTTATCTGTCTTTATTTATCTACAAGTTAATTAGTTTATTAAAAAGAAAAAATTATAAAAATGACTTTCATCGTAACTTTCCTAATGAGTGAGTAATTCCTCACTTGTTAGGGTTAGGATAGGGAAGGTTTGAGAGAAAGAAATCTCTCTCATTCCTCTCTTTGCCAATATAATTTTATTAAAAGGACTCTTTTTAAATCAACCACACACCGCTCACTACGGCACCATATCCTACGTGATAGCGGTGATTCCCTAGTTAGACCAGGTGTGATTGAATTAACTGGAGGTTAGGGCTAAGAGCCAAGAACGGACGGATAAGGACCAAAAGGAAGAAACTTAGTTTCTTCCCAGTCGTGCTAATCCCCGTTGTTGCCGATTACCCTAACACCTTTATTCACAACTAAGGTATTGATAGAAGCGAGAAGATCTCTATCTCGAACTAACCTAATCCTAACCCTAACAAGCTTTTTATCAACTTTTATCTCATTCTTAGATCTTAAAATAAAACCACTAATTTTTTGGACTTAACTCGTTAAAACATAAAGAAAAGGAATCCTTCTTCCTGTGGATCGACCCGTACTCAACCGGCTAGCTACCAAGCGACACCGTTATTGATTGCGGTATATTCTTAACTTTGATTTTAAAACGCACGTACGCACAAAATCACAAACCAATCAATAGACAATGCCTCAATCATCAAGAATAAACAGTGCATTGACGGTCATCACATTTTGGCTGGCCTCTAGCGGTATCCCAATCCTCTGTTGTTGATCTGATCGATCGCGTCAATGAGAAAACATAGTAAACGACATATCGAAATGCTCATGTCACCGGAAAACATCCTGGTCGGTCCTCGTCCATGACAAGCTCGTGCTGACCGCAACTCTAGCTGCAGCTCTCTCTATCTGCCCGTGTAACCGTGGTAACAGAAACCACAATCCGATATCGATAAGGATAGATCATAGGAATTAATAGAAATACAATACATAAGAAATGTACATCCTAAGGTTTCTTAAGCGGAGCAGCGTATCGTAAGTATGCCGCGGAACATACACACGGTACGTCACTCTACTTAAGTCACCTACTCCATCAACCAAGGTCAACCTACACGACGAAAGTTCGGGTCTAATACCCCCTCGACCAAGTCTAAATTCCTTAAGATCAAGCCTAGGGTCCGAATATATATATATATATATATATATATATACACATCCTAGACTCCGCATAGTCAAACCTAGATTCGAACCAAGGTTAAACCTAGCGCTCTGATACCAACTTTGTCATGACCCGAAGGTACGGAACGCGTCTGGCACTTAAATTACGAAACGTCTAGAGGCGTAACGTAATCTAAGTAAGCCAAAGCCCAGAAATCTAAACCATTTTTAAAGAAAAGAGTGAAGGAAAACTTGTTTTAAAGCAAGTGGTTTTAAAAAATAAGCGGCATTAAACATTTAAAAGCAACATCATATTTTCCCGAAAATTTCGGCAGAGTCTCCTTTGTAAATACTGGCCCCAAACGGGTACAAACATGAATATACATAAGTAATGAATAAAGACATCCCCAAGCGAGAGCTAGCTCTTCGCCAATTGGCGGAAACTACCACACAAGCAATATAATATACAACGCCGAAGGGCGAGGATCAAACCTCAGAAAGGAAACCAACATCCTGAAGAAAAACTCAGAGAAGACCCATAATAATACAAGCGCGCGACTCTAAGGTCGAAAGAATATACAACTGGTCTTCAAGTCTATCAAATATACAAGTCCGGTTGATGGAGTTTACTAGATACAACTGAAATAAATAAAAGAACAACGGTGGTCACGATGCAAGTGAACCCACCTACCAAAGCAATCACCCGGAATGAAACAGTGTGCCACCAAGCCGCAACGAAACCTGTACGACCAAACCTGCAAGAAACTGTGGCACAACGGGGGTGAGTTGCCAACTCGTGAGTAGAAAACATCACCGAGAAGAAATCGCTTGTATGACTCTCTCCTAGGTCATACAATAAAATACACAATACTATAATAAGGGTGACAACATATCATAAGTGTGATATCAAGTACACGTGTCCGTGTCATGAGTAATAATATATCGATGCGTGACATGTAATAATGCACCATTCAACGTGTGTCCAGCAACGACACGCAATCATTATAAAGCCCGAGTGCCCAGCATCGACACTCAAAACATCTCGAAGTCCGTGTCCTACAGCGACACATAATACTCAAATCTCGGGATCCGTCAGTCCGGATCGGCCCATGGGCTCCGTCAGTCCGGATCGGCCCATATATCCATTTCTCTCATAACTCCGAACGGTATCCTTCGGATATCCATCGAGTTTCCATACAATCACCGGTAGGTAGTACTCCCCTGCCAGGCACATCTTCATCCCCACAAAACCACTCTTACCCCGGGGTACCTCACCGGGTCTACCATGTACCCGCAGACGGTTCATCCTCCTCCTCGAATCGGATCTCGAAAACCAACTCAGAACCAAGAAAACATCATGGTGGACGCTACTCATCACATCAACGAAAACCGCATCTTTCTCTTTTAAAATTATCATAAGTTTATAAATATTCACATGCGGTTTCCCAAAACCAGAAATCTCATGAAAGATCCGAAATCTCAAAATCACGAGTCAGTGAACAGTGAATATCGACATCAAGCCCCACGATATTGCATAACAGAATGAATACATAAATGCATGAAGTATCTGAGTAAGAAATGCAATATCAAAACTAGCATATGAAGGCAAGCGTACTAGTACTATATTGAAACTACCAGCTAGCAATTTATACAAATGAAGTAATGTTTTCTAATGTATACGTGACATGGAAATTACCAATAATGATGTGTGTGAGCCGGCAAGCAAGTGTACGTGGAGCATACGCATCATCGGTAATGGTACTGGTGTCCTGACAACAGGGGTTCATAATAACTAAAGAAACACATTTATAAGCATGCGATACGATGAGAACAACATGAATATACAGAAAAGATATAGTAACCGCAAAATTTAAGAATATACCTTTCCAAATACGAGTCATACAGTTCTTGGTGTTTGAAATAGCACGAATCGTGGTTTTAGAAAAATAGGGGATACGGGGTCTTTGAGAAAAGATACGTCTTTTGAAAAATCCGTAGTATTCCTCGGCCTGTTTTTAAAATAATCACGATTCGTTAGTTTTGAAAATAAGTATGACTCGAGCCCAGTCGAAAGGGTAAGGAAACCCATCTAAAGTCCGAGTCGATATATCTAGTAGTCGGCGATCCCGCCTCAATAGCGTCACGTACGGAAAAATACATAGTACAACATCCTCGAGTCAAGAGTGCGGATCAATCATCATATCTATATCTCGTACAATAAAATCCATCGTACGGCATCCCAAAATCGGGGTACGGGTCAAATATCACATAAACCTCATTATCCATATAGTATCATTATCGATAAATCAAGAATTAGGGGTACCGTTCTAAAATCTAGTACATTTCCATATCATCAAACATATATCTTCGTGTGTATGAAAACACATCGCCCAACGATCCGCTATAATATCATGTCGTATATCATTTCACGACCCAATTACATATCACAATCTCACGCATCATGCCCGATCATATCGGCTCATCTCCAAGTATCATATACTGGGCTCATCATCCGTGTATACGTATATGTATATATATATATATATATACCAACGCATCTACATATATATATATATATACATATATATATATACATATATATATATAGAGAGAGACACACACACACACACATAAACATATACACCCAATATCAAATCACGTGTGTGTGTGTGTGTGTGTGTCCACCTTTACTCTAGGGTTTCGCGACTAAGAAACTAAACTAAAAGCACTTTCATCCAATTACACAAAATCCAACCCGTGGTCTCCTAAGGCCTTTCTTGCTAAATATTTACGTCTCACAATAACACATACATATATATATCATCTCACATCATATCCTATGAAATTGCCGGGGGGGGCTATACACCATTCACCCGACTTCCCCCGTAGATATACATCTACTTACCTGGACGCCTCGGCTAATCTGATCCGATTTCAGCTCTGTCATTTCCGCACCACATCCGAAGCCTCTGCACCAGATCTTAGAAACGTACACAAGGAAATAAGAGAATAAATATAAATAGTCACGGACACAACAATACAAGTCAACCATGCGCACTAACTAAACGCGCACGCACTTGGTGCACAAAACGCGCTCGCAACAACGCCAAAACCACAACTAGGGTCGCTATACGTGGCAACTACCAAACCAAAAACCCAATAGCACTAATCGCGCGTTCACAACACACTAAATATATATGAAATAGTGTGTATATCATCAAAACCTCAAACTTAATTTAAAATCGATTTATTCTAAAAACCCAGTAAGCATTAATTAACCGTTTTAGTACAAAACTTGATGTTTTAATAAAACTAGTGGCCACGATGTTCTTCTAATATCATAATTAGGCTACACAAACCCTAACTAGATTTTAATTTCACATAATTACTCACTAATAAAAAAACTTAGATTGCAAAATATATAATTTGGACAATTTAAAAATAACAATTAGCAAAGTAGCAACTAACTTAGATTTTACATGCCTTAAGATATTAAATTACACATTACAACCATAATCAAGTGATAAAACCCTAACTAGATTTTCAAAACCCTCTCTTTACAAACTAATTTCAACAATTAAAACCACAATTAAACACCTAATTAGCTTAGAGTGAAATAATCAACTAACAAATTAACCAAAATGTTAGGATTTATACCTCTCAATTTTGTAGATCTAACTCGACAAATCTTGGTCTCCAAAATGCTAACTTGCTCCAAGAACCATGCTAGTTTTGATCAAGGAATAATGGGTAAGGATTTGATTAGGAATTTGTGAGGTTTTATCTTGATTTTTGATGCAATTTTTGAGATTTTTGAAGTGGGAATGAGGTGAGAAAATGGGGAAGGCTGCTATAAGGGGGCTCGGCCAAGACAAGGGAGTGAGGAGAGAGAGTGAGAATTGTGTTTGTGGACAAGTCAAATAAAACCCATACCTCAAATATTAACCCATACTTCTTTCTTTATTCTATTCTTTTTCATTTTCTTTTCTTTTAACTTTTGAAGTGTTGAATTTGGGAGGGGCTGCCTTGGGGGTTTCGACCAGAATTTTGGGGAGTAAGAGAGAGTGAGGTGTACGTGTGGGTATGTGTATAAGCATCTCTAATTATTACCTCTTTTACTTATTTCCTTAATTATCTTGTTTTCACAATTTAAGCCTTTTTCTTTTATATTTTCAAAACCATATTGACAACTTCTTTTCATTTCAAAAATAACATGTTACATTTTGGTTTAATGTGTCATGATGCACAAAAACTTATATTAACCCATTCTAATTTGTAATTATCGCTAATTAGATATATAAGTGAAAGCTTAAAATAATATTAAAATTAATTAATTAAGGAAAATATTTAAGTAAACTAGAAATTTACAAGTGACCAATTAAATACCAAATACTAGCAATTACATAGCTAGAATAGGTATATTTAAGTCTATAAAGAAATATAATTATATCTTGGTTTTTACGGAAAACACCAGTTATTTTACCGATTATCGGAAATTTCACCTGAACGATTTTCAAAATGTTACAACGACGAAGCACATCGACTTTGGCTAAGCGAGAAGATTGCAGGTGAGTAGATTTATATCTACGGGGGAAGTCGGGTGGATGACGTATAGCACCCCCGCAACCATTGATATGCGATTTGTAATTTAGAGACAAGATATGCCACGACTTAAGTTATGATTAATGGTTTTAGTGTGAAACGATATGATAGAAATGATGTCTCGAATCGATATATAAAGATATGAAATATGAATGTGAGTCACGATATATATATATATAAAGATATGAAACGTGAATGTGCATTATATATATATATGTAGTTGCAAGAGAATCAGTATGAGATTATAGTGGCATGTTATGAGGTCGATAAATACGACATGAGATTAATAAGATGACTTGATGTGAGATATCGATATGATAAAAAGAGTATATGATGAGATATGAAATGAGATGTATAAGGATATGACATGAGATCGATGAATATGATAAGATTGAGATGGATGTGTTATGAGATCGATAAAATAAGATATTTATATATAATCATGATAATAATGATCGATATGTCGTACGAGACTTAGATCCGTACCCTCATTGTTGTATAGGTTGAAAGAATCCCTAATTATTTAATGTCGCCGTACGATGGATTACCGTACGTGATGAGTTTTACCGGATGATTGATCCATACCCTTGACTAGAGGATGCCGTACGGTGGATTGTACTGTACGTGATGTTGTGAGGCTGGATTGCCGATTGATAGATTCATCGACTCGGATATGTTATAGATATTGTTAGTCCCTGTCTACACTGCTTAGTTAGCCCTTATGCAGATGTTAAATTAGATATGTATGCATTATAACGTTGCGCTTACGATTTACCTTCTGCTATGTTTATGATATTCTCATTGCATTACATATACCTGTGCTAGTACACTTGCACAATTATCGATGATGCATATGTTACACTTACACAGATTTGCCGGCTCATACACTTTCATCATCGATAATTGCTATGTCACTTACACAGTAGAATTGCTACATCATGCTATTACTCTTAATTGTTCAGTATTGTCACATGACTCGTTGGCAGGATATATTGCTATGCTCATATCATTTTGCTATGTCGCATAATATACTTGATATGGTCATATTTCTGTTCTATATTTGCATACATCATGCTTTATGATTATATGCATTGAGATGATGTTTTTATGAGATTCTGGATTTGAGAACCGTGGTTATATTTCAAAGGAAAGTATGCATTGTTTTAAAAACCCAGTTTCTCTTGATATGATATTTAAGGCGTCCACCATAAGTTTTCTCGGTTCTGAGACTTGTGTTAGAAACCCGATTCGAGGAGCGGTAGGCACCATCTGCGGGTACATGGTGGAACCAGTATGGTACCCCGGGCAAGAAATGATTTTTGTGGTGTAAACAATGAGCCTGACAGAGGGAACACTACCTACCGGTGATTGGTTGGACCCGGTGATTATCCGGAGGATACCGACCGGGGTCGTGAAATGGATGTAGACCGATCCGGACTGACAGAGCCCGTGGGCTGATCCGGACTGCCGGAGCCCGAGATACGAGGATTTACGTGTCGATGTTGGACACGGGTTTCATGATGTTTCGAGTGTCAATGTTGGACATTCAGGTTTCATGATTTTGATGTATCGTTGATGGACACACGTTGGTTGATATCCTCATATTTACATGCATATGTTTTCATGTTGTTGTGTCATTGAGGGACACATGGATGATATCCACATGCATACAGACATTGATTATATTGTTGGCATATATGCAGACACGGTCACCCTAGATATCATAGTATTACCTTTATGATATATTCAACCTAGGAACATCGTTGTTTTATTCGATTCCTACCTGCTGATGTTTTCTACTCACGAGTTGGCAACTCACCCCCGTTGTGCCACAGTTCTTACAGGTTGACCACATGGATCAGTAGCGGTATCGCTGGCACACAGCTTGCTTTCGGGTGATTTACTTTGGTCGGTGGGACATATTGGATCGTGCCCACTCTTGTATTATTATTCATGTTGTATCTAGTTAACTCCATCAATCAGAAACTAGTATTTGTATAAGTAGTAAGGCTTAGCAAGACTTGTGGTTGTGAGACTTAGAGCGATGGGTTGTATGTTCGCTTCGGGGATTTGATGTCTTGCTTTATTTACGTTATTCTTTTGTGTTGATCTTCGTCGTTGGGCGTCGTATACATATATTTTGACTTGCGTGGTTGTGATTCCGCCGATTGGCGAAGAGCTAGCTCCCGCTTGGGGATACCTTTTATATTATCATGTATATGTGGTTTTGGTTCAAAATATACAAGGGAGGTGCTGCCTAAATTTTTAAAAGACAAAACATGTTTTCAACTAGTATAATCCATTTGCATTTTCATGTTCCATTATCTATGCATTTAAGAAAACGTTTGATTTTCATCATATCTTTATTTCAAAACTTCACCTCTTTTATTTTCTTTAAAAAGGTTTAGATTTCTGGGTTTCGGCCTACTTAATTTACGTTACGCCTTTAGACGTTGCGTGATTTAAGTGCCGGTCACGAACTAAATTTCGGGTCGTGACAGTATGTTATCCAGTAACTCACTGCCAGCGTATTGTTGAGTCTTTAGAGTCCCACACCGAAGGTTTGTTACAGTTCCTAATGCTCTTGCCTCTACAACAACGGCCTTTACGGAATGAAAAACAAAAATTCGAGAGGCGCTAGATACTACAAACTTTAGAATCTTAATCAAACACTTAAACTAGAAAACTGCAAAGATTTTATCTACTATGGAAAGAAGGTTATACCAAGAGATTTGTGTCCTTCGGTATTCAACCCTCTTCCTTAGCTCATCGGAGTCTCCATGATCGAGCTTGACCGCTGTTCTTCCCTTTGTCGAAGATGATCCACCCGAGAGATTTGGTTCAAGGCTTTAGCTCTACACTAAGAATCAAGGGGAGCAGCTAAAGATCTTAGCTTGCTACACTAGGATGCCTAGAGATGTAGTGAGTCGTTCTAGTAATTTTCTACATCTCTTCTACCCTTGATTCTCAACGCATGAGAGTGTAGGGAGGAAGAAGGAGGAGAAGCTCAAGAAAAGGAGAGAGAAAAAGAATGGTGAATTGAAAACTACCGTCACAAATGAAAATAGCTAGCATGATTTTGTTCAAAGCAATTTTCCAAATAGAAAATAGCAACCATGCTTGAATAGTGCATACAAATGCAATAAACAAATACAAACTCATTTCCAACACCATGCTTCCTTCATTCCTCACCTTTAGACCTCATTTCTATTTTCTACAAAACAAAATCAAGGAAATAAGGTGTCCTCCTTCTAGAATGTATCGTGTATAAATACATTATACATTTCCCGTATATACATATCCGTATTCGTATCAAAATACGAATACCCAAAGAGATAGAATAATACAATGAACATAATACTAGAATATACATATCAAAAATATATATATGTAAATTATTAAATCAATACATTATTTAATAATCCGGCTTAATCCTAAGCCAGCTAGTATTATCGACCGTCCGATCAAAAGTTCGGATAACCAGTACACTCATTTGATCGGAACCCTGCACGTATCAAAATACGGCTACTACATTATTTCGTCTAAACCAGAGAAACCCTCTATGTGGGACTATAAAGACTCGACGGTATGCTGGCAGTGGGTTTAACCATAAGCACGTCAGCAGCACTAGCTGTACGTAACGGCTACCCAGGTACCTATCGAAAAGGAAGACCGACGAGTAAGCTCATTGAACCTCTAATGAGCCTATCTGTAACAATCTCCGTATAGTCTGGTCTCTTCATCTAAGAGTATCGTATACCGGATCTAGGGGTGGTAAACGCCAGACCCTAATAACCCGATATTTTATGCCAATGTGGCTCAGGACCAATCCGAGAAACTACCGATCTAATTATCAGTAAATCTTAACTGTCTTGGCTAAGGTCTTATGGTGCTAGCCAACTGAACACAATGCGGTATCGACTCCCAATACCGGAAGAGACAAATCCCTAACAATCACTCACTACCTCCATGCGGCTCGGGACTGTACCCAACTAAAACCTGTTTGCACGATTCAGTAGAGCCATGATAGGGTAGTAATCTAAGTACAATGGGAACTCACACGAGACAAATGACGATCTCAAGTCTAAATACTAACATGTACTCATATCACTTAAGAACTGCTATCTGACGATAGGTATAGTGCCATCTAGAAGTTCTCGGCAAGTCCGTCCAGTGTACTCACCCCCAGTAAGCACCTGTATACGATCTTAGATGCCAAAGACCAATGGCTGTGGAACCAACCATCGCCCTATGTCGGGATCTAAAAATGTATACACCAGTCTACTCCGAAATATCGAAGCCCAATCTCGACACTCCAGCGGCTAGGGACATTTAAGGATGTACTTATGGATTCGGTATTGAAAAAATCCTTAACTTCGTTCGGTCACTTCAGAAGCCCCCACATGTATGATCGCCATCATAACACCAGTAGTCAAGCAATAATCCTATGGGTTTTATCAACATGTATTAACGATACGTAATAACAAGTAAAATATATACACATGTTAAGATAAAGGCAAACGAATTGCATACTATCATATTGAGCAAGATTGACATGTACATGCATATGTCCAAGCATCCACTACACACACACACATACAATAATGGCCTCTAGGGCATACATATCCAGCAATGTTTTTCAGCTTTGGCGAAACGATATAGTTTCCGTACTGGGTACGTGCAGGAGTCCGATTAAAACTAGTGTATTGGATACACTGACGGTAATCGGACGTTTGGAAATACTATCCGGCCTTTTGAAAAGAAGTATATTAAATCAAGTTTGGATTTAATATACTAATACATGTATTGGATATATATACATTTACTTGTATTTTGTCACTAATAATATTTATCTCTTTTATGTATTTTAAATACATAGGAAAATAATTACAGGTATAAATTTAATATGTTATGTTACATATATGTATATATTGTAATTATAATTTTTCTTTGGTTCTCTTTTAGTTATATTGTACCATTGGATGAGCACATGCATGCCCACACTCATTATGGTGACATGTGGAGGAGGGAGGAGAAAATGGACACTTGGAGTTGAGATGATGATCTAATGGTTGAGATTCTTTTAGCTTATGTTAAAATATTATCAACCATTTAGAAATAGTTCGTTATTCCTTTTGCATTCTCTCACATCTCTTAGCTCTAGCTCTCTTCTCCTTCCTCCTCTTGATAATTACAAAGAGAAAAAGAAAAAGAAAAAGAAAAATCAAGAGGGAAAAATAATTAGTGAAACACATACTACATCCTAAGATTAAAAACCCTAGCAAGTTTTAATCTTAGTTAAACTTCAAGTTTGAAGTTTTGAAGCCAAACTTGGAGCACTCAAGGTGGATCCGTCTATGACCAAAAGAAATCACTTGCAAGTTTGTTCCATGAACCATCTAGGAGCCTACAAGGAGTCTAACCATAATTTTGGAGCACTTGAAGATACTACAATGGTTGTTACTTCTAACCTTGTATGTAAACTCCTATATTAGTTTACAAGTTCATAACTTTAGGATGTATCCTTGATGTTTGGAACTAATATTCTCTAGATTTTTTTAAAACCCTATTATGCCATATTAAAATTGCTTGCTAGGGTGCATGAGTTCCATCACTTTCGCATCCAGTCAGTTTCTTTGTTAGCATTATTAGCGGCAATGTACTCAGCCTCCATTGTCGATTCTGCGACGATTTGGAACTCTTCCAACATACCGTCCCTCCGTAGATGATAAACACATACCATCTCTCCTGAGCCCCACAAGAGAGCTGCTAGCCCCCTTGACCCTCGCCCGCTGAGCGTGTTGGATATGTATGCCCTAGAGGCCTTCATTGTATAGGATGTTAGCGATATGTATGTAAGGACAATCTTGATCAATATGATAGTATGCTATTTTGTTTGACTTTATCTTAACATATGATATATTTTACTTGTTATTTCATATCGCTTATACATGTTGATAAAGCCCTTAGAATCCTTGCTTGACTATCAGCGTTATGATGGCAATCATACTTGTGAGAGCTGGGTAGTCGATAAGCACATTCTTAAATGTCTCTAGTCGTAGGAGTATCGAAACTGAGCATGAATACTCCAGAGTAGACTAATGTATACATTTCTAGACCCTGACGAGGGGCGATAGTTGGTCCCGCAGCCATTGGTGTGATGCACCTAAGATTGTATGCAGGTGCTCACTAGAGGTGAGTACACTGGACGGACTCGCCGAGAACTGGCTAGATGGTATTATACCTATTTTTAGATAGCAGTTCTCTGGTGACATAAGTACAAATAGTCTGTCGACCTGAGGTTGTCATTTGTCTCGTGTGAGTTCCCACTGTGCTTTGATTACTACCCTACCACAACTCTACTAAGTCTTGCTAACAGGTTTTAGTTGGGTACAGTCCCGAGTTACATGGAGGCAGTGAGCGATTGTTGAGGATTCGCCTCTCCCGGTATAGGGAGTCGATGTCGTGCTGTATTCGGTTGGCCAACACCATAAGTCTCTGGCCAGAGCGGATTGAGAATTACTGATAGTTAGATCAGTAAATTCTCGTATGGTCTTAAGCCACATCGGCACGACTTATCAGGTTATTAGGGTCTGACGTTTTCCACCCCTTAGACCCTGCATACGATACTCTTAGACGAAGAGACCGGACTGTACGGAGATTGTCACGAACAGGCTCGGTAGGAGTTCGGACGAGTTTGCTCATCGGCCTTCTTTTCGACAGGCACCTAGGTAGCCATTATGTACAGCTAGTGCCATTGACGTGCTTGTGGTTAAACCTACTGCCAGCGTACTGTCGAGTCTTTAGAGTCCTACACAGAGGGTTTTTCTGGTTCAGGCGAAACGATGTAGAGGCCGTATTGTTTTACGTGCAGGGTTTCGATCATATACATGTACTAGCTACATGTATTTTTGTTCGAACAGATAATACTAGCGGGCTTAGGATTAAGCCGCATTCTAGTATTATACTATTGGATTATTGTTTATCTCTTGGTATTCGTTGTACAAATACGGGTATGTATATACGGTGAGGGGTATTCTAGTAATTTCACTAGAATACTTCTAGAAGAAGACACCTAATTTTGTTTTAAATCCATTTGTTTAAATGGATAATGAGGTGGAGGAATGAAGTGTTATTAAGCATGGGTGAAGCATGGCTAGTTTGGATAACTCGCTCATTTGGATAACTGTTCAGTTGATAAAACTGCATATTTAATATGACATTTTTCCTACTATTTCTATATAATAAGAAATGTTTATTATAAATATGAAACATATGAAGGTTTATATGCAAAAATACTATTTTCATATGTTTATATATTATAATTAACATTATGTAGGAAAAGGTAAGCATATAATATTCATGTAACATTTGGCCCATTTAAATATGCTTACCTTATTAAATACTTTTGACCAATTCATAAAACTAAAATATCATGGCAAATGGTTAAAGATAATATCTCAATAAAAACAAATTCTACTAACATCATTTATTGAGATAATTGTGCAGGAATTATATCATGACTAAAATCAAGGAAATCCGAGCTGGCAAGATCAAATCTGCCGAAGATATTCAAGTAAATTGAAGAAACTAATTTTGGCAGAAATGTAGAAAAGATTTTCAAAGTCTAGATACTCAAAAGATTACCAAGTGTTACAGATATGAAGCTACAAAAATTAGAGGCCATGATCTCACCAAAAGGGGGCGGATCCGCGGCCAAACCTATCCAATGGCCGCGGTTCCGCCGTGGATTTGAGGAGTTGAGATATGGGATTTTGGTGGTTAGGATCCTAACAACTAGTTTCCATATTAGGAAACTAGGGTTCTGGCTCTGTGACTATAAATAAGGACCGAGAGCCTCTTGGAAAAATCATCAAGCTGAAGAGATCACGAATCCACGACAGGCTCACGCATCCAGGTTGATCATCAACTGTTCATCTACCTCCTTAGAAGAGATCGAGAAGTAAACTAGTATTTTGTAATCATTTTCTAAGGAAACAAAGTGTAAATAATTTTTGTTGATTAATAAAGATAGTAGTTTTCTTATTCTATCTCTTTGTAGTTTTTAATATGATTTCTCTCTCCATCTCTTCTTCTCCCAACATGCGCGAGTAATTCTTCGCTTGTTAGGGTTCATGGGATTAGGGTAGGTTAATGGATGATGAAGATCCTTAAACTCTTTTTAAGTCCTATAAAGTTTATAAACTTTATCAAAAGAATAGTTAACATCCTAATTGGGCGCGATATCAATTCATTGATAATCGCTACCACGATTAGAGATTAGATTAACTATTGTTTTGGTAAAGGCTAGATATGAACGGAGTTCCATGTCGAGATAGGGGTTAAGAGTGGGAACCCTTTTTCCCTCCAGAAACCCTAATCTACATGCATCACTGTCGTTCTAGTTTTAAATCTATTAAAGGATAAAAAGAGTAATCTTTAATTAATCATCCATAACTACTAAATCCCAATGAACCCTACAAGCCCCCTTTTAATATTAAACTTACATCCGTAGTTAATCTAGATCTATATTTTGCATCCGTGTTTAACGTAGATCTAGAAACTATTTCCAGTATTCTTTATTCCTCCTCCTTCCCTTCTCAACATGCCTAAAGTAAGATTAAAAGATTCAACGTTTCCCTGAGGATGACCCGTACTCATCTCGGTCTAGCTACGCGCGACACCGTTCTGATTGCGATTACTACAAACACTTCTTTAAAACAGATCAATCAAATGGCGCCGTTGCCGGGGATACGTGCGTAATTTTTTATTCTTACTATTTATGTTAAATTCTTATTCGATTTATATCATAAAAACAAAACAAACTGCATCTTGCATATTTAACGATAAGTGTGCGATTTTTGCGAGGGAATCTGGAGTCACAGACTTGAGGAAACAGAGATCTAGAAACATTCATCAAGATCCAGAGAAGGAAGGGAGGCCACGTAGCAAAAATCTTCTTTAGATCTTCCTAGTCGGCGGCGGAACCGCGGCACAAAGAGCATATTGACGGCGGAACCGCGACGCGTTACGGGATTTAGGGTTTCCAAATTCTCTGGTATCTTTTATATATCTTTCTCTCTCCTCTGAAATCCAATAAAATATATTTTCTGTAGGATTCTTTGCAAAATATCGCCGCTCAAAAATCTTTTTGCAAAGTTTTGTGCTTGGTTTGTTTATTCATATTTTAATACGGATTTTAAGGGGCAAGACCACAATTCAGATTAGGTGGGGATTTCATCACCCTTCCTAGGCCCCACAAATCACAAAACGAGCATCCGCATAACCCTATATTAATTAAAAAAATATCTAGACAAGACTCTAAGGACTGTCGCGCTCAATAAGGATAGAGGAAGGTCGTGGGTAATCTATCGCTTATCCGTATTACTTTTGTGGTGCCTAGGCAAGTGTGTCTAAGGCAAGTGGTGACTTAATTAGGCCCGCTATTTTCGGTGATTCGTATAGCGGATACCTCCCAGTTACCTGGCATTTACCTGGCCACAAGAGTGATAAAGAGGTGGTAGAGGATTGATCCTGTGGCTTGTCCTTTGGAAATTTAGGAGCGGTCTAGAGACTTGACCTAGGTAACCTTAGTTCTAGGGTTGATTGTGCATTTTTGTGTGATTTGTCTCAAGTCCGACACACTTTTCAAAACAAACAAATCACACACACGCTGCCACTTGCGCTAAACCCGCTTAGTACATGCTCGGCTGGACACGGGATTCTAGTGCCCGTCTTGTCCGCGTTTCTTCTATCGACTCCGAAATCGGTACTTCTTCGTTTTCCTTTTCCCCACCACCCACCACGACAGAGATGGACGGTTATCCATCAAATTTTCATGATACCACACTGCCGCCACCAGTAACAACTCCATTTTTAATGTACAAAGAATTGATTTAAATTCAATGTATACTTGGAGTATTTATTGTTGCTGATATTTTTAAGTATTTATTTCACTCCATAATTATAAGAAGGAGCTTGTAGCTCATTGGTAACACCTTGCACTGCTGAACCAAGCCACCAGAGTTTAAATCCCCTGCCCCACATTATTTTTAATATTATTTTGTTTTTGATTTTTTTAGAATACCAACCGTTACACGTGTGTTTCTCACAAATTTCCTTCTACACATAAAAAGTTAGATGCACCATAAATCACCCCAGGAGACCCCCCACCCATCGACCCTCCGACTCGGCCCGACTCGGGCCGGCGCCGCCGGACTCGGCCGGACGGCCGAGTCGCCAACATAGAAGTTGAACATCTTGACCTAGTCAACCCCCCTGCACACACTAAATTTCTAGATCGGTTACAGAGAGCACATTAAACCTCTTTTACTCCAAATTTTAATGATTTTTATATAATTTTTACATTTTATTAATTAAAAACCCTAACCCTAGCCTAACCCTATAAATACACCCCTACCCTCTACCCTCTCATCCTAAATTTCTGAGTCCACTCTCCCAAAATTCCAAGAGAACTTTGGTACGTTGGAAACGAGCGAAAGGCGAAGCGCTGACGGAATCGACGGCAAAATTCCGGTGATCGTGCTAGGAACTCTCAACGACGATTCGACGCACCGGCAAACCCTCTACTTCCCTCTCACTCTCAAGTGTTGTCCAAACCCGTAAGTCCCCATTTTCTATCTTTCTTTTCTTTCATAAAAATACGAATTTACAAACCCGACGGAATCGGAACAAATCCGATTTCCGATTCGGTTTTCTATAAAATCTCACTTATCAACAATTCCATCATGCTTAAACATCTTTATGTTGACTATTAATCATTTAACAAAAAATTTGAACAAGTTTTATCACATGAAATGATAACGTTTCCATTTATCGTATTTTTTTTACACTTAAATACCACCATGTTTCATTTTCACATTTAACCCTTTAACATTGCTATACCTTAAAGTAGATCACGAGATAATGACCTACCTCCTCACACACTCATATGTAAACATAACACGCTACCTTGAAAACTTAGAATACGATAAAACAAGATTTTACATTTAAATACCATTTTCTTAATAAAACATTTTCTAAAAGTTTTAAGTTTGATACACTTTCAAAACAAATATCTTTTAATAGGAAATACGATATGTTGTGGACATCGATCGTTTATCTAAACCTGATTTTGTGGTGTCTAGGCTAGGCAAGTGAGCTTAGGTAACTTTAAAAGGCCCGTCTCACGATTCGTGAGCGGATCCCTCCTTCCTCACTTGTATTTACCTGGCCACAATTGACGGTGAAGAGGCGATTTGAGGCTTCTAACAACTTGTTGTTTAGACCATTTAGAAATAGTCTAGTTGAAATAGAAAACCCTAGAATCTAAAAATACGGAAAATTGACTTTTGCAAATAAATACCTTTTACTTTATAAAACCGTTTTCTAAAGGATTAGTATTTATAAAATCTTTGCAAAGCGCCACTACAACCCAACTTTGGGGAACCCGTTAGGGATAGTACGGTTTATCGTGCACCCTCGGCTTAGTAGTCCGAGATCCAGACCTCCGCAAGGAGCATTCGGTCTCGAAAGGTTTAAAATACGACATCTTAAGAAAATGAGATTTTTAGAATATAAAATATTTAATGAAATTATTTTTTGTACAAATATATGTATATTTATCATTAAAATATCTATTTTGTTATAATATAAATATTCCACTTTTTCTAAAAATCACAAGAATAAGTTTTACATTAAAATACCATGAATTTCAAATAAAGCAATATTACAGATAAATACCTTTATTTATGTAATTAGGATATTTTCATTAAAAATATCACAAAATAAAATTTCACTCATTAAAGTATAAAGACGAATAATAAATACTTGGGGTGTATCTTGAAAACTATACAAAATTATTTTTACATAAAACCCCCTCAAGTTTTATAAATTACAATAAGGACCTTAGTAAATATAGGACTTCGATTTACATTTCTTCTGTCCGACTCGGGTTTGAGTCTGATCATAATCCGACTTGAATATAATTCAAGTACTATATAAATCTATAATATTCCAATTCAATATGAACACATGAATCCCAGAATCCAGTTATCAATCTATACAACTTGACTGAACCAAACCATGGATATACTTTCCATGTACATGAATCCAGTTTACCTCCATTACATCCGTTACTGATATCATGGTTTTGGTCAGTCATCCAACTTATACAATACAATACAACAATACAATCAAAACACTACGGGGTTTAAGGGGTAGATTGGTGCGGAAGGTGTTAGAAGTGGCACGAGACGGTAAGATTAAGACACCTAACCTATATTCCGTTGCTGTTGAACCGTGGCTTAACGGTTCCTTGTACATTCCGTTTTTCCTGGTTTCTAGCATACTGAGACCCCTCTCGTATACACTGGCATCCTTCCGTACCAAGCTACAAACAACAGCGTGAACACAATATTCTACAATATTATACAACTTTTTAGAAGATACCTCTTATTCTGTAATTTCTAATTCTTCCTTATCTTTGGGACTTACCGAGCGACCGGTTCGCTGACGACATTCTATTTCTTTCTTCTTTGAATGCCGTCAGGTGTTTTGGACCCGTCAGAGATCGAGCCCACCGGTGAAGACTTGGAACAGTTCTACGAAGACCCCGAGCTCTAGACATTGTACCTTGTTCTATTCAGTGTTTTTTTTCATTTCCTGTTATGCCATTGTTTAGGCATCGCTTTTATTTCAGATGTATTTACTTTTCATGTATTGTACAAAAGAATGTTATCAATAAAGTTGCTGTTATTTTTATATCTCTTGTCTCTTGTGATTTACCTTTATATTGCTTAAATACGCTTAGCGTATTTACTTCACAGTAAATACGTAGCGGACCTCGTCGCGTCCCCTTCGCCGTACACCGTAAAGCGGGGCGTGACAAGTTTTGTTGGTGGCCCATGCAGGTCAGAGCTGTATAGAACCATACTATGCAGTTCTGTTCTGTGTGAACAACCTAAGCAATATAACACAAGAACCAGCAACTAAAACATTCTTTACAATTCATGTTTCTTGAATCTTACAAATTTCTATTCCTTGAATCTTATCATTTCATGTATTTAAATCTGTCCTAACCCAAATTTTTCTTCAAAGTATGGATTCCCCGAACAACACCAGCAACAATGTCAAGAACACACCTCCAGCACTACCTCTCACACCAGCTGTTCCTGCGCCAACTACCGAGCAAACAGTGCTACTTGAGGCGATCCGCAGCCTTCTCAAGGGACAACAACAACTCCTGAACCGTCCTGAGACCGACGCACCGGGAGTAAAGCAATTCAGGGCTTTACATCCCAAGCAGTTCTCCGGAAAAGGAAGCCTTCTTGAAGCTGAGGAATGGGCACAGAGTATAGAGGATGATCTGGCGGCAGCACAAGTGCCAGACATAGCTTGGGTCCGTGTGGCGAAACTACAGCTCACGGACAATGCTCGCAACTGGTGGAAGGCGGAAGAAAGCCGTCTGGTACAGCCTATTGAATGGAAGACTTTTCGCGAGAAGTTCGACGCGAAATACTTCCCTGTGACTGCCAGGTTTGCAATGGAGCAGCAGTTCATTCATCTACAACAGGGTTCGATGTGGGACAAATCAGTAGATGAGTACGACGCTGAATTCACCATGCTAAACCGGTAAGATATGTCACAACAGTTCAATTTTTAAATCTCACATACTACACAGCTAACACAATCCTTTAAATAGATTCGCGGCACACTTGATACCGACGGACGAGATCAGAGCCCGTCGCTTTCAACAAGGACTGGACACGGAGATTCAAGCTGCTCTAGCCACGGGAAAATTTCTGACTCATGAGGATGCTCTGGAAGCTGCCCGCAGTTATGATGCAGTGATAAAAGCAAGGGGCAGACCTCAGTCTGCAGGAGTCAAGCGCCCAGCCAACTAGATGGCAGGTGGAGCCTCGTCCAGGCCACCTTTCGTGCCAAGGCGACCCGGAGTACCGAACCATCGTCCCAGCCCAGCCTTTTGCACTTACTGCAAGAGAACTGGACATATGGTGAAAGACCGCCGTCGAGCCAACCATCTTTGCTTAGTCTGCGGCTCAGCTACTCATGATATTGGGTCCTGTCCCCAAAGACAAAACCCAGTTGCTGCACCCAGGCCAGCAATCCTGCATTACCTGTACCACCCAGAGGACCACAAGCTGCACCACCTCCTCGTCAGTTTCATCAAGCTCAAAGGAACGTTCCGAGGAATGCTCCTCAGGCCAGGAGGAATGTACCAAGGCGACAGGCTTTCACGATGTCCGTGGAAGAAGCTGAGGCCACTGGCCAAGTCATCACTGGTAAACTTTTCTTTTCTAACTTTGCTTTTCTATTCTGCTACTTAGCTACATATTTTTTCTATACCTAAAACATATCCCACATACCTTAGGTCCAATCTTAGTATCCTCAATCCCTGCACTAGCACTGTTTGATACTAGAGCATCACACTGCTTTATGTCACAACGGTTTGTCCTGTAAGTCCACGTTGCCAATCCCGGTTCTTGCGGGGAGGCGGAAACGGTATAAAAATCAAATTTTTAGCGCATGGGGCAACATGGACTAACAAAGTCGGGATCTTTTCTAAACTAAACTAGCAAGAAAGCTAAAGAGAGTTAGCTACTTGGAAAAGAGGTTATACCTAACTTGAACTCCTTCTTCTCGAAACCTTTGTAGGGGTTGATAGTGCTTTCCTCGTCGCCTTCTTCCGTCAAAGATGGATCCACCTGAGGGTTCAACTTTCGGGCTCTTTCTCGAACTTTGAGTGAACTAGGATCTTTGGCTTGCCAAACCTCTAACCCTAGAGTGAGTAGAGAGTGGCTTTGGGGTGTTTTTATCTCAAGGAGATGGATTCTCAACACATGAGAAGGGAGCTCCTTGAACTAGAGGAGGAGGAAGAAGAAGAGAGGAGAGAGAAGAGTTATGATAGAATGAGCAATTCTTTTCATTTTACAACCATAACTAAAATGAAAAGAATTATCAAATTAACAATAATAATAAAAATGAAATAGTTGATGGATGGTTTGGAATGACCATTATCATTACATTCATTAAATGGTTTTGCTAGAATCAAAGAGCATCTTTGATATGTAATGATGATGGTCAAACTTTCAACCATGGTCAACTAGTCAACCTTGGTCAACAAGTCAACAAACCCAACCATGACACAATTTCATTTAATTAATATTATTAATTGATATATCATAAATTCATTAGGGTTTGGAAAAAGACGACTGTCAACTGTGCATACGCACCCGTTCCGAAACCCTAATGAAAATCCTCTTCCTCCGCCTCAATCAACTGTGCATACACACCCGCATTCTTGTTCCGAGGAACATGAATACTAAGAGATAAAATCAACCCGAAAACATATACCAGTGTCTGGCTCAAACCAGAGCCTGCTAGTAATATCTGTCCGGACTCCAAACGTGCACAAGTGCACGGATGAGAACGAACCCTGTCGCAAAACCATGCGACCTCTACTCAGTTTTGCCCAGAGGCGAATAGCCCTCTGTGTGGGACTCTAAAGACTCGACACTACGCTGGCAGTGGGTTTAACCACAGACCGCAAGCGGCACTAGCTGTGCGTAACGGTCCCCAGGTAGATGCCGATAAGAAGACTGACGAGGTGAACCCCATCTGAACTCCTACTGAGTCTGAATGTGACAGTCTCCGTACAGTCCGGTCTGTTCGTCTGATACATCGCATGTCGGGCCTAGGGGGCGGTAAACGTCAGTCCACTAATAGCGGTACAAGTCGTGTCGGAGTGAAGCCCAAAACACCCTGAGATAACACTGGAAACCTACCAGTATATCTCGCTTGCCCTGGCCAGGGACTACTCGTGTAATGGCTCTTCTAGACACAGCGCGATGTCAACCCCCAATACCGGGAGAGACGAATCCTGTCTAACCGTCACTTCCTCCAAGTGCTTCGGGACTGCACCCAACTACCACCTGTTTGCACGACTCCTTTGAGCCGTGGTAGGGTAGTAATCAAAATACAGTAGGAACACACTCGAGGCGAAGTGCCAGTGTCAAGTCAGCGGACTAAGCTGTACTCATGTCACCTGGGAACTGATAACTGACGATAGGTATAATACCAACTTGTCAGTTCCCGACGAGTCCTGTCCAGTGTACTCGTAACCTAACGAGCACCCGCATACTATCTCAAGTACGACCTACTGACGGCTGTGGGACAGACCGTCTCCCACACTGGGATGAGAAGCGCATGCGCCAGTCTACTCCAGAGTATCGATGCCCTGTCTCGATAGTCCTGCGACTAGGGACCTGTATAAGGATATGCTTATAGATTACCCAGCCCCCACTAGTGTGACTGCCATCACAACGCTGGTAATCAAGCAAAGATCCTAAGGGCTCCACTAATGCGTATAGGTTATATGATAAAATAAACACATGTACACATTGAAGTAGAAACAAACCAAGTAGCATACTACTATTTTGAGCAAGATTGTATATACAAGGTGAATATCCCAAGCTTCCATTAAGTAATATACAAACCAGTATGATACAGTAATGGCCTCTAGGACATATACACTAACATGTCCGAACCCATGCGATTCCAGTCTCACCGCTTGTATCCAGCTGGAATGCCAGTTCAGGAAATGGCGTTCTAAAGGCAACTATGGGATACAGCTTGTGTCCAGTCGTCGTCTGCAGCAAAGAATTTTATGCTGACTTCAAAGTGCTGGACATACCGAACTTCGATGTGGTTCGAGGAATGGATTGGCTTGGAACTTTTTATGCTACCATAGACTGTAGTCAAAGGAGGGTAGTATTCGAGATTCCAGACCATCCGGTCTTCTATTTCAAAAGCGGAGACCGTACACTGGAGCCAAGTACCTACAAAGCGAAGCCAAGAGAAGCAGTAGTTGCAGCAGCTCAAGCAGAGGAAGAATCAAGGCCAGATGTGGTTCGAGAGTTCGACGATGTATCTCCTGATGATATATCAGGTTTGCCTCTCGATCGAGCTCTTGAATTCAGTATTGATTTAGTACCAGGAGCACAACCGGTGATCAAAGAACCCTATCGTTTAAGTTCAGAAGGTTTGAAGGAAGTCCGAACACAGTTGGACGAATTACTGGCGAAAGGATGGATTCGTCTCAGCACTTCAAGTTGGGGATCACCTGTACTACTTGTGAAGAAGAAGGAAGGTTCATACAGAATGTGCATCGATTATAGAGCCTTGAACGAAGTCACTATAAAGAACAAGTATCCACTCCCGCGCATCGATGATTTATTCGATCAGCTAAGTGGATCTTGTGTTTTCTCTAAATTAGATCTTCGTTCAGGTTATCATCAAGTGAAGGTCAAGGAAGCTGATATTCACAAAACAACTTTCAGAACTCGCTATGGACATTACGAATTTCTAGTGATGCCATTTGGAGTGACCAACGCACCCGCAATATTCATGAACCTAATGAATCAAGTTTTCCGGGAGTACTTAGACAGGTTTGTTGTCATCTCCATCGAAGACATCCTGGTGTATTCTAAGAGTCGGAAAGAACATGCTGAGCACCTACGAATTGTCCTAGAAACTCTTCGACAACATCAGCTTTATGCCAAGTACAACAAGTGCGAGTTTTGGTTAAAGCAAGTTGGTTTTCTTGGACATATCGTATCAGGAGAAGGAATCTCTGTGGATCCAGCAAAAGTTTCAGCAGTTAGCGAATGGCCTACACCAAAGTCAGTGAAGGATATTCGAAGTTTCTTGGATTTAGCTGGATATTACAGAAGGTTTATTGAAGGCTTTTCAAAGATAGCAACACCTCTGACCAAGCTCACACGAAAAGATGAAGAATTTGTGTGGTCAGAAGCATGCGAACAAGCTTTCGTAGAACTCAAGTTAAGGTTGACATCAGCACCTATTCTCGTCATACCGGATCAATCTGGAGGATTCGAAGTGCATTGCGATGCATCCGGTAAGGGATTAGGATGTATTCTACATCAGCACGGTAAGGTTGTGGCTTATGCTTCAAGACAGCTGAAGATTCATGAGCGCAATTATCCGACGCATGATTTGGAATTGGCAGCCGTCATCTTTGCTCTCAAGATTTGGCGCCATTACCTACTTGGTGAACGAGTGAACATCTACACAGATCATAAAAGTCTAAAGTACGTATTTACTCAAAAGGAGTTGAATATGCGGCAGAGAAGATGGTTAGAACTCATGGCGGACTTTGACATCAACTTGCAATATCACCCAGGGAAGGTGAATGTAGTACCTGATGCTCTTAGTCGCCAACCATTATCGATGAATCTCACCGCTCAGTGGAAGCTTCAACAAGACTTGCATCAGATGGAGATTGAAGTAGTCATGCCAGGTAATGCTTCAACTTTGATGAATTTACAAGTTCAATCAACCATTGTCAATCAGATCAAAGCAGCTCAAGTAAGCGATTCTAAGTTGCAAAAGATCAGAGAACAAGTGGAGAATGGACTCAGAACAGACTTCATCATCCATGAAGACGGATCTTTGAGATACGGCAGCAGATTGTGTATACCAAAAGGTCCTGTTCGGGAAGAGTTAATGAAAGAAGATCACAACTCTCCCTACTCAGTACACCCTGGAGGTACCAATATGTACAAAGATCTACGTCAGAATTATTGGTGGCATGGAATGAAGCGTGAAGTAGCCAGAAGCGTCGTAAAATGCTTGGTGTGTCAGCAAGTAAAGGCTGAACATCACAGGACTGCTGGATTACTTCAACCGTTACCAATCCCAGAATGGAAGTGGCAACATATCATGATGGATTTTGTGACTGCTCTTCCTCGCAGCACAAAGGGTAATGATGCCGTATGGGTCATTGTGGATCGACTCAAAAAGTCGGCTCATTTCATCCCATTTCGAGTTGGCCAATCTACTGAGACACTAGCAAAGAAGTACATGGAGGTAATAATCTAATTAAGATTTAAACTCTTCATAATGTACTATCTCTGATACCCATGAAATCATACAGGAAATTGTGAGACTTCATAGAGTACCAGTCTGCATTGTCTCCGATCGTGACACCCGGTTCCATTCGCAATTTTGGCAGAGTCTGTAAGCAAGCTTGGGAACAAGTCTGAACTTCAGCACGGCTTATCATCCACAAACAGATGGTCAGTCAGAACGAACTATTCAGATCTTGGAGGATATGCTCAGAGCATGTATGCTAGACTTCAAAGGATCGTGGGAAGATCACCTACATCTTGTGGAGTTTTCGTACAACAACAGCTACCAATCAAGCATAGGAATGACACCTTTTGCAGCACTGTATGGAAGGAAGTGTCAATCGCCATTAAGTTGGGACGACATTGGAGATAGGGAACTTCTTGGACCAAAGATGATAGTAGCGACTGTTGATATGGTTCGTACTATCAGGAAAAGAATGCGCATAGCCCAAGATCGACAGAAGCACTGGGCTGATGCGAAGAGACGACACTTGGAGTTCCAGCCAGGAGATCACGTATTCTTGAAATTATCTCCGAACCACGGAGTGATCCGATTTGGAAGACGGGGTAAACTAAGTCCGAGATATATTGGACCGTTCGACATACTCGAACGAGTCGGTGAAATGGCATACCACTTAGCGCTTCCACCTTCATTGGAAGGAGTGCATAATGTGTTCCACATATCCCAACTCAGAAGGTATGTGAATGACCCCAGCCATGTTCTCGATCATTCCGAGCTCACTATACATCCCGATTTGTCTTGTGAGCAACAGCCTGTGGAGATCATGGACAGGAAGGTGAAGACACTTCGGAACAAGGAAGTTAACTTGGTTCGAGTGATGTGGAGGAAAGACACTCCAGGAGAGTCCACTTGGGAAAGGGAGGATGAAATGCGTACTAGATATCCACACCTCTTTGTAAACTAGTCCTCAAATAAAAGTTGTAAATTTCGAGGACGAAATTTTCGTAAGGAGGGTAGACTGTAACAACTCCATTTTTAATGTACAAAGAATTGATTTAAATTCAATGTATACTTGGAGTATTTATTGTAGCTGATATCTCTTTAAGTATTTATTTCACTCTATAATTACAAGAAGGAGCTTGTAGCTCATTGGTAACACCTTGCACTGCTGAACCAAGCCACCAGAGTTCAAATCCCTTGCCCCTCATTATTTTTAATATTATTTTGTTTTTGATTTTTTTAGAATACCAACCGTTACACGTGCGTTTCTCACAAATTTCCTTCTACACATAAAAAGTTAGATGCACCATAAATCATCCCAGGAGAGCCCCCACCCATCGACCTTCCGACTCGGCCGAGTCGGCCGGCGGACCGGCCGACTCGGCTGAGTCGGCCACTGGACTGGCCGACTCGGGCCGGCGCCACCGGCCGGACTCGGCCGGACGGCCGAGTCGCCAACATAGAAGTTGAGCATCTTGACCTAGTCAACCCCCCTGCATACACTAAATTTCTAGATCGGTTACAGAGAGCACATTAAACCTTTTTTACTCCAAATTTTAATGATTTTTATATAATTTTTACATTTTTTAAATTAAAAATCCTAACCCTAGCCTAAACCTATAAATACACCCCCTACCCCCTACCCTCTCATCCTAAATTTCTGAGTCCACTCTCCCAAAATTCCAAGAGAACTTTGGTACGTTGGAAACGAGCGAAAGGCGAAGCGTTGACGGAATCGACGGCAAAATTACGGTGATCGTGCTAGGAACTCTCAACGACGATTCGACGCACCGGCAAACCCTCTACTTCCCTCTCACTCTCTAGTGTTGTCCAAACCCGTAAGTCCCACTTTTCTATCTTTTTTTTCTTTCATAAAAATACAAATTTACAAACCCGACGGAATCGGAACAAATCCGATTTCCGATTCAGTTTTCTATAAAATCTCACTTATCAACAATTCCATCATGCTTAAACATTTTTATGTTGACTATTAATCATTTAACAAACAATTTGAACAAGTTTTATCACATGAAATGATAACGTTTCCATTTATCGTATTTTTTTTACACTTAAATACCACCATGTTTCATTTTCACATTTAACCCTTTAACATTGCTATACCTTAAAGTAGATCACGAGGTAATGACCTACCTCCTCACACACTCATATGCAAACATAACACGCTACCTTGAAAACTTAGAATACGATAAAACAAGATTTTACATTTAAATACCATTTTCTTAATAAAACCTTTTCTAAAAGTTTTAAGTTTGATATACTTTCAAAACAAATATCTTTTAATAGGAAATACGATATGTTGTGGACATCGATCGTTTATCTAAACCTGAGTTTGTGGTGTCTAGGCTAGGCAAGTGAGCTTAGGTAAGTTTAAAAGGCCCGTCTCACGATTCATGAACGGATCTCTCCTTCCTCACTTGTACTTACCTGGCCACAATTGGCGGTGAAGAGGCGATTTGAGGCTTCTAACAACTTGTTGTTTAGACCATTTAGAAATAGTCTAGTTGAAATAGAAAACCCTAGAATCTAAAAATACGGAAAATTGACTTTTGCAAATAAATACCTTTTACTTTATAAAACCATTTTCTAAAGGATTAGTATTTATAAAATCTTTGCAAAACGCCACTACAACCCACCTTTAGGGAACGCGTTAGGGATAGTATGGTTTATCGTGCACCCTCGGCTTAGTAGTGCGAGATTCAGACCTCCGCAAGGAGCATTCGATCTCGAAAGGTTTAAAATACGACATATTAAGAAAATGAGATTTTTAGAATATAAAATAGTTAATGAAATTATTTTTTGTACAAATATATGTATATTTATCATTAAAATATCTATTTTGTTATAATATAAATATTCCACTTTTTCTAAAAATCACAAGAATAAGTTTTACATTAAAATACCATGAATTTCAAATAAATCAATATTACAGATAAATACATTTATTTATGTAATTAGGATATTTTCACTAGAAATATCACAAAATAAAATTTCACTCATTATAACTATAAAGACGAATAATAAATACTTGGGGTGTATCTTGAAAACTATACAAAAGTATTTTTACATAAAACCCAAGTTTTATAAATTACAATAAGGACCTTAGTAAATATAGGACTTCGATTTACATTTTTTCTGTCCGACTCGGGTTTGAGTCTGATCATAATCCGACTTGAATATGATTCAAGTACTATATAAATCTATAATATTCCAATTCAATATGAACACATGAATCCCAGAATCCAGTTATCAATCTATACAACTTGACTGAACCAAACCATGGATATACTTTCCATGTACATGAATCCAGTTTACCTCCATTACATCCGTTACTGATATCATGGTTTTGGTCAGTCATCCAACTTATACAATACAATACAACAATACAATCAAAACACTAGGGGTTTAAGGGGTAGATTGGTGCGGAAGGTGTTAGAAGTGGCACGAGACGGTAAGATTAAGACACCTAACCTATATTCCGTTGCTATTGTACCGTGGCTTAACGGTTCCTTGTACATTCCGTTTGCCCTGGTCTCTAGCATACTGAGACCCCTCTCGTATACACTGGCATCCTTCCGTACCAAGCTACAAACAACAGCGTGAACACAATATTTTACAATATTATACAACTTTTTAGAAGATACCTCTTATTCTGTAATTTCTAATTCTTCCTTATCTTTGGGACTTACCGAGCGACCGGTTCGCTGACGATATTCTATTTTTTTCTTCTTTGAATGTCGTCAGGTGTTTTGGACCCGTCAGAGATCGAGCCCACCGGTGAAGACTTGGAACAGTTCCACGAAGACCCCGAGCTTTAGACATTGTACCTTGTTCTATTCAGTATTTTTTTCATTTCCTGTTATGCCATTGTTTAGGCATCGCTTTTATTTCAGATGTATTTACTTTTCATGCATTGTACAAAAGAATGTTATTAATAAAATTGCTGTTATTTTTATATCTCTTGTCTCTTGTGATTTACCTTTATATTGCTTAGATACGCTTAGCGTATTTACTTCACAGTAAATACGTAACGGACCTCGTCGCATCCCCTTCGCCGTACACCGGGAAGCGGGGCATGACACCACCCGCAGGTGTGCAGAATATATCGCGTATATCTCTCCAAGAGAGATGCTACCCTTCACGTGGTCCCCTTCCTACTTGTCTTCTATTCCACCAGCCAATGGGGTTAATTTTGAAATCAAACCCCAATTTATCAAACTGTTGCCCAAATTTCACGGGCTTGAGTGCGATAACGCATATGTTTTTATAAACAAATTCGAAAACGTATGTGCAATGATTGGCACGTCACGACTTTCTATGGATGCTGTGCGTTTACGTCTTCTCCCTTTTTCTTTGTGCGATCTAGCCGAGAAATGGCTTTATAACACTGCCGCACATTCTATTTCTAAATGGGACGAATTCGTTGTAGCATTCCATAAGAAATTTTATCCCAATCATAAGACAGCCCGTGTTAGGAGCGAAATCAATCAGTTTACCCAGCTTCCTAATGAACCATTTTGGAAATGCTTTGAACGGTTCAAGGATCTGCTTGTCCAATGTCCTCATCACGGAATCCACCGATGGGATATGTGTCGAATTATATATGTGGGTATTGATCCCGCAACAAAACAGATGCTTGAAACCATGTGTCAATGTCAATTCCTGTCGAAAGATGATGGTGAAGCTTGGAAATTCCTAGAAAATTTTACTGAACACACTTTACAATGGGAAAGTGTTAGACCTATATCATCTAGGGAAGGTATTCATGAGCTCAAGGTTTCCATCACAATGAAAGCCAAAATGGCCGCGATACAAAGGAAACTCGACGCTATAGAAAACAGAATCTCTTCAGCCTCCCTAAACCAATACATGCTTCCCCAAATCGTGTGTGGTTGCTGTTCTGATTCATCACACTTGACGGAAGAATGTCCTATGAATGCACCGTTTCAAGGTCACGAGCAAACTAATGCTGCTTTTCAGCTGCGACCTAGAAACGATCCTTATTCTTCTACGTACAATCAGGAATGGAGGAATCATCCTTATTTTGCTTGGAACCAAAACCAAAACCAAAATCAAAACCAGTTCCAAGCAATTATCAAAGATCTCCTCCACAGCAACAGCAACCACCATCACAGAGTCAGCACCCCTTTCAGTCATAAAATTTTCAAAACCCGGCCAATAATTCTTTCCAAACGACCGGTACCGATAACTCCTCTTCACTCGCACAAACTTTGGATTTGTTTATGAAACATTCGATCCAAATGTCGGCTGATATGAGGTCCTCTATTGATTCCATAAAGAAAGACTCCGCCTCCCACGGTGAGAGTATTAAATCAATAGAATCCCAAATTGCATAGTTGAATGCCGCGATGAGTGCGAGAGAAAAAGGAAAACTTCCATCTCAACCCTTACCGAATCCTGGCCACTCACAAAGTCATAATGTGAGTGCCGTTACCACGTTGAGATCAGAAAGAGTATTGAACAATCAAATGGGTGAACAGATTGATAATGAGGAATCAATTGAAACCCCGGCTTCCACTTCTTGCCCTATTTCGTCTAGTCTTCCACCTTCTTCCGAGCCTATTCTCCGTTTTCCCCAAGGCTCGAACCCTCAGCCCACTTCGACAAATCTATCTAAAGCGATCCCCACTCCAAATTTGCGATCCATTCCATCCCCACAATCTTCTCCAATATTGGACCCAACCCTTATTGATAAAGCACCTTATCCAAACAGGTTAAGGGGCAACAGACCAAGTCCATAAATGGAGAAGATTGTGGAAATTTTTAAGCAAGTTAACATAAACATTCCTTTCCTAAATGCTATTCAACAAGTTCCATCTTATGCAAAAATCCTAAAGGACTTGTGCACCAGGAAGAGAAAAGTTCAAGTACCTAAAAAAGTTTTCCTTACGAGTAATGTGAGCACTGCATTTACACAACAACTACCCAAGAAACGAAAGGACCCCGGAAGTCCTACAATTTCTATTTCTATTAGGGGTAAAAATATCAATCGTGCTCTAGTCGATTTAGGTGCTAATGTTAACTTGCTTCCGTATTCTGTTTATGAGCAATTAGGGATCGGAGAGTTAAAACCGGCACATTGCACTCTTCAGATGGCCGATCGATCTATCACCCAACCTAGGAGTGAGCTAGAGGATGTGTTAATCAAAGTCGGGGAATTTATATTTCCTGTGGACTTTATCGTTATAGATACACAACCTGTAGCAAACCCACGAAACCAAATTCCGGTGATTTTAGGTCGGCCTTTTCTTGCGACTTCCAACGCTGTAATCAATTGTCGTAACGCTCTATGAAACTATCCTTCGGGAAAATGTCAATTGAGTTTAACATTTACAAGTTGGGAAGTGAACCCTCCGAACCCTATGCTCATGTGTGTTCTATCGAAACAATAGATTCCGACAGCAGCGAAATTGAAGAGCTTCACGATACTGATCTCGACTCCGCTATTACGTTGTTGTTCGGGTCAACATCTAACGCTAAATGTGAACCTTTTAAGGAGTCCGAGTATCATCCCATTCTTTCCGATGAGATTATTATTCGGGATATCAATGAAAGATTTGAAGAAATCTTCGCTGAAGAACTCGCATTTTTAGAAGACATGGGCGTTGTGATGAATCAACCCCAACCCAAAGAAGTTGAACCGCCACATCTTCTTATCAAGACTGAGAATGCGAGTAATCGATCATCATTACTTCGTCTCTACAAACCGAGACGTAAGCCTTTTCCATTACACCTCTTATCTCCTCCTTACTTCTTCACGCCAATAGGCGGCATGTTCTTCCACCAACCTTGGTGCTTCATCGATAAAATTTTTGAATGGTTGGTGTTGACTTTTGGTCTTTGTAAGGCTTTACTTTGACCAATAATTTTAACCCCCTCATAATTTTAAATGCTTAATACGATTTTACTCAAGTTTGGGGGGGGGGATATTTCGGCTCTTGAAAGAAATTTTTTACAAAATTACGAGCCAGAAATAAGTTTGGGGGAGGATTTCACTGTCATTATTTTTGTTGCTCCCGTTAATAACCTTTCCTGCCAAGTCTACAGGTTTTTGAGATTTAAAAGATGCAACAGTGAGGACACTGCTGCAAACAGGTTTGGGGGAGGTTTGTGCTTATTTACGCGATACTTTGCATTATACTATATATAAGCACAAAAAAATTTTGATAATGAAAGTTTGAAAGTGAAAATTTACATATGAAAGATAGAAATAGTTTGAGAAAAACAAGAAAGTTAGAGCTTTTCTTAAACAAAATTAGTAATAAGTAGTTATGAGCTGTTGTCCCAAGGGTTAGTAAGATGAAGGAAATTACTAATCTGAGGATAAAAATAATCCTGAAAAATAGTTCCTATTCTGGAAGCCAAACATTTGAACGTTGATACCCTACTATACGCACTTACACACATCTTGAAACTCGGGATAGTAGAGGATACCTTGAAATCTCTTGTTTAAAAACCAAAGTATGAAGAAAATAAAAGTGGAGAATAAAAGATAAAATGGTGAAAAGAAAAATGAACACTGGTTTTGTTATCACCGAGGCAGCAATAAAAAAAATTGTGAGGGTGCTTTATCACCTAGTGCCTTAGACCAACTGGTTTGGGAACCACTGCTAAGCCTTAGGTGTTGCAAGACGAGGAGAAGCACCTAATTAGCAAGCACATAAGTAATCGGTCGGTTAGTACCTCAAGAAGTATTAACGGTCACATAAAAAATGTATGAGCATATTCCATATAAATATCAATTAAAAAGTACTAAAGTAGATGGACAAGAGTATGATTTCTTGAATTGAATTCTCCGAGTGTAGGGATGTCCAGTTCACACACGTAGGGGTATATGATCAATGTTTGGAGGAAAGATAGGGAGGAAAACTAAAGGCGATGTTTTATTGAGGGATGATGTGATTTCTAACATTTTTTATTACCATTAAGATAGGGCTCATAGCAACTGAAAAGCTGGTATAGTTGGAAACTCTTATTTTCAAGTTTTTTCTTTTATAGTTCTTATCTTTATATGTAACTTTCACCATCTTTCTTTTATTATAGGATTTTGTGGGTGTAATCAGCTGAAAACCCTCAAGAGACAACACTCCTCCTACTAGGGACACCTAGTGGTTTTACGGCTTGTTGCACGTGCTCAGTGCAATCGTGTTGCCTACGAAAGTGTGCTTAGCTTCTTCTTTTTCTCCTTCTCTTGAATAACTAGTTTGCTCGGGACGATCAAAGATAAGTTTGAGGGTATTTGTTCAGTTGATAAAACTGCACATTTAATATGACATTTTCCCTACTATTTCTATATAATAAAAGGTGTTTATTATAAATATAACACATATGAAGGTTTATCTGCAAAAATACTATTTTCATATGTTTATATTTTATAATTAACATTATGTAGGAAAAAGTAAGCATATAATATCCATGTAACATTTGACCCATTTAAATATGCTTACTTATTAAATACTTTTGACCAATTCTTAAAACTAAAATATCATGGCAAATGGTTAAAAATAATATCTCAATAAAAACAAATTCTACTAATATCATTTATTGAGATAATTGTGCAGGAATTATATCATGACTAAAATCAAGGAAATTCAAGTTGGCAAGATCAAATCTGCCGAAAATATTCAAGTAAATTGAAGAAACTAATTCTGGCAGAAATGTAGAAAAAAATTTCAAATTCTAGATACTCAAAAGATTACCAAGTGTTACAGATATGAAGCTAAAAAAATTAGAGACCATGATCTCACCAAAAGGGTGCGGATCCGCGGCCAAACCTATCCAATGGCCGCGGTTCCGCCGCGGATTTGAGGAGTTAAGATGTGGGATTTTGGTGGTTAGGATCCTAACAACTAGTTTCCATATTACGAAACTAGGGTCCTGGCTCTGTGACTATAAATAAGGACCGAGAGCTGCTTGGAAAAATCATCAAGCTGAAGAGATCGCGAAGTCCACGACAGGCTCACGCATCCAGGCTGATCATCAACTGTTCATCTACCTCCTTAGAAGAGATCGAGAAGCAAACTAGTATTTTGTAATCATTTTCTAAGGGAACAAAGTGTAAATGATTTTTGTTGATTAATAAAGGTAGTAGTTTTCTTATTCTATCTCTTTGTAGTTTTTAATATGATTTCTCTCACCATCTCTTCTTCTCCCAACATGCGCGAGTAATTCTTCGCTTGTTAGGGTTCATGGGATTAGGGTAGGTTAATGGATGATGAAGATCCTTAAACTCTTTTTAAGTCCTATAAAGTTTATAAAATTTATCAAAAGAATAGTTAACATCCTAATTGGGCGCGATATCAATTCATTGATTATCGCGACGACGATTAGAGATTAGATTAACTATTGTTTTGGTAAAGGCTCGATATGAACGGAGTTCCATGTCGAGATAGGGGTTAAGAGTGGGAACCCTTTTTCCCTCCAGAAACCCTAACCTACATGCATCACTATCGTTCTAGTTTTAAATCCATTAAAGGATAAAAAGAGTAATCTTTAATTAATCATCCATAACTACTAAATCCCAATGAACCCTACAAGCCCCCTTTTAATATTAAACTTACATTCGTAATTAATCTAGATCTATATTTTGCATCCATATTTAACGTAGATCTAGAAACTATTTCCACTATTCTTTATTCCTCCTCCTTCTCTTCTCAACACGCCTAAAGTAAGATTAAAAGATTCAGCGTTTCCCTGAGGACGACCCGTACTCATCTCGGTCTAGCTACGCGCGACACCGTTCTGATTGCGGTTACTACAAACACTTCTTTAAAACAGATCAATCAATAACTATTGAAGCATGACACATTTTTTATATTCTTGATATTATCAACCTTTAGCCATTCTTCATATCATTCTACACTATACATTCTCTTTCCTCCTTTACTCTCTCTTTTTCTTCCTCAAACTCTAAACACTCTCATGAGTTGAGAAACCTAGGATTATTGAGATAATCTAATCCAATAAACATTCTCTACATCATCTAAGCTACCTAGATTAGCAAACTAAGTACTTTAGTTACCTCACTTTTGAGGTTAGATCTTAAGCCATAGACTCTCGGGTGGATCGTCTTCGACACGAGGAGGCCGATGACCAAGTTTGATCCGTACTAACGAGGAGCTCAAGAAGAGGATAAGAAGACCCGAAGGACCATCTACAAAGGTTGTAATCCCAGCCTAGTAGATAAATCTCTAGTTAGGATTTATTTAGTTAAGTGTTTGGGCTTATATCCTGGGATTTTAGTGTATTGTGCTTAAAGTTTTTAAAGTTTTTGATTCCGCTAAGCCGTAGTTGATATGGCAAGGAGCACACTTACACTTACAGACCGGGTAGCGGGATCCCAGTGTGATGGCCCCTGATATGTTCAAAAAAGCCTAAAAATTATTTTCAAACACAACGCACAGATCACATAATGAGTTCGCATAATATGTTTAACCAGTTAATCAGATGTTCTCTCGCCTCAAAAGAGAGAGATAATTAACGGCAGTTTTGTCCGCGGCTGCCAGAGATTAGAATCCCCACAATCAATAAACCCTCTTCTAACCATATGCAGGGGGAATCTGTACACGCTTGAAATACGTGCGTATCCATCTCCATGGGGTAACGAAAAACACTCTACAGTTCTATTTTTCTTTCAATTCCAAACTTTTGAAAGTGAGCATAGGCAAACATTGACACATGAATTATTGGTAAGCGATTGGATGGTCGTAGATACAAGATGGCGGTAGGCCTTGTGGTGGAGTAAACACATCAGAAAATTCATTTAGAATTTCCTTAATGTAGGATGGTAGATTGGGTTAAGGAGTAGCAGTTTGGAGTTCATTTATTTGAAAAAGAAAACCACGATGTGTGATTAGCTTGGATCCTTGCAACATGGAGATTCCAGCAGAAATTCGTTCACCATACAGGGATTGCTTGATTCCATTAAGGTGAAACTCCATTTTCAGGTTACTAAAACCCTAAAGGATAGGACCTAAAGTGCATAACCAATAAGCCCTGAGGAAGGCATCACATCCGGCTAAAGGTAAAAGATAAACATCAGTAGAGATGGGAATACCTTGGAGTTGAATTGGAACCTCGTTGCATCGGTGCACGCTATGAACTTTGTCACCATTCGCGACCATTATGGCAAGAGCACTGTTGGAAGTCTTAGAAATTCCTGCCTTCTTCGCAATAGTCAGATCAAGAAAAGTATTGATGCTCCCACTATCAATCAGAACATTGATTTTGCAACATTCAAGAAAGGCAGTTACTCACATCATCTCCGCATTTTGAGTTCTCGCGATGGCTTGTAAAGAAATATAAGGGAAATTCTCCACCCCATTGGAAACATCCATATCAATTTCATGACAAGGATCTATGGATGTTTCTAACATGAAGAGATTTGGTCCTAGCATTTATGGCCTGGAACAAATTTATCATCGCAATTATAACAAAGGACTCGGTCACGTCACTCTTTCATTTCAGCAAAAGAAAGCTTATTTATAGCCGGGGTTGGACCTCTAGAGGTTGTCGGGGTGACACTTGAATTCACTTGAGCAGTCTAGCGAGTCATCGATTGAGATTTGCGGCTTTTCTCTTGCATATGTGCAAGCGCAATAGCTTCAGTGAGAGATCCTGGTTGAAGCATCTTGATAACACTTTTGATTTCTTCTTTGAGCCCGCTGATAACGGAAAACACGAAATCAGCAACTAAGGAAATCTCTCCCAGATTCTACCCTAGGTCAAATTAAGACATTTTGCATATAGGGTTGCTCTAGATATCACATAAGGGATCCATGGACCAAGAATCAACAAAATCCATCATATTGTGGCCGCAATTTGCGGCCACGAGGAATAAATCTGCGGCCACATTTGAAGAGGAGGGGCTCAGGTTTCAGGGGGTGCTTCTAAGTTGTTTGCTCGTCTTACAGTGAAGAGAACTTATTTTATGGGTCTCTTGGGTCATCCCAGATTCCATTAGATCATCACAATCTGTCAAAAATCCGATGTCGGGAAATCCTAACTTCGTGTTTTGGGTTCTAGTCTCTGTTCTTGGCCAGTAAAATCATCACTAAGGTCTTACAAATACTCACTACACATCAATAACCATATCACAAGTCCACACATCCACTAACATGATCTTGGAACATTTCAAGATCACAAATCTAACTAATTTGAACTCTTAACTAAATTAGGATATACTAAATATAAACAACTTAACTAAAAGTGTATGGATTACCTCATTTGGCAACCTAAGAAAGTGAGAAAAAAATCAGATAAACCATCTATTTGATCGGCTAAGGCTTTAAATTGCTCTTAGTAAGCTTCAACTATAGTGGTTTGACGAAGTTTTGTGAGCTCTCCTACAGAATCATCATACTCTGTTGGACCAAATCAACGTTCAAACACGCCTTAACAAATGATGGCCAATTATCAAGCGCGACGGCATGTTGAAGATACTTGTAGTATTGCAACGCTTTCACTTTGAGAGAGAATGATGCATACAACAATTGTTGGTGTGTCATAATGTTGTACAATAGAAAATATTGCTCGGCTTGCATGATCCATCCCGTCGGGTCTTCGGTTCCATCGTATTTGAGAAGACCAATCTTTAGAGGTTTATAGGAAGTTCCCCCTTCGGGGGCTGTAATAGACAATGCGGTTGAGTTTCTGGCCCGTGATTGTTGTTGGGGTGATTGATGGGAGAGCGAGAGATCACGGATTTGAGCACTCATGGTAGCCATTTCTTGTCGAACTTCTTGGACGAGTTGCTCTAAAGTAGTGGACCGTTGCTCCAATGCTTCTATGCACTCGCGCTGTTGTTGAACGATCTCGACAACATGACAAAGTTTCCATGTCGTCGCTTGATCATCCATGTCGGAGGATCGGATGGCTCTAATACCACTTGATACATACTGGATATGGCCGATTCGAGATGGCTAATCTCCTAATTAACACGTGTTTATTTGGGGAAAATAGTCTGTCTTTATTCTTCTCTCGGTTGCTAAATACAGATACATGATAACAGGAATCTCTCTTATTAAAGAAAATAACAACTAATTCAAAAATGAAAAATAGCAACAACTCCTTGATTTGCTCTAATTATTACTGATGGCTGAAGTGGTCACCAGCATTACATGGGTTAAAGCTCATGCACATATCAATTACCTAATATCATCATGATTCAATTGCTTTATTTTCCAAAGTTCAATTGTGATATATTTCTCGTAGTTTCATAATATTTATTTATCACAATTAATTTATTTCGGATCTCCTATGTGTGATTTGCATTTATTAGGCATTTTTGGGTTTGTTATTTCCACATGTTTGACTGTATTTCTCATTTTGCATTCACACATAAGAGTCCTAGCAGCCCTATCGTTCTCATCATGCGTCAGAAATATTTTGAACACCTTAAACGATTTTTAAAGTGAAATATGAAACTACAAAATTTTAGAGGAGAACATGAAAATATCAAAGATTTAGAGTGAAATATGAAAATATCAAGTTTTAAGGTCTGAAAAATGGAATTTAATAGCTTTTGGGATGAGATATTAAAAAAACCTTACATAAAAACTTAAAAAGAGGGCGGGGGCAAAAACTGAGAAGAAGTCAAACTTTGGAAAGGGCTAGATTTATCCAACTACATCCATGAGATAGACATACCAAAACACCGACCTTCTTGAAAAGGAAGTCATATCCTTGCATAAGACGTCAAGGATCCAATATAATAAAGACTCCAATCAATCAACTCTTATTCTTAAATTTTTCTTCGAGCAAAATTGAGGCATTAAATTATAAAATAAAATAAAAAACAGACATCTAGTTTTCTTTTCTGCAAGCAAACACAGCGTAAGAGAGAGAGATGGGAAAGGGGACAGAGCTGTTCCCGGGAGAACACGGCAAACATGAGGGCTGCAATCAACTTGATTTCCTGCCTGATTATGCTCAATAACGGTAATTCATTATATCATGACACGTGGCGGATGACGTGTCACATTCATAAACCAGTTAGGTCCCTGAGGGCCACGGAAGGGGAACCAGTGTGCTACAGTGGGGGCTTCTCTCAAACCCTGTCTCCGAGATTGCACCCCACTCCTTACCCCCGAGCACTTCAGCAGCCAAGCCAACTGTCCCTTTACTCTACTCCGAGCTATCACAGGCCCGAGCTTTCTCGGCCATCCGGCTCGCCTCCGAGCCTTCCTTCGGGGTGAGCTTTCTCACCCTCCCGGCTCGCCTCCGAACCATCCTTCAGACCGAGCTTCCGTGCCCTCCTGGCTCGCCTCCAAGCCTCCCGCCGCGCTGAGCTTCCTCGGTCTCACTGCCCGACCCGCAGCGCTGATCACAGGCACCAATCACAGGCGCATCCGTCCCGCCTCCGCGAATCTCGCCATGCGCGAGATATCCGCCGGCCACGTCCCGCGTTCCACGCCATTACGATCCCCTATTAACGAGCCTGCCTCGTCATTAATGCGGGATCCCGTCGATCACGCGGGCATGACGTCAAGGGCGTAACGGCCGGCGTGATTCTCGCGCCCGCCTGCCTGTTGCCACCACTATATAAAACCCTCTTTTCAGACAACTCAGGTAAGCCATTCTTTCCTCACTAGGCCGTTACTCTGCTCAGATATCCGTTCTAACTTGATCGTCGGAGGGTCCTCGGTGGTACAACCACCCCGGAACTTCCTTGCAGGTTGCTCGGCCTCAACCACCTCAAACCCATTGAGATCCATACGCTTCAGGAGGCAACCTACAGCCCAATATCAGCCATCCATCATCGCTTGCAGCATATCTACGGAAGGTAACATCTTGACGTGATCCAACTCACGTCAGCTGGCGCCGTCTGTGGGAACGTTGTTCCACTCAACCAAAAGTTCATCTTCTGATCTCCATCACATAGAAAGCGGTCACCGCGACGATCCAAGCACTAGCCGACGCCCCACTCACAATGGCAACGCGGACAGATCACCTCCTCCCCCAGGCGCTATTCACGCCCAGTCTGCACGGATCGATAGGCTCGCGTCCATTATGAATGTCTTTATCCGTGTCCAGACGGCTGGGCACACCCCTTAGGTCACCGCACCCCCATCTTAGGATCGGGGCCCCTACAGGGGTCGAGAAGACACCGCCCGCGCCGGCGCGGCCGAGCACTACCTTGCTATCTCCGGCGGCCACAGGTCCCCCACGGTGAACAACTCAATGACTCGCCGGGTGCCTCACATTCCTGCACCAAGGTCCCATACCCGAGCACCTCGCCCCGATCCTTAGCAGGCCCCTTACGACCCTCCCGCGCTAAGGATCAAAGCCCTCACCAAGAGGCGACTGAGCAGATACCCTGTTCGGTCATCCATGGCTGGTGGTTCACTACCCACTGACGCCAAGGATCAAAGGCCTCGCCAAGAGGCACCGGGCAGCAACCCTGCTAGGCCCGTCCTTAGCAAGCCCCTTACGGCCCCTCCCGTGCTAAGGATCAAAGCCCTCACCAAGAGGCGACTGAGCAGCTACCCTGCTCGGTCTTCCATGGAGGGTAGTTCACTACCCACAACGCCAAGGATCAAAGCCCTCGCCAAGAGGTACCAGGAGGTAACCCTGCTCGGCCCGTCCTTAGCAGGCCCCATACGGCCCCTCCCGCGCTAAGGATCAAAGCCCTCACTAAGAGGCGACTGAGCAGCTACCCTGCTCGTTCATCCATGGCTGGTAGTTCACTACCTACCGACGCCAAGGATCAAAGCCCTCGCCAAGAGGCACCAGGCAGTAACCCTGCTCGGCCCGTCCTTAAGGATCAAAGCCCTCGCCAAGAGGCACCGGAAGGTAACCCTGCTAGGCCCGTCCTTAGCAGTCCCCTTACGGCCCCTCCCATGCTAAGGATCAAAGCCCTCACCAAGAGGCAACTGAGCAACTACCCTGCTCGGTCATCCATGGCTGGTATTTCACTACCTACCGACGCCAAGGATCAAAGCCCTCGCCAAGAGGCACCGGGCAGCAACCCTGCTCGGCCCATCCTTAGCAGGCCCCTTACGGCCCCTCCCGCGCTAAGGATCAAAGCCCTCACCAAGAGACAACTGAGAAGCTACCCTGCTCGGTCATCCATGGCTGGTAGTACACTATCCACAACGCCAAGGATCAAAGCCCTCTCCAAGAGGCACCAGGCAGTAACCATGCTCAGCCCGTCTTTAAGGATCAAAGCCCTCGCCAAGAAGCACCGGGCGATAACCCTGCTCTGCCCGTCCTTAGCAGGCCCATTACGGCCCCTCCCGCGCTAAGGATCAAAGCCCTCACCAAGAGGCAACTGAGCAGCTACCCTGCTCGGTCATCTATGGAGGGTAGTTCACTACCTACAACGCCAAGGATCAAATCCCTCACCAAGAGGCACCGGGAAGCAACCCTGCTCGGCCCATCCTTAGCAGGCCCCTTACGGCCCCTCCCGTGCTAAGGATCAAAGCCCTCACCAAGAGGCAACTGAGCAGCTACCCTGCTCGGTCATCCATGGCTGGTAGTACACTATCTACAGACGCTGAGGATCTGAAGCCCTCCCCATGAGGCCGCATAGTTTCTTACTGCTCGGCGCACCCCCGGCAGGCAGCCTCCTGCCCATCAGACGCTGAGGATCTGAAGCCCTTCTCACGAGGCCGCCGAGTTTCTTCCTGCTCGGCGCATCCCCAGCGGGAAACCTCCTACCCATCAGACGCTGAGGATCTGAAACCCTCCTCACGAGGCCGCCGAGTTTCTTCCTGCTCGGCACATCCCCAGCGGGCAGCCTCCTACAGATTAGACGCTGAAGATCTGAAGCCCTCCTCACGAGGCCACCGAGTTTCTTGCTCCGTGCATCCCCAGCGGGCAGCCTCCAGCCCCTCAGACGCTGAGGATCTGAAGCCCTCCTTGCGAGGCCGCCGAGTTTCTTCCTGCTCGGCGCATCCCCAGCGGGCAGCCTCCTGCCCATCAGACGCTGGGGATCTGAAGCCCTCCTCCTGAGGCCGCCGAGTTTCTTTCTATTCGGCGCATCCCCAGCGGGCAGCCTCCTACCCATCAGACACTGAGGAGTTGAGGCCCTCCTCATGAGGCCGCCGAGTTTCTTCCTGCTCGGCGCATCCCCAGCGGGCATCCTCCTGCCCATCAACGAGGTGGGTCCAAAGACCTTCTCACGAGGCCGCTGAGTAGCTTCCTTCTTGGCGCATCCACAGCGGGTAGCTTCCTACCCTACAAAGACACGAATCCAAGACCCGCCGAATAAACTCATACTCAACGCGCGATCAGCGCCCCAACTCCAGCAAAGGGAGAATACCGACCTTCCCACACTCGTCCTTCTTTCGACTCATACTCGATGCGCGACAACGCCGTGTCGTCCCCGAACAATCTACCATGAGGAATTACCAGCGCCATGCCGCACAGAAAGAACCAAGTGGTCCACTCTCGACCCGACCCACAAATAGATCGGAACGAGAGTGGGGGGCTAATGATGATGCTCAATAACGATAATTCTTTATATCATGACACGTGACGGATGACGTGTCACATGCGTAAAGCCAGTTAGGCTCCTGAGGGCCATGGAGGGGGAACCAGTATGCTACAGTGGGGGCTTCCCTCAAACCCTATCTCCTAGGTTGCACCCCACTCCTTGCCCCCGAGCACTTCAGCAGCCAAGCCAACTGTCCCTTTGCTCTACTCCGAGCTATCACAGGCCTGAGCTTCCTCGGCCATCTTGTAGGGTTTCCTAGCACGACAGCAAGGTTTCGGGAGGCATCGTCCATGCCATTTTCAAAAAATTGTCATGCTATGCAACTCTAATCTAAGAATCTTTAACTAGAGATTTAGACAATAGCAAATGTAAACTACTTTTACATCAAGAGAATAAGAATACAACCTTTGTAGACGGTCCTTCTCTTCACTTGCTCCGTGTAGTAGTCCCGCGACTCCACTAGGCTTCTCTTGAGACTTTGAACGGGCTTCCTCCGATGACCTTCGTGCCGAAAATGATCCACGCGAAGTCCCTCCAATTCAAGCTAGATTTTACACTAAACACTTTAGCGTAAGAAACACGCTACACTTGATCGCTAGTCAAGTGTAGAATGGTGAAGTAGGGAATCTAAAGAGCTCACAAGTTTGTGTTCAAGTTTCATGATTCACATCACATGTGAGGGTTGAACCTTGAACCATGACAAAAGGAGGAAGAAAAAGCTAGAGAGCAACCATAGGAGAAACTCAACAAAATGGCTAAGTGTTGAGAATGAGCTAGAATGAATGGTAACACTTGACCCCTCACTCATTCAAGCATGGAATTATGCAATATAAAATTGCAACCATGCTTGAATAGTGAATCAAGAAGAATAAACAAAAGAAAATCTCATGCTTACAACTATGCTTCCACTTTACACCTCATTTCTATTTTCACAAAATAGAAATATAAATGACATGCTTCATTATTTTATACACACACACACACACACACACACATACATAATGAAGAATAATTAGTGAGCTAATGATATTAGTTAAGATATAATTATATCACATTATTAAATCAACACTCGATTTAATAATCCGGTTATATCACATATGACCGACTAATATCATTTATCTGTATATCACGTTATCAAATCAACACATGATTCGACAATCTGGTTATATCACATATAACCGAACCGATAACAGATGACTGCCAGATTACAATACGGTATCATATACACGTATTTAATCAAGCCCACACACATATCACATATGTGTCCTGTTGGGATTCCTTAGCACCCTACTGGGTTTTCAAGACATCAACCATGCCAATTTCAAAATTTCTAAGGTGCTAATCAATCCTAAGCTAGGATCAAGCTAGAGTAAATAGACAATATAACATGTAATCTACCATTACACTAAGTGAATGAGGAATACAACATTTGTAGACCGCTCCTTCACTTCTAAAGCTCCGTGAAGTAGTCCCTTCACTGCGAGTATCAATCTCCCGAACTATAGTATGGGTTCTCCCGGAGAAATGAACAAGCTTGCTCGAAGTCTTCGAGGCCGAAGATGATCTACGTCGAGGAGACTCAAGCTCATGCTACCTCTTCACTGATTGTGAAATTAGTGAAGCAAACACCCTAAACTAAATGGCAAGTAGTATAGGATGATGAATTAGGAAGTGAGCTCTCTTTAGATTTATTTTTCTCACAATATTTTCTCACCTTGAGAAAAGTTAGTGAGCTTATCTCATGAGGAAGAAGAAGCTAAAGTGAAGAGAGAAGAGAGAATGAACTCATGAAGTAAGAATAACAACCATGGATGAGTTAGTGTCATACACTAACCCATGTAGAGATTAAACCATGGCTAACAATATTGGTTAGGTTAATAAATAGCTACGAGTAAAACAAAAGGAGTGGACTTAGTCAAAGATGCTACAAGCATCTCCAAGCTTCCAAGCATGTGACTAATTAACACTAATTTTGATTTACTTAAATAAATATAAACCCTCACATTATTATTAGTTTGGTGTTAGTCGCATACACCCATGTCTCATGTGGCATCTAGTATGACACAAAAAGTTATACATTAATATATATCACATATACACTAATGCACACAAGTGAGAAAAAGAAATGTTTAAGTGAGCTAATATTAGTTAATGTAATCTAATATATCAAATATACAATCATACATTAAATTATTAAATTAACACTTGATTTAATAATCTGGCTATATCTCATATAACCGACTAATATCAAATGCAACAACTTATCGAATCAATACTTGATCCGATAACCCGGCTATATCTCATATAACCGACCGAAGTCACACATCGCGAGAATAGAATGCGGTATCACATACGTGCATCAATCTCGGTCCCGCACATATCACATATGTACTCCTACTCTGTTTCGCATGAACCAGGAAACCTCTGTGTAGGACTCTAAAGACTCGTCAATACGCCGGCAGTAGGTGATGATCATATCAAACACCCACAAGCCGCAAGCGGTCTGCTAAACGTAACGGCCACCCCGGTATTGAGCGATCAGAAGATCAACAAGCAAGCCTGCTCATACTCATGTGAATCCAATCAGTAACACTATCGTACAGTCCGTTCTCTTCATCTGATATGTTGCATATCTCGGCTAGGGGTGGTAAACGTCAGACCCCAGTAACTCGATAAGTCGTGCCGATATGAGGCTCATAACCGGTCGAGAAACTACTGGTAACACTTACCGGTATATCTCAGAATCAGCCCTGGCCAGGGACTTCCTGTTATAGCCAATCGAGCACAGCGCAACATCAACTCCCTATACCAGGAGAGACGAATCCTCTCCTATCGCTCATTGCCTCCATGCGACTCGGGACTGTACCCAAAAGCCACCGTTTTGCACGTTCTCATGAACGTGGTATAGTGGAAATCAAAGCATAGTGGGAATCACACAAGACTCTATGACAATCTCGGGTCGACAGACTAACCTGTACCAGTGTCACCAGAAAACTGCCATCTGACGTGAGGTATAATACCATCTGGGAGTTCTCGGCGAGTCCGTCCAATGTACCCAGTCTCCATTGAGCACCCGTATATCATCTCTGATGTCAAACACCAATGGATATGGGATCATCCATCGCCCATCTACATGGGTCGAGAAGCTATACGTTAGTCTACTCTGGTATATCGATGCCCCGTCTCGATACACCCACGACTAGGGACATTAAAGGATGTACTCACAGACTACCTTTGTCCTACTAGTATGATCTGCATCATAATCTAGGTAGTCAAGTACGCATCCTAAGGGCTTTACCAACATGTAACAGAGAGACAATAAGTTTACATGTTAAGATAAAGAGTAACCAGATAGCATACTATCATGTCGAGCAAGAAAGTTCTCCCTATATATGTCCAAGCATCCACTACAATATACATCTCATGTACAGTAATGGCCTCTAAGGCATACATATAACTAACAATCTCCCACTTGCACTAGGGCGATCATATAGCAGTGGTTGTAGTATCTCATACTCAACCATCCCATAAAAGTCTCTCTTTGGGAAAAGGCTTTTGTGAGTGGATCCGCCGTGTTGTCCTCTGAGTCTACTCTCCTAACCTCGATCTCCCTGGAGATCAACCATCTCCATGATTAGGTGATACTGCCTTAGAATATGTCTGGGTCACTGATGGGATGGGGGTTCTTAGGCATAAGCCACAACTCCATTGTCACATAATGGTAGGAACGAAGTTCATCTCATGAACTTATATACACCCAGACTTCCTCTTTGGTAGCATCTTTGGTAGCGATGTATCCAGCCTTTATCGTTTAGTTTGCCACGGTATCTAGTTTGGAACTCTTCCAACATACCATCCCTCCACTGAGAGTAAAGACATTGCCGGTGACTGACATTCAGTCGACCTTACCACCCTGGAAGCTATCCAGTGATTCTCCCCAGGATCTTTTGATACCATCTCACTACACCTAGTGAGAATCCTAACATCCACTTAGATCTATCTCATAAATCCAAAACCCAGGATTTATAAGGTATCACCTTGATCCTATATGGAGAATCCTTATCATAAGAGGATATTGACCGAGCGTAGCATAGGAAACTCCTTTCCTATCAAGAGTATATCATCTACGTACAATACGAGGAAGACCACCTTACTCTCTACTACCTTTTTTGTATATACAAGGTTCATCTACTATTTTGATGAAGTCAAACTCTTTGACTACTACATCAAAACAGATGTTCCAACTCCGCGATGCCTGCTTTAACCTGTAAAGCAACTTGCGCACGTTTCCGCTTCTCCCGCTGTCTACGAAGCCCTCTGGCGGTGTACTTATAGACGCTCTCTTCTAAATCACTATCTAGAAAAGCAATCATGGCACCCAACCGCCAGATATCGTAGATATGGTATGTAGCAGTGGCAAGTAGGATCCGGATAGACTTAAGCATAGCCACTGGAGAACAGGTTTCATCATTATCCATACTTGGTTGATGACGAGAACCTTTTGCAACAAGTCTTAGCTTTAAAAGTCTCAACTTTTCCATGTACACCAAGTAATCTTCTTAAGATATACTTGCTCCTGATAGGGATTTAACCCTTCAGATAAAGCAACCAAAGTCCATACTTTGTTGGTGTACATAGATTTCATCTCATATCACATAGCATCCAGCCATTCTTACAGAGTCTCCACTCTTGATGGCCTGCTTGAAACTAGTTGGGTCATCATCTCATGATACAATCCTCGCTCCCACTGTCATAGAGAAAACCAAAGTATCTCTCAGGCGGATGAGGAACCCTACCAGATCGGCGGAGAGGCTGAGGTTCGTTGGGAGCTATTGAATCCTGCAGTTCTACCAAATCATCAGCTGTAGTTTGTATAGCTGGAACTCCTTCCAGTTCAACCTCATGACCACAAATTTGTTTCCAAAATAAATTCATTTTAAAAAGGTAGCATGCCGAGAAATAAAACATCTTTTGTTCCTCGGTGCGGTAGAAGATATTCCCTTGCGAATGCTTGGGATATCCAACAAACTTCAACAGAACTGACCTTTACTCGAGCTTGTCCGGATTTTGCTTTTGACATAGGCCGGACAACCCCAAATCTTAACTTACTTAAAAGATGGGCTCTTCTCATACCATATCGCATATGGAGTGGTAGGCACCTGATTTGGTTGGAACCCAATTCAATAGATATGCAGTTTCTCAAGTGCATAACTCCCAAAAGGAAATAGGCAACTCAGTAGTACTCATCATAGAGCACACCATATCACATAGGGTGCGATTGCTCCGCCCCGATACACCAACGTACTGAGGTGTATACGGAGGAGTAATGCTGAGAGAGAATCTCATTCTCCTTTAGAATAGTCCAGAATCTCATTCTCTACCTATCTGTAGCCCACGTAAAAAATTACATATGTGGGATCCTGATCCGTTATCTCATACCCAGGACGTAGAGGATACTGAAAAATAGTTTTTAGTAATGAACATACCCGAAGAAAATGCATCATCATGCACTTTCTTCGTTTGGGCAGCACGGGAATCCTGGTTTCCCCCTATTTCCTGCTCGGTCTTATAACAATTATAAGTTGGAGCGGGACCAACGTTCCCCAGCCCAGTATAACAAAGGAGTTCGGTCAATACATCCATATTATTATCTTGATTAAGGCGTGACATGGTCGCTACCTAGAGAGAGAGAGAAGAAAACACTCTGCGTATGCTCTTGCAAGATTAGATTGGTTATTATTTTATCTAATCAGGATGGCTCCCACTGTTTTTATCAAATCTTCCTTCAAACCCTAAAAGGAAAGACTAGCCGAGATTAATTACACCCTATAAGTTCGTCAATCTTTCAGCCAGGCCAGTGCCGGTACTTTGAGGGAGGTTCTCCGTGCTTTCGCACGGACTTAATTAAAATAAACCTCATTTTCCCAGGGGCGTAACCCCGTTGACACCTTTCTAGACACCTACTTGATCGGCTAATTGTAAAGTGCAAAACTCTTCCAGGAGTAACTATTACTCGCAGTGGGTATCGGGATCCAACTATCTCATAGAAGGTATGCAATCTCATTACAAATTTCAACACTTGAAATTCCCGATAATTTTACCCCTAGCATCCTATGACCTTGACGAAAACCAACAAACCATAGGCTGCTAGTCAAGTTCAACCCGTACATTTCCTGATTGAATTAAACCCACCCGCATGACCCTTGACGAAAGCCAACAAAGTCACATGACTACCCTAACTCAATCGCATCATATGCTTATGCAGATAAGCATAAATAAGTACCGCACACTACGCCTTGACGAAAGCCAACAAACGTAGCAAGAATACTATGAAGTACTTATCTGAAATGACGGAGGGCTACGACAAGTTTTTAAGAAAACCATTTGCGTAATGAACTTGATATCGTTGTAGAATCAAATGATTTGAAATGGAGTGTTTTTTGAGGTTTTTTACTAGTTTCGCTAAAGAGGTCACTCCCGGTGAAGGGATCTCAGCTCTTTCCTTATCGAATAAGATGCAGGATATTTCACAAATACCACTATGAAAAGCAAGAACTAGAAAAGCAATCAAAAAACAAAACCGAGGGTTGTAGCATCTACCAGTTATTGCTAAAGAGGTCACTCCCGGTGAAAGGATCTCGGCTCTTTCCTTATCGAATAAGGTGCTGGATATTCTACAAGGAATACCGCTATGCAAAGCAACAACTAGAGCTACCTGTTTTTGAAAATTCGATTCCACAACATCTTTAGGTTTATTTTCTTTCATCAATCTCATTAATGAAATCCCATCATTTAAGTTACCTAAACATCACAGATAAATACAACATACACTTATGCCATCCGCATTCGCTTCGATGTCCCGTCATGCACCGTTAGGTTAAGTAACTAACGGCAAAGCGGGGCAAGGCTAGCGCGGGTGTAAAACATAAGCACCGTCTATATAATATATCATATATACTATATACAGTATCTATCTCAACATATCAAATGATCACATCAACAGATATCGCAGCAGAAAACAACATATGAAATATTGGATATACTAGGATTTCCGGGTTTTATATTAAGCCTGTATAAAACATGGATTCCACGGTCGTGATGAATAGCCAAACCCACATCCCTAGACTCCTATGAGAGCGGCAAGCAACCCTACCAATTCTAGAGTTAGGAGACCGGGTCTCGACACCTCGATATGGTCTCCCACTGGACTCTAGAACCCGGTTACTTGTGCTCCCCTCCTTGGGTCTATCCTAATGCGGAAAAGTAAATAATATACATCAACGGTGACATCTTCCTCAACCCGGAAGTTCCCCAATAAAAGAACATTACATACAAGCTTTTACATGAATGAAAATGAAAAAACTCTCATCTCACATAAAACCCCGGGTTATTCAAACACGACGATCCAATATAACATATCACAGCAACACATAACATCATATGTCATCAACATAAATAAATATGCGTATCCCAATTGTCGTTGACGTATAGCAACGAAACCGGCGATACACCGCATATTACACTTACGGTCGTAGAAAAGAAAGTGAAAAAACTACAACAATTGGAATCCGTACTGCCTTTAGACATCATAAATCCGGAATATCGCATATTCTGGATTTCATGCCTAACAATACAAATCTTACATTTAGGTCTCAATTATGAAAACACTTTTCAAAAGAAGTCGGGTAATTCAACAAGATTCCCGATTTCACCCGAGGTCGAAATGTTAAACTTGCATGCAACTAAATAGATTCCAATTATTGTATCCCATCACAAATATCCAGATGACGTTAAACTTTTCGATCGATTCATCAAAATCCCATAATTTTCTGAGAGCTCAACACTTGAGCACAGTTTATAAATACCCAGAATCATGCCACAACACCTATGGACCAGCCGTAGAAGGGTAAACCCAAGACTCACTCATGTCGCCACGGAACTGCGGCAAATCCTAGGGTATGATCGCAGTTCCATGATCCAAAAAGTCGAGTTAGGGTTTCATTCTTCTAGAAGGTCCACAGAATTACATGCATGTTTTTCCGAATACGTTAAACTTGGAAAAATGGGATTTTGACATTCGATCGAACTTTTTAATTTTGCCTAGACAAATTGTGAAAACACAAAAACAATGTTAAACTACGAATACGAAACACTCTGAGTTGTCTATATAATAATACTTCATCACATGAAATTTTAGAAAAACCAAACAACATCTGAAACACCAAACCCCAGAGCAGAGAACATGAAAAAAAATTGAAACCAAAATTCCTCAATTAGGCCGGCCTGCTCAGCCAAAACCCCCATCTGCTCGGCCAAAATCCGAGTAGATGGTCCCAAATTTCTTCCATGTTCATCTTATCTCTCAAATATCATTCTGCACTTGTTTCAAAAAAAATTCGAGACCATATAAAAATCGACAGAAACCCGTATTTGGTGTTTCAAGTTTCGGAGTTTGTTTCGGTTTCGTAATCTAACAAGCATCGTCTAATACTCTAGCCCGGCTCTGATACCACTGTTGGGATTCCTTAGCACCCTACTAGGTTTTTAAGACATCAAGCATGCCAATTTCAAAAATTCTAAGGTGCTAATCAATGCTAAGTTAGGATCAAGCTAGAGTAAATAGACAATATAACATGTAATCTACCATTACACTAAGTGAATGAGGATTACAACCTTTGTAGACTGGTCCTTCACTTCTAAAGTTTCGTGTAGTAGTCCCTTCGCTGTGAGTATCGATCTCCCGAACTCTAGTACGGGTTCTCCCGGAGAAATGAACAAGGTTGCTCAAAGTCTTCGAGGTCGAAGATGATCTACGTCGAGGAGACTCAAGCTCATGCTATCTCCTCATTAATTGTGAAATTAGTGAAGCAAACACCCTAAACTAAATGGCAAGTAGTAGAGAATGATGAAGTAGGAAGTTGTCTCTCTTTAGATTTATTTTTCTCACAATATTTTCTCATTTTGAGAAAAGCTAGAGAGCTTTTCTCATGAGGAAGAAGAAGCTAAAGTGAAGAGAGAGGAGAGAATGAACTCATGAGGTGAGAATAACAACCATGGGTGAGTTAGTATCATACACTAACCCATGTAGAGATTAAACTATGGCTAACAATAATGGTTATGTTAATAAATATCTACGAGTAAAACAAAAGGAGTGGACTTAGTCAAAGATGCTACAAGCTTCTCCGAGCTTCCAAGCATGTGACTAATTAACACTAATTTTGATTTACTTAAATAAATATAAACCTTAACATTATTATTAGCATGGTGTTAGTCTCATACACCCATGTCTCATGTGGCATCTAGCATGACACAAAAAGTTGTACATTAATATATATCACATATACACTAATGCACACAAGTGAGAAAAAGAAATGTTTAAGTGAGATAATATTAGTTAATGTAATCTAGTATATCAAATATAAAATTATACATTAAATTATTAAATCAACACTTGATTTAATAATCCGGCTATATCTCATATAACTGACTAATATCAAATGCAACAACTTATCGAATCAACACTTGATCCGATAACCCGGCTGTATCTCATATAACCGACCGAAGTCACACATCGCGAGAATAGAATGCGGTATCACATACGTGCATCAATCTCGGTCCCGCACATATCACATATGTGCTCCTATACCGTTTCGCATGAACCAGGAAACCTCTGTGTAGGACTCTAAAGACTCGTCAATACGCTGACAGTAAGTGATGATCATATCAAACACCCACAAGCCGCAAGCGGTCTGCTAAACGTAATGGCCACCCGGGTATTGAGCGATCAGAAGATCAACAAGCAAGCATGCTCATACTCCTGTGAATCCAATTAGTAACACTACCGTACAGTCCGGTCTCTTCATCTGATATGTCGCATATCTTATTTAGGGGTGGCAAACGTCAGACCCCAGTAACTCGATAAGTCGTGCTGATATGAGGCTCATAACGGGTCAAGAAACTACTGGTAACATTTACCGGTAAATCTCAGAATTAGCCCTGTCCAGGGACTTCCTGTTATAGCCAATCGAGCACAGCGCAACATCAACTCCCTATACCGGGAGAGACGAATCCCCTCCTATCGCTCATTGCCTCCATGTGACTCTGGACTGTACCAAAAAACCACCGTTTTGCACGTTCTCATGAACGTGGTATGGTGGAAATCAAAGCACAGTGGGAATCACACAAGACTCTATGATGATCTCGGGTCGACAGACTAACCTGTACCGGTGTCGCCAGAGAACTGCCATCTGACGTGAGGTATAATACCATCTGGGAGTTCTCGACGAGTTCCAGTGTACCCAGTCTCCACTGAGCACCCGTATATCATCTCTGATGTCAAACACCAATGGATATGAGATCATCCATCGCCCATCTACATGGGTCGAGAAGCTATACGGTAGTCTACTCTGGTATATCGATGCCCCGTCTCGATACACCCATGACTAGGGACATTAAAGGATGTACTCACAGACTACCTTCGTCCCACTAGTATGATCTGCATCACAATCTAGGTAGTCAAGTACGCATCGTAAGGGCTTTACCAACATGTAACAGAGAGACGATAAGTGTACATGTTAAGATAAAGAGTAACCAGATAGCATACCATCATGTCGAGCAAGAAAGTCCTCCCTATATATGTCCAAGCATCCACTACAATATACATCTCTTGTACAGTAATGGATTTTAGGGCATACATATAACTAACATGTCCTACTCCGTTTCGCTTGAACCAGGGAACTTCTGTGTGGGACTCTAAAGACTCGTCAATACGCCAGCAGTAGGTAATGATCACATTAGTCACCTACAAGCCGTCAGCGATACTAGCTGGACGTAACGGCTACCCGGGTATTGAGCGATATGAAGATCAACAAGCAAGCATATCCACAGTCTCCATGAAGCCTTTCAGTAACACTACCGTACAGTCCGGTCTCTTCATCTCATATGTCGCATATCATGTCTAGGGGTGGAAATCGTCAGATCCCAGTAACGTGATAAGTCATGCCGATGTCTGTCCTATAACGGTTCGAGAAACTACTGATAACACTTATCAGTAAATCTCGGCAGCAGCCCTGGCCAGGGACTTCCAGTTATAGCCAATCGAGCATAGCGCAACATCAACCCCCAATACCGGGAGAGACGAAACCACTCCTATCGCTTATTACCTCCATGTGACTCGGGACCGTACCCAAAATCCACCTGTTTACACAACTTCTCTTGAGCGTGGTAGGGAGTAAATCAAAGCACAGTGGGAGCCACACAAGACTCTATGACGATCTCGAGTCTACAGATTAACCTGTACCAGTGTCACCTGAGGACTGCTATCTGACGATAGGTATACTACCACATAGGAGTCCTCAGCGAGTCCTGTTCAGTGTACCCAGTCTCCACTGAGCACCCGTATACCATCTTTGATGTCAAACACCAATGGATGTGGGATCATCCATCACCCATCATATAGGTTAAGAAACGTATACGCTAGTCTACTCTGGAATATCGATGCCCTGTCTCGATATTCCCTCGACTAGGAACAATTAAAGGATATACTTGTGAACTATCCTGGCCCCACTAGTATGATCTTCATCATAGTCCTGGTAGCCAAGTACACATCCTAAGGGCTTTATCAACATGTAAGTGACAGACAGTATAAATACCAGTCTACACGTTAAGATAAAGGTAACCAGATAGCATACTATCATGTCGAGCAAGAAAGTCCTCTCTATATATGTCCAAGCATCCACTATAATATACATCATATTTACAATAATGGCCTCTAGGGCATACATATAACTAACAATCTCCCACTTGCACTAAGGCCGGTTGTTGTAGTATATCTCATACCCAACGTCCCAAAAGTCTCTCGAATAGCATCTGGGGAATGGCCTCGGTGAGTGTATCCGCTGTGTTATCCTCGGTGTCAACTCTTCTGACCTCGATCTCCCGGAGATCAATTATCCCCCTGATCAGGTGATACTGTCTAAGAATATATCTGGATCGCTGACAGGACTGCGGTTTGTTGGAGATAGTGCCCTCAGAGTCAATTATTGGATTACAGGCACGTGATTGCAATGATTGAGGGAGGACCTATCCCAGTAGGACAGTCTTACTCAAGATGATAGTATGCTATCTGGTTTATCTTTATCATCGTGTACTGTTTTAGGTGACCTTACAGGTCACTATTGCGCGTTGATATAGCCCCTAGGATTCTTGCTTGACTGCCAGCAGTATGAGGGCGATCATATACGTGGGAGCTAGGGTCTATAAGCACATCCTTAAAAGGTCCCTAGTTGTGGGAGTTTTGAGACAGGGCATCGATACTCCAGAGTAGACTAGTGTATACAGTCGAGACCCCGACGAGGGGCGGTGGCCGGTCTCACAAGCCACTGGTGTCAGTTGGTTCACCTAAGATGTATACAGGTGCTCATTGGGTTATGAGTACACCGGACAGGACTCGCCGGGAACATGCTAGTTGGGATTATACCAGACGTCAGATAGCAGTTCCCTGGTGACATGTGTACATGTTAGTTCATCGACCTGAGATCGTCATTTGTCTCATGTGAGTTCCACTGTGCTTTGATTACTACCCTACCACGCTCAAAGGAGACGTGCAAACAGGTTTTAGTTGGGTACAGTCCCGAGCCACATGGAGGCAGTGAGAGGATCTGCAGGGGTTCGTCTTTCCCGATATTGGGGGTGAGGTCGCGCTGTGTCTAGGAGAGCCATTACACGAAGTCCTTGGCCAAGGCAGGAGATTTACTGGTAGGTATTCCAGTAGTATCTCAGGGTGTTCTGGGCTACACTCCGACACGACTTGTACCGCTTTTGGGGGTCTGACTTTTACCAACCCCCTAGGCCCGCTATGCGATGCTCATAGACGAACGGATCAGACTGTACGGATATTGTCACTGACAGGCTCAGTAGGGTGTCAGGATGAGTTCGCTCATCGACGTCCCTTTTGGTCAATACCTGGTAGCCCGTCACGTATGGATAATACCTTTGACGTGCTAGTGGTTAAATCCAAAACCAAAGTATTGACGAGTCTTTAGAGTCCCCCACAGACCGTTTTCTCAAGTTTCGGGCGAAACGCTGTAGAAGCCGTATGGAGATATGGCAGGGTTCGATCAGATACGTACGGTATTGCACGGATCATGATCGGACGGATAATACTAGCGGGCTTTGGTTTAAGCCGGATCCTAGTATTGTACAGTGTAGATTTTGTCTCATTGCATTTGTATTCGGTCGGAATACAAATGCGAGTATGTATATACAGTCGCGGGGTTTTCCTGTAATTTATTACAGGATCAGTTTTCTGAAGTTGCCAGTTTGCATTCCGTTCCGGCCAGTTTTCCTTTGTTCCTTCACGGCCGGATTTTTCCGTTGGAGGAGGCTAATTTGCAGTTGTGCAAATTACCTCTGTGGAGGGAGTTATTTGTATATGTGGCTTCATGATGGTTCTTGAATCATTAGATTCTTTTTGCATCACTTATCTTGCATTTATGACGACGGTTATTGATTAGATTAGATTAGAAATGGTGTGACCATTTTTTTCTTCTCATAATGATACAAATTCCTTCTTGCATTTTTTTCCTTATCCCTCCACCATGAGAATGGCCGGCCACACTACATGAGAGGTTCATTTTTTAGTGAGTGGAGATTCTTGATCTCATTCCTTACTAGAAAAATGAGAGCACCATTTTCCTATATAGTTCTTTTTCTTCTTCTCCTTCAAAGGCAACTTCACTACCCGCTTGAGACAAGTGAACCTACACTTCATCTACAGCTTTTCTTGGGCACGTCGGCTTGTCAACTTCGTGCCCGAGTTGCCTCGGTCCAGAGGTGGGAGCCCGTAAAAGAACCCGGCGATGTGGTGCCCGTTCCTACGAGGAGCGGAAGACCGGAGGTTCCGCGAGGAGATCGGAGTGGAGGCCGAAGACCGAAGGACACGGATCGCTCGGTATAGCTCTCTACCCTCTTCTCGTATTTGCTAGGAGTAGGTTAATGGCCCGATCTGAGTTTATAGTGCGCGGTGGTGCCGGTTTCTAGTTTTTAGAAAAGTTTCGTTTCCGCATTCCGGCGTCAGATTGATGGCCGGGGCGCCGTCGTGCACTTACACGGTTCTTAGGCTAAAACCACAGCTCCATTTTCATCACAATACACAGATACTGGATGCCCAATGGTAGGAACCAAGTTCATCTCATGAACTCTGTTTATCCAGATAACCTCTTTAGCAGCATCGTGGTAGCGATGTAATTAGTCTTTATCGTCTAGTATGTCACGGTATCTAGCTTGGAACTCATCCAACATACCGTCCCTCCACTGAGGGTAAAGACAATGCCTGTGACTAACTTTCAGTCGACCTTATCACTCTGGAAGCTCGAACCAAGAACATTTTTTTAGTGCTTCTCAAGTACTTAAGAATGTCCTCTACAACTGTCCAGTGATTCTGCCAAGATCTGATTGATTCCTAATCACTGCTCCTATTGAGTCAGCTACATCTAGTCTGGTACATAACATCGCATACATAATAGAGCCTACTGCCGAAGCATAGGGTATCCCTTGCACGCGAGCTCTCTTCAAATCAGTCTCGGGAGACATCTTTTTGGAGAGAGTGATTTCTGAGTAAGTGGGTGAACCACCACGCTTAGAATCCTCCATACTAAATCCCTTTTGGTATGGTGTTAATGTACCTGGATTTGGGACACTCCCAACATCCACTTAGATCTATCACCATAGATAAAAAAAATCCACAAGATGTAGTCGGTATCATCCAAATCATCTATTGAGAATCCTCGTGATAAGAGGAGCTTGACCGAGTGTAACATAGGAAACCATTTCCTATCAAGAGTATGTCATCTACGTACAATACCTGGAAGACCGCCTTAATCTCTATAACCTTCTTGTGTATACAATGTTCATCTACCATTTTGATGAAGTCAAACTCTTTGACTGCCACATCAAAACAAATGTTCCAACTCTGCGATGCGCGCATTTATTTTGATAGACTTAAGCATAGCTTTGAAAGTCTCAACTTTTCCATTTACACCAAGAATCTTCTCAAGATCTATTTGGTCTCAATGGGTTTTACCCCTTCAGGTGCAACATTCAAAGTCATACTTTGTTGGTGTACATGGATTCCATCTTTGATCGCATAGCATCCAGCCATTTCACAAAGTCTCTACTTGTGATGGCCTGTATGAACCTAGTTGGGCCATCATCTAGTACGATGCATTCTCGCTCCCACTATCACCGAGAAGACCGTAGTATATCTTAAGTGGATGAGGAACCCTACCAGATTCGTGGAGAGGCTGAGGTTCGTTGGAGACTATTGAATCCTTTTGTTTCACCAAATCATCAGCTGTTAATTTATCTAGCTGGAACTCCTTCCAGTTCTACCTCATGACCACTAATTTATTCACAAGAAATTTCTTTTCTAAAAAGGTGGCATGCTGAGAAACAAATCATCTTTTGCTCCTCAGTGTGGTAGAACATATTCCCTTGCAAATGTTCGGGATATCCAACAAAGTTATACAGAACTGACCTTGCCTCGAACTTGTTCGGATTTTGCCTTTCAACATAGGCCGAACAACTCTATATCTTAACTCGTTTAAGTCATGGTCTCTTCCCATTCCATATCTCATATGGAGTGGTAGGCACTGAATTTGATGGAACCCCATTCAATAGGTATGCAGCTTCTCAAGTACATAACACCAAAAGGAATCAGGTAACTCAGCAGTACTCATCATAGAGCGCACCATATCTCATAAGGTGCGATACCTCCGTCCTGATATACCGTTGTGCTATTGTGTATACGAAGGAGTAAGCTGAGAGAGAATCACATTCTCATTTAAATAATCCAGGAATTCCATGCCCAAGTATTCTCCTCCTCGATCATATCGAAGGACTTTAAAAACTTCTACCCGTCTGGTTCTCAACTTCAAGCTTATATTCCTTGAATTTCTCAAAAGTTTCAGACTTGTGTTTCGTCAGGAACACATGCCCGAATCTTGAGAGATCGTGAGTGAATGTAATGAAGTACGTGGAACCATCTCTGGCATGTGTAGACATAGGACCGCATACATCACCATGTATCTGTCCAAGAGTTCGGTAGCCCTTTCTCTGTTTTCAGTAAACGGAGATTTGGTCACCTAGTCTTTGAGACATGACTGGAAAGTTTCATAAGATGTAAATTCGAATGGATTCAAATATGCATCCTTATGGAACTTAAGCTAGTCTTGTTTCATCAACATGACCCAGTCTACAATACTACAAGAAGACTTCGTTCATTTCTGAACTGTTCCTCTTGTGTGTGTTCTGTACATTTAGAACTGTAGTTTGATTCAGAACGTGTATACTATTATGCAACATACCTTACCAAATCAACACTTGATTTAAGAAAATATTCACAATATTTATTGGTACGAAATAACAGTCGCTAAGAATCAATGTATTACCAGTAGGTAACACAAGGTGATATTTGCCAATTGTTGTGGCTGCAACAATTGCACCATCTCTACTACTAGAGATATATCACCCTTTCCCAGTTCTCCACCTGTCTATAGCCCATATAACAAATTATATGTATGGGATCCTGATCTGGTATCCAATACCCAAGACGTAGAGTAAACTGAGAAACAGTTCTTGGTAGCGAATACACCTGAAGACAATACATCAACATGCTTGTTCTTCGTTAGGGTGGCGTGGGAATCCGAATATTCCCCCATTCCTTGCTCAGACTTATGACAATCATAAGGTAGAACGGAACCTAGCCCAGTATAATAAGTAGCTTCGGTCAAAACATCCATATTATTATCTTGATTAAGGCATGTCATTGGTCGCTACCAGGAGAGAGAGAAGGATAATCACTTTGCGTGCGCTCTTTGCAAGATTAGATTGGTTATTATCCTATCTAATCAGGATGGCTCCCACTGTTTTTATCAAATCTTCCTTCAAACCCTAAAAGGTAAGACTAGCCGGGATTAATTACACCTTACAAGTTCGCCAATTTTTCAGTGAGGCCAGTGCCGGTACTTTGAGGGAGGTTCCTCGAGCTTTCGCATGGACCTAATTAAAATAAACCTCGTTTTTCCAGGGGTGTGATCCCGTTAACACCTTTCTAGACACCTAGTTGATTGGCTAATTGTGATGTGTAAAACTCTCTCAGGAGTGACTCTTACTCGCAGTGGGTATCGGGATCCAACTATCTCATAGAATGTATGCAATCTCATTGCAAATTTCAACACTTGAAATTCCCAATAATATTTTGCCCCTAGCGTGCTATGACCTTGACAGAGGTCAACAAATCATAGTGCACTAGTCAAGTTCAACCCGTCATTTCATGATTGAATCAAACCCACCCGCACGACCCTTGACAGAGGTCAACAAGGTCGTACGACTACCCTAATCCAATCGCATCACATGCTTTACAGATAAATGCTAACTGTCTGCCGCACACTACGTCTTGATAGAGGTCAACAAACGCAGCACGAATACTAAATAGTACTTATCTGAAATGACGGAGGGCTACGACAGGTTTTTAATAAAACATTTTGCTTAATGAACTTGATATCGTTGTAGAATCTAGTGATTTTGAAAAGTAGTGTTTTTGAGGCTTTTACTAGTTCCGCTAAAGAGGTCACTCCCGGTGAAGGGATCTCGGCTCTTTCCTCATCGAATGAGGTGCTGGATATTCTACAAGGAATACCGCTATGCAAAGCAATAACTAAAAAGGCAATCAAAAACAAAACTGAATGGGTTGTAGCATCTGCTAGTTTCGCTAAAGAGGTCACTCCCGGTGAAGGGGTCTCGGCTCTTTCCTTATCGAATAAAGTGCCGGATATTCTATAAGGAATACCACTATGCAAAGCAAAAAACTAGAGCTGCCCTTTTTGAAAATTTGATTCTACAACATCTATAGGTTTCTTTTCTTTCATTAATCTCATTAATGAAGTCCCATCAATTATACTTCCTAAGCATCACAGAAGAAACGAAAATACAACGTACGCTTATGACATCCGCATCCGCCACAGTGTCCCGTTATGCACCGTTAGGTTACTTAACTAACGGCAAAGCGGGGCGGGACTAGTGCAGGTGCAAATCATAAGCAACGTTTATTATATATCATATATACAATAATAAAGCATTCGTCTCATGCATATAAAGTGATCACATCACAGAATATCAGCAGCAGAAGATAACATATGAAATATTGGATATACTAGAAATTCCGTGTTTTAATTTAAGCCAGTATAAAACACGGATTCCACGGTCGCGATGATAGCCAAACCTACATCTCTAGACCCCTACAAGAGCGGCAAGCAACCCTATCAATTCTAGAGTTAGGAGACCCGGACTCGACTTCTCGAGATGGTCTCCCACTGGACTCTAGAACCCGGTTACTTGTGCTCCCCTCCTTGGGTCTATCCTAATGCAGAAAAGTAAATAATATACATCAATGGTGACATCATTCTCAACCCGGAAGTGCCCCAATAAAAGAATATTACAGACAAGCTTTTACATGAATGAAAATGAAAAAATTCTCATCTCACATAAAAAAAACCGGCTATTCAAAACACGACGATCCAATATAACATATCACAGCAACACATAATATCACATGTCATCAACGTAAGTAAATATACGTATCCTAATTGTCGTTGACGTATAGCAACGAAATCGGCGATACACCACATATTACACTTACGGTCGCAGAAAATAAAGTGAAAAACTACAATAATTGGAATCCGCAACCACCTTAGATATCGTAAACCCAATGTATTACATACTTTGGATTTCATGCCCGACCAATTGAATTCCTTAGACATCACATGCCTAACAATTATAAACCCCGTATTTTAGTCTCGATATTGAAAACACTTTCCAATAACCTGTCGGTAATTCAACAATATTCCCGATAACCTGATCGAATGCTCATCGGAAACTTTAGTAGACGGCCGCACCCCCGATGCCATCGACGAAGTGCACTAAAGCGGAACACCTCAGCCGCGAGCACCCGAACGGATGCTTTTGGCGACGGGGTTCTCCTACAGTCACTTGGTTGGGGCTATGGGGTATGGCTATCTAGTAAGGTTAACCCGGCGAGTATCCGCGTATGCTACGTAATTGCGACGGACTTTTGATCAACATCAAAATCCCGTGGCAACTGATCAAATGAGACTAAACTGCTATATTTATAAAATTCAAACTAGTTATCTCATAACTAATTATGTAGATTCCAAATATTGTATCTCAATCACAGATAGCTATACGAAGTTAAACTTTTCGATCGAATAAACAAACACCCAAACTTTCCCAAAGAGCTCAACCCTTGAGCAGAGTTCAAAAAGTATACAGAAACTGCCACAGCTCCTATGAACCAACCGTAGAAGGGCCGACCCATGCCTCACTCATGTCGCCATGGAACTGCGGCAAACCCTTGGGTATGACCGCGGTTTCTTGATCCAAAAAGTCGAGTTTGGGTATCGTTCTTCTAGAGGGTCCACAGAATCGCTTGCATGATTTTCTGAAAAATTTTCAACTCGGAAAAAATCCAACACTTGGAAAATTTCAAGCGGGGAAATATTGGGTTATTGATATTCGTTCAAACTTTTTAAAATCGTCTAAATAACCCGAATACATGTTACAATTACGACTACAAAACACTCCGAATTGCCTTTGCAGAAAGTTAACATCACATGAAAATTTAGCAAAAACAAACAACACCTGAAACACCAAAACCCAGAGACTGGAACACCCTAAAAATTTGAAGCCATAACTCCAAAAATGGGCCGAGGTCGCCGGTCTTTGTGCCTATGTGGCCGGCCACTTTTGGGTAGAATTGCCTCAAATTTTCACAGTGTTCATGTTATATCTCATATAACATTCTGCAGTTGTTTAAAAAAAATTTAGAGCCCTTTAAAAATTCGACAGAAACTGGATCTAGTGTTTCAAGTTTTGAAGCAGTTTCGGTTTCGTAATCTAACAAACATCATTTAAATCTTTATCCTGGCTCTGATACCACTGTAGGGTTTCCTAGCACGACAGCAAGGTTTCGGGAGGCATCGTCCATGCCATTTTCAAAAAATTGTCATGCTAAGCAACTCTAGTCTAAGAATCTTTAACTAGAGATTTAAACAATAGCAAATGTAAATTACTTTTACATCAAGAGAAAAAGAATACAACCTTTGTAGACGGTCCTTCTCTTCACTTGCTCCGTATAGTAGTCCCGCGACTCCGCTAGGCTTCTCTTGAGAATTTGAACGGGCTTCTTCCGATGACCTTCGTGCCGAAGATGATCCACGCGAAGTCCCTCCAATTCAAGCTAGATTTTACACTAAACACTTTAAAGTAAAAAACACGCTACACTTGATCGCTAGTCAAGTGTAGAATGGTGAAGTAGGGGATGTAAAGAGCTCACAAGTTTGTGTTCAAGCTTCATGATTCACATCACATGTGAGGGTTGAATCTTGAACCATGACAAGAGGAGAAAGAAGAAGCTAGAGAGCAACCATGGGAGAAACTCAACAAAATGGCTAAGTGTTCGAAACTCACGGTGTCGTGCTTTTGAAAGGATATGGTCAATATTGGATATGTTGGTTTTGTCGGTGAAAATAGGGCACGACGTGAGTATCGAGTTTAAAAATACTGCAAGTGCACGGTGCGTTGAAGCAAGCCGGTAAGCACGGGTCGAACCATAAGGAGTGGATATCACGACATCAATTTTGAGTTATGAAACAAAAGTTTTGAGTTGATTTTGTCACGTTTTATACAAATTAAATAATGAAGTGATAAGCTGATATTTGGGGAGAAACTTAAGCTTGGGTTTGGTAAATTGAATTATGGCGTTACCTCCAACTCTCATTCTTGATTCAAAGTCCATTTCTAGTTTCTAATTGACTTAACAAAGCATGCCGCATCTATCCCGATAACACGTGTCGGTTTAGGATACGCTATCCAATTAGGTTAAAAAGAAACTAAAAATATAAGGTTCTAAGATTAATTGAACATGAAATGAGCTAAGTGAGTTTAGCAAGCATAGAACATGTGCTTTTATTGTTACATGTTCTATCTAGCTAGTTTAACACACTTAGCTAAATTTCATGTCCCCTTCAACTTCAATTCTTAATATAACAACATTAAAATGTAAAGAAATAATAGCATATATGTTAAAGGTTGAATTGCAACCATTCAAAACAATATATTCTATAAAGCAAAACATAATAATATTGCAAATATTAAGAAAAGAAGTGCAATTAAATAAGAATCAAGAATGAGGGGTTGGAAGGCAAGCCATTCAACAACCTACCTCCCCATAGCCTAAACACAAGACTACTCACACATCGTATAATTAAAGCAAATCTAAAAAATTATAAAATACAATGAAATAGATAAGAGACACAAGAATCAAACTTGAACTTCAATGAAGATTTTATTGCAATGGTATCTAAATACAAGCAAATGAGTTCAACTACCAAAATCTAATCTTGCAAGCTCAAAAATAGAGGTTGCAAGACCAGAGGAAGGCAAAGAACTCAATTTAATCCAAGGAGCTACAATAATTCTATCAAAATAATTACAAGTAGTGCAAAAGTTATCTATCTCTCATAAACTGATATGCTATTTATAGAAGTTTCAAAATCAGAAGTAGCATACACCACTGGACTTATACAACCGCTAAGGACCCACCATACTGAGATTGACAATTTCTTCAAGGATATGGCCGCAAATTGCGGCCATATAGGATAAATCTACGGCCTGAATGTAGCATCTGGGGCCCACCTTTTGACATTAGTCACCTACTCACTTGACTATCTCTCAGTGATTGCAATTTTATTTAATTTGCAAATGGGTGAATTCTGGGATGATGAACAGAGAATAAACTTGTGTATTTTTCTCAAATCCATGTTAACACATGTTCACACTTGGTCATACTCGGTCTTTGTTTCAAACTCTCTTAAATCTTGATCCGTACTCTGCCCTGTTTGCAGTATCAGCTAAAAACCGTCATTTTTGTGCATGTTGTGTATCATATCCAGTGCGTTTATTTGCATACCTGAAACCTGTATAAATGAGTAGACATGGATTAAATAGCACTGTTTATTGACAAAATGATAGAAAATGGGTGGTATTAAAATGTAATAAATCGGGCCGAACAAATACCCCCAAACTTATCTTTTGCTCGTCCCGAGCAAAACAAAAAATCCTAGCCTCACTTTCGCAGGGAACGCGATTGCACTGAGCATGTGTAACAAGCCGTTAAACCTCTAGGTGTCCCTAGTAGGAGGAGTGTTGTCTCCTGAGGGTTTTCAGCGGATTGCACCCACAAAATCCAGTCAAGTTAGTTTCGCAAGAAAATCAACTAAATAGTTGATTCTAATCTTAAGGTTAAGTATTAAAACTAGAAGTTCTATCATCCTAGTTAGAAAATGCCCAACCCTACTTTTCACTCCTCACAGTTTGTTTAACATAAGCCAAAATGTGTCTTTACGTGATTTGTGCGGATAGTATCCATAAGTTTCTAAGAACTATATTAGTGTCATCATGTCAAAAATACGGACCAGGATAGACTTCTAAAGGATCATACGAGTTTAAAAAGACTTAAGATTTTCTCAATTTTCATTCTCCAGTTAGGTTTCAAGTCAGAATATATATCACTTTTAACAGAGAACCAAAGTCTTATACTTCACTCCAACTTTTCACCTGTTTTTGTTCATGCACACCCTTCGTTATCGTGCAAAACGTCTAAATAAATACAAACTTTCATATCTCCATGAAAAAACTGTTTTAATAGAAAATTCGTCTCTGCCAAGATTATTCTCCCACAAAGAACCGTTAGAATTTTTAACTCAAAGAAAACACTTGCTTAGATTGTTTTATCTGGCGATTGGAAACTTAGCGAACTTTGGATCAATAACTCCCAAACTAGATGGTTTTAGGGCATTAGGTGTGAAGACACGCCAAGGACTTAATTACACAAGTTATCAAGGCCACAAAACAAAAGACTTATTTTATTTTAAAAAATTCCGCACTCAATGAAAACGGAGATATAGCCAGTTTTTTCTTTTAAATTTGAAGACGTTACATATGGATAAGGAGTGTAATTACTCCAACAAAGTTTTAGATAGGTTATTTTTCAGACTTTTAGCTTCTATTAAAATCTCTATAAAATTCTTCATATCAACTTTATTATATGAATTTTTCTTGATATTACTTAACTCAGACAAACCTGTTTGATCCTAAAAATGTTTATCAATTTTAAAAAGGTTTTAAAGACATATCAGACATTTATCTAACTCTCAAAAACATACGACACGTGTAAAGTGCTTATAAAAGACGTAAATCGGGTACGGTTAAACACAAAAGTAGGGTTATTTTTCGGGTCGTCAGTTTCACTAAGAGGATATAGTTATCTCTATCTTATCAACTGAACCGTCAGACTTTGAATCTAAGTTTCCCCGCTACCTCACATGACAAAGTTTTTGTGTTATTTTTTTGAAGAATTTTTTTTTTCATTTTTTATGGGTTTTTTAATAAGTGCCAATGCAAAATTATACACATTTTTTTTAATATCTTACAATAAGAAAAATGCAGTACAAAAGCAAATATGCAATGCAACTATATGAAAATAAAGGAAAAGTACATGAATGAAAGTGCGAAAATGCAGGAAACGTGCAAATGCAACTATATGCTAACTGTTAGTTATGTATATGCCCTAGAGGTCATTGTTGTACATATGATGTATATTATAGTGGATGCTTGGATATATATAGAGAGGACTTTCTTGCTCGACATGATAGTATACTATCTGGTTTCATTTTGTCTTAACATGTTGACTTGTATTGGTTTACTGTCTTGCTCTTACATGTTGATAAAACCCTTAGGATATGTACTCGACTACTAGGACTATGATGCAGATCATACTAGTGGGGCCAGGGTAGTCCAAGAGTACATCTTACAACTGTTCCTAGTCGAGGGAGTATCGAGACAGGGTATCGATACTCCAGAGTAGACTAGCGTATATGCTTCTCGACCCATATGATGGGCAATGGATGATCCCATATCCATTGGTGTTTGACATCAGAGAAGGTATACGGGTGCTCAATGGAGACTGGGTACACTAAACGGACTCGCTGAAAACTCCTAGATGGTATTATACCTATCGTCAAATAGCAGTTCTCCGGTGACACTGGTACAGGTTAGTCTGTAGACCCGAGATCGTCATAGAGTCATGTGTGATTCCCACTGTGCTTTGATTTCCACCTTACCACATTCATGAGAACGTGCAAAATGGTGGCTTTTGGATACAGTCACGAATCACATGGAAGCAATGAGCGATAGGAGGGGTTTCATCTCTCCCGATATTGGGGGTTGATGTTGCGCTGTGTTCGATTGGCTATAACTGGAAGTCCCTGGTCAGGGCTAATATGGAGTGCTACTGGTAAGTGTTATCAGTAGTTTCTCGATCCGTTATGAGCCTCATATCGACACGACTTATCGGTTACTGGGGTCTGACGTTTACCACCCCTAGACTGGATATACGACATATCAGACGAAGAGACCGGACTGTACGGTAGTGTTACTGATTGGATTCACAAAAGTGTGTGCAGGCTTGCTTGTTGATCTTCTGATCGCTCAATACCCGGGTGGCTGTTACGTTTAGATGACCGCTTGCAGCTTGTGGGTGTTTGATATGATCATCACCTACTGCCGGCGTATTGACGATTCTTTAGAGTCCTACACAGAGGTTTCCTGGTTCAGGAAAAACGGAGTAGGAGCACATATATGATATGTGCGGGACCGAGAATAATACGCGTGTATGATACCGTATTCAATTCTCGCGATATGTGATATCGGTCGGGTATATGTGATATAGCCGGGTCATCAGATCAAGTGTTGATTCGATGAACTGATACATATTATATTAGTCGATATTTGTAAAATAGCCGGATTATCGGATCAAGTGTTGATTCGATAATTTAATGTATAATTATATATTTGATATATTACATTATATTAACTAATATAAGCTCACTTAAATGATTCTTTTTCTCACTTGATGATACATTGATATATATGTGATATATGTTAATTGTATTATTTTCTTTTGTTACATTATATATTATATATGTGATATATAATATTGTAACATATTAGGGTTACAAATGCAACTAGGGTTTATGAGATTAAACCATGCTAGGGTTTAAATTAGGGTTAACATTTTCTTTTTAGTTATTTCTAAATCTTAGATTAAAGTTAAGATATTTATATTATGTTGACTTTGTCCACTCTTTAGATATTTGCTAGATATTTGTTAACCTAACATTTTAACCCTAGCCTATGGTTTATTCTCTACAAGGGTTAAGCATGCCATGCTTAACCTATGGTTGATTTTCTAATCTCAACAATAATTCATTGATGACAACTCATCTTCTTCTTCCTCTCAAAAAAGCTTTCTAGCTTTTGATTTTGTGGTGATTGTTTGTGAGAAAAAGAAAACAAAAGAGAGCAAAATTCCTACTTCATTGTCCTCATCTATTCTAGCCACTTAGATTAGGGTGTTCACTTCACTAATACCTCATTAGTGAAGAGAGAGCTAGGGTTTATGATTCCTCAAGGTAGATCGTCTTGGATTTCAAAGATTTCAAGCAAGATGTATCATTCACCTCATGGAGCCTATCGAAAGTCTGAGAGCTTGATGATCGCAGTGAAGGGACCTCAACTCGGAGCTTATGAAGCGAAGGAACGGACTACAAAGGTTGTAATCCCTAACTTTTAGAAGTAAAGTTGTTTACTTGTAGTTTTAGTTTGATTATTTAGCTTAAAATTCATGGTTAGGGTTATCTACAATGGAAAAAATTTAAATTTGGCATGGATGATGCCTCCCAAAACCTTGCTGCCGTTGTAGGTAACCCAACAGTGGTATCAGAACCTAGCTAGAGAATTAGACGGATAAGTGTAGGATTACGAAACCGAAACAACTCCGAAACACCAGACGTATAACCCTAGTTTCTGTAAAAAATTTCAGAGTGTCAAAAAAAATTTCAAACAGTTGCAGAATGATGTATGAAATACATTATGAACACCGTCCAAAATTCACCCCACCTCGCCGGATTTTGGCCGGCCACCTTCACTGTTTTTCCGGCCTGCTCGGCCAAAAAGAAGCTTTTGGGTGTGGGTTTTGGGTAGTGTTCTGGTCTCTGGGATTTGGTACTTCAGGTGTTGTTTGTTTTTGCTAAATTTGCATGTGATGTTATCTTTTTACAGAGGCGATTCGGAGTGTTTCGTATTCGTAATTCTAGTTTGTTTTCAGGTTATTTAGACGGTGTTAAAAAGTTAGAACGGATATCAATAACTCACTTTTTCCCTCGCTAGAAACTTTTCCAAGTGTTGGATTTTTCTTTAGTTAAAGAACATTCAAATAGCATGCAAGTGATGCGGTGAAGCCTCTTGAAGAACAAAACCTTAACTCGATTTTGTGACCGTCAAAACCGCCACTAAACCCTAGGGTTTGTGGTAGTTTAGCGGTGCCACAAGTGAGGCATTGGTTGACCCTTCTACGGCTGGTTCATTGCTACTGTGGCATGTGATGGATACTTCTAAACTACGCTCAAGTTTTGAGCATTTTGGGAAATTTTGGGTGTTTGTTGATTCGATCGGAATGTTTAACGTAGTCTGGCTTTTTTTGTAATGTGATACAATATGTGGAATTCATATACTTAGGCATGAAATCCGTAATATGTGATATTTCGGGTTTACGATGTCTAAGGTGGATATGGATTCCAAATGTTGTAGTTTTTCACTTTCTTTTCTACGACCGTAAGTGTAATAAATGGTGTATCGCCGGTTTCGTTGCTATACATCAACGACAATTGGAATACGCATATTTACTTACGTTGATGACATGTGATGTTATGTGTTGCTGTGATATGTTATATTAGATCGACGTGTTTTGAACAGCCAGGGGTTTTATATGAGATGAGGGTTTTTATTTTCATTCATATAAAATTCATTGTATGTAATATTCTTTTATTGGGGCACTTCCGGGTTGAGGATGATGTCACCATTGTATATTATTTACTTTTCCGCATTAGGATAGACCCAAGGAAGGGAACACAAGTAACCGGGTTCTAGGGTCCAGTGGGAGGCCATCTCGAGGAGTCGAGACCGGGTCTCCTAACCCTAGAATTGGCAGGGTTACTTGCCGCTCTCCTAGGGGTCTAGCGATGTGGGTTTGGCTATTCATCGCGACCGTGGAATCCGTGTTTTATACAGGCTCAAAATAAAACACGGACCTCCTAGTATATCCAATATTTCATATGTTATCTTCTGCTGCTGATATAATGTGATGTGATCATATTATATGCGTGAGACGAATGCTTTATTATTGTATATATGATATATAATAAGCGTTACTTATGTTTTACACACGCGCTAGTCCCGTCCCGGTATGCCGTTAGTTAAGTAACCTAACGGTGCATAACGGGACACAGTGGAGAATGCGGATGGCATAAGCGTACGTTGTATTTTTGTTTCTTCTGTGATGCTTAGGAAGCATAAATGATGGGATTAATTAATGAGATTAATGAAAGAAAAGAAACCTAAAAGATATTGTAGAATCAAATTTATAAAAAAGGGTAGCTCTAGTTCTTACTTTGCATAGCGGTATTCCTTATAGAATATCCAGCACCTTATTCGATAAAGAAAGAGTCGAGATCCCTTCACCGGGAGTGACCTCTTTAGCGAAACTAGCAGATGTTACAACTCACTCGGTTATGTTTTTGACAGCTTCTATAGTTCTTGCTTTGCATAGCGGTATTCCTTGTAGAATATCCAGCACCTTATTCAATAAGGAAAGAGCCGAGATCCCTTCACCGGGAGTGACCTCTTTAGCAAAACTAAAAAAAGCCTCAAAAACACTCCTTTTCAAAATCACTTGTTTCTACAACGATATCAAGTTCATTACGCGAAAAGTTTTCTGAAAAACCTGTCGTAGCCCTCCGTCATTTCAGATAGAGACCGGTTAGTATTCGTGCTGCGTTTGTTGACCTTAGCCGAGGCGTAGATAGAGACTAGTTAGTATTCATGCTGCGTTTGTTGCCCTTAGCCGAGGCGTAGTGTACGGTAGCTAATTAGTGTTTATCTGCTAAAACATGAGATGTGATTGAGTTAGGGTAGTCGTACGACTTTTTTGACCTTAGCCAAGGGTCGTACGGGTGGGTTTAATTCAATCGGGAAATGACGGGTTGAACTTGGCTAGCGCTTATGATTTGTTGACCATAGCCAAGGTCATGAGTTGCTAGGGGCAAAATTATTATCGGGAATTTCAAGTGTTGAAATTTGCAATGAGATTGCATACCTTCTATGAGATAGTTGGATCCTGATACCCACTGCGAGTATGAGTTACTCCTGGGAGAGTTTTACACATGATAATTAGCCGATCAAGTAGGTATCTAGAAAGGTGTTAACAGGGTTATGCCTCTGGGAAAACAAGGTTTATTTTAATTAGGTCCGTGCGAAAGCTCGGGGAACCTCCCTCAAAGTACCAACACTGATCTGGCTGAAAGATTGGTTAACTTGTAAGGTGTAATTAATCCCGGCTAGTCTTACCTTTTAGGGTTTGAAGGAAGATTTGATGAAAATAGTGGGAGCCATCCTGATTAGATAAGATAATAACCAATCTAATCTTGCAAGAGCATACGCTAAAGTGTTTACTTCTCTCTCTCTCTCCAGGTAGCGACCATGTCAGGCCTTAATCAAGATAATAATATGGATGTATTAACCGAACCCGCTTGTTATTCTGAGCAGGGGAACGTTGGTCCCGCTCCAACTTATAATTGTTATAAGTCCGAGCAGAAAATAGGAGAATATCCATATTCTCATGCCACCCAAACGAATAACAAGCATGCCGATGCATCTTCTTCGGGTGTGTTAGTTATCGAGAACTGTTTCTCAGTTCACTCTACGTCCTGGGTATTAGATACCGGATCAGGATCCCATATATGTAATATATTACATGGGCAACGTAAAGGTAGAGAACTGGGAGAGGGTGATCATTCCATAAGAATAGGGAATGGTGCAAATGATGCAGCCAAGGCTATTGGCAAATATCACTATGTATTACCGAATGGTAATACATTGATTCTGAAAGAATGCTATTACATTCCGACCCTGATATGCAATCTTATATCAGTTTCTTTACTGAGTAAAGAAGGATATAATTTTGTAGTACAGGATAATATTATAAACATCATCCCGAATCAAAAGTTGATTGGATCAGGCTCGTAAAATAATGGCATATACGTTCTCAATCAAACTACAGTACTTAATGTACAAAACACACACAAGTGGAAAAGTTCATAAATGAGCGAATTCTTCTTGTGGCATTGTAGACTAGGTCATTTCAATGCGACACGACTAGCTAAGTTACATAAAGATGGATATTTGAATCCGTTCGAATTTTCATCTTATGACACTTACCAGTCATGTCTCAAAGGCAAGATGACCAAAACTCTATTTAGTAGATACGGAGAAAGAGTTAAGAAACTCTTAGGACTGATACATAGTGATGTATGTGGTCCCATGTCTACACATGCCAGAAATGGTTCCTCATAGTTCATTACATTCACTGACGATCTCTCAAGATACGGACATATGTTCCTATTGAAACACAAGTCTAAAGCATTTGAGAAATTCAAAGAATATAAGAACAAAGTCGAGAACCAAACGGGTAAAAGTATTAAGATCGTTCGATCTGATCAAGGAGGAGAATACTTAAGCAATGAGTTTCTGGACTATCTAAAAGAGAATGGGATTCTCTCTCAGCTTACTCCTCCGTATACACCACAGCACAACGATGTATCGGAATGGAGGAATCGCACCCTATTAGATATGGTGCGCTCTATGATGAGCACTGCTGAGTTGTCTATTTCCTGTTAGGGGTATGTGCTTGAGACAGCCATATACCTATTGAATAGAGTGCCAACCAAATCGGTGCCTACCACTCCATATGAGATATAGAATGGGAAAAGACCATCTCTTAAACGAGTTAAGATATGGGGCTGTCCGGCCTATGTTAAAAAGCAAAATCCGGACAATCTCGAGGCAAGATCAATTCTTTGCAAGTTTGTGGGATATCCAAGTAATTCGTATGGATATCTATTCTACTACGGTGAACAATAAAAAGTGTTTGTTGCTCAACATGCCACCTTTTTAGAAAAGGAATTTCTTGTAAAAGAAATTAGTGGCGAGGAGGTAAAGCTGGAAGAAGTTCCAGCACCACAAACTACAACCGATGATTTACTGGAACCATAGGATTCAGTAGTTCCCGACGAACCCCAGCCTCTCCGCCGATCTAGTAGGGTTCCTCATCCACCTGAGAAATACTACGGTTTTCTCGTAGACGGTGGGAGTGAGGACTGCATCATGGAAGATGATGACTCGACTAGCTTCAAGCAGGCCATCACGAGTGGGGACTCTGTGAAGTGGCTGGATGCAATGCGATCTGAGATGGAATCCATATACACCAACAAAGTATGGACTTTGGAAGTTGCTCCTGAAGGGGTAAAACCCATTGGGAGCAAATGGATCTTTAAGAAGAAACTTGGTGTAGATGGAAAAGTTGAGACTTTCAAAGCTAGACTTGTTGCAAAGGGTTTTCGTCAACGACCAGGTGTGGATTATGACGAAACCTTTTCTCCAGTGGCTATGCTTAAGTCCATCAAGATCCTACTTGCCATTGCTGCATACCATAACTACGAAATCTGGCAGATGGATAATAAGACCACCTTTCTAAATGGTGATTTAGAGGAGTGCGTGTACATGACACAGCCAGAGGGCTTCATAAATAGTAGGAGCAGCGGAAAGGTGTACAAGCGGCTTAAATCCATCTACGGGTTAAAGCAGGCATCACGGAGTTTGAACATCTGTTTTGATGTTGTATTCAAAGAGTTTGACTTTATCAAAAACGTAGATGAACCTTGTATCTACAAGAAGGTGGCAGAGAGTAAGGTTATTTTTATCGTATTGTACGTGGATGACATACTCTTAATAGGAAATGATGTTCCTATGCTGCACTCGGTTAAGCTCTTCTTATCACATAGATTCTCAATGAAAGATCTAGGTGATGCCTCCTGCATTTTCGGAATTAAGATCTATAGAGATAGATCTAAACGGATACTAAGATTTTCCCAATCCAGATACATTGACACCATACTAAAGAGATTTAGTATGGAAGAATCCAAGCGTGGGTATTTACCCACGATCTCTGGACTCTCTCTCTCTCCAAAGAGATGTCTCCTAAGACTGATTTGGAGAGACCTCGTATACAAGGGATACCCTATGCTTCGGCAGTAGGCTCTATCATGTACGCGATGCTATGTACAAGACCCGATATAGCATACTCACTAAGTGTAGTGAGTAGGTATCAAGCCGATCCTGGAGAGAATCACTGGACAGCTGTGAAGAACATTCTCAAGTACTTGAGAAGGACTAAGGAGATGTTCTTGATGTATGGTAACGGAGAACTCCAGGTGGAGTCCTTTACCTATTCGAGCTTCCAAAGTGATTAGGACGACTCTAAGTCGCACTTGGGATTTGTCTTTACCCTAAATGGAGGGGCGGTTTGTTGGAAGAGTTCCAAACAGGAAGCCGTGGAAGACTCGACGATGGAGGTTGAATACATCGCTGCCAACGATGTTGCCAAAGAGGCTGTCTGGATCAACAAGTTCATCACTGAACTTAGAGTGGTTCCTTCCATTGAGCATCCAATACCTTTGTATTGTGATAACAATGGAGCTGTGGCTTTGGCCAAGGAACCCAGGTCCCATCAGAGAACCAGGCATATTCTGAGGCGGTATCACCTGATCCGGGAGATAGTTGATCGCCGAGAGATCGAGATCAAGAGAGTTGACACGAAGGACAACACTGCAGATCCACTCACGAAGGCCATACCCCAGATACACTTTGAGAGACTTTTCGGGATATTGGGTATGAGATACTACAACAGCTGGCCTTAGTGCAAGTGGGAGATTGTTAGTTATGTATATGCCCTAGAGGCCATTGTTGTATATATGATGTATATTATAGTGGATGCTTGGATATATATAGAGAGGACTTTCTTGCTCAACATGATAGTATGCTATCTGGTTTCACTTTGTCTTAACATGTTGACTTGTATTGGTTTACCGTCTTACTCTCACATGTTGATAAAGCCCTTAGGATATGTACTCGACTACTAGGACTATGATGCAGATCATACTAGGGGGGCCAGGGTAGTCCAAGAGTACATCCTATAGCTGTTCCTAGTCGAGGGAGTATCGAGACAAGGCATCGATACTCCAGAGTAGACTAGCGTATACGCTTCTCGACCCATATAATGGGCGATGGATGATCCCATATCCATTGGTGTTTGACTTCAGAGAAGGTATACGGATGATCAGTGGAAACTGGGTACACTGAACGGACTCGCCGAGAACTCCTAGATGGTATTATATCTATAGTCAGAAAGCAGTTCTCTGGTAACACTGGTACAGGTTAGTCTGTAAACTCGAGATCGTCATAGAGTCTTGTGGATTCCCACTGTGCTTTGATTTCCACCTTACTACGTTCATGAAAACGTGCAAAACGGTGGCTTTTGGATACAGTCCCGAATCACATGGAGTCAATGAGCGATAGGAGGGGTTTCGTCTCTCCCGGTATTGGGGGTTGATATTGCGCTGTGTTCGATTGGCTATAACTGGAAGTCCTTGGTCAGGGATGATATGGAGTGCTACTGGTAAGTGTTATCAGTAGTTTCTCGACCCGTTATGAGCCTCACATCGACACGACTTATCGGTTACTGGGTTCTGACGTTTACCATCCCTGGACTGGATATGCGACATATCAGACGAATAGACCGGACTGTACGGTAGTGTTACTGATTGGATTCATAGGAGTGTGTGCAGGCTTGCTTGTTGATCTTCTGATCGCTCAATACCCGGGTGGCTTTACGTTTAGCTGACCGCTTGCAACTTGTGGGTGTTTGATATGATCATCACCTACTGTCGGCGTATTGACGATTCTTTAGAGTCCTACACAGAGGTTTCCTTGCTCAGGAAAAACGAGTAGGAGCACATATGTGATATGTGCGGGACCGAGAATAATACGCGTATGTGATACCGTATTCGATTCTCGCGATATGTGATATCGGCCGGGTATGTGTGATATAGCCGGGTCATCGAATCAAGTGTTAATTCGATGAACTGATACATATTATATTGGTCGGTTATTTGCAAAATAGCCGGATTATCGGATCAAGTGTTGATTCGATAATTTAATGTATAATTATATATTTGATATATTACATTACATTAACTAATATAAGCTCACTTAAATGATTCTTTTTCTCACTTGATGATACATTGATATATATGTGATATATGTTAATTGTATTATTTTCTTTTGTTACATTATATATTATATATGTGATATATAATATTGTAACATATTAAGGTTACAAATGCAACTAGGGTTTATGAGATTAAACCATGCTAGGGTTTAAATTAGGGTTAACATTTTCTTTTTAGTTATTTCTAAATCTTGGATTAAAGTTAAGATATTTATATTATGTTGACTTTGTCCACTCTTTAGATATTTGCTAGATATTTGTTAACCTAACCTTTTAACTCTAGCCTATGGTTTATTCTCTACAAGGGTTAAGCATGACATGCTTAACCTATGGTTGCTTTTCTAAGCTCAACAATAATTCATTGATGACAACTCATCTTCTTCTTCCTCTCAAAAAAGCTTTCTAGCTTTTGATTTTGTGGTGATTGTTTGTGAGAAAAAGAAAACAAAAAAGAGCAAAATTCCTACTTCATCATCCTCATCTATTCTAGCCACTTAGATTATGGTGTTCACTTCACTAATACCTCATTAGTGAAGAGAGAGCTAGGGTTTGTGATTTCTCAAGGTAGATCGTCTTGGATTTCGAAAACTTCAAGCAAGATGTATTATTCACCTCATGGAGCCTCTCGAAAGTCCGGGAGCTTGATGATCGCAGCGAAGAGACCTCAACTCAAAGCTTATGAAGCGAAGGAACGGACTACAAAGGTTGTAATCCCTAACTCTTAGAAGTAAAATTGTTTACTTGTAGTTTTAGTTTGATTCTTTAGCTTAAGATTCATGGTTAAGGTTATCTATAATGGCAAAAATTTAAACTTGGCATGGATGATGTCTCCCGAAACCTTGCTGCCGTTGTAGGTAACTCAACACTAACACCCCCAAACTTGAAATAGGCACTGTCCTCAATGCCTTTTAGATTTCCCTTTGCCCTTCCTGCTGCCGCCTGCTTCGTCTTGCACTGCTTGCTGAGCTGCTTCAATCCTGTCCAGCTGCTCCTGCATCTTTTGTTATTTCTTGAGTATGTGGCGGATACTCCGAAACGTCAAGCGCTGCATGTCTTTCTCATTGTCTGGTTCAGGCTCATTTAGATGTGCTTCCATCGAGCTTTCGGGGCCTGGATGCTCGCTCGGGTCCTCTCTCATCCATTTTTTTTGTTCGTAATGGCCGCCGGTGTATCCCTGTGAAATTCGCTCTAGCTCAACCGGCCAATTTGCGTATACTGCCGCATAACCATCGAACTCAATCCGCTCCATATAGTATTTTGCAAGGAGGGTCACTAGGACTGGCAGCATGGGTTTTTTCTGTGCTACACCCTCTATAATCGTGCTGAACAACTGTGTCACCACACAGAAATGGTGATCTTTTTCCATCAAGCAATGCACGATGTATCCTACACCAGCTGGAAAAGAAGAGATACGGCTTTTTCCACTGATGTTGTGGTTTGCCCACCGGCAGACCGCAAGTACGTTTCTATACATCTGCGCGGGGTTCGGCCCCTAATCTTTCAACTCAACAAAATCCCCCAATAATGATCGATAAACTGCCAATTCTCATGGTTGTTGATTTCCTGGTCGCATTGGGATATTGGTAACCCTCGCTATTGTTTCGAGCTGAAAAATCCTATGTCTCCCTTGAAAGAAAAATTCCACGAACCCTGATCCGGGTTGACCATTTCTTAACGCTTCATAAAAATCCTCCACCAATTCCCTCACAGCGAACAGATCATCGCTGTTGTAAATTAGAAAATCCCGTCTCCTTTGACAGATTTCTCCGTAGAAATAATGTCCGTAAGTTTCGTCGGAAAAAATTTCAAAGAAATTATTCTCATAATCAAACGCCACCATTTCAGATCTAAACTGAAATTTTTCACAGAAATTTAAACAAGGAGAGAAGAACTTCTTACAGGGAGAAGAGAATTAGTGGCAACAGAGAAGATCGGGCCGCAATTTGCGGCCATAATGGCTTTTCCGGCAGCCTGTTCTTGGAGATCGGGTCGGATATTTGGTGTGAAGAGTATTTTGGAGGAGAGAGTTGTAGGGTTTTGGGAAAAACAGAAGAGAGGCTCGGGTTGGGTTGGGTCAGTATATAAAGGGTAATTTGTAAAAACAACCCCCTACAAAGATAAATAATATAAAAAAAACAAATAATTACAAAAAACTCAAAAGGTATATACAGGAAAGAAAACTTGGGGACGTGATTTAATCGATATAACGTGGCTCATATAAAAACATGAGCTCCCCCGTTTCCACAGGCAATTCTAAGAATGGCATCAGTCGTTGGCCATTAAACTTTGAAAGTGTTGCCAGAGTGCTGATCTTTAATGTTAACTGCATCGTGCAGAAAGACGGTGCGCACAATAAACGGTCCTGTCCAACGTGACTTCAATTTTCTTGGGAACATATGAAGCCTGGAATCGTAAAGCAGAACCTTTTGTCCTACAGTGAGCGTTTTTCGGAGAATCGTCTTGTCGTGAAAAACTTTCGTCTTTTCTTTGTACATTTTGGCGTTCTCATACGCGTCATACGCGTCATTGCGTATCTCGTCAAGCTCATTCAATTGAAGTTTTCGAGCCTCACCGGCCTTTTCTAGGTCGACATTGAGCTATTTGATTACCCAGAATGTGCGATGTTCCAATTCAACAGGCAAATGACACGCTTTTCCAAAGATGAGTCGGTATGGGGACATACCAACATTTGTTTTGAAGGCGGTGTGAAATGCCCAAAGCGCGTCATTTAACTTCAATGACCAATCCTTGCGGTGGTGGCTGACAGTCTTTTCCAAAATCTGTTTAATCTGTCTATTGGAGACTTCGACCTGACCGCAAGTCTGAGGATGGTAGGGTGTTGACAGTTTGTGGCTGATGGAGTACTTTTTCATCAGTGCTTTGAAAGATCGGTTGCAAAAATGCGTTCCGTTATCACTGATGATGGTGCGAGGCGTACCGAACCGAGAAAAGATATTCTCTTTTAAAAATTTTACGACAACCTTGTTATCGTTGGTTCGACAAGAGACAACCTCCACCCATTTGGACACATAGTCCACAGCCAGCAAAATGTATAAATTCTCAAAAGAGTTTGGGAATGGCCCCATGAAATTGATACCCCAGACGTCGAAAATTTCCACAATCAGGATGGATTGTAGGGGAATCTGATCCCGTTTTCCAATCTTTCCCATGTGCTGGCAGTAGCTACAGGTTTTGCAATATTCAAAAGCATCCTTAAAAAGCGTCGGCCAGTAGAAGCCACTTTGTAAAACCTTTTCAGCCGTCTTTCTGGGTCCAAAATGGCCCCCACAAGCTTGATCATGACAAAAAGACAGAACACTTTTCGTTTCAGAGTTAGAGATGCACCGTCTAATAATCTGATCGGGACAGTACTTGAACAAGTATGGCTCATCCCAATAAAAGAATTTGACATGGGAGAGAAATTTAGACTTGTCCTGATTCGACCAAAAAGACATTGTTTCTCCGGTGACTAGAAAGTTCACGATATCAGCGAACCAGGGTTCGACTGATACAGAGAGAAGTTGTTCATCAGGAAACTGCTCATTGATTGGAATTTCTTCGGTTGGTGCATTTGGCAAGCGAGACAAATGATCGGCCACAACGTTGTCGGTTCCCTTCTTTTCTTTGATGGTTAAGTCAAATTCTTGAAGAAGGAGAATCCAACGTATCAATCTGTCATTGGCATCCTTTCTTGCAAAGAGGTGTTTAAGCACAGAATGATCAGTGTAAATAGTAACGTGGGTTCCGATCAAGTAAGGACGGAATTTCTCAAGCGCGTACACAACAGCTAAGAATTCTTTTTCTGTGGTGGTGTAATTTAGCTGTGCGTCATTCAACGTCCTGCTCGCGTAATGGATAACATGCGGCTTCTTTTCAAATCGCTGTCCTAAGACAGCACCTATCGCAAAGTCAGAAGCGTCGCACATTAGCTCAAAAGGTTCATTCCAGTCTGGTGCACTTAAAATCGGAGCAGAAGTGAGTTCCAGCTTCATAAGCTTGAATGCATGAAGGGACTCAGAGTTAAAATCAAAGGGAGTTTCTTTATCCAGCAAAGAAGTCAAGGGTCTAGCCAGTTTGCTAAAATCCTTGATGAAACGCCTGTAAAAGCCGGCGTGGCCTAAGAACGCCCTAATGTCACGGACAGTCTGTGGAGGTGGGAGGCTTGAAATGACGTCGATTTTTGCCTTATCGACTTCAATACCTTTTTCAGAATTGATATGGCTTAACACGATGCCGTGTTTAACCGTGAAATGACACTTCTCCTAGTTGAGTGTGTTGCGCCACGGCAGCGCCCCGGCCGTCTTACCGAGGCCAAAATGCGGAATCAAAAATTTTCCTTACTTGGAAACCGGCGCTACCGCGGACAATGTAAACCCGGATCGTTAACCATTAACCTATACTAGCAAACAAGAGATGGGAAGAGAAGTATACCGAGTGATCCGAGTCCTCCGGTCTTCTTGTCATCGTCCCGATCTCCCGCGGAAAGTCTTGTCTCCACATTGTCGCCTCCTTGCCGGAAGGGCACCACATCGCCTGCGTCTTTTACGGGCTCCCGCCTCAATACCGAGGCAACTCGGGCATGAAGCCGGCAACTCGACATGCTCAAGATATGCTGTAGAATGTGTAGTAGATCATGCTAGTCTCATTTGGGGTTTGTAGTTGCCTTGATGGAGGAATGGGGTTAGGAAAAATGGTGCTTTCATTTTTCCAAAATAAGAAGAAGAAGGAGATGAAGAATTCCTCACAAAACAAAGATGAACTCTCTCATCCTTTTTTTTTTTCAAGTGTTCTTTCTTTTTCTAGTGAGAATGATCCTATGGTGGAGGAATGAGAATACCAACCATAAGAAGGGAGGTGAGTGTAGGATAAAGAGAATGGTGACTATATCCAAAGCATCATGATAACAATCTCACATCAACACCAATCAAAGATCAAATCCATTCTCATCACTTCTAATCTCAAAAAGGCAAGCCATCATGAAAAGCAAAGATGCTTAATCTTTCATAATGCCACAAATACAAAGAACCCCTCCACAAAAGGTTATTTGCAAAACTGCAAATTACCCCCTCCACCAGAAAAGTCCGGCCGGGAAAGAACAAAGGAAAACCGGCCGGAACGGAATGCAAACTGGCAACTCCAAAAAACTGGTCCCGTAATAAATTACAGGAAAACCCCGATACTGTGCATACACACCCGCATCTGTATTCCGTCCGGATACAAATGCAATGAGACAAAATCTACACTGTACTAAACTAGGATCCGGCTTAAACCAAAGCCGGCTAGTAATATCCGTCCGATCCTGATTCGTACAATACCGCACGTATCTGATCGAACCCTGCCATATAACCATACGGCCACTAGTACAAACCGTCCGATCCTGATCCGTGCAATACCGCACGTATCTGATCGGACCCTGCCATATCTCCATACGGCCTCTACAGCGTTTCGCCCGAAAGCTGAGTAACTGAAAGTGTGGTGGACTCTAAAGACTCGTCAATACTATGGCTGTGGATTTAACCACTAGCACGTCAGAGGTATTAGCCAATACGTGACGGGCCACCAGCTATTGACCAAAAGGGACCTCGATGAGCGAACTCATCCTGACACCCTACTGAGCCTGTCAGTGACAATATCCGTACAGTCCGGTCCGTTCGTCTATGAGGATCGCATGTCGGGCCTAGGGGGTTGGTAAAAGTCAGACCCCCAAAGGCGGTACAAGTCGTGTCGGAGTGTAGCCCAGAACGCCCTGAGATACTACTGGAATACCTACCAGTAAATCTCCTGCCTCGGCCGAGGGCTTTGCGTAATGGCTCTCCTAGACACAGCGCGACCTCACCCCCAATACCGGGAGAGACGAACCCCTGAAGATCCGCTCACTGCCTCCATGTGGCTCGGGACTGTACCCAACTAAAACCTGTTTGCACGACTCCTTTGAGCCGTGGTAGGGTAGTAATCAAAGCACAGTGGGAACTCACATGAGACAAATGACGATCTCAGGTCGATGAACTAACCTGTACACATGTCACCTGGGAACTGCTATCTGACGTCTGGTATAATCCCAACTAGCAGGTTCCCGGCGAGTCCTGTCCGGTGTACTCATAACCCAATGAGCACCTGTATACATCTTAGGTGAACCAACTGACACCAGTGGCTTGTGAGACCGGCCACCGCCCTTCGTCGGGGTCTCGACTGTATACACTAGTCTACTAATGGAGTATCGATGCCCAGTCTCGAAACTCCCACGACTAGGGACCTTTTAAGGATGTGCTTATAGACCACCAGCTCTCACTTATATGATCGCCATCATACTGCCGGCAGTCAAGCAAGAATCCTAGGGGCTCTATCAGCGTGTAATAGCGACCTGTAAGGTCACCTAAAGAAGTACACGATGATAAAGGTAAACCAGATAGCATACTATCATCTCGAGTAAGACTGTCCTACCGGGATAGGTCCTCCCTCAATCATTGCAATCACGTGCCTGTGATCCAATAATTGACTCTGAGGGCACTATCTCCAACAGAGTGTGGTGTTTTTCTTTGCGTCGTAACATGACTAACTCAAAGTGCCTAAAACACTCAGAAAATGAATCTCCAAAGACGGAGAAATCTTCCATGAAAACTTCTAAGAATTGCTCTACCATATCAGAAAAGATGCTCATCATGCACCGCTGAAATGTTGCAGGTGCATTGCACAACCCAAAGGGCATGCGACGGTAGGCGAAGGTACCAAAAGGACAACTGAAGGTTGTTTTGTCCTGATCTTCTGGATTAATCGGGATTTGATTGTAGCTGGAATACCCATCTAAGAAATAATAGTAGGCGTGTCCGGCTAGGCGTTCAAGCATTTGATCAATGAAGGGCAGCGGGAAATGATCCTTGCGAGTGGCTGCGTTGAGCTTTCTGTAATAAATACAGACTCTCTATCTCGTTTGTGTGCGGATTGGGATTAGCTCATTTGCTTCATTCGTGATTACAGTGAGTCCCGATTTCTTTGGTACCACGTGAATGGGGCTCACCCATTTGCTATCAGATATGGGATAGATGATCCCATTGTCCCGACACTTCAACATTTCCTTCCTTACCGCTTCTTTCATTACTAGGTTAAGCCGACGTTGAGGATCCTTGAAGGGTTTGGAATCATCAGTCATATGGATTCTGTACTGGCAGATAGAAGGGCAAAATTCCTTTGATATCAGCCATTGACTATCCAATCGCTTCCATGTTCTTTATCAGAATGTCCATGAGGGCCAACTCTTGCTCAGGCGCAAGATCGTTTGCAATTATTACTGGAAGCGTTTCATTATTTCCCAAGTACGCATACTTGAGGTGGTCAGGAAGAACTTTGAGGTCGAGTTTTGGTGGCTCCTCCACAGATGGTCACACTTCAGGGGCCGGTTCATTACGAAATGGTTCAAATTGGGGGCCCCAGTGTGCGTAGGAAGCCTGTTCAGGACATAGCTTCTCAAGGAAAAGAAGCTCCTCATAAAACAATTCTTCAAATGTTTCTTTAAGACACTCATTTTTGAAGTCAAATGTCCCCTCCTCAGACATATCGTATACAGTGTTGACTTCAAAAGTGTCATCGTATTTCTCGCTTGCTTGGTTTCCTAGCGTGAAGATGTTGAGGTCAACTGTCATGTTTCCAAATGAGAGTTTCATGGATCCATTACGATAGTTGATCAACGCGTTGGATGTGGTTAGGAAAGGCCGTCCCAGTATGACTGGAATTTGACCGCTGGGATTGGTGACAGGCTCGGTCTCCAATACAATGAAATCTACATGGAATATGAATTCCTCGACCTTGATTAGAACATCATCGATTTCTCCCCTAGGTACTTTCGTTGATCGATCTGCCAGTTGCAGAGTCACTCTGGTCGGCTTGAATTCTCCCAATCCCAGTTGTTTGTAAACTGAGTAGGGGAGGAGGTTTACGCTTGCCCCTGAGTCTAACAAGGCACGGTTGATTTGTTTGTCCTCGATAGTGCAAGAAATAGTCGGACAGCCTGGGTCCTTATATCTCACCGGAATGGATTTGGAGAAGACATCGCTCAGAGTAGCGGCCAAGAAGACGGTTTTGGGCACATTTGTTCGTCGTTTTTGTGTGCACAGGTCCTTCAGAAATTTTGCATACGCCGGAACTTGTTGAACCACGTCCAACAAAAGAATGTTGACTTCACAGCGTTTGAAAACTTCTAACACATTTTCCATATTTGCAGAAGGCTTCTTCGATTTCAACTTATTAGGATAGGGAGCCTTGGATTCAAACACTAAGTTTGGAGAAGCTGCAGATGGAACAGGTGCAGAAAACGGGAATGTTCTTGCTGGATCATCAGGGTGGTCTTGCGACGAATTCTCAAGCTGCTTTGAAGGAGGTATGGCAGACAACGACGAGAAAGAAGAAGAAGAAGGTGATGAAGATGATCACGGATCTTAATGAGGAACAGAAGATGAGATACATGCTGGTAAACTGTCAACCGCACGTTTGGATGAACCGTTGGGGTTGACAACCTTGTTGTCAATCGTCCGTCCTAATCTAAGGACGGTGACGGCGTTCGCATTCTCAATATTGTTCTGCTAAACAATATGAGCGTTGTTGTTTCTCTGCTCTCTTGGATTCATCACGGGTTGAGAGGGAAATGTTCCCTTTTCACAGTCATTAACTGCTGCAGCCAGTTGACTGATTTGGATTTCTAGTCTAGCTATTGCTTGAGTGTTAGCGCTATGCAACTGATAGGATGTTTGCATAAAAGTAGCCAGACTAGATGAAGTCTGTGCAGAAGTTTTAATCAAAGCTTCCAACCCTTTTTCAATGGATGACACCCTCTTGTCGTCTTAGACGAACCCAGAGGGTGTAAAGGTTGGGTTGTGCTGATTCGGCTGTTCGGGTTGTTGGGGCTGGTTGGTTGAGTATCCCAATTTCTGGTTTTGAAAATTTGAATTTTGAAATTGCTGGAAAGGCGGGGTTGAATTGTTGTTTTGAAAAGGTGTCTGATTCCAAGCAAAATTGGGATGATTCTTCCAACCAAAGTTGTACGTCAATGCAAAGGGTTCGTTCCTGGGACGCAGGTTTTGATACAGCGCATTAATGTTTTCAGGTCCCTGGGACCCAACGAGAAATGGACATTCTTCCGTTATGTGTCTAGGATGCTGACAGTTAGCGCACAAAATCGGAGAAATTTGATTGACCGGTAGCGGTGAATTTTTTCTCTCTAAAGCTTCCATTCGCCGTACAAGAGCGGCGATTTTTGCTTCGGCGGCTATAGAGGTGTCAACTATGTGTGCACCGCTCCTAGTCACAGATGGTTTCTCACTCACACTCTCCCACTGGATGGTCTTGTCAGCCAGTTCTTCAAAAATGTTCCATGCGTCCTTACCACCATAGCTCAGGAATTTGCACTGACACATGGATTCTAACATCATACGCGAACTGGAGTTTAAACCTTTATAGACAATCTGACACAACCTCCACTGTTCTAATCCGTGATGGGGACATTTGATTAAGATGTCTTTAAATCTTTCTAAGCATTTCCAAAAAATTTCGCCCTCTTTTTGTTTGAAATTGTGGAGTTCATTTCGAATTCGCACGGTTTTGTGAATAGGGTAAAAAAAATTTAGAAAAACTTTCACAAAGTCGTCCCATGTCATGATTGATCTAGCTGGAAAACTGTTTAACCAACTTTTCGCATTATCCTTAAGCGCAAAGGAAATGAATTTGAGCTTAACGAAATCCTCACCCACTCCGTGAATCTTCATCATAGCACACACTCCTTCAAAATCACTGATTAATAAGTAAGCATCCTCGGACTCGAGTCCGTGGAATTTAGGGAGTAGTGGTATGAATTGCGGCTTGATTTCATAGTTGTTTGCCGCAATGGTGGTCAACACTAGGCATGAAGGAAGGGATGAACGTTGTGGGTAGCATCTGTCCTGTAGCGCCGCTTCCTGTTGCTCAACGATCGTTTGCTCCGTCATTATCGGTGGTGTAGGAGAAGAAGATGAAGGTAAAAGAAGTGTAAGATTGGACGGCTCCGATGAGGCAGAAGGTAAGAGGGTCTCGGAAGGTTCCGAGGAATCAGAAGATGTAGAAGAGTCGGAAGATACAGTCACAAACCGGACTAATCGAGATTGTGAATGTCTAGTCCAGGATGACATGCACTATCCGGAAGTGGTAGGGGAAGACTGAGAAAATGGAAGAAAAAACGTTATTTAACCAAAATATTCACAACCACAAATATCACACAAAAAGATATAACATGAACACAAACAAGACACACTGCACATACCTAAACAGTTTAGGATTACCTAGGTCAACTAGACCTGCTCAAAAAAAACTTGCTTTGTAAAGTAAAAATGTACCTCGAAACGGGTCCAAAATAGACTGATCGAGAAGCCAGGTAAGTGCAGAGAGGAAGGGAGGTTTTCCCTTGCTTTCGCGAGATTCCTTAATTAGAATAACCTTCTCTCTTTCGGTGGTTGCGCCTTTCACACTTTCCTAGACACTTCTTGAACAATATACCGATGGGCGGTGTTCGAAATACACTTAACTTTCCCTAGTGAGCGCGAAGTCCTTAGAGGCTGAAAGTCTAAATTCTTTTAAAGTTAATGAGGGTGTGAAAATGCTCGTTCTTTGTGGTTTGTGGGCCACGGAGAAGGGTGATAAAATCCCTTACCGCATCTTGTTGGGGTTCTTTGCCCTTAAGTCCGTATTAAATTTATGCAATGCGCAAACAATGAAAGTTGTTCAAATCATCAATCAATCATTTTTTTATGTTATAAGCGGCGCGCTGCAAAAAATACGGTTAGTTTTCTTTGGCACTTGTGTAGCGGAGTTTGCAATAGAAATCCTGCAGAAAATTGAAGTATTGGAGCGTCGGATTTGAGGAGAAGGTGTTAGGAAATGTGCGTACCTTAAATTTTTGAGTTTAGAAACTCCCGTTAGCGTGATCCGTGATTGCTTGAGTGTTCGCTTGCTCGGGTCGATCTACCCGGATCTTTGGCACTGTTAACTTCTTAACGCCTTGTTCCAGAATTCTGCTTTTAGCTCCGCACGATCGTAGTTCGTACTTTCGTCGAAATCAGGAATTGTTGAAAAAATACGATATTTAGTGCACAATACGATATCTATGGCCAAAGTTCTGTAGATACATAATTATAAAATTTTGCATATAAAAATGGATTGATAACAGAAATATAGAGAAGTAACAGAAAAATTGGAGCAAAATACTACAGTGAGGCCGTAAATTGCGGCCTAAGTGGTTAAAATTGCGGCCAGTTTGTGGTATTTTTGCACCAATTTCTTTGTGTCTTCATTTAGTTCTGTTAGTGTCCCCTTTCTATATGCAAAATATTTTTAGAACAATCATATCAACAGAAGAACAGAAACACAGAGAGCAAAAGTCAGATATTTGTGGTGTTTTTTGTGTTTTTTTTTATTTTTGTTTGTTTTTATACAAAGTATATACAGAGATAACTCAAAATAACTTTGTGGTGTTGCCACTCCCCGGTAACGACGCCAAAAACTTGTTCAAAACTCACGGTGTCGTGCTTTTGAAAGGATATGGTCAATATCGGATATGTCGGTTTTGTTGGTGAAAATAGTGCACGATGTGAGTATCGAGTTTAAAAATACCGCAAGTGTACGGTGCGTTGAAGCAAGTCGGCAAGCACGGGTCGAACCACAAGGAGTGGATATCACGACATCAATTTTGAGTTATGAAACAAAAGTTTTGAGTTGATTTTGTCACGTTTTATACAAATTAAATAATGAAGCAATAAATTGATATTTGGGGAGAAACTTAAGCTTGGGTTAGGTAAATTGAATTATGGCGTTACCCCCAACTCTCATTCTTGATTCAAAGTCCATTTCTAGTATCTAATTGACTTAACAAAGCATGCCGCATCTATCCCGATAACAACGTGTCGGTTTAGGATACGATATCCAATTAGGTTAAAAAGAAACTAAAAATATAAGGTTCTAAGATGAATTGAACATGAAATGAGCTAAGTGAGTTTAGCAAGCATAGAACATGTGCTTTTATTGCTACATGTTCTATCTAGCTAGTTTAACACGCTTAGCTAAATTTCATGTCCCCTTCAACTTCAATTCTTAATATAACAACATTAAAATGTAAAGAAGTAATAGAATATATGTTAAAGGTTGAATTGCAACCATTCAAAACAATATATTCTATAAAGCAAAACATAATAATATTGCAAATATTAAGAAAAGAAGTGCAATTAAATTAAGAATCAAGAATTAGGGGACGGAAGGCAAGCCATTCAACAACCTACCTCCCCATAACCTAAGCACAAGACTACTCACACATCGTATAATTAAAGCAAATCTGAAAAATTATAAAATACAATGAAATAGATAAGAGACACAAGAATCAAACTTGAACTTCAATGAAAATTTTATTGCAATGGTATCCAAATACAAGCAAATGAGTTCAACTACCAAAATTTAATCTTGCAAGCTCAAAAATAGAGGTTGCAAGACCAGAGAAAGGCAAAGAACTCAACTTAATCCAAAAAGCTACAAGAATTCTATCAAAATAATTACAAGTGGTGCAAAAGTTATCTATCTCTCATAAACTGATCTGCTATTTATAGAAGTTTCAACATCAGAAGTAGCATACACCACTGGACTTATACAACCACTAGGGACCCACCATACTGAGATTGACAATTTCTTCAAGGATATGGCCGCAAATTGCGGCCATATAGGATAAATCTGCGGCCTGATTGTAGCATCTGGGGCCCACCTTTTGACATTAGTCACCTACTCACTTGACTATCTCTCAGTGATTGCAATTTTATTTAATTTGCAAATGGGTGAATTCTGGGATGATGAACAGAGAATAGACTTGTGTATTTTTGTCAAATCCGTGTTCACACATGTTCACACTTGGTCATACTCAGTCTTTGTTTCAAACTTTCTTAAATCTTGATCCGTACTCTGCCCTATTTGCAGTATCAGCTAAAAACCACCATTTCTGTGCATGTTGTGTATCATATCCAGTGTGTTTGTTTGCATACCTGAAACCTATATAAATGAGCAGACAAGGATTAAATAACACTGTTTATTGATAAAATGATAGAAAATGGGTGGTATTAAAATGTAACAAATCGTGCCGAACACTAAGTGTTGAGAATGAGTTAGAATGAATGGCAACACTTGACCCCTCACTCATTAAAGCATGGAATTATGCAATATAAAATTGCAACCATGCTTGAATAGTGTGTCAAGATGAATAAACAAAAGAAAATCCCATGCTTGCAACCATGCTTCCACTTTACACCTCATTTCGATTTTCACAAAATAGAAATATAAATATCATGCTTCATTATTCTATATATATATATATATATATATATATATATATATATATATATATATATATAATGAAGAATAATTAGTGAGCTAATGATATTAGTTAAGATATAATTATATCACATATAATATATATATCACATTATTAAATAAACACTTGATTTAATAATCCGGTTATATCACATATGACCAACTAATATCATTTATCTTTATATCACATTATCAAATCAACACTTGATTCGACAATCTGGTTATATCACATATAAGCAAACCGATAACAAATGACTGCCAGATTACAATACGGTATCACATACACGTATTTAATCAGGCCCACACACATATCACATATGTGTCCTACTCTGTTTCGCTTGAACCAAGGAACTTCTATGTGGGAATCTAAAGACTCGTCAATACTCCAGCAGTAGGTGATGATCACATCAGTCACCTACAAGCCGTTAGCGGTACTAGCTGGACGTAACGGCTACCCGGGTATTGAGCGATATGAAGATCAACAAGCAAGCCTGTCCATAGTCTCCATGAATCCTATCAGTAACACTACCGTACAGTCCGGTCTCTTCGTCCGATATGTCGCATATCATGTCTAGGGGTGGAAATTGTCAGACCCCAGTAACGTGATAAGTCATGCCGATGTCTTGCCTATAACGGTTCGAGAAACTACTGATAACATTTATCAGTAAATCTCGGCAGCAGCCATGGCCAGGAACTTCCAGTTATAGCCAATCGAGTATAACGCAACATCAACCCTCAATACCGGGAGAGACGAAACCCCTCCTATCGCTCATTGCCTCCATGTGACTCGGGACTGTACCCAAAATCCACCTGTTTGCACAACTCCTCTTGAGCGTGGTAGGGAGTAAATCAAAGCACAGTGGGAGCCACATAAGACTCTATGACGATCTCGGGTCTACAGACTAACATGTACCAGCGTCACCTGAGGACTGCTATCTGACGATAGGTATACTACCACATAGGAGTTCTCGGCGAGTCCTGTTCAGTGTACCCAGTCTCCACTGAGCACCTGTATACCATCTTTGATGTCAAACACCAATGGATGTGGGATCATCCATCGCCCATCATATGGGTCAAGAAGCGTATACGCTAGTCTACTCTGGAATATCGATGCCCTGTCTCGATATTCCCTCGACTAGGAACAATTAAAGAATGTATTTGTGAACTACCCTGGCCCCACTAGTATGATCTCCATCATAGTCCTTGTAGTCAAGTATACATCCTAAGGGCTTTATCAACATGTAAGAGATAGACAGTATAAATGCCAGTCTACAAGTTAAGATAAAGGTAACCAGATAGCATACTATCATGTCGAGCAAGAAAGTCATCTCTATATATGCCCAAGCATCCACTATAATATACATCATATGTACAATAATGGCCTCTACGGCATACATATAACTAACACATCCGGCTCGCCTCCGAGCCTTCCTTCGGGTTGAGCTTCCTCGCCCTCCCGGCTCGCCTTCGAGCTATCCTTCGGGACGAGCTTCCTCGCCCTCCCGGCTCGCCTCCGAGCCTCCCGCCGCGCTGATCTTCCTCGGTCTCACCGACCGACCCGCAGCACTGATCACAGGCACCAATCGCAAGCGCATCCGCCTCGCCTCCGCGAATCTCGCCATGCGCGAGATATCCGCCGGCCACGTCCCGCGTTCCACGCCATCACGATCCCCCATTAACGAGCCTGTCTCGTCATTAATGCGGGATCCCGCCGATCACGCGGGCGTGACGTCAGGGGCGTAACGGCCGGCGTGATTCTCACGCCCTCCTGCCTGTTGCCACCACTATATAAACCCCTCTTTTCAGACGACTCAGGTAAACCATTCTTTCCTTACTAGGCCGTTGCTCTGCTCAGATATCCAGTCTAACTTGATCGTCGGAGGGTCCTCGGTGGTACAACCACCCTGGGACTTCCTTGCAGGTAGCTCGGCCTCAACCACCTCAAACCGATTGAGATCCACACGCTTCAGGAGGCAACCTCCAACCCAATCTCAGCCGTCCATCGTCGCTTGCAGCAGATCTACGGAAGGTAATATCTTGACGTGATCCGACTCACGTCACCGCCCTTCAAATGCGATGGATGTCATCAGGCAAATAACTCTCTCTTCCTTGGATTTCTTTTATCATCTTTTGGTTTTTCTTTTTCAACTTCATACAAAACAATATGAGTAATATTTTACCTACCAACTTGAAATCCTACAAAAATCTACCAAGATACAAAACGGTGAGACCCATGACGTCTAAATACTAATGCCAAACAAATGGACCCATGGTGTTTGTTTCTTGCATAGATTGTGAGAGGATTTCAAACCCGGTAGGTTGGGCATTTTTCAAACAGTATCATCCTACTTCATACGTCGCATCTTTTGACGTTGACTTTGAGACTCGAAACATAGATACACCGAATTTATTCATTTCTGACACTCCTATTTACATTGAGAGGATCCAAAATAAACGGTTTTTTGATAATAAAACAAGACCGATGAGTAAAGAGCATGGGAAGTCAAATAAATTCGATGTGTCTATATTTTTAGAACATAAAGATTAAAATGAACAATTCGGATCTTAGATCAAAAGCCGACATTTGACTGCATGGACGAAAATTTTATTTGTATGGCCTCTTATACCCATTGTTTACTTTCACAATTATCATCCACACACAAAACCCTCCATGCCAACCCTCTATAAGCTTTAAGCTTTACGAGACATGAAAGATAATACATGCGCATGATAAAGCCATATGTTTATAGCTTGCATTTGGTTTCCCTCACTGTCTTTAGTTAATCAAATGGGTGGTTATTTTATTACTTGAGAAAATTAAGAGAACATGGCCATGAGGTCTATTTTATAAGCTCATTTCCATCAAAAATGAACCTTCAAGAAGACCTTAAGCATAGTCATAACTAGAATCTTCATGAATTCCTTAGGTTTTAAGGCTACAGGAACTTTCAAGAATTCCATAGGCAAATCTTAACCATTAAGGAATTCTAGTCAAACCTAAGCGATTAATTTATCAAAAGCGGCGGCTGCTCCTTTCCACACTAAGTGGTTATTTTATTAAGTTTCTTTAATCTTGTAAATATGGTCGTTATCATATTCTGTATACAAATTCAAAAGCACAAGATAAGTATGTTAGCTAGGGCCAAGCCACATCCGGCTAAGCTAAAAAATTCTAACAAACCAATTTATAGTTCACAACCTTTCTTGAAAACCCAGTAAATCTGAGCTGCAATGGAGTAAACAGATGGATTAAGCTTACATTACAATGGCACTAATGCTTTGTATGTAAACGTTGCTGCTTTTAAAATTTGCAACAGGTCTTCTGCCTATGAGCATAGAGCATACAAAGTCCACTGCCGTCCCAAATCAGAGCACAACAGCAGAATAGTCGCCGTATGCAAGATCTGCTCGATGTCAATCGAGAAGAAGGCCAATGAAGAAAACAACATACTCATGCGACACAAAAAGTCAGGGAATTGCGATCCTAAAAAGAAACAAAAGCCAAGATGCCCCGACAGGGGATGCAAAGAACTGCTTACATTCTCCAACACAAGCGCCTGCAACAAGTGCAGCATCAAAGTCTGCCTAAGCACAGATTTCTTTCTGATCATGCTTGTACAAGAAATGTAATGAACTGTTGGGACTTGAAGCAAAACATATCCGCTCGTGCCCCATCAATCAAAGCATGTTAACCATCAGTCAATAAACATCTCAAGATCATGAAAATAACGCTGAATTATATCATATTCATCGCATTCATCCTTGTATTAGTTCCATGATACCTCAACTCCATTCATATTCATTCTTGCATTTGTGTTGAGAAAATGAGCATTGGTTGTGATATAAATTATATCGAACAATTAAAATACGGATGTATCCATCGCCAAGATAATTTTTTTCTTTGCATCATAATTCACACACTGATACATGGCCATTAGACTACTATAATTTCTAGTACATCCGAATTGTATACTAAATAGGTATGATTGAAGCGAAAAATTCTCCTCATAACTGCCGTTGTTTGGAACGAGGTAACGCTGCCAAGAGGATTTTCTTCCTAGGACCCTGCAAGTAATATAAAGAAAATAAGAACCTCCGTTCTGCAAGTAATTTGTGGCTTGTGTGGTGAGGACAAAAATATTTCAAGTACACATTGGGTCACAACATTTAAGGGTGAAATAAATTCTACAAGGGCACCAGATTCCTGATTTCCATCAGGATCTAGTCACAAAATTTCATCATTACCAATGATAAAGAACACACATAAAGCAAAATGAAAAAATTGTTGCATGTTATGTTTAAAGTTTTATTGTTGGCAAGCGATAAGAATTGGATTAATGGCTATGATCGTAGGGGAGCAATTCATTCAAATAGAAGTCCATCAATTAAAAGAGTTTGTCCACATAATGGCTTAAAGATTTATCTGCAAGTAAATGAGTTTGGAGCTCATTCACACGGTAGGTGGCTGCAGTATAATTGCAGGTCCAGATTATGGAAAATAGGCTAGCACAAGATTACAAGCCAGTGTGATGATAGTTGGACTTATATATGTGCTTCTGGAGGTCACATTCAGTGAAAAGATGTACGTGGTTTTACAACCCTGTTCAGTGTTTTTTTTGAACTGGCCCGTAAACCTAACCCACGTACACAACACACCCACGCACACACAAACAATACAACACACGCATCCAGGGACCCACGAATTTTCCCCAAACACGTTAAATTGTGGCCACTTCCTTTCTTTGGGATCTAACCCCACTCTCCCCAGGAGGGAAAGCATCATACCAACTGAGTTATGGTCGAGATTGATGTACTATATTTCTATGACTACACAGGTTTATATATATGCAAGGCTTGACATGTCGAGGTTTGGACCCTAGAGTCTTTTCCTACCTGGTACTTACTAATCAGGCTTCTAGCCTATAAATCTAAACTGGGATATGTGTGCACAATTATGAAAAAGAGGCCATTAATCTTTCTAACATTGGTGTGGTTGTTGCACATAACCCAAAGTGTGTCTAATGATTTTAGATTTGATCAGGATCTGTTCTCAAATCATATTGCTAGTTCTCAGATCCTATATATATATATATATATATATAGCAAAGCAAGAAATATTTATCAGAATGAAGAATAAACATACCATTGGTATTCCCAGCTCTTTGAGATCATGGTCTCCCATTTGCTTCAATGCAGCCATGTCTACCTGAAAATTATTTTAAAATCATGTATTAGCTTACTAAAGAAGCATAATTCAAAAAATTATTGAGAATTCCAATGTTCATTATTCCAACTTATATTGAACTTTATGATGAGATGCAAAAGTTTACAGTATATCATATTAGTAGACATACAAACAGCGATACGATGTCATCACCAAAGCCGTAAGAAGCATGGACACTGCCACTAACACTATTCACCGACATGGACATGAATACATAGCATTGTTAACACTGAGATGCATTAAATGCGTGGACATGGACTAGAGATATTATGTGCATGGACTAAAATCAACTAGAATATTTGTCAGCCGTCATGATTTATGCAAATATATTAACATTAAAATACATTAAATGCAAGTATATAGGAGACATCGGCTAGAAAATATTAAATATATTATATGTTAACATTAACATGAATATATAACATTGTTAACATTAAAATCAATTAAATGCAAGCATAGAGGCTAAAGAGACGTCAACTAGAAAATATACATTAAAAATTAGGAATAACATTTCTAGTATTTGTCAGCCATCAGATTGCTTCATGATTTATGCAAATACATTAAATGAATGTAGACTCTTACAAGTGCAATAAATACACAAATACAAAGGCACATTTAATAGCTAAAAGCTTAACGGATCTTTTCTATAAGAAATTGCATAGTGTAGCTGATTCATGTAAAATATACCCTTCCCATTCAAGCCAATGACGGACCATTATAATTGCAAATCAGTTTGGTCATCATGTTTTAAAGTGTGTACAAGAAATGAAGTGAATTTTATGTTTCCTTACCTATGCAACAAGAGTGTAATAAGTAGATGCTCAAGTAGATGCCTAACGGGCTGTTTAAATTTATGGCCTAGCTAACCACCCATGCAAAAAATAACTTGTGCAAGGGTTAGAAAACGGTAATAAAAAAAATTGTGAATGGTTTACAAATTGTTTAAATCACAATAAAGGATATAATTATCAAATTTTATCCCTCAAACCGTATATAGAAACAATTGGGTTCAATTTGTGCCAACATTATACTGAGGCAAATAATTATTTCATAACTAGTTTATAATGACTTAAAAGCGGTAAATCAAGATGAGTGACCTGATTTATAATATGAATGGGCCATATTTGGATTCGAAAAACGATTTGCTTCAAATCCTTTGGGACGGGTTGGGTAAGGATTATCAACTATGCATGTATATGACTAAATAATGAAGAAACTAAAAAAGAAAAAGAAAATTCATTTACAGCCTAATATTTAAATAATCCTCAAATATTTATCTCAACAAAATAAATGCCTAAATATTTATGAAAATGAGGCCCTAGGAATTTGTTTCCTGAGAATCACGTGCACTTTTCTTTTTACCGCTTCCCCTCTACCCTCCCATGAACCCTAGCTGCTTCCCCTCTACCCTCCCATGAATCCTTTCTCTTCAAACCTAAAACCTAATCTCTCACCTCTCAGGATGCATCTCTCTTGGCCCAAATGAAACAAACATCGGTCGCATCATTCAATTTATCAGCCGATGTATCGATATCGATGGGTTGCTGATAAATTTCATATCGATAAAAGGGTTCATCGTTTTAACCTAATATTGGCCAATATAACAAATATCGGTTGATACACTAGGAGTATCATACCGATATAAATATCGATAATATAGAATTTTATAGGGTAACGATGAGTATTGGTTATTTTTGGTTTCTCACCCATAACCCAAAATGCATTATAAAATCCACTATTTACAATATACTACTCTTAACCCCAAACTCTTTCCTTTTTTTCTCTCGCGATTTTCCCCACTCCCAATCACGCTAAACTATACATCTGCCACATGCCCCCTCTCCTCGCCCCACCCAAAATTGTTGTTGCTTATCTGTCATCATCCTCTATTTCTCTCTCCACTAACAGCAAGTCCAGCAGCCTAAACTCCTTTGCTTTCTCTCCTCTCCTCATGTGACAACAGCAACACTGACCTCCTTTTCTATATCCTCAAACAATAGCAAAAACACCAGCATCCTATCTCCTCTCTTTTCCTCAACATTCAATTCTTCAGATGATTTATTTCTCAAATTACACATACCGATTAATAAGATCGAAATCATGAGTTAATTTAATTTTACTTAAATATCTTATTTTGGAATCTTAAAAGTACCAGACGATTTATTATATATTGGTCAATTATAAATGATTCTGTAAGATTTTAACCTTAAATTACTCATTCTCGTAATCAATTTAGGAATGAGGAGATTAAAAATATATTTCAATTAAGATTTATAGCTGAATTTAATTATAAGGAAATCTAATTTGAAATCTCTCTCACACACACATTTACAATCTTTACTACTGAACGTTCTGCAAATTAACATATGGAAAATTGGGTGTTGTCAAGTTGAGTAAATATAGTCAGCATATATCTTGAATAGAGTTTAGCCATTGATAAGTCTAGATTTATATATTTTCGTCATTATTCATAGTGTTATTTATTGATTAGTTCCATTTTTCCTTTCTGAAATTCGATATAATTCAACATACGACTCGTGAAGTGTGAAAAATCGATTTTAATACCGCCTTCTGACCATCAAATCCTGGCTCCGTCCCTGATTTTATTGTGCTTCATTGGATGTAACTTTAAAAATATGTACATGGTAGATTTCTGAAAATTTTATCATGAATTCTATATTTACAAACATATATAGTACTGTACCAAGTGAAATGTGAAACAAGTTTTAATAGTCCATTTTATATATTCACCCAATTATTATAATTCACTTTTTTATTCTAATTATATTATATATGGTTGTGATGTAGGATTTAGCAAAAATAGTGGTATCAGTAAAAATAATTATGAGGGATGTTAGAAACAATAGGATATAATATGAATATTTATAGAATGTGTTAATTTTCATTAATTATAGGCATGGTTAGAATAAATGTGAATATAATATGAAAAAATTATTTATTAAAATTTTTATGTTCATATTTATAATCAATTATCTTCACTATTAATATTTTCATTCTCTCATATTAGTCATATTGTTAGAAGAAAGCTATAAGCCATAAAAAGGAAAGAAAGAAAATATTTGCATCTTGTCAATTTTCTAAAGTACTTTTAAAAGAATATATAAACAAACAAGTTGTGACAATCCTCTTTTATATCCTTGCTTTATTTTTTGGTGTTTCCAATTTTATATGGTTTATAAAAATATTTTTCTTTAAGTATATTTATGTAACATTTTAGAAAATTTTAAATATTATTTTAGAATTTTGAATAATGATAAAAAGAGTGTTAATAAGATTTTGGTATTTATTTATAAAAGTAGTTATTAGTATAAGATATTTATATGTAGGAGGTATTAATTTGCAAATGTGTTTGTTTTAAATGAGGATGGTTGGTATATTTTAGGCTATGATATACCTTCACACACAACTTAACACATATAATATACCATGGCTACACCTCCACCTTACTCCCCTCCACCACCTCCTTTCTCTACCCTCTTCTCAACACCTCCTCCTTCATCCAATACTCTCATATTCATTTCCATTTCAGTTCAAAACTGAACAAAATACTTCTCCATCCTCATCATTAACCTTAGTTCTTTTACTCAAAAAACTTTGAACCTTTCATTAACTTGCACATCAAATTGTTAAAGAGCCCAAGCTAAGATCAACACAACTCCAATGAACGTCTAGCAGACATCTCTTGAGCTTGGACTTCATTTGTGATCCATTCATATAGGTAAAACTTCATCTTTTTCAGTTTGTCAAGTATTAAGTTTCTGATGTTTATGATTGATGTCAGAAAAATGGAGTTTTTGTAATGTTTTTAGTGTTCAAATAAAATCTGGGATAAATTAAGACACTTATAAAATATTTAGCATATAGTATTGACCTGATAGGATCACCAGAAGACACCCACAGAAGCACAGACCAAAACCCCCAAGTCCAGACCGCAATTTACGACAATAATGAATTAATTGGCGGCCACAGATAGGATTTAGGGTGTAAGTCTTGGTCTGGGTTTGTTTTATGAGTAGAATAGGCCTCTAGTATATGCTACTTTTTCTAATAATCCCTGAGTCAAAATCTAGGCGAGTTTTAGTATGAGTTTGACGATATTTTACGGTTTTTAAACTTGCGTATCCGTATTTACAATTCTGGTTTTGGTGGATTTGATTGTGTAGCGATGCCGGGAGGGAAATTTCTCGTTTGTAGCACTCGTCTACTTTTTATTGGTCATAGGTTCTAACATATGGACCTTTGTTTGATATATCGGTTTCGATATGGTTTCTTATGTGCGTTGCATGAATATATGAATGCTAGGTTTCGTTGCGGAGACCTCCGAAGCAGCGAGGATGCGCAAGGCGATCGTCGGATATGACTAGCGCGATCACAAACTATGAGTATATTATATCTACAAGTGGGGAAAATCGGGTGGATGGCATATAGCACCCCTGTGAAACATATTGCTTATGATATCATTCGATTTGTTTAAGATATATGCCATATATGTTTAGATTGGTCCGATAAGTAGTGTATTCCATTAGTATCGTTTAGTAGAATCATTATAGATACATTGGTAGAACACAAGCACGAATACTAATAATTGCCATGTTGCACAATCACAGACTCGAATGTTACACTACACATTATTAGTACTGACATGCCTCATAGAACTATCCTATTTACATATTATAGTAGAATTGACGTTATAATAGGATTATGTTATTATACGAGTTATATTGGATGCGCGTATGAGACTAGGTGTCCGCACTTATTGTTGGGTAAGTACGCGACTGGAGGTCCGTACTGGTTGCCCTGGTTGCCGTGTGTGTACGTGACATGAGATGTCTGTACCGATCGTTGTGAGGGTTCGTTGACGACATATCCGCATCGGCTGTTAGGTGCGTATTTAACTTGAGGTCTGTACAAATTGCGAGGTGTAAGTAGACTTAAGGTCCGCATTACTATAGCTGTGTTTTGAGTACGTGGATTAGATATCCCTACTGATCATTATTATTATATAATGATATATTTTGTGGTCATCGTACGAGGTGAAATTTCCTTACTGGATGACATGATGATGATTTGCCGAATAAAGCTTTATTGACTTTGACTCGTGGAGTCTTATTTTATCCTGATGAGGAGATTGTAATAGTCGGATTGTAACCCTAAATTTAACAACGATTCGTTTCATATTTTAAAAGAGATGAGAAGGATATGTTGTTGGATTTGAAAAAGGGCATTTACGTATTTTAAAACACCGCAGCCTCCTTACTTAAAAAAAACCAACGTTTCGTCATATTTTACAAATGTATATACAGAGTAATTTGCAATCTATATCTATTTATTGTTCGTTTACGTTACGCTTACTTTACATGTCTTTCGCTCGCGCTTTAATTATCTTATTCGTTACGCTACGCTTTACGATTTCCGCTACGCGTCATATATCGTTGATGTTACACCTCAGTGGTATCGGACACTAATATTTATATATATTTATATATGTATGTATGTATATGTATGTATATATATATATGTATGTATGATATATTGATACATTTATATTACTGCTTATGTTACGATATGTTACCCGTCTGTGTTATGACTAGTTCATGCAGACTAAAAGGGGTACGAGGATATGATGTGATATGATATCAATCCTACGAGATTGAGTATATATATATATATATGGAAAGAATACTAGAAAGAGTATGATTCGGACACGGTAGATATAGTTGGGGATCCATGAGATATATACATTGTGATCAATCCATGAGGGATTAAGGGTAGTTGACACAGGATGTCTCTAGAGTTATATTTGTGATTAATCCATGAAGGATTGAAGATAGTTGACACAAGGTGTCTCTACGGATATTATATATGTGTGTGAGAGAGAGGGATCGAGATAGATACCCCACACTGATGTGATATAGTATGCTGTATATATAGCAGCCGGACAAGACTGGTCCACGAGACAGTACCTGACTAGTATTTTCATATATCGATGTATACTGAAAAGGGTTTTTAAAAAGTTATAGTCTCATATTTTTCACGTGCCTATGATTAGTACAGAAACTTTCAAAAGAAAACCCCTTCTATATCATTTTCAAATAAACGGAGCGGGATGCATATTTAAATGAAACACCTATTCTCTGCTTATAGTAACGTCCGCTACTAGTGCCATGATATAGACATCATATGGCTATTTTGAAAAGATGTAATATACATACATCCTACGGCTACTTTTATTAGATTGCATAATGAGGTGTGCTATACGTATCATAGCCTTGCTTCTATTTCGGCTTGGTCGTGTGCTATAGATATTGCACCATGACTACGGTGATCGTGATTGACACCGGTATATTTAGTACGCAGTGAGTTACCATTTATTAATGATGTATCATCATTACGTTGCATAGTATTACGTTTATTTTCGTGACTCGCATGCCTTTATATGCTTGTGGTTATGTTATGACCATACCGGGTTCGATGTTGTTTAGTCGAGATTGACATGATAACCACACAGATTCATATATAGGATAGCGGCACACGAGTTATACATGAGGGCTTGTCATCACATATTTCTTTGCTCGAACTCTAGTTTCGATGCATACCATTTTACCCTTCTTGATGTACATATTTATATTGTTCAGATGTTTCACCGCTTATCCTTGTGATTTTTAGCTCATTATATAATACTATTTACGAGTTGGCAACTCACCCCTGTTGTGCCATAGTTTTGGACATGCTTGACCGCTTGGATCAGTAGCGGCTATTTTGGACACATCTCCTGTTTTGTGGGCGTAGATGCGCATATACTTGAGTGGTGGGTTTTGTTCTTTTGTATCGGCATTTGCCTTATACCTATTGTATCTAAAAATATTCCATCAAAGACCAAGTCTAGTTTATCGAGGCCTTAGTCTGTTGTGACTTGATGTATATTTATTCTATTTACTTTCCGCAATTGATTCTTCGCTAAGGCGTCGTAAATATATTACGTGGTTGTTGATCCGCCGTTGGGCGTTGATTTTGCTCCCATGTTTAGGGATGCTTTGTTATTATATTACTGTATCTGTTTTGATCAAAATTAACAAAGGAGGTGTTGTCTGATTTTTAAACAATAGCAACGATTTCAAAGCAAACTTGATTTTAAGTAAAACATTTTCAAAACTTCACCTCCGCTATTTCTTGTAAAATGGTTTAGATTCCGGGTTTTTGGCTTACGTGAGTAAATGTGGAGTCCTATAGATTTCACGTGATTCAAGTATCGGTCACTTGCCAATTTCAGGTCATGACAGTCGATATCAAAGCACAAGGTTTCACTATTGTCGAGTCTAGGTTTAACCATGTGGGGTCTAGGTTGTAATGTCTTGAAACTTAGGCCTAACCTTGCGGAACACAGACTTGACTTTGGGGTGTTAGAACCAAACTTCGTTTTCCTTTGTTAAGTTTAGGTTTGACCATGCAGCATTTAGGACATGATCTTTCGAGACCTGGACTTGACCCTGCGGAACTTCGACTTAACATTAGGGGTCTTAAACCCGACCTTTCGACTTATAGGCTACCCTTGGTATGATGGAGTAGGTAGCTTAAGTAGCATTGCGTACCGTACGTATGTTCCGCGGCATATTTACGACACGACACTCCTCTTAAGTAACCTTAGGAATTATTTCGAATTCTTTCATAATTCTCTTGTTTCCTTCCAAGTTAGTGGCATCGCATTGCTTTTCCGTTGTGATTCGAGAACTGACCCTTGTTTGTTTCTTATTCCAGTCACCATGCTGCCAGGGACTGCACAAGCCGAGTGGGATGCAGTTCGTGATGAGGTCAGGGTAGGCTCGTCTGAGGTGAGGACTGACCAGGATGGTACACCGGTGATAGTGGAACAAGTTGATCCTCCGTTTTCTGATGGGATATTTCGTTTGGAAACAAGTGTTCGGGATCTACATCGGTCGATTGGGTCGTTAGCTGAGACTATTCAGACCCAGAGACATGTCTTTGCCTAGTCAGCTCCAGAGATGTTGATACGGTGCTCAGAGATCAGTTATGCCTCCGGTGATTGAGACAATGGACGTGTCGCTTTCAGAATTTATGAGGCTGAGGCCTCCGATATTTCCTGGCATGTTTGGGTCAGAGGGTCTGTTGTCATTCCTCGATAGGATGGCGAGGATATTCCTTTTGATGAGATGCTCCGATGCGAGATCAGTGGAGTTAGCCAGTTTTTGTTTAGAGGGTCTTGCTCAAACGTGGTGTGATTCGATCTGAGAGAGGCCGAGCAGGTCTTCTTCTTATGACTTGGAACGAGTTTTCCAAGGTTTTCTTGACCCGATTCCTACCTCAGATTATCAGAGACGCCCGAGCGCTTAGTTTTGAGTCTTTGGTTAAGACTCCGGGCATGACGGTAGCCGAGTATGACCTTCATTTCACCCAATTATCACGATATGCTTCTTATTTGGTTCCTACGGAAGATATTCGGATTAAGAGATTCGTGCACGGACTTGATGTGCAGCTGTTTTTATCCGTTGGTGCCCAGCATTTTGATACCTATGTAGAGGCATTAAATGCGGCCATGCAGGTTGAGGAACGTTATTTTGAGATTGGAGCGACTTCGGAGCCGAAGCGATCTCGAGTTGAGACTCCATCTATGGAGCAGGAGAGTGAGGATGTGAGTGGATGGCCCCGAAAGCAGCCATTTGACACCGATAGGATGCAAAGGCCCATACGGTTGTGTTTTAATTGTATAAGTCCCGATCATAAAAACCAGGAACTGTCCCGCCAGGCGTCAAAACAGGATAGCGACCCGACGCGCTGCTTCGTTTTCCTTTCCCCTCCCCCGGTGATTACTCAGGTTTCATCCGGGAATCGGATGGGTAGAGGATATTGTGGTCCTGTGCAGAGAGGACAGGGATCCAAAGATAGAAGACGTGAGCGGTGAACAAGCGAGAGTTCTTGCTCTGACTGCTCCGGGTGCTCAGGCACCTTTCAATGTTGAAGCAGGTATGCTTCAGTGTAAGTTGCGTTGATTTGTGTTTTGATTTGTGTTTTTGGAGTGATCGGAGGTGATCTGGACATCACTTTTGTTTTGGCCTCAATATTTGATGAGCGGAGTATCGCTCTTTGTTTTCATGCCCACCAGATGTACTCGATTGAGATTTTTGTGCATTCTAGATGCATTTGATATTGGTTTAGTGCACACCGGTTGCACGTGTTGATATTGATTTGTGCACCCTGATGTACTTGGTATTGTTTGGTGCACATTAGATGCACTTGATGTTGTATCCGTGTATGTAAATTGATTTTGATTTCGTTCATATATATCACACGCAGTATCGTAACTAAAGTAGTTAGCGTGACTGTGTTGGAGTTCCAATTATCTGGATTTCACACGTTTACTCCATATGCATGTACATTGCATTAGGATATTTTGGGTATTTCGAGTGTCGATGATTGGCACAAGATTTTGATGATGTTTTATCGATGAGAGTTTCTCTTTTTGTGCACTGTCCATTTGGATGCGATTGCTTGCACATATGATATTTGGACCGTTATCACACATTATGTAACATTTTGAGCTTGTGTGAAACTTCGGAACCCCGTGGATTTGATATATAGAAATTTTTTAAGATTTGGGTTTAAATTTAAATTCAGGGACCGAATTTATTCAAGAGGGATATTGTAACATTTTAGAAAATTTTAAATGTTATTTTAGAATTTTGAATAATGATAAAAAAAAGTGTTATTAAGATTTTGGTATTTATTTATAAAATTAATTATTAGTATAAGATATTTATATGTAGAAGGTATTTATTTGCAAATGTGTTTGTTTTAAATGATGGTTGGTATATTTTAGGCTGTGATATACCTTCATACACAACTTAACACATAATATACCATGCCTGCACCTCCAACTTATATCCCTCCAGCTCCTCCTTTCTCTACTCTCTCTTCTCAACACCTTCTCCTTCATCCAATACTCTTATATTCATTTCCATTTAAGTTCTAAACTGAACAAAATACTTATCCTTCATCCTCATCACAAATCTTAGTTCTTTTACTCAAAAAACTTTGAACCTTTCATTAACTTGCACATCAAATTGTAAAAAAGCCAAGCTAAGATCAACACAACTCCAAGGAGCCTCTAGCAGTCATCTTTTGAGCTTGGACTTCATTTGTGATCCATTCATATAGGTAAAACTTCATCTTTTTCAGTTTGTCAAGTATTAAGTTTCTGATTTTTATGATTGATTTCAGAAAAATGGTGTTTTTTAGTATTCAAATAAAATCTGAGATGAATTAGGACACTTATAAAATATTTAGCATATAGTATTGACCTGATAGGATCATCAGAAGACACCCAGAGATAACGGACCAAAACCCCTAAATCCGGACCGCAATTTGCGGCAATAATGAATTAATTGGCGGCCACAGGTAGGATTTAGGGTGTGGGGCTTGGTCCGAGTTTGTAAGCCTATGGTATATGCTATTTTTTCTAATAACCCCTGAGTCAAAATCTGGGAGAGTTTTAGTGTGAGTTTGACGATATTTTACGGTTTTTAAACTTGTGTATCCGTATTTACAATTCTGGTATTGGTGGATTTGATTGTATAGCGATGCCGGGAGAGAAATTCCTTGTTCGTAGCATTCGCCTAGCTTTTGTTGGTAATAGCTTGTAACCTATGGACTTTTGTTGGATATATCGGTTTCGATATAGTTTCTTATGTGCGTTACGTGATTATATGAAGGCTAGGTTTCGTTGCGGAGACCTCCGAAGCAACGAGGATACGCAAGGCGATTGTCGGAAACGACTAGCGCAATAGCAAACTGTGAGTAGATTATATCTACGAGTGGGGAAAATCGGATGGATGGCGTATAGCAGCCCCGTGAAACATATTGCTTATGATATCATTTGATTTATTTAAGATATATGCCATGTATGTTTAGATTGGTCCGATATGTAGTGTATTCCGTTAGTATCGTTTAGTAGAATCATTGTAGATACACTAGTAGAACACAAGCACAAATACTAATGATTGTCATATTGCACAATCACAGACTCGCATGTTACACTACACATCATTAATACTACCATGCCATATAGAACTATCCTATTTACATATTGTTGGATATAGTGCCCTCAGAGTCAATTATTGGATCGCAGGTACGTGATTGCAATGATTGCAGAGGACCTATACCGATAGGACAGTCTTACTCGAGATGATAGTATGCTATCTGGTTTGCCTTTATCAGTCGTGTACAAGTTCAGGTGACTGATCACTGTTACACTTTGATAGAGCCCTTAGGATCTTGCTTTACTAGCAACAGTATGATGGCGATCATATACGTGAGAGTTGGGTGGTTTATAAGCATATCCTTAATTGTAGTCCCTAGTCGTGGGAGTTTCGAGACAGGGCATCGATACTCCGGAGAAGACTAGTGTATACAGTCGAGACCCCGACGAGGGACGGTGGCCGGTCTCACAAGCCACTGGTGTCAGTTGGTTCACCTAAGATGTGTACAGATGCTCATTGGGTTATGAGTACACCGGACAGGACTCGCCGTAAACCTGCTAGTTGGTATTATACATATCGTCAGATAGCATTTCCCAGGTGACATGTGTACAGGTTAGTTCATCGACCTGAGGTCGTCATTTGTCTCGTGTGAGTTCCCACTGTGCTTTGATTTCTACCGTACCACGGCTCAAAGGAGTCGTGCAAACAGGTAGTTTTTGGGTACAGTCCCGAGCCACATGGAGGCACGTGAGCGGATCGGCAGGGGATTCGTCTCTCCCGGTATTGGGGGTGAGATCGCGCTGTGTCTAGGAGAGCCATTACACAAAGCCCACGGCCGTGGCAGGAGATTTACTGGTAGGTACTCCAGTAGTATCTCAGGGTGTTTTTAGGCTACACTCCGACACGACTTATACTGCTATTGGGGGTCTGACGTTACTAGCCCCCTAGGCAGATATCCGATACTCATAGGCGAACGGACCGAACTGTATATACATTGTCACTGTTAGGCTCAGTAGGGTTTCCGGATGAGTTCGCTCATCGGCCTCCCTTGAGGTCAGTGCATGGGCAGCCGTTACGCACAGCTAGTGCCGCTGACGGCTTGTGGTTAAACCCACTGCCAGGGTACTGACGAGTCATTAGAGTCCCCCACAGACAGTTTCCCAAGTTCGGGCGAAACGTTGTAGAGGCCGTATGGTTTTATGGCAGGGTTCGGAAAATGCACGTGCGTTTACGCACGTATCATATTTCGGGCAGATAATACTGGTGGGCTTTGGTTTAAGCCGGATCCGAGTATTATACTGTGTAGATATAATATCTGTCTCTGTTGCATTTGTATTCAGTCGTAATACAAATGCGGGTATGTTTATACCGTTACGGGGTTGTCCTGAAATTCGTTTCAGGATCGCTTTTGGAAGTTTCCGGTTTCCGGTTTCCAGTTTCCGTATTTGACATTCGGTTAAATGCAGATTTATCTTTCCGTCACTCGGGTGAGTCATGAGGGTGAGTCGTGCTTCTAGAAGCTTCTAGATTGGTGACTAGATTCATGTATTTATGGTTGCATTAATTATATGATGACTCGGTTTTAATGACTCATGCTTTATCATTAATGATTCTTGTTAACCTTAGGATATTTGTTCATGATATTTATCCTTGTGGTCACCCTCTTTGCTCCTACCCTCACCTCCCTCTTCATATATTATGGCCGCCGCCCCTATTGTGAGAGAGAGAGAGATTGATTTTTGATTAAAAAGACTATGGTTTTGGATGCATGGAAATTTGAGAACTCATTTCTTATTCCATTTCATTTCGAGTGGCAACTTCATTAACCGTTCGTCCTTGGCTTTGAACGAAGTGAAACAAAGTCTTCTACTCATTCTCTACATCAATCTTGGTTCTCTATTAGCAAACTTGATGACCGAGTTGCCTCGAGTCAGAGGCGGGAGCCCGTTTAAAGATCCGTTGACGTGGTGCCACCTGGACGAGATCGGAGATCGACGAGATCGGAGCAGCCGCAACGGAGCGTGGGATGATGGCTAAAGAACGAAGGACTCGAATCGTTCGGTATAACCTTTCTACCCTCTTTACAGTTTGTTAGTTTAGCAATAATGGCAGATCCGGGTTATAGTATACGATAGCGCCAGTTAAAAGTTTTTTGTTCCGCATTTGGCGTCTGTTAGACGGCCGGGACACTACCGTAGACTTACAGTGGTATCAGAGACTCACCATTATGCTATACTAACTTGTGCTAACGCGTTTAAAATATCGATCGAACGGATTTTCGAAAACCGCAAATTCCAAGTTCACAGTTTCTGTCGATTTTAAATCAAGTCGAAAAATTATTTTGCATATCACAGAAAGTTGTGCAGGGTTTTATAAGCACGTGGTACAAATTTGAGCACGTGACCCTTCAAGACCGCCGCGGAATCGCGGTCAAACCTAGGGTTTGACCGCGCATCCGCGGCCAGTCTATGTGATCACTGTTCCAAATTTGCACAGTGGCTTCTTCTGTGGAAATTGTGGTTTTTGGTATATATCTTTTGGGCCCAGATTTTGTTACTGTACAGCAGATGTACGTGGGGCCCACTTCGTGATATTTAGTCGATCGAAATTTAAACATGTTAGTTTACAGTACTTACATTATATCTCCCACCGTGAATGTCATTTGATCGGTAAACCGCGTCTGATTGATATAGTTCTTTTAGACGGGTTTGCGAACGTGACATTCGCGTTGATGTTCTGTGTTGTGCTGTGATGTTGCGGATTTGTCGTGGTGGATAGCAGTGTGCAGTGGTAGTGCAGTTTGGATTTATTTGTACATTTGATATTGCGGGACGAGCGTCCAACATGTGGACTGCTGTCACTGCCTGTTGTATAATATTCTTTTGGGGCACGACCTGGTTGAGGTCGATATACCCGTTGTACATATTTTTATTTCTGTACTAGGTTTACCCCGCGACGGGATGCACGGATAGCCGGGTTCTGGAGGGCAACGGGTCCGCATCTCATGGCTTTGAGAGGCAGAGAGGCCTCACTCTAGAATTGGCAGACTATTCGCCGTACTCGTAGGGGTACAGGTTGACCCATGGAGGGGTGCTCAAGTTACCGGATTCCGTGAAGTGTTGGGTGGTCTATTCATTTTGCTGTAGGGGGCTGCCTCGCTTCAGGTTTTGGCGGGTAACTTGCCGCACCCGTAGGGATCTAGGTTTCATTGCACAGGCTATCCACACGACCAGGGGAACGTCGGGTTTCAGCAGCGGCTCTGTGAAACCCGGGGATCCCAGATTATCTGTATTGTTCTGTGATGCTTATTACTTTTCTGTAATGTTGCATATTATCACGCCTGGAGCGATTATTGTATATTGGTATATATACTATTAGATGTTGTATATGTTTTGCACCCGAGCTAGTCCATTCCCCGCTCTGTCGTTAGTTAAGTAACCTAACGAGTGATGACGGGACCCAGTGACGAATGCGAATGGCATATACGTACATTTTATTTTCGTTCTTTTCTGGTGTGATTGATTGATGGGACTGCGTTGATTTTGATCAATGCAAAGGAAAACAAACCTGTTTGGATGCTGTTGGAACAGTTTTAAAAAGTGTTATTACAAAGACGTTTCCTTTTGTTTTGCATAGCGGTATTCAGTTGGAATATCCTGCACCTCATTCGACGAGGCAAGGGTCGATATCTCTTCACCGGGAATGACCCCTTGGGCAGAAGTTTGCGTCAGGGTAATAACTTCACTATAGTCGATTACAAGTTGCTTTGCATAGCGGTATTCAGTTGGAATATCCTGCACCTCATTCCACGAGGAAAGAGCCGAGACCCCTTCACCGGGAGTGACCTCTTTTGCAAAAGGTTTTCGCCACTATATTTTTATAAAAACCTATCAGGTTCCTTCAGCGATATCAAGTTCGTTACGTTAAAGGTTTTTTGCCAAAAACCAGCCTAGCCCTCAGTCATTTCTTTTGGGTATTCGGTAGTATTCAAGCTATGCATTTTAGCCAAAGTTAAGGCATAGTGTTTGGTAGCTGCTGGGTATTCATTTGTTGCATAGATAGATGAGTTGATTTGGGACAGTCGTTCTGCCGATTGGCCAAAGTCAGGGGCATGTGCGGGTGGGTTCAAATTGACAAGATAGTGACGGGTAGAACTTGGCATGTGACTTATGGCATTTTGGCCAAAGTCAAGGTCATAAAAGCATGGGGCAAAAATCATATCGGGAGTTTCTAAAGAAACTGAAACTTGCCAAGTATGCGCATACCTTCTGAAGTGTGATAATGTGAGTGGATTCCGTCACGTTATCATGCAATGAGAGTTGGATCCCGATTCCCACTGATGAGTTGGTTTACTCTTCGGGTGATCCCGATTGATTCTTCTTTCAGGTTTGGAGGAGAATTTGACAGTACAGTGGAAGGTTTCCGGATTAGATAAAGTGATAACCATTCTGATCTAGGTTAGAGTGCACGCAGAGTGTTTCTTTTCTCTCTCTTTGGCAGCGACCTTTGACCGACCCTAGACTATAACTCAGTGACCAAGTTGACCGAACCTTCTTAAAATACTGGCTTTTGGATTGTCCAAGTTGCATAAGTCATTGCCACTTTTTCTTTTACCCTTTGCATTTCTCAGAACACCCCGTATTACTACGGACATCCACTTCCATTGGATAGATCCATCGTATAGTTATATACGAACTCGAAGGGACTTCTTCGAGAATGGATCAAGGTTCAGGAGAAAAAGAATTGGTTTATTCAGTTGTCTTTTATTATCACCTTCTCTCAGGATGCGAGGGCTCCTTAGTTTAGGAGAGTACACCTATTACGCTTATTGGATAGTCTTATTCCAAACCACAGGCAGGTGCCAAAAGGTAGGGAATGAAGAAAACCAATTAGCCTAAGTAGGGTGTGCAGAAGGTAATAACTAAAGACAAAATAAAGGGATTAGAAAGAGGGCAAAATAAATTGCGACTGATATCAGTCACGACCAAACTGCGTACTTCATCGCTACTCCTATTTCACCTTTGCTTTTTTCCCCAGTTCGGGAGAAATAGAATAAGGTATTATTCAGTTGTCTTTTATCATCACCTTCTCTCAAGTTGCGAGTACTCCTAGGATTAGGAGGGTACACCTATTATGCTTACTGGATAGTCTTCTTCCAAACCATAGGCTGGTGCCGAATGGTAGGGAAGGAAGAAAACCATTTAGCCTAACGATGGTGTACAGAAGGTAACGACTAAAGACAAATAAAGGGATTTGGAGAGATGGCAATGAAATATACGGTTAAAGTTATGAATTGGACTATGGAAGAGACATTACTAGGAATACCAAGATACCCCTACGAAACATTTTCATGTTTCACTGCATTGTTAAAAGAAAACTGTTTTCCCAATTAGAAACTTACTCCAAGGGTATGTATTTACCAGGTTTCATTCTCATATATGTATGGTATTACAGATGATGAGTGGGAGTAAGTTATTGGGAATTAGGTGATTATCCTTATTATATCGGAGTTCGTTGTAATTGGTGATATTTGAGGAAATCGCCGGGGTACAGTTTTCAACCTACGATGCACAGATTTAGAGTTATTCAACTCAGCGGACTTATACAGAGTATTGTATGTTGTCCAGTGTTCATCAGGACAAAGGGGTAGGTCCTCGTACTATGTTCTGTTTACTTATGACTTCTCTAGTTGTTAGACAAGTGTTTCGTAGAAATACAAGGTCTAGGTTTTGAGAAGTTGTGGGTATAAGAATAAAGTAGAGAATCAGATGTCGCAAGTATCGGGATTCTTCAAAGAGATCGAAGATGTAGATTCTTGTGATTGGTATTCAGATGATAATAATAATTTTGAGAAACTTGTTTCTCTTTCCGGTTACTCATAATTGGATGGATTCCTAAGTTGAGTAATGCTGATTAGCCTCTCTCCATTAAGTTGATATGCACTGAAAACAGCTGCATGATTGAATCTGGTTCCAATTAAATAAGTGCCAAAGTTTCTATATTGGATATAGAATGGTTCATATCTTAACGATGTTAAGGTACGGTGAGTTGTTCAGCTTATGCTTAAAACCAGACTCTGGATAACTCAGGACACGTTTCTGTAATGGCGGTTTGTGGGTTGACCCTGGTTTTGACGAGGGTTGATTTTCTACCATCTGAAAGATCAATAGTGATATTGTTCTTGACTCGCCACAGTTTTAGTAAAAATGGATTTTTTTCAGAAAACAGTAGTGGGAGTATGGTAGAACTGGAAGTGATTCCAAAACCACGAACGATTACGGAAAATTTGATAGGACCTAAAGATTCAATCAGGTTTGACATTCCATTTGCCACTCCGCAGATATGGTGGGTAACCTCAGACACCCGAGAGGTACTTCGGTAGCCTCAAGGACGGTGACAGGAAGGTTCTTGTTTACCCAGACTTGACACTACTGTTGTTCCAGACTATGAGACCCGGCAGGAGGTTAAGTGTAGCGTCGTTCTAAACTAGCTTTAGAAGTGCGCATATATATTATTCTGCCAGAGGGTTGTCGTAGTCAGTGGGAGCAGCGGAAGCATAGTGGGCAAGTAGCTTATGTCTATTTATAGACTAGAGCAGTTATAACGGAGATAGATCATCTAATTTTAATGTGACAGTCATGGGTTTGACTTCATCAGAATAGGGAATGGATCTATTAAGAAGGTAGTAGGGTGTGATGTCATGGTATTTGGATGACATACACAGAGTAGGAAGTAAAATTTCTATACTACGATCGGTTGTACTGTGGTTGTCACACAGTTGTTTCTCCAGACAGGATATGGATATAATATACGACATTCTGGTTTCTTGATCTATGGTTTTAGATATAGATTTAGGTAGTTTCCCAATGTAGGTACTTTGACAGTATTCTGATATGAATAGATGACTCCTGGCATGGTGGTGTACCTGCAGGTGATGAAGTCACACTCTCTAAAGGTGTCTTACAGACTAAAAGGGAGAGGGATGTGCATGATTGGCAGATCACTTGCTTAGGCAATTGAGTCAATCGTGAGATGTCAAGTACCACACCAGATGTTTTTTCACTAGATGCAATAAGTTTGTATTAATCCAATCCTGGAGAAACATAAGGAAGCAGCTTTAGAACATAAGTGCATGTTCTACGGATTTGATAACGGCAGCCTCCTTCAAGAGACGATCATCATTCCAGGCTTCAAAGGTGACATAGTTGACAGAGTGATTGTCAGAGTTATAGTTTGCCCTCTGACGAGGGACGGTATTATGGACAGGTGGTCCAAGAGGATACTGTGGGAGGCATGGTGCCGGATACTGATTAAGTTCAGTAATCGATACAGTCTAAGAAGTTTGGATTTGGAGTTCATTTATGAACTAGGTCCCATCAGATATCCAGACATATTCTAAGATAGGTATTACTCAATTCGGGAGATGGCTTTCTCCGCGAACTTGAGATTAAGAGAGATATAGAAAGAAACATCAGGGCGGATCCACTCACTGAGGCTATTTCTCGAACACAATAGTTTTACAAATGGGCTTTGTGAAACTGATTAGTAGAGGAGTTGGATGTTCGGTTTCACAAGGGCTGTGAGTAGTCGACATCGCAATAATTAGCCTTAAGTGCAAGTGGGAGATTGTTGGATATAGTTCGTCAATTATTGGATCGCAGGTACGTGATTGCAATGATTGCGGAGGACCTATACCGGTAGGACAGTCTTACTCGAGATGATAGTATGCTATCTGATTTGCCTTTATCAGTCGTGTACAGGTTCAAGTGACTGATCACTGTTACACTTTGATAGAGCCCTTAGGATCTTGCTTTACTACCAACAGTATGATGGCGATCATATGCGTGAGAGTTGAGTGGTTTATAAACATATCCTTAATTGTGGTCCCTAGTCGTGGGAGTTTCGAGACAGGGCATCGATACACCGGAGTAGACTAGTGTATACAGTCGAGACCCCGACGAGGGGCGGTGGCCGGTCTCACAAGCCACTGGTGTCAGTTGGTTCACCTAAGATGTATACAGGTGCTCATTGGGTTATGAGTACACCGGACAGGACTCGCCGTAAACCTGCTAGTTGGTATTATACATATCGTCAGATAGCATTTTCCTAGTGACATGTGTACAGGTTAGTTCATCGACCTGAGGTCGTCATTTGTCTCGTGTGAGTTCCCACTGTGCTTTGATTTCTACCCTACCACGGCTCAAATGAGTCGTGCAAACAGGTAGTTTTTGGGTACAGTCCCGAGGCACATGGAGGCACGTGAGCGGATCGGCAGGGGATTCGTCTCTCCCGGTATTGGGGGTGAGATCGCGCTGTGTCTAGGAGAGCCATTACGCAAAGCCCACGGCCGTGGCAGGAGATTTACTGGTAGGTACTCCAGTAGTATCTCAGGGTGTTTTTAGGCTACACTCCGACACGACTTATACTGCTATTGGGGGTCTGACGTTACTAGCCCCCTAGGCAGATATGCGATACTCATAGGCGAACGGACCGAACTGTATATACATTGTCACTGTTAGGCTCAGTAGGGTTTCCGGATGAGTTCGCTCATCGGCCTCCCTTGAGGTCAGTGCATGGGCAGCCGTTACGCACAGCTAGTGCCGCTGACGGCTTGTGGTTAAACCCACTGCCAGGGTACTGACGAGTCATTAGAGTCCCCCACAGACAGTTTCCCAAGTTCGGGCAAAACGTTATAGAGGCCGTATGGTTTTATGGCAGGGTTCGGAAAATGCACGTGCGTTTACGTACGTGTCATATTTCGGGCAGATAATACTGGTTGGGTTTGGTTTAAGCCGGATCCGAGTATTATACTGTATAGATATAATATCTTTGTCTCTGTTGCATTTGTATTCAGTCGTAATACAAATGCGGGTATGTTTATACCGTTACGGGGTTGTCCTGAAATTCGTTTCAGGATCGCTTTTGGAAGTTACAAGTTTCCAGTTTCCAGTTTCCGTATTTGACATTCGGTTAAATGCAGATTTATCTTTCTGTCACTCGGGTGAGTCATGAGGGTGAGTCGTGCTTCTAGAAGCTTCTAGATTGGTGACTAGGTTCATGTATTTATGGTTGCATTAATTATATGATGACTAGGTTTTAATGACTCATGCTTTAGCATTAATGATTCTTGTTAACCTTAGAATATTTGTTCATGATATTTATCCTTGTGGTCACCCTCTTTGCTCCTACCCTCACCTCCCTCTTCATATATTATGGCCGCCGCCCCCCATTGTGAGAGAGAGAGAGATTGATTTTTGATTAAAACGACTGGTTTTGGATGCATGGAAATTTGAGAACTCATTTCTCATTCCATTTCATTTCGAGTGGCAACTTTATTAACCGTTCGTCCTCGGCTTTGGACGAAGTGAGACAAAGTCTTCTACTCATTCTCTACATCAATCTTGATCATCTCTTTTAGCAAACTTGATGACCGAGTTGCCTCGAGTCAGAGGCGGGAGCCCGTTTAAAGATCCGTTGACGTGGTGCCACCTGGACGAGATCGGAGATCGACGAGATCGGAGCAGCCGCAACGGAGCGTGGGATGATGGCTAAAGAACGAAGGACTCGGATCGTTCGGTATAACCTTTCTACCCTCTTTACAGTTTGTTAGTTTAGCAATAATGGCAGATCCGGGTTATAGTATACGATAGCGCCAGTTAAAAGTTTTTTTGTTCCGCATTTGGCGTCTGTTAGACGGCCGGGGCGCTACCGTAGATTTGCACATATCACAGTAGAATTAACGTTATAGTAGGATTATGTTATTATACGAATTATATTGGATGCGCGTACGAGACTAGGTGTCCGTACTTATTGTTGGGCAAGTACGCAACTGGAGGTCCGTGCTGGTTGTCGTGAGTGTACGTGACATGAGATGTCCGTACCGATCGTTGTGCGGGTGCATTGACGAGATGTCAGCATCGGTCGCTGGGTGCGTACATTGACTTGAGGTCCGTACAAGTTGCGATGTGTGCGTAGACTTAGGGTCCACATTACTATATTGTGTGTTGGGTACGTAGATTAAATATCCATACTGATCATTATTATTATATAAATGATATATCATCGTACGAGGTGAGATTTCCGTACTGGATGACATGATGACGATTTGCCGAATACGGCTTTATTGACTTTGACTCATGGAGTCTTATCTTACCTTGATGAAGAGATTATAATAGTCGGATTGTAACCCAAAATTTTACAACGATCCGTTTCATATTTTTAAAAAGATGAGAAGGATGTGTTGTTGGATTTGAAAAAAAGGTCTTTACTTATTTTAAAACACCGAAGCCTCCTTATTTTAAAAAACCAACGTTTCGTGGTATTTTACAAATGTATATACAGAGTAATTTGCAATCTATATCTATTTACTGTTCATTTACGTTACGCTTACTTTACATGTCTTTCGCTCGCGCTTTAATTACCTTATTCGTTATGCTACGCTTTACGATTTCCGCTATGCGTCATATATCGTTGATGTTATAACTCAGTGGTATAGGACACTGATATTTATGTGTGTGTATGATATATTGATACATTTATATTACTGCTTATGTTATGATATGTTACTCGTCTGTGCTATGACTAGTTCATACTGACTAAAAGGGATACGAGGATATAATGTGATATGATATCAATCCTACGAGATTGAGTATATATATGTATATATGGAAAGAATATGAGAAAGAGTATGATTCAGACACGGTGGATATAGCCGGAGATCCATGAGATATATACATTGTGATCAATCCATAAGGAGTCGAAGGTAGTTGACACAGGATGTCTCTACGGTTATATTTGTGATGGATTGAGGGTAGTTGACACAGGGTGTCTATACGGATATATATATATATATATGGGGGATCGATATAGATACCCTGCACTGATGTGATATAGTATGCTGTATATATAGTAGCCGGACAGGACTGGTCCACGAGACAGTACCTGACTAGTATTTTCATATATTGATGTATACTGAAGAGGGTTTTTAAAAAGTTATAGTCTCATATTTTTCACGTGCCAATGATTAGTACAGAAACTTTCAAAAGAAAACCCCTTCTATATCATTTTCAAATAAACGGAGCGGGGTGCATATTTAAATGAAACACCTATTCTCTGCTTACAGTAACGTCCGCTACTAGTGCCATGACATAAACATCATATGGCTATTTTCAAAAGATTTAATATACATACATCCTACGGCTGCTTTTATTAGATTGCATAATGAGGTGTGTTATACGTATCATGTAAGGCTACGCCAGCGCCCCAGCCATCAATCCGTGGCCAAACGCGGAACAAAAACTTTTAAAAACCCGGCGCTAACGGAACCCGATTCCCGGATCGTGCCATTAACCCTATACTAGTTAACTGTAAAGTGTTTACAGAGGTTATACCGATCGATCCGTGTCCTTCGGTCTTCAACCTCTGTCCTAGGCTAGTCGCGACTGTCTCGAACAAGTTCGCTCTCCGGTCTCCCTTGTCGAAGACGATCCACGTCGAGAATTCTTAATACGGGCTCCCGCTTCAAAACCAAAGCAACTCGGGCATCCAGTTTGCTAGCCTAGATACACAAGATGAAGCAGATAGTGTGTGATCATTTTGTCTCTAAACATCCATGAATTCTCAACTCATAAGAGGGTATGGATGGAGGTGAAGAAAAAGCCATTGGAGTGTGAAGTGTGAGCTCAAGACTTGGCACCAAAAGAAAAGTGAAGTGGCTGCCTTCTTTTTCTTGTGATGATATTGGGAGGTATTTGTGTGTAGCAACAAAAGAAAAATCATCTCACAAAATATCTAACCTCATGCCATCACAAATATCTCGCAAAACCAATAAAATATCAAGCATGGCCCATGCCACAATAAATGCACCATGCCAAGACTTAACCTCACACTTTACACCTCAACATAATATTAAACATTTATAAAACAAAACCCTAAATGTTTAATACTAGAAAAAGAAATGGCATCTTCAAAAGTAATCTTGTAACGGATTACAAGAATACCGCTCATCCGTATATACATACATGTATCCGTATTCCGACTGAATACGAATACAACGAGACGAAAATAATCCAACAATATAATACTTGGATACGGCTTAAACCAAAGCCCACTAGTATTATCTGTTCGATCATGATCCGTACATAAGTGCACGTATATGATCGAACCCTGCAATAAAACCATACAACCATACAACGTTTCGTCCGAACCAGGGAAACTCTCTGTGTGGGACTCTAAAGACTCATCAATAAGCTGGCAGTGGGTTTAACCATAAACACGTCAGTGGCACCAGCTGTACGTAACGGCTACCCAGGTATTGAACGAAAGGGAGGCCGACGAGCGAACTCATCCTGAAACCTTACTGAGCCTAACAGTGACAATATCCGTACAGTCCGGTCCGTTCGTCTATAAGTATCACATATCGGGTCTAGGGATGGATAAAATCAGACCCCTAATAACGCAATATTCAGTGTCGGTATGAAGCCTATCACCAACTGAGAAACTACTGATCCGAATCAGTAATTCTCGTCTACCCCGGCTGAGGATTTCTGGTGATGGCCACCCGTGCACTCTGCGACATCAACCCCCAATACCGGGAGAGACGAATCCCCTGACGATCCGCTCGCTGCCTCCATATGGCTCGGGACTGTGCCCAACTAAAACCTGTTTGCACGACTCTTTTGAGTCGTGGTAGAGTAGTAATCAAAGCACAGTGGGAACTCACACGAGACAAATGACGATCTCAGGTCGATAGACTAACCTGTACACATGTCATATAGGAACTGCTATCTGACAATAGGTATAATACCAACTAGCATGTTCCCGGCGAGTCCGTCCGGTGTACTCATAACCCAATGAGCACCTGTATACATCTTAGGTGAACCAACTGACACCAATGCCTTGTGAGACCGGCCACTGCCTCTCGTCGGGGTCTCAATCCATATACACTAATCTACTCTTGGAGTATCGATGCCCAGTCTCGAAACTCCCACGACTAGGGACACTTTAAGGATGTGCTTATAGACCACACAACTCTCACGTATATAATCGTCATCATACTGCTGGTAGTCAAGCAAGAATCCTATGGGCTCTATCAACATGTAATAGTGATCTGTAATGTCACCTGAAGCATGTACACGTTGATAAAGACAAACCAGATAGCATACTATCATCTCGAGTAAGACTGTTCTACCGGTATACGTCCTCCCTCAATCATTGCAATCGCGTGCCTGTGATCCAATAATTGACTTGAGGGCACTATAGCCAACAATCTCCCACTTACACTTAAGGCTAATTATTGCGGTGTCGCATACTCACAGCCCGTGTGATACCGAACACCCAACTTCTCTACTAATCGGTTTCACAAAGCTCGTTTGTAAAACTATTGCGTTCGAGAAATAACCTCAATGAGTGGATCTGCTCCAATGTTTCTTTCTATGTCTCTCTTTATCTCAAGTTCGCGGAGAAAGCTATCTCCCGAAATGAGCAATACCTGTCATAGAATATGTCTGGATATCTGATGGGACCCAGTTCACAAATGAACTCCAAATCCAGTAAACTTCTTAGACTGTATCGTTAACTGAATTTAATCAGTATCCTGCGCCATGCCTCTCTCAGCATCCGTTTGGACCACCTTTCCAAACTACTGCCCCTCAAAAGAGGGAAAACTATAAGTCTGACAGTCGCTCTGTCATCCAGATCATCTTGGAAGCCTGGAATGATAACCGTCCCCCGAAGGAGGCTGTCATTACCAAATCCTTAGAACATTCGCTTATGTTCATAAACTGCTTCCGAACGTTTCTCCAGGATTAGATTAATATATAAACTTATTGCAGCTAGTGCAAAAACATCTGGTGTGGTCATTGACATCTCATGATTGACTCAATTGCCTAAGCAAGTAATATGCCAATCATGCGCATCCCTCTCCTTTTTAGTCTGTAAGACACCCTCAGAGGATGACTCCATCACCTGCAGGTACACCACCATGCCAGGAGTCATCCATTCTAAAACACATTTAGAATACTGTCTAAGTACCCAGATTGGGAAACTACTCAAATTTAGATCTAAAACCATGGATCTAGTAACCAGAATGCCTGATATAATATCCAAATCCTATGTAGAGAAACCACTGTGTGACAACCACGGTATAACCGATTGTAGTATAGGAATTTCACTTCCTACAATGTGCATGTCATCCAAATACCAGGACATCACACCCTACTACCTTCTTAACAGATCTATCTCCTATTCTGATGAAGTCAAAGCCTATGGCTGTCACATCAAAAATAGATGATCTATCTCCGCTATATCCGCTTTAGTCTATAAATAGACACAAGCTACTTTTCCATTACGCTTCCGCTGCTCCCACTGACTACAACCACCCTCTGGCAGAGTCATATACACGTGCACTTCTAAAGCTAGTTTAGAACGACGCTGTACTCATCCTCTTACCGGGTCTCAGAGTCTAGAACAGCAGTAATGGCGAGTCTGGGTAAACAAGAACCTCCCTGTCACCGTCTTTGAAGATACCGAAGTACCTCTCGGACATCTGAGGTTACCCACCATATCTGCTGAGTGGTTAATGGAATGTCAAACCCGATTGAAACTTTAGGTTCTATTAAATTTTCAGTAATCGTCTGTGGTTCTGGAATCACTTCCAGTTCTACCATACTTCCACTACTGTTTTCTGAAAAAGTTCATTTTGCTAAAACTGTGGCGAGTCAAGAACAATATCACTATTGATCTTCCAGGTAGTAGAAAGTTGCCTATCGTCATAGCCCGGGATAACCCACAAACTGCCATTACAGAAACGTGCATTGAGTTATCCAGAGTCTGGTTTTAAGCATAAGCCGGACAACTCCATATACCTTAACATCGTTAAGATATGAACCATTCTATATACAATATAGAAACAGAGGCAATGATTTAATTGGAACCAGTTTCAAATCATGCAGCTGTTTCCAGTGCATGTTAACTAAATGGAAGGAGGCCGATCAGTATTACTCAACTAGGATTGCATCCAGATATGAGTAACCTGGAAGAGAAACGAGTTTCTCAAAACCATTCCTATCAACTGAATACCGAACACAAGTATCTACATTTTCGATCACCTTGAAGAATCCTGATACTTGCAACACCTGGTTCTCTACTTTAATCTTGTACCATAACTTCTCAAAACTTGGACCTTGTATTTCAACGAAATACTTGTCTAAAACTGGAGAAGTTATAAGTAATCAGAATACAGTACGAGGACCAACCCCTCTATCCTAATGGACACTGAACAACATTCTTTGTATAAGTCCCCTGAGTTTAATAACTCATACCCTGTGCGTCGTAGGTTGAAAACTGTACTATGTACTATAATTAAGAAGAATTACACCGCTGTTTAATGCTCCTTACCGAACCATCAACTGATATAGGTAAATGTCATGGACATAATTTCAAAAGGTTATATCTCACTTTATAAAATAAACGTACAGATATATCAGTTTAAAATTGGTGCATAACGGATATTCAAAACCAAATATCTGCCGTCAGACAAAACCCCAGGTGATTTCTTCAAATATCACCAATTACAATGAATTCCGATATAATGAGGATATGATCACCTAATTCTCAATAACTTACTCCCACTCATCATCTGTAAAACCATACAGATGTGAGAATCATGTCTGGTAAATACATACCCCGGAGTAAAGATTTAATTGGAAAATCAGTTTTCAATTAAAACTGAAACATGAAAATGTTTCGAAGGGGTAGCGGGTATTCCTAGTAATACCTCTTCCACTATCCTGTTCATGACTGTAACCGTATATTTCTTTGCCATCTCTCCAAATCCCTTTATTTGTCTTTACTCATTACCTTCTGTACACCATCCTTAGGCTAAATGGTTTTCTTCCTTCCCTACCGTTCGGCACCAGCCTATGGTTTGGAAGAAGACTATCCAATAAGCGTAATATGTGTACTCTCCTAATCCTAGAAGTACTCGCAACCGAAGAGAATGTAAAGATAAAAGACAACCTGAATAATCCTATTCAATTTCTCCTGAACCAGAGAAATGCAAAGATGAAATAAGAGTGGCGATGAACTACGCGGTTTGGTCGTGAATGATAGCAGTCGCATTTTACTTTGCCCTCTTTCTAATCCCCTTTATTTGTCTTTACTTATTATCTTCTGTATACCACACTGAGACTAATTGGTTTTCCTCATTCCCCACCTTTCGGTTCCTGCCTATGGTTTGGAAGAAGACTATCCAATAAGCGCAATAGGTGTACCCTCTCCTAATGCTAGGAGCCCTCACATCCTGAGAGAAGGTAAAAGGAAAAGCCAACTGAATAGTCCTATTCAATTTCTCCAGAACCGAAAACTATCCTCGAATATGAAACAAGTTTCTTCGAGTTCGTATGTAACTATACGATGGTCATATCCAATAAATGTAGATCTTCGTAGTGATACGGAATATTCCGGAGAAATGTAAAGGGTAAAAGTAGGAGTAGCAATATATATGCAACTCAGACAATCCAAAAGTCAGTGTGTTTTAAGAAAGTTCGGTTAACTTGGTTACTGAGTTATAGTCAAGGGTCGGGCCATGGTCGCTGCCAAAGAGAGAGAAAAGAAACCCTCAGCGTGCACTCTAACCTAGATCGGAATGGTCAATCGCTTTATCTAATCAGTGTCTCCCACTGTATTCTCAAATTCTCCTCCAAACCTGAAAGAAGAATTAGTCGGGATCATCCGAGGAGTAAACCAACTCATCAGTGGGTATCGGGATCCAACTATCATCGCATGATAACCTGATGGAATCCACTCACGTTATCACACTCCAGAAGGTATGCGCATGCCTGGAAAGTTTCCTGTATGTTTGAAACTCCCGATGTGATTTCTACCCATGCTCTTATGACCGTGACGAAGGCCAACATATCATAAGTCACATGTCAAGTTCTACCCGTCATTATCCAGGTTAATTTGAACCCACCTGTACATACCCTTGACGAAGGCCAAAATAGTAGTACGACTGTCCCAAACCAACACATCTATCTATTCAATAGAAAAGTAACAAATAGCTACCATACACTATGCCTTGACGAAGGCCAACATACATAGCATGAATACTAAGTGCTACCCGTTTGAAATGACGGAGGGCTACGAATGGTTTTTGGCGAAAAACCTTTAACGTAATGAACTTGATATCGTTGAAGAAACCGGATAGCTTTTTGCAAATATATAGTGGTGAAAACATTTGCTAAAGAGGTGACTCCCGGTGAAGGGATCTCGGCTCTTTCCTCGTGGAATGGGGTGCAGGATATTCCAACTGAATACAGCGATGCAAAGCAAAAAGTAATCGACTATAGTGAAGTTATTACCCTGACGCAAACCTCTGCCCAAGAGGCCATTCCCGATGAAGGGATCTCGGCCCTTGCCTCGTCGAATGAGGTGCTGGATATTCATAACCGAATACCGCTGTGCAAAACAAAAGAAAACGTCCTTGTAATAACAGCTTTTTAAAATTGTTCCAACAACATCGAATAGGTCTGTTTTCCTTGCATTGATCTGAATCAACGCAATCCCATCAATTAATTACACCACAAAAGAACGAATATATGATGTACGTATATGTCGTCCGCATTCGCCACTGGGTCCCGTCATCAGCCGTTAGGTTACTTAACTAACGACAGAGCGGGGACAGGACTAGCGCGGGTGTAAAACATATACATCTACTAGTATATATATAGCAATATATAATAATCACTCCAGGCGTGATAAATGCATCATAGATAAGTAATAAGCATCACAGAACAATACAGATAATCTGGGAGCCCCGGGTTTCCTTTGAGCCACAAGTGAAACCCGACGTTCCTCTGGTCGTGTGGATAGCCTGTGTAATGAAAACCTAGACCCTTACGAGCGCGGCAAGTTACCCGCCAAAACCAGAAGCGAGACAACCCCCTTCAGCAAAGTGAATGGGCCACCCAGCACTTCACGGAATTCGGTAACTTGAGCATCCCTCCTTGGGCCAACCTGTAACCCCTACGAGTGCGGTGAATAGCCTGCCAATTCTAGAGTTAGGCCCCCTCCTTCTCAACGCCATGAGATACAGACCCGTTGCCCTCCAGAACCCGGCTATCCGTGCACTCCACCGCGGGGTAATCCTAGTACAGAAAGGAAAATATGTACAACGGTGACATCGACCTCAACCCGGTCGTGCCCCAAACAAATAATATACAAACAGGCAGTAACGGCAGTCCACATGTCGGACGCTCGCCCCGCGATATCAAATGTACAAATAAAACTAAATTGTACTAACATTGCATCCAAGCTATCCACCACGACAATCCGCAACAAACACAGCACAACACATAACATCAACGTGAATGTCACGTTCGCAAACCCGTCTAAAAGAACTATAGCAATTAGACAAGTTGTACAGCTCTAATGACATTCACGGTCGCAGATAGAAATGTGTGTATTGTAAACTTTAAACAATATTAGAAATATCGACTTCAAAATAACCCCGAATAGCTCGAAACTAGATAAAACCATATCCAAACTGGGCTAAACTAACAATACCACTGAACCAACATTCCGAAGACAAGACCACAACCCAAATACGAAGCCCAAACTCAAACCTTTGGCCGGCCTCCTCAGTTTTGGGAGCATTATGCTTGGCCAAAATCAGGTGAAAATGGTTCGTGTTTGGGGTGCAGTCTAGCGGTCACTTAAGTAGTTTTCTGCAGTTGCTAAAATATTTTTAGAGGACACTTTAAAAATCGACAGAAACTGAAATGCATCGGGTATTGTTTGGGGTTGTTTCGGTTTCGATACTTTGAAAAGTATCCTTGTACCTATCTATAAGAATAAGGGTGACATTCAAAGTTGCTCAAACTACCGTGGAATAAAACTAATGTGTCACACCATGAAACTTTGGGAGAGGGTGATTGAACACAGGCTAAGGAAGGATATTAAGATAACAGAGAACCAATTTGGGTTCATGCCTGGACGATCGACGACAGAGGCGATTCATTTGCTTCGTCAACTTGTCGAGCGCTTTCGAGAGAGGAGAAGAGATTTGCATATGATATTTATTGATTTAGAAAAAGCGTACGACAAGGTACCTAGAGAGGTATTATGGGGGACAATGATGAAAAAGGGGGTCCCCGTCAAGTATATTGATATAATCAAGGATATGTACGACGGAGTAGTGGCAAATGTCAGAACTTGCGGTGGCTTAACAAGTGATTTTCGGATTACTATTGGTTTACATCAAGGATCTACATTAAGTCCTTTCCTGTTTACCATCGTGATGGATGAGCTTACTAGAACTATCCAAGATGAAGTCCCTTGGTGTATGCTATTCGCTGATGATATTGTTCTAGTAAATGAGACGAAAGCATGGGTTAATGCCAAATTGGAATTATGGAGACAAACATTGGAATCTCGGGGATTCAGATTGAGCAGGTCCAAGACAGCATATATGCACTGCAAATTTAGTAGCCAGAGAAATCAAAACCATATTGGTATAACATTGGAAGGGCAAGAGATATCACCGAGCGACCAGTTTAGATATCTAGGTTCCATCATCCAAAGGAATGGAGAGATCGATAGTGATGTTAATCAAAGGATCCAAGCTGGTTGGTTGAAATGGAAGAGTGCAACAGGGATTTTATGTGATCGTAACTTTCCGTTAAAATTGAAAGGGAAGTTTTATCGGAGCGCTATTCGGCCTGCCTTATTATATGGTACAGAATGCTGGGCTCCTAAGAAGCATCACACACAGAAGATGCACGTAGCGGAGATGCGCATGCTTCGTTGGATGTGCGGTAACACTAGAAAAGACAAGGTGCGAAATGAGGATATTCGTGCAAAAGTTGGTGTAGCACCCGTGGAGGAGAAGATGCGGGAAAACCGGCTTAGATGGTTTGGTCATGTGCGACGCAGACCTATGGAAGCACCGGTTCGACGAATAGATACTCTCGATATGGGTAATGGCAAAAGGGCAAAAGGGAGACCGAAGAAAACATGGATGGAGGTGATACGAAACGATATGGTTGCCAAAGGACTCAATGAAAGTATATTGTTCGATAGAAGTGAGTGGAGACAGAGGATTCATGTGTTGGACCCGGCGTGATTCTCATGTTGGTTCATGTAGCCTACCCCTTATGCTTGGGATAAAAAGGCTCAGTTGTTGTTGTTTGTTGTTTGTTTCGGTTTCGATACTTTAACATTGTCTAAAACAACTAATATGCGGTTAATGGGTTGGCTATGATACCATGTAAGGCTACGCCAGCGCCCCGGCCATCAATCCATGGCCAAACGCGGAACAAAAACTTTTAAAAACCCGGCGCTAACGGAACCCAATTCCCGGATCGTGCCATTAACCCTATACTAGTTAACTGTAAAGTGTTTAAAGAGGTTATACCGATCGATCCGTGTCCTTCGGTCTTCAACCTCTGTCCTAGGCTCGTCGCGGCTGCCTCGAACAAGTTCGCTCTCCGGTCTCCCTTGTCGAAGACGATCCACGTCGAGAATTCTTAATACGGGCTCCCGCTTCAAAACCAAAGCAACTCGAGCATCCAGTTTGCTAGCCTAGATACACAAGATGAAGTAGATAGAGTGTGTGATCATTTTGTCTCTAAACATCCATGGATTCTCAACTCATAAGAGGGTATGGATGGAGGTGAAGAAAAAGCCATTGGAGTGTGAAGTGTGAGCTCAAGACTTAGCACCAAAAGAAAAGGGAAGTGGCTGCCTTCTTTTTCTTGTGATGATATTGTGAGGTATTTGTGTGTAGCAACCAAAGGAAAATCATCTCACAAAATATCTAACCTCATGCCATCACAAATATCTCACAAAACCAATAAAATATCAAGCATGGCCCATGCCACAATAAATGCACCATGCCAAGACTTAACCTCACACTTTACACCTCAACATAATATTAAACATTTATAAAACAAAACCCTAAATGTTTAATACTAGAAAAAGAAATGGCATCTTCAAAAGTAATCTTATAACGGATTACAAGAATACCCCGCATCCGTATATACACATGTATCCGTATTCCAACTGAATACGAATACAACGAGACGAAAATAATCCAACAATATAATACTAGGATCCGGCTTAAACCAAAGCCCACTAGTATTATCTGTCCGATAATGATCCGTGCACAAGTGCACGTATATGATCGAACGCTGCCATAAAACCATACAACCTCTACAACGTTTCGCCCGAACCAGGGAAACCCTCTGTGTGGGACTCTAAAGACTCGTAAATACGTTGGCAGTGGGTTTAACCACAACCACGTCAGTGGCACTAGCTGTACGTAACGGCTACCCAGGTATTGAGCGAAAGGGAGACCGATGAGCGAACCCATCTTGAAACCCTACTGAGCCTGACAATGACAATATCCGTATAGTCCGGTCCGTTCGTCTATGAGTATCGCATATCGGGTCTAGGGGGTGGATAAAGTCAGACTCCTAATAACGCAATATTTAGTGTCGGTATGAAGCCTATCACCAACTGAGAAACTATTCATCCGAATCAGTAATTCTCGTCTCTCCGGCCGAAGATTTCTGGTGATGGCCACCTGTGCACTCCACGACATCAACCTCCAATACCGGGAGAGACGAATTCTCTGACGATCCGCTCGCTGCCTCCATGTGGCTCGGGACTGTGCCCAACTAAACCTGTTTGCACAACTCCTTTGAGCCGTGGTAGGATAGTAATCAAAGCACAGTGGGAACTCACACGAGACAAATGACGATCTAAGGTCGATAGACTAACCTGTACACATGTCACCTGAGAACTGCTATCTGACAATAGATATAATACCAACTAGCATATTCCCAGCGAGTCCGTCCGGTGTACTCATAACCCAATGAGCACCTGTATGACACTAATAGCTTGTGAGACCGCCCCTCGTCGGGGTCTCGATCCGTATACACTAGTCTACTCTTGGAGTATCGATGCCCAGTCTCGAAACTCCCACGACTAGGGACACTTTAAGGATATGCTTATAGACAACCCAACTCTCACGTATATGATCGACATCATACTGCTGGTAGTCAAGCAAGAATCATATGGGCTCTATCAACATGTAATAGTGATCTGTAATGTCACCTGAAGCATGTACACGATGATAAAGACAAACCAGATAGCATACTATCATCTCGAGTAAGACTGTTCTACCGGTATAGGTCCTCCCTCAATCATTGCAAGCACGTGTCTGTGATCCAATAATTGACTTGAGGACACTATAGCCAGCATATCATAGCCTTCCTTCAATTTCGGTTTGGTCGTGTGCTATAGATATTGCACCACGACTACAGTGATCGTGATTGACACCGGTATTGACACCGGTATATTTGGTACGCAGTGAGTTATCGTTTATTGATGATATATCATTACGTTGCATAGTATTGCGTTTATTTTCGTGACTCACGTGCTTTCAGATGCTTGTGGTTATGTTATTCCCATACCGGGTTCGATGTTGTTTAGTCGAGATTGACATGATAATCACACACAGATTCATATATAGGATAACGGCACACGAGTTGTATATAAGGGCTTGCATCACATATTTCTTTACTCGAACTCTTGTTTCGATGCATCATTTTACCCTCCTTGATGTACACATTCATATTGTTTAGATGTTTCACTGCTTATCCTTACGATTTTTAGCTCGTTATATAATATTATTCACGATTTGGCAACTCACCCCCGTTGTACCGTAGTTTTATGCAGGTTTGGCCGCTTGGACCAGTAGCGGCTATTTTGGACACATCTCCTGTTTTGTGGGTGTAGGTGCGCATATACTTGAGTGGTGAATTTTGTTCTTTTGTACCGGCATTTGCCTTATACCTATTGTATCTAGAAATACTCCATCAAAAACCAAGTCTAGTTTGTCGAGACCTTAGTCTTGTTGTGACTTGATATATATTTATTCTATTTACTTTCCGCAATTGATTCGCTGAGGCGTCGTATATATATTGCGTGGTTATTGATCCGTCGTTGGGCGTTGGTTTTGCTCCCATGTTTAGGAATGATTTATTATTATATTATTGCATCTGTTTTGATCAAAATTTACAAAGGAGGTGTCCGATTTTTAAACAATAGCAACGATTTCAAAGCAAACTTGATTTTATGTAAAACCTTTTCAAAACTTCACATCCGCTATTTCTTGTAAAATTGATTAGATTCCGGGTTTTTGGCTTACTTTGAATGAAAGAGTCTTATAAACTTCACGTGATTCAAATGTTAGTCGCGTGCCAATTTCAGATCATGACAATTTAATAAAGATAATAATAACATTGTTGATCTATTGTAATCTTGGTCTTCAATAAAAAAAATAGTGCGCGTAATTGATAAGATCCTAATTTTTGTCTAATAAATAGGCCTTCCCATTCCTAAATATTATAATACACATTATTTGAATAAAAATATCTCGCATGATTTTCTCGAACGCCACTAAAGCTTCGATTTTAACATTTCGCAAGTCATCTAACGTCCCTTCAACTTCTGACCATTAAAATTTCAGTTAGCATTAGGGTTTCTCTTTGAACCGTGCAATGCAAAAACAAAATTCTCTACACCAATAGTTGGGATCTATCAGGCCTACACAATTCATCAGTAATTTGACGATACGATTGCTAGGGTCTCTAAAATTCAATGCTACTTCATTTTCTTGATTATTTCTTTTTCGAAATGCTTGATTCTAGTTAACCTTTAGATTTATATAATTGTTGATCCTCTTCTTGAAATATATTGCTTCAGACAACTAAGGGCGTTCACGGTATATTTGATTGGCAGGTATTTTCTGCCTGACTCGGTTTATTCACTTTTTTTGCAGTTTTTCCACTTCCATTACTCTCATATTGTGGCACATTACTTGTTTGATGTATTGCCTCATTAAGCAAGTTGATTTAATGACAAGAAAATTATAGTTCGGATGATATTGTGGCTCAATATATAATTCTATTGACAGTTGTACCTTTATTTTTTACACTATTCTATGCGTGCTAAAATTTGCTAAATTTCTCTGCCAGATCTAAATTTTGTAGTTCAGCATTTGGCCGGCTTGCTATTAATAGAAATAATATTCTTTGTATTTAGTAGAGCAACCTAAAAATTCAAATGGAGATGAAATGATTTGAGCAAATGATTGGATAAAGGTGCAATTACATCTCCTTTGTTGATGAATATGAGATCATAGAATTGATCCATTTTCTTGAATATATATATATATATATATATATATAATAATGAAGTAAAGGTGCCATAAGAGGGAATTTCCTCCTATGGCGTCGAAAAACTACACTATAATTTTTTTTCAACGATCAGCACCTATCTTCACTTTTATCTAAGATGTAGATACACAAAATTTCATATGATTCTCCACTTTTTCACCGTTGATTAAGTGGATGCAAAATTAACGGTTTACCGTATTAGATTTTTTTTATATATTCAAGAATAAGGGAACGATTATATATATTTTATTTATGAGTGTACATGGACTTTTGATATAAGTGTGTTCTAACAATAAGACTCAAGCCTTGTTGAGCTTTGGCCCATCTTATCTTATACCTATGTGCCTCTCGTAGTTTTTCTAATGTTAAACTATTTTAATCCACATATCTCAACACTCTCTTCACGTACAACCATCACTTTTTTGGTGTGGTTGTCATGTGGATTGCACAACACTTATAGAGCTAGATCTCTCATAGGCATTTTTTTATGCTTGTAGATTGATTCTCGTGGCGGTATTGTTGAGGTCCCAATTGATCTGGGCTCTGATACCATATTAGATTATATATATATATATATATATAAGAATGAGGGGACGATTATATATATTTTATTTATGAATATACAAGGGCTTTTGATATAAATAAGTTCCAGCAATAAGACTCAAGCCTTGTTGAGGTTTGGCTCATCTTATATCTTATACCCATGTACCTCTCATAGTTTTTCCAATGTGGAACTATTTTAATCCCCACATCTCAACATACAGACAGTAGAACGTTTTACATTGCTAATTCAAGGGTGAAAAGGTGATAGAATCACATGAAATTTAGTATCCACATCTTGCATGATAAAGATGGAGATGATGGGTGCCGATCGTCGGAAAAAATGGTGGAAAGTGTTTTTTCGACGCCATAGGAGGAAATTCCCCTCCATGGCCTCTTTTCTTCATTTTATATATATATATATATATATATATATAATTGGACCTTTATTATATATAGAAATTATATTTAATGGCTGCTTTCTATTAGTAACGATAAGTATTTCTGAAAATACCCAAAGGAATGCACTTAGTAAGTATTTCTGAAAGTACACATGAAGTTTCTATAATAGTCTTTCTACATTTTAAAATTGTCTTTTAATTATTATATTGTGATTTTGATTAGAATTGAACTTGGTGGTGGTTTAGTTATCATTTTTTTTCTTAGATTTCTTATTTTAGACATGTTTTTCAAGTGCTTTAAAAATGTCCATCCGGCGCTTCTTGTTTTCTTAGACTTTAATCAAGTTATCCAAAACCAAAGGAAAAAACTTTGCGATGTGGATGGGTGAGGTTATCAAAATGACATTTTTTTATTTTGTTATGTACATTCATAAAAAGTACTAAAAATAACAAGAATGGGTTTAGTCATCTTGCAAGTGAGAATGCAAAAGGTTATTACTTAAGCTACTACAAAGTTTACTATTTTCATAAATTTACCGTAGAATTCTATAAATTATTTTACTTGCAATTGAAAACTGTCATTTTGCAATTGAATTTATGATATCATGACATCCCATTATTCATCTTTTGTCTGACACCCGACCCTAATTTAATAGTGGCATATTAGTTGTGCGAGATGCAAAATTTGAACATTAAACATGTCTTTAATGCATTCAAGTAGTTTAACAATCATTCATTTGTTCAACTCGGCTTTATAAAGTTTCTCATAATTATTTCTTTTTTTCTATTTTGCATTTAGTTTATAGGGTATGCAGCAGATTATGCGACTAAAAATCATCATCATAAAGAGCTTTGATGGAAGTTGCTTCTTCATGTTTATAACACCTGGTTAACTAAAGCAAGTAAATTTGAAGAGGGAAAGCAATATATACAAGAATGAGTTACCAGTAAAGAATGCAGATGGATTATGCTCTATAGTTTAATACAATAAAAAAACTATACCTTTTCTTTAATCTCTAAGCACATTTCTGGGATGCACAAATACTCTTATAATCTATGTTGAAATCGGAATTTTACGTCAAACAAAATTCTTTAAATAGTAAATATATATTAAAAAAGAGACTTGATATTGAGCGAACTCATTTTGCGGCATCAAAACTTGATCCTGAAACCATCAGTTTATTCTTCTAAAGATTAACTTTTTTTTATAAGTTTTCAATTCACTGACTAAAATATAAATGATTGTAAAATAAATGTTAAGAGAGATTGTGCCAAGTTGAGCCTTTTGTCCTAAACTCTCCCTTGCTTGGTTTCTTTCAATACCGAAATCATTCTCAATCCTCTAATCTCACATGAACCATTTCTCAAAATGTTCAGCTTAGTATTTATAATTCTCAATTTCTTTATTTAAATAAACTCGAGCAACCCCGAATCCATTTCTTTTTATGATGTCCATTTCCTTCATGTGGCAATTTACTGCAATAAAAGCAGGTACATGATGAGGTGAGAGTTCAAAAACCCATGCAGTCTTAAGATCACTAAGTCAACCGTTGTGAAGTGCATATTCAAACACTTTAGCAAAAAATTTATTCACGTTGATCTCGATGCAGATGCCAACTAATAAATATTCTGCTCCTAATTTTTAGAGCAAGTGCTTAAGTTTATCATACCAAAAGCATTTATGGTAGGAGCTAGAAGTATGCAGGAAATTGCAGAATTAAGTTTGGTGGTGTTGGGGTCAAAAATTACAACTTGTTGCCGAAGTCAAAAAGTCAAAGTCAGCACCCAAACAAGTGGGCCGAAGTCCAACCCACCCGGGCCTAAGCCCAAGCATGTAGGCCCAAGCCCAAATCACCTCAAGCCTGAGTAAAACCGACCGGCCATCAAAGGAAGAAGAAAAAGAAAATTGTAATGAATAGATTTTATATGTAAATAAGTAGGAAAACGTAATAGAAATGGGGCAAAAGGCCAAATTATGTAAAGCCCATGACTAAACTGCAAAATGCGTGCACATGAATATGAGGAAAAGACAAAAAGCCAATTATGTAAAGCCAAGGGTTATGTGTAAATATGTAGAGTATTTACACCCCACCATATGATGAAATGATAAGTTTTTCTCCCTACAAAAATTCTAGGGATTTTGCCTCCACACTCTATTGAGAAAATCTTCTTCCTCAATTAATCAAAGAGAAAAGAGCTCTCTTTTCTCAAAATAAATAGGATAAATTCATAGTTCCTTTGAAAAAGAGCATCACATTTCCACCAAATCCAAAAAAAGATGGCCTTTTGGATCTCCTTCATCTTTCTCTTCAAGAAACAAAGAAAGGAAGAAAAAGAAAAACCCGTCTCTCAAAACACCATTTTCTCAAGATCCAAGACATAAGTGAAAAAAAGAACTCATTTTTCTCTCATCCAAGATCCAAAATTCAAGTTTCCATGATCAAAAAGAGCCATTTGACATCAAAATAAGAAGGTTGAGGATGACCCCACAAGAGGGAAAGCCCATGGCTTCTCCCTTGAAGAAACCCTCAAGGATGCGGATTTTGATCCGTACTCCCCTTTCTTGAACGCGGATTTCCATTCGTACTTCACCCAAAACGTGGAAGTATAGATTTCGGTCAATGTTCTCCAAATAAAACGACAAATCTAGCGTTTATGCCGCCAAATATTTGTTAAAATCCCCACTTGGTCCTTTTTAGATAACAAACTAGAAAAGATAAAAATAATAAATAAAATAAAATAAAATATATAGAGAGAACGCCGACCTGGGTCCCCCCAAGGGAGAGCCGACCCTGGTCACCCCCCGAAAGGAACCTATCCCCCCTAATGGGTCGCCAACCTCCGGCCCCCCAAGGGGGAATCGAACTCCAACCCTTCCTTTGGGTGGAGCCGACCTTCGTCCTCCCCGTGGGGAGCTGTCCCGGGTCCCCCTAAGGGAAAGCCGATCCCGGGTGCCTCCCCATGTAGCACCTAACCCAGCCTCTGTCGGGATACCCCCTCTCATCGTAACCACCTATAAAATAAAAATAAAACAAAACAAAATAAAACAATAGACAACTTTTGCATGTTCAAACACACGTTCACAATGAGGTTGCATGATTCGCACATGTTAATGAGGGTAATTAATGGCAATTTTTTCCGCGGCTGCCGAAGATTAGAATCCCCACAATCAATAAACGCTTGCCCACCATCGGGCAGAGGAAATCTGTACAACACCAGACAGGCAAGCGCATCAATCCCAATGGGTGACGAAAAACACTCGATGCGACCTCTCTCTCCTCCCATCTTTTGGGTCAAACGATCATGCGAACTCATTCAACATATACATCGTCGTTTATACTGAGATCATGCTCCTGCATGCAGATCAACCACCATCAAACAACAATTAACATCGCTCAATGACGTCCCAGCAAACAAGCTCTGTCTCCGATGCGACCTCCATCGCGTACACGATCAAGGCAACCGCCAAAGTGACTGTTCATTCAGCTCTCATGCAACAGTGGACAGAACCTCCGGTCCAGTTCGGGTCCATTATATTTGTCCCAGTCTCCGTCAACACTTATATCGCGGAGACTCCAGCGAGCCCAACGAATAGATCGGTCTAAAAAGGAGAAGGCCGAACATGATCGTTCCAAAGGTGTCCGAACAAAGGCACAAGTCTATGTTCTATCGACTATCTGTCACTCCATCTGGAAGCAAAGTCGTTACTCAATCGACATCTTGTGCAAGCCCAAGCAATGCCAACGGCGACTGCACGTGCGAGCGTCTTCTCCAGACTCTCCTTCGGTCAAAATACGATAACTGAAGCAAAAATGGCTCAAAGCAAAAAAACTGAAGCAAAAATGGCTCTGATATAGAGCCAATAAAACGGTAAGGGCTCCCATTCCATTAGAGTTCATCGGGTCCCAAGAACATTACTACCCTATGACAAAAGATTTGTTTACTGTAAAAATCAACAATTCTTTTGAACCCCTACGGTCGGTGCAGAAGAATGCTACGACCACAAAGATCAAGAAAATGGTGGTTCAAGGGGTTTTGCGAAAAGACGTATCTAAGCCCTATAATCTGAATCATGACACGATCTTATCAAAAGTCTACTAAGCACCCCTCACTATGCGAAAGCAATAGGAAAAATCCATATAGAGGATGCCAGCTCTACCCAAAGCCCCAATCAAACAGACTGTCTTCAGTCGCTTGTCCTTTCCTGAAAGGAGCGGACTACAGCAATTATCCAAAAGCCCAGCAAATATCGTTACTGATGATGGGGCAATGGACATATACACAATCCATACGACCTACATGGTGGGACCCAGAAGAACAAGTCCTCCTATGCTTCATAGTCGTGATAAAGATGTGGTTGCCGCGACCGAATACCGGCTTGTTCAGACGATGATAAAGGCTCCATTCAGACAGCTAAGCAAAAAGAACCAACAATTTCTAAAGAGTCAGGCGGCGGTGATAGCCTAGTCTTCATCCCCGAAAACACGAACAAACATTGCTCCGAAAGCTTCAAAAACAGTTCCAGGACAAAGACAGTGAATTGGCCAAAGTCTATTCCAAAGTCGATGATTTGACAAAAATCGTGATGAAACTCATAACCCAAGTCACTCAAGTGCAAGTGCAAGCGCAGCAAGCACAAGGCTTTGTCCATGAACCAAGGATTGATATCTTGAAGCAGCCAACAGCTATTCCCGTCAGCCCAAGGGTAAAGGATCTTCACGGAAGACAAACACAGCCAGCCTCAAGGGTAGTCTTCACGCTAGATGGTGACACGTTAACGTAAGATGGACTTAGTCGCCAGGAAAGTCAAAACATTGGTAACTGAAACCGGGGCGCAAAAAGACAGTACTGACGGTGGTAGGCCATACCCCGCCGAATATGATCTCCTGTAATATCCCAGTGGCGATGTCGTTCCTAAGTTCAAAAAGTTCAACGGGATGAGGAACGCCAATCAATATATTCCCACTTCAAGGCATCGTGCGGAAACATAAAAGGCAATGATGCTCCGCTCCTTAAACAGCTCGTTAAAAGTTTGACCGACTTTGCTTTCTACTGGTATACAAGCATACCGAAAAATTCTGTCAATGTTAGCTTAGGGATTTTCATGTGATTTAATTATCCATTCTCGCATTATTTTGATTATAGCTAAAACATGAATAGTTGTCTGGCGTCGCATGCTTTATTTTGTTTATCTATTGACACCAAACTTGTATACACTTGATGTTTATCTTGCATATCCTATATCTTGTGTATATCGAGTAATATATCGATATCGACATGCTTTACTTCTGTTATATCCTTTGATATCGATATATTATTCACATTCGTTGTTTTGATGATTCGCAAAATGAATATATATATACACACACACGTGCTCATCTATCTTGGTTTTCATATATAATGTATATATATAGTATTTCAATATCTCATGCTTTACATTTGAGTTATATCTTGATATTGATATACTATTCATATTTGTGATTTCAGAACAATGAATGTTTCATATACTTGTGTTAACATCTTGTTTATTTCATAACACCGTATATGATTGTCACGACCCGGACCGACACTTAAATTACGTTTAGTCTATAGGACCCCACCATAACCCAAGTAAGCCAAAAATCAGGAATCTGAACCATTTTAGAAAAATAATGGTGAAAGTATTCTTTGGGGGGGTGAATAGGAATATGCGACCGATATGCTCAAATTAAAAATTCTAAACACACTTGCTAATATAAAACACAATTGAATAGCTTAAGCAATGGATATACCAATAAGATGAGTGGCTAAGCAATCTACAATTGTGAACACATGAATATCAAGCAAGCACAATATCAAGTAATGAGCATATAGAGCGGAAGATAATCTAACATGCAATTTCTAAACTAATAAGCAATTTGAGAGCAAGAATTGCAAACACAAGCAAACGCAAACGCATGGCTTTTTTATAAAGGGTCGATGCCCCGATAACGTCTCGGTCCCTAGTCATCTTTCTTTAGGCCATCAAGCCCGTTCCACTTAAACTTCACATCTTCTCCAAAGACGAACACGTCTCCAATGAGACTACAATACGTCACTCGACACACAAGTAACTCTTCTCTCTACAAGTCTTACACTCCTTTCTTACCGAGGCACTCTTGCACTCAAGAATCCTCACACAAAGAAAGAAATACAACTTTCACTCTTCTCTCTTACAAAGACACTCTAGCACTCTAGAGTTCACACATAAAAAAAAGAAAAGGCTACAATGAAGCACAAATACTCTCAAAAGAGTATTCAATAAAGCTCAACTAATACTCAAGAAGATGGATATCAAATTCTAGCTCTCGAGTGTGTGTATGTTAGAGATTGGATAAGCAAATGAAAATTTCTTTATACTCTCACAAGATGTGCAATTTTTCTTTTCAAATATCACTTTAGAATAATAGCAACTGAAATCCCTAAGTGACTGGAGCTTAAAAAACCAACACAAAACATATATATAGCCCCCCAATAAAAACTAGCCGTTATAGGTCAAATCAACATTTTTCAGTAAAAACAGACGTCGTAAGTTAAAAACAAAAACCCCAACGGCTATATTTTTCAAAAAAATTCTTCTTCATACGTCTGTCCCATATAGCTGCATACTTCTGTCGATCATTTAAAGAAGGCAATTTAAAACACAGATCAAAGACAGACGTCTGAAGCGTAATTGTCCAGGAAGAACAACAAAACATTTTCAAATCCTTCACCAGACGTCTGTCAAAATGAACACCAGACATCTGTATCTCATAAAAATATGCCATATGAAAACACAGAAAATAGCCAAATGTCTGAATAAGCAAGGGACAGACATCTGAAGCACAAATAGCATGAAAACTGATATGTCTGACATTTGGGGTTTTATAGAAAGACAGAAGTCAACAGACGTCTAAAGTGTAAAACCTCATAAACTTATGTTTTATGATGAAAAACAATTTTAAATCGAAAACTCCGATGTTCATGCAATGTAAAACGTTTGTGCAAGCGTGTAAGTGTTCAATTGATAATAACCATATTCAATAAAGTGCTTGTATAGAATCCTATGTCGATATCGCATTTCTTCGAAATCTAGAATTTTCGACATTTCGACACGAGCTCATGAAACTTGGCGCTTGATCTTCAAATGGATTACCCTTGATCTTCGCCGCTACTCACAAGCGTCTTGAAGTTGATCTGCAACGACTTCGACGCTTCAATACTAAGACTTTGGCTTCTTACTTCTCGAAGCAATTCGTAGCTCGAATTCTTGGACTCTTATTTCTCGGCTACATAGCTTAAACTCATGAAAGCTTGATATGCAAGTTGAGAAGCCCTCGTCCATATTCTCCAACCTCCATTAAATATTCTGTTTAAGCTCAATTTCCTCCATCCTTCTTTAAACGCTTATGTCGTGAGATATCCGATATCCTGAAAAATCAATCTCAGCACGGCCAAGCATTGTTGGTTATAGTGCCCTCAAGCCAATTATTGAATCGCTGACACGCGATTGCGACGATTGAGGGAAGACCTATACGGATAGAACAGTTTTACTCAAGATGACAGTATGATATGTAACTTGTCTTTGTCATCATGTACATGCATTATGTGGTATTACATATCACTATTATATGTTGATAGAGCCCATAGGATTCTTGCTTGACTACCAGCATTATGATGGCAATCATATACGTGGGAGCTGAGTGGTCTATAAGCGCATCCTTAAATGTCCCTAGTCGTGGGAGTATCGAGACTGGGCATTGATACTCCAGAGTAGACTAGTGTATACTTATCGAGACCTCGACGAGAGACGGTGGCCAGGTCTCACAAGCCATTGGTGTTAGTTTGTTCACCTAAGATAGTATACAGGTGCTCGTTGGCTTATGAGTACACTGGACGGACTCGCCGGGAACCTGCTAGTTGGTACTATACCTATTGTCAGATGACAGTTCCCAGATAACATGTGTACAGGTTAGTCTGTCGACCTGAGATCGTCATTTGTCTCGTGTGAGTTCCCACTGTGCTTTGATTACTACCCTACCACGGCTCAAAGGAGTCGTGCAAACAGGTTTTAGTTGGATACAGTCCCGAGCCACATGGAGGAGTGAGCGGATCGACGGGGATTCGTCTCTCCCGGTATTGGGGGTTGATGTCGCGCGATGCACAGGTGGCCATCACCAGAAATCCTTGGCCAAGGTAGTCGAGAATTACTGATTTGGATCCGTAGTTTCTCAGTTGGTGATGGGCTTCATACCGACACGAAATATCGTGTTGTTAGGGGTCTGACTTTATCCACCCCTAGACCCGATATGCGATACTCTTAAACGAACAGACCGGACTATACGGATATTGTCACGGACAGGCTCAGTAGGGGTTCAGATGAGTTTGCTCTTCGACCTTCCTTTCGCTAAATATCTGGATAGCCGTTACGTACAGCTAGTGCCGCTAACTTGCTTGTGATTAAACCCACTGCCAGCGTATTGACAAGTATTTAGAGTCCCACACCGAGGGTTTCCCTGCTTCGGGCGAAACGATGTAGAGGCGGTATGGTTTTACGGCAGGGTTCGATCATATACATGCACGTGTGCACGTATCATGATTCGGACGGATAATACTAATGGGTTTTGATTTAAGTCGGATTCTAGTATTATATTGTTGGATTATTTTCGTCTCTTTGTATTCGTATTTTTCGGAATACGGATACGGGTATGTATATACGGATGAGGGGTATTCTTGTAATTTATTACAAGGTGCTTCTAGAATATGCCGCCTCATTTAGTTTTAACCATTTAGGATTAAATGGTTAATGAGGTGGAGAGGATGAGGTGTTGTATGCATTTATTGTAGCATGGCTTAGTAGTGACTCATGATTACTATTCTAGCATGCTTGTTTTTTTTGTTTTGTTGTGAGATATTTTGGGGTCTTAAGATATTTTGAGCACTTAAGATATTTTGAAAACTTAAGATATTTATTGGATGCTTCATTTATTGCGCACAACACAACACAAAACACTTAGCGATTTCTTTTGGGCTTTGTTCTTTCTTGAGTTGCCTCACAGTGTCATCCTCAGGCTTCTTCTTCTACCTCCACCCTTCAAGTCTCATGTGTTGAGAAACCTAGGGTGTTATGAGACAAATTAATCCATCACTACACTCTACATCTTTTAGGCTATCTAGTTTAGCGAACTAGGTACCCTAGTTACCTCGGCTATTAAGGTAGAAGCTCGGAATACAAATCCTCAGATGGATCATCTTTGATGGAGAGAGACCGAAGATCAAGCTAGATCATGGTGGCCTCTAGAAATTTGGGAAGGTGGTTGAAGACCGAAGGACACGAATCAATTCGGTATAACCATTCCTAACTCTTTCTTGTTTGCTAGCTTTAGGGTTTATGGTCGATCCGTATTTCGGGTAGTTCTAGCGCCTTTCTAGAAAATTTTTGTTCCGCATTCGGCCACGGCGCTTGCATAACCCAACATGGTATCAGATCCAACCCATAAACCCTATACTAGCTGTTTAAACAATGTTTAAAATATCGAAACCGAAACAACTCCGAAATAATACGGAAAATATTCAAGTTGTCGATTTTTCAGAGTCTTCTAAAAAAAATTTAAACAATTGCAGAAGGCTATTTATGTTGTAACTAGAACACCCACAAAACCCGAGCCCCAAAGTCCAAACACTGGCCGGCGAGATTGGGTTAAAAACCAGCCTGGCCGGTTTTGTATAGGTTATGGGTCTCGAAATTTTTTTGGTGCTCTGGTCTCTTGAATATTGGTTCTATGGTATTGTTTGATTTTGCCCAGGTTGCATATTGTGTTATCTTTTGTTTGGGGGCAATTCGGAGTATTTCGAAGTCGTTATTTTTTAACACTGTTTAAAAGTTTTCAGTACATACATTACTATCCGCGACCGTGAATGTTATTAGAGCGGTATAACTCGTCTAACTGCTATATGTTCTTTTAGACGGGTTTGCGAACATGACATTCACGTTGATGTTCTGTGTTGTGCTGAGGTTGTGGTTGGATCGTCGTGGTGGATAACCAGTGGTGCAATGGTAGTACAGTTCAGCTTCTTTTGTACATTTGATATTGCGGGACCAACGTCCAACATGTGGATTGCCGTCTCTGCCAGTTTGTATATTATTTGTTTGGAGCACGACCGGGTTGAGGTCGATGTCACCCTTTTACATATATTTTCTTTTCTGTACTAGGATTACCCCGCGATGGAGTGCACGAATAGCCGGGTTCTAGAAGGCAACGGATCCGCATCTCATGGCATTGAGACGGAGGGGACCTTACTTTAGAATTGGCGGGCTATTCGCCGCCCTCGTAAGGTATAGGTTGACCCGCGGAGGGGTGCCCAAGTTACCGGATTCCGTGAAGTGCTGGGTGGCTCACTCACGTTGTTGTTGGGGTTACCTCGCTTCTGGGATTGGCGGGTAACTTGTCGCACTCGTGGGGGTCTAGGTTTTCATTGCACAGGCTATCCACACGACGGGAAACGTCGGGTCTCATTTGCGCCTCAAGTGAAACCCAAGGCTCCAAGATTATCCACCACTCTATGTTGTTGGCTGAGATTCTGTGATGTTGCTTTATATTATGCCTGGGACGAATGTTATATATATTTATATATATACTAGTAGATGTTGTATATATTTTGCACCCGCGCTAGTCCAGTCCCCGTTCTGTCGTTAGTTAAGTAACCTAACGGGAGATGACGGGGCCCAGTAGCGAATGCAGATGGCATATGCGTACATTGTATTTGCGTTCTTTTCTGGTATGATATGTTTTAACTGATGGGACTGCATTAATTCTAATCAATGCAAGGAAAACAAACCTATATGATGTTGGAAACCAAGTTTTTTGAAAACAGACATTACAAACGTTTCCTTTTGCTTTGCACAGCGGTATTCGGTTATGAATATCTGGCACCTCATTCGGCGAGGCAAGAGCCGAGATCCCTTCATCGGGAGTGACCTCTTGAGCAAAAGTTTGCGTCAGTGTAATAACTTCCCTATAGTCAATTCTTTTGCTTTGCATCGTGGTATTCAGTTTGAAATATCCTGCACCTCAATCGAAGAGGAAAGAGCCGAGATCTTCACAGGGAGTGACCTCTTGAGCAAAAGTTTGCGTCAGTGTAATAACTTCCCTATAGTCAATTCTTTTGCTTTGCATCGTGGTATTCAGTTTGAAATATCCTGCACCTCATTCGAAGAGGAAAGAGTCAAGATCCCTTCACAGGGAGTGACCTCTTTAGCAAAAATTTTCGCCACTATATATTTGTAAAACCACTCGGTTCCTTCAACGATATCAAGTTTATTACGTTAAAGGTTTTTCGCCAAAAACCAGCCGTAACCTTCCGTCATTTCAGATAAATGGCAGTTAGTATTCGTGCTATGTACGTTGGTCTCTATCAAGACATAGTGAACGGTAGCTGAATGTTACTTATCTTACTTATCTGTTGCATCTTAGGATGTGATTAATTAGGACAGTCGCATAGCCACTTTGGTCTCTATCAAGAGCTTATGGGGTGGGTCTAAGTTAATCCAGGACAATGACGGGTTGAACTTAACTTGCGACTTATGGCACGTTAGTCTCTATCAAGACCATTTGACGCTTGGGGTAAAAATCATATCGGGAGTTTCAAACATACAGGAAACTTGCCAGGCATGCGCACCTTCTGGAGTGTGATGACTTGAGTGGCTTCAATCAAGTTATCATGTGATGATAGTTGGATCTCGATTCCCACTGATGAATAGGTGTTACTCCTCAGGTGATTTTAGATGATACGGACTAATTCTCCTTTTGGGTTTGGAGAAGAATTCGAGGAAACAGTGGGAGACATCCAGATTAGATAAAGTAATTAACCATTCTGATCTAGGTTAAAGTGCACGCTGAATGTTTCTTTTCTCTCTCTTTGGCAGCGACCATGGCCCGACCCTAAACTAAAACTCATGAACCAAGTTAAATTGAACCTTCCTAAGACACTTCGGCTTTCGGATTGTCATTTTGTCGCATATATCATTGCCGCTCCTATATCACCTTTGCATTTCCCCAGAACACTCCGTATCATTACGAAGATCCACATTTCTTGGATATTTCCATCTTATAGTTACATACGAACTCGAAGAAACTTGTTCCAGTTCGAGAATGGATTCTGGTTCTGAAGAAATTGAATAGGATTATTCGGTTGTCTTTTCCCTTTACCTTCTCTCAGGTTACGAGGGCTCCTGGTATTAGAAGAGTATATCTATTGCGCTTATTGGACAGTCTTCTTCCAAACCATAGGCAGGTGCCGAAAGGTGGGAAAGGAAGAAAACCAATTAGCCTAAGTGTGATGTACAGAAGGTAATAAGTAAAGACATATAAAGATATTAGAGTAAGGGCAAAGAAAATTGCGACTGCTATCATTCACGACAAAACGGCGTATACCCTTTCCACTCCTACTTCACCTTTGCATTTCTCCAAAACACTTCGTATCACTACGAAGATCCATATTGCTTGGATATGCCATCGTATAGTTACATACGAACTCGAAGGAACTTGTTCCAGTTCGAGGATGGATTACAGTTCGGGAGAAATAGAATAGGATTAATCAGTTATCTTTTCACTTTACCTTCTCTCAGGTTGCGAGCGCTCCTGGTATTAGGAGAGTACACATATTGGGCTTATTGGATAGTCTTCTTCCAAACCTTAGGCTGGTGCCGAAGGATAGGGAAGGAAGAAAATCAATTAGCCTAAGTGTGGTGTACAGAAGGTAATAAATAAAGACATAAAGGGATGGAAGTGAGGGCAAGAAAGTATACAGTTACTGTCATGAATCAGGATAGTGGAAGAGGCATTACTAAGAATACACGTTTACCCCTTCAAAACATTTTCATGTTTCAGTTTTACTGTGCGGTGTTAAGTGAAAACTGTTTTCCCAGTTAAATTCTAACTCCAGGATATGTATTTACCAGATTTGATTCTCACATCTGTATGACATTACGAATGTTGAGAGAGAGTAAGATATTGGGAATTGGGTGATTAGATTCTCATCATATCGAAATTCTTTGTAATTGGTGATATTTGAGGAAATCACCTGGGTTTTGCCAGACGACAAATATTTGGTTTTGAATATCCATCGTTATACACCAATTTCAAACTGATATGTTTGTACGTTTATTTTATAAAGTGAAATATAACTTTGAAATCATGTCTATGACATTTATCTATATCAGTTGATGATTAGGTAAGGTGCATTCAACGGTGTAATTCTTCTTAACCATAGTAAAGTTTTTCAACCTACGACGCACAGGGTTTGAGTTATTGAACTCAAGGGACTTATACAAAGTATTGTATGTTGTCCGGTGTCCGATAGGACAAAAGGTTGGCACTCGTACTATATTCTGTTTACTCATAAGTTCTCCAGTTCTAGACAAGTATTTCGTTCAAATATAAGGTCCGGATATTGAGAAGATATAGATATAAAAATAAAGTAGAGAACCATATGTTGCAAGACAAAGGGTTGGTACTCATACTATATTCTTTTTACTTTTGACTTCTCTGGTTTTAGACAAGTATTTCGTTGAAATACAGGGTCCAAGTTTTAAGAAGTTATAGATATAAGAATAAAGTAGAGAACCATTTGTTGCAAGTATCAGGATTCTTCAAGATGATCGAAAATGTAGATACTTGTGTTAGGTATTCCGTTGTAAGTAATAGTTTTGAGAACTTGCTTCTCTCTCAGGTTACTCATATGTGGATGCACTCCTAGATGAGTGATGCTACTTGGCCTCCTTCCATTTAGATGATATGCACTGGAGACAGTTGCATATATATTGAATCTAGTTCCAATTAAATTAGTGCCTTAGTTTCTATAGTGGATATAGAATGGAACATATCTTAACGATGTTAAGGTATATGGAGTTGTCCGGCTTATGCTTAAAACCAAAATCCGGATAAATTCGAGGCACGTTTCAGTAATGGCAGTTTGTGGGTTATCCCGGGCATTGACAAGGGTTAACATGCTACCATCAGGAAGATCAATGGTTATATTGTTCATGACTCGCCACCAGTTTTAGTAAAATGGGTTCTTTTCAAGAAAACATTAGTGGGAGTATGATAGAACTGGAAGTGATTCCAGAACCACAAACGATTACTGAAAATTTAATAGAACATAAGGGTTCAAATGGTTTGAACGATCCATTAGCCACTCCGCAGATTTGGTGGGTAATCTCAGAAACCCGAGAAGTACTTCGGTATCCTCAAAGACGGTGACAGGGAGGTTATGATTACCCAAACTTGCCATTGCTGCTGTTCTAGACTATGAGACCTGGCATGAGGATGAGTATAACGTCGTTCTAAATTAGTTTTAGAAAGTGCACGTGTATACGACTCTGCCAGAAGATAGTTGTAGTCAGTGGGAGCAACGGAAGCACAATGGGGAAGTAGCTTATGTCTATTTATAGACTAAAGCAGGTATAGAGGAAATAGATCATCTATTTTTTATGTGACAGTCATAGGTTTTGACTTCATCAGAATAAGATATGGATCTGATAAGAAGGCAGTAGAGAGTGATGTCCAAGTATTTGGATGACATGCACTTGATAAGGAGAGATCTTCCTATACTACGATCGGTTATATACTGTGGTTGTCACAAGGTGTTTCTCCACATAGGATATGGATAAAGTATCAGGAATTCTGGTCATTAGATCTATGGTTTTAGCTCTAGATTTGGGAAGTGTCCCAATTTGGATACTTTGACATTATTCTAAAGGTGTTTTAGAATGGACGACTCCTGGCATGGTGAAGTACCCGCAGGTGATGGAGTCACCTGCTCTAAAAAGATGTCTTCTAGACTGATGAGGAGAAGGATTTGCATGATTGACATATCACTTGCTTAGGCAATTGAGTCAATCATGAGATGTCAAATACAACACCAAATATTGCTTTTGCACTAGCTGCAATAAGCGTATATATATTAATCCAATCCTAAAGAAGTGGAGGCGGAGCGCTATTCGACCTGCCTTATTATATGGTACAGAATGTTGAGCTCCTAAGAAGCATCATACACAGAAGATGCATATAGCGGAGATGCGCATGCTTCGTTGGATGTGCGGTAACACTAGAAAAGATAAGGTGCAAAATAAGGAAATTCGTGCAAAAGTTGGTGTAGCACCTGTGGAGAAGAAGATGCGGAAAAACCGGCTAAGATGGTTTGGTCATGTGCGACGCAGACCTATGGAAGCACCGGTTCGACAAATAGATACTCTCGATATGGGCAATAGCAAAAGAGCAAAAGGGAGACCGAAGAAAACATGGATGGAGGTGATACGAAACGATATGGTTGCCAAAGGACTCGATGAAAGTATATTGTTCGATAGGAGTGAGTGGAGGCGGAGGATTCATGTGCTGGACCCGGCGTGATTCTCATGTTGGTTCATGTAGCCTACCCCATATGCTTGGGATAAAAGGCTCAGTTGTTGTTGTATATTAATCCAATCCTGAAGAAACATTGGGAAGCAGTTATGAACATAAGTGGATGTTTTTAGGATATGGTAACGGCAGCCTCCTTCGGGAGACGGTTATCATTTCAGGCTTCCAAAGTGACCTGAATTACAGAGTAACTGTCTGAGTTATAGTTTTCCCTCTTTTGAGGAATAGTATGTTGGTCAGATGGTCCAAGCAGATACTGTGGAAGGCATGGAACGGGATATTGATTAAATTCAGTGGATGATACAGTCTAAGAAGTTTGTTGGATTTGAAGTTCATTTATAAACTGGATCCCATCAGATATCTAGACAAATTCTAAGGCAGGTATTCCTCATTTCGAGAGATAGTCTTTCTCCGCGAAGTTGAGATATAGAGAGATACAGAAAGAAACATTGGAGCGGATCCACTCACTGAGGCTATTTCTCGAACACAATAATTTCACAAACGAGCTCTGGGAAATTGATTAGTAGAGAAGTTGGGTGTTCGATATCACACGAGCTGTGTGTATGCGACACCGCAATAATTAGCCTTAAGTACAAGTGGGAGATTGTTGGTTATAGTGCCCTCAAGTCAATTATTGAATTGCATGCACACGATTGCAATGATTGAGGGAGGACCTATACGGATAGGTTAGTCTTACTCAAGATGATAGTATGCTATCTTGTTTGTCTTTATCATCATGTACATGCATTATGTGGTATTACAGGTCGCTATTACATGTTGATAGAACCCATAGGATTCTTGCTTGACTACCAGCATTATGATGACGATTATATACATGGGAACTGGGTGGTCTATAAGCATATCCTTAAATGTCCCTAGTCGTGGGAGTATCGAGACTGGGCATTGATACTCCAAAGTAGACTAGTGTGTACTTATCGAGACCCCGACGAGGAGCGGTGGTCAGGTCTCACAAGCCATTGGTGTTAGTTTGTTCACCTAAAATAGTATACAGGTGCTCATTGGGTTATGAGTATACTGGACGGACTCGCCGGGAACCTGCTAGTTGGTACTATACCTATTGTCAGATAGCAGTTCTCAGATGACATGTGTACAGGTTAGTCTGTCGATCTGAGATCGTCATTTGTCTCGTGTGAGTTCCCACTGTGCTTTGATTACTACCCTACCACGGCTCAAAGGAGTCGTGCAAACAGCTTTTAGTTGGGTACAGTCCCGAGCCACATGGAGGCAGAGTGAGCGAATCGTCGAGGATTCGTCTCTCTCGGTATTGGGGGTTGATGTCGCGCAGTGCACGGGTGGCCATCACCAGAAATCCTTGGCCAATGTAGTCGAGAATTACTGATTTGGATCAGTAGTTTCTCAGTTGGTGATGGGCTTCATACCGACACGAAATATCGCGTTGTTAGGGGACTGACCTTATCCACCCCCTAGACCCGATATGCGATACTCTTAGACGAACAGACCGGACTGTACGGATAATATCACGGACAGGCTCGGTAGGGGTTTGGATGAGTTTGCTCGTCGGCCTTCCTTTCGCTCAATACCTGGGTAGTCGTTACGTACAGCTAGTGTTGCTGACGTGTTTGTGGTTAAACCCACTGCCAGCATACTGACGAGTATTTAGAGTCCCACGCAGAGGGTTTTCCTTCTTCGGGCGAAACGATGTAGAGGCCGTATGGTTTTACGGCAGGGTTCGATCATATACGTGCACTTGTGCACGTATCATGATTCGGACGGATAATACCAGTGGGCTTTGGTTTAAACCGGATTCTAGTATTATATTGTTGGATTATTTTCGTCTCTTTGTATTCGGAATACGGATACTGGTATGTATATACGTATGAGGGATATTCTTGTAATGTATTACAAGATGCTTCTAAAAGATGCCACATCATTTAGTTTTAACCATTTAGGATTAAATGGTTAATGAGGTAGAGAGGATGAGGTGTTGTATGCATTTATTGTAGCATGACTTAGTAGTGACTCATGGTTACTATTCTAGCATGCTTGTTTTTTTTTGTGAGATATTTTGGGGTCTTAAGATATTTTGAGGATTTAAGATATTTTGGAGACTTCAGATATTTATTGGATGCTTCATTTATTGCTCACAACACAACACAAAACACTTAGCCATTTCTTTTTGTCTTTGTTCTTTCTTGAGTTGCCTCACACTCTCATCATCAAGCTTTTTCTTCTACCTCCACCCTTCAAGTCTCGTGTGTTGAGAAACATAGGGTGTTATGAAACAAATTAATCCATCACTACACTCTACATCCTCTAGGCTATCTAATTTAGCGAACTAGGTACCCTAGTTCCTCCGCTATTGAGGTAGGAGCTCGGAATACAAATCCTCAGGTGGATCATTTTCGATGGAGGGAGACCGGAGATCAAGCTTGATCATGGTGGCCTCTAGGAGTTTGGGAAGGTGGTTGAAGACCGAAGGACACGGATCAATTCGGTATAACCATTCCTAACTCTTTCTTGTTTGCTAGCTTTAGGGTTTATGGTCAATCCGTATTTCGGATTGTTCTAGCGCCAGTTTAGAAAAATTTTGTTCCACATTCGGCCACGGTTTGATGGCCAGGGCGCTTGCATAACCCAACAAGCATATCATATACGGTGTTATGAAAATAAACAAGATAGTAAACACTAGTATATGGACATTCATTGTTTGATATCACAATCATGAATAGTATATTAATATCAAGATATAAATCATACTCAAATCATGAGATATTGATATACTAAATATATATACAAGGTATATGAGAAGCAAGAGATAAATCACATGTATATACATATTCATATTGTGAACATTAAAACAATGAATGACAGTAATATCGATATCAAGGAAAATAACACAAGTAAAGCATGTCGATGTCGATATATATCTCGGTATACACAAGATATAAAATAAACGAGCTAAACATCAAGTGTATACAAGTTTAGTGTCGATGAGGAAAAGCAAGATAAATATGTGACACTAAACGACTATTCATGTTTAAACTATCATCAAAACAAAACGAGAATGGATAAACTAATATCATCAAAAATCCATAAGCTAACAAATGGAGTGGTTTTGAAAAAGAATTTATAAATTGAAATCAAGTTTGTTTTAAAAGTATAAGTAAAGTTGATTGAAAACAATTTCGCCGTTTAAAATCGGGCAGCACCTCCTTTGTAAATTTTGAGAAACAAGTACAATAATATAAATATATATAAAAGCATTCCCAACAGGAGCTAGCTTACGCCTAATGGCGAAAACACAATCCATGCAAATATATATACGACGCCTAAGGCGAAGAATCACAAGCAAAAAACAATAGATATGTAAAAAACAATTCAAGTTGACTCGTAGACTCCATACGAGTCCGACACCCAAAAACTATGCATATCTAAGTCTCGTCTCTAAGTCGTAGATAATACAAATGGTTGATGGAGTTTTTAACTAGATCCAAGAAATAATACATATACAAAAGGCGGTTACGATACAACCATGTAACCTACCTATCAAAGCAACCACCCGAAGAAGTGTGCCGGCAAGCCGCTACGATTCGAGTGGTCGGTCCTGCAAGAAACTAAGGCACAACGGAGGTGAGTTGCCAACTCGTGATTAAAAAGATATCACAAGGTAGAAATCGTATGAACAACGATCTACCTAAGTCATAAAGTATAGTACTATCATACTATGTAAAACATATATCTACTGTATATGTAACATAAGCGCATCCTAATGGATCGCATAAACAACTCATACAAAGCATGCATCCATGTAAGCATATAAAGTAGCCGAAGATATATGTATATAAAACGTTTCAAAATAGCCGTATGATATGTATATCACGGCATAAGTAGCGGACGTTGATTTATAAAGCAATATATGCAATTTGTTTAAAGTATACGTCACGCCTTTTGAAAATTATTTAAATAGTGTTTTCTTTGAAGGTTTCTGGTGTCGTCGTAGACACGTGGAAAATAGGAAAGCTATAGCTCTTCTGAAAATCTCTTTAATATACATCAATATATGAAAATAGTATTTCAGGTACTGTCTCTAGAACCGGTCCTATTCGGCTATAATATAGCATAACCCATCGCAATCTGTGCAGAGCATCTATATTGATCTCTCACATAAATCATAATATATCAAATAAAGAGCATCATAATCTGATCGCGCAAATGGAAACACATCACCAATAAAATCATCATAAAACCGTGCCAATCGACACGTAAATCTCATGTGTTTTCTTAGGGATTGACCCTTGGACCAGCCATTTCTTTACATTCTAGGCATGGAAGTCCGGCCATATCCATCGTGTCCAACTTTCTCATCTCGAACCCCGGCCACATCCACCGTGTTCATTCTCATCTCGAACCCCTGCCATATCCACTGCGTTCGTAAAAACTTATCAAATAAAGAGAAAACCACACTTTTGAAAACACAATCAAGTTTTATAAATCGTATCGCGATTTCTCAAAATCCATGGAAAATATAAGTCCATAAAGACAAAATCATAATTCATCTCAAGTTCATAAGAACATAATCCATAATCATCTTTGCCGCAATTAGCAACAGTCATATATGAATATCCATGGCAATGTTATTCGTATATCAATATCATCAAGTATCCTGCATACTAGCATGGATAACTAGAACACGAATAAGCATGGCAGGTTCTGCTGTGCCATGACAATACTAATGATGTATAGTGTAACATACGCGTCTGTGCTCGTGCAACATGACAATCATTAGTAATTGTGCAAGTATTCTATCAAGCGTATTCATATGAAAATAGCTCACGATTTTCTATCAGAAACATCAATATCATAATCGTCAACAATGCATCATGCATCTTCTTTAGTTGACGATTAATATATACGGATATATCAATCCAGTCGCAATCATATAATATAATCATAGAAGGCAACATTTAACGTCAACATGGATATAATTACTATACGAGTGAGCATGGCAATCGACATGGCAGCACCAATGATGTGCAGTATAACATGTGAGTCTGTGATGGCGCCACATGGCAATCATTAGTAGTCGTGCAGTGTTCTATAAGTGTATTGATACAAGTATGGTATCGTAACTAATTATACGAAGTATCTGCGAACGAATAATATAAATGTAGCGTAACTTAATAAACTAATCGAAACGCGAGCATATAACGAGTAGAATAAACGTAACGTAAACAAGCGTTTAAATAGATAATTACTTACGAGCTATACGATTATAGATTAAAATATAACGAAATGTTGTTTTAGAAGGAGGCTGCGGTGTTTTTATAATAGATATTCATTTGAAATTAGCATCGTATCCTTGACATTATTATTTTAAAATAGGAACGAGTCGTTAATTTTAAAATGAGTATAGCTCAGCACAAACATAGTATCCCCATCGCGGTAAAAGCATGACTCCACGAGTCAAGTAATCATCAGCCGTATTCAGCAATCTATTCTCATCACATCAAGTACGGAATCTCCATTGTACGATGTCAACCAAATACCCAATCAATATTAGTACGGACCTCTAATCACGTACGCAAACACATATAACCTATATAGTATAGACATCTAGTCGTGTATGGCACATAATTATCAAATCATGTATATAGCCTACTAGTTACGAACTATATACTAACTTAGTTATAGACTAAGTTTTCTAACATTATAGCCTAGGTATACAGTATAAGTATTCTAGTTAATTGGTTGCGGGGGTGCTATACGTCATCCACCCGACTTACACCGTAGATATAAATCTACTCACCGAACTCCGTCTAAATCTACTCATCGATGTCCGTCTTGAGCTAGTCGAAGCCGACGACCGTCTTGCCCTTCCTCGCCGTCTTGGAAGTCCCCGTAATCGACCCTATAACCAAACTAGTCATAAACATGCAAGGAAACTCCATTAAAATCAATACAAACCCAATAAAACGAAACACGACGAAAACAATCAAAAATGTCAAAAATGATGAAGGGCGGACGTCTGCAGCTCTCAAAGGCAGACATCTGGAAAAGGTGTTACTATCGCACAGAGAGCAAAATAGATGTCTGAAGAAGGGCTCCCAGACGTCTGAAAAACATATCTCAAGAAATCTAAATCATGAAAAACCTTTTAAAGGCAGACGTCTGAAGCTTTGTAGACATCTGGTGACTTGAGCATCAGACATCTGAAGATGGAAAATATTTCAACCCAGCAATTCGAGACAGACGTCTAAAACTTTGAGCTCAGACGTCTGCTGAACAAAAATCATGAAAAACATTTTAAAGGCAGACGTCTGAAGCTTTGTGATCCAGACGACAGCAGAAGGATTCTGCTGAATCGAAAATTCTAAAAATTGTAAAACTTTGAAATACCAAACTCTTGCATCAAAATACCTTCTACTTCCCAAAATAAATTGTAATCACCAAGTAAACCATAGTAATTCTCACCACTGCTAATGGATCACTTCAAAACCAAACTTGGAAGAGTTTAACCCATAAAAATACCATTTTCATACAAAAACTATATTTTTCTATGGCCAAACACTTTAATACTTGTAGAACTTGGTGAAAGGAGGGATCTTTACCTATAGAAGTGGAAAAAAGTAAAGATACAAGCTGTTGATGAAGCTTCAAGAGGCTTGGGAGGTTGAGGATGTCTCCACTTGATGCCTTGAAGGTTCTAATTGCAAAACTTGGCTTCAACCATGAATTTCATTAGAGAAGAGCTAAAGTTTTGGTTTTGGAATTTAGGTTTGGTTGTGTTAGAGATATTTTTGGGGAGAGATGAGAGGATATTTTAGAGGAGAGAGAATGGGAATAATAAAATGAAAGGATAGGAGAGAAGAGGGTATGGGTAAAGGTATGAGTGAAAGGGTATGGGGCTCTCTTCCATATAATTCTGCAAATATCACAAAAATCTCATATTATTTCAAAATTAAAAAAAACACCTACCATATCAAAATATCTCATATTTTCCAATTCCCAAAAATAAATATGCATATGGATACCATTCCGAAAAACCCAAATCCATACTCGGTATTATTTCTTAAAACTCGTAATATCCTCAGTTAAATTATAAAATAATATTTATAATTTTCAAAATGTTACAATGATGTGCTCGGACGTTTTGAGATTATTTTTCAGGATATCTCACGACACAAGCATATATTGAAGGATGGAGGAAATCGAGGGTAAACGCCATATCTAATAGAGATTGGAGGATATGGACGAGAGCTTCTCAACTTGCATATCGAGCTTCATGAGTTCAAGCTACGTAGCCGAGAAACAAGAGTTCAAGAATTCAAGTTACGATTTATTAAGAAGCTAGAAGCCAAGTCCAAGTTGAAGCGTCGAAATCAAGACCAATATTTGAAGTTTAAGATATCGACTTCAAAACGCTAATGGGTGGAATGACTTGTTCCAGCGAAGCGAAACGCCAAAGTTCAAGAGCTCATGTCGAAGTATCGAAGATTCAAGATTCGGTAAATTTCGATATCGACATAAGAAACAATGTAAGTACTCTATGGATTATGGACAATATCAATTAGAGCTCTTGCACACACTCTTTATCATGCATGAAACTGTTGGTTTAAACTTTGCGAAGATTTCATTCAAAAAGATTTCTTATTTCGAAAAGCAAAGTTTTCAGTGTTTACCTTATTCGAATATTTGTCCATCACTGGTTCAGACGTCTGTCTACTATTGAAAACCAAATATCAGTTTCAAATATCTATTTTTGTCTTCAAAACAAATGTTTGAAGTTTTTCAGAACAGACGTATGCTTATTTGACAAACGCATGGGCCAAAGTCTCGGGTTGAAAATCCTTCTTCAGACGTTTGTTCCATGATTCTTCAGACGTCTGTCTGTACTCTGTGTTTTCATATGGCCTATTTTTATGAGAGACATGTGTTTGCAATTCATTTGGACAGACATCAGCGGAAGGTTTTTAAAATGGTTTTTTATACCTTCAGACGTCTGCCATTTGTTCTTCAGACGTCTGGGTTAAAGTCCCTCGTTGGAAATGTTTTATCGACGGACGTCTGATGCCAAATCTGACGTATGAAGAAGAAAAGTTTTGAGAAATATAGCCGTTTGGGTTTTTGCTTTTAACTTCATACATCTGTCTCATATAACTTCAGAATCTGTCGATGTTCTCAAACTGCTGATTTGACTTATAACGGCTAGTTTTTATGTGGGGCTATATATATGTTTTGTGTTGGTTTTTTGAGCCCCAATCACTCAAGTATTTCAGTTGCTATTTTTTCCAAGTGATAAAGAGAGAAATCTCGTTTCTTATGAAAGTTCAAAAGAGATTTTCAACTGCTTATCCATTCTCTCACACACAAAATCAAAGAGATTTCATTTGATTTTATCCATACTTGCTAGAGTATTAGTGTGAGCCTTGAGAGAAACTCCATTAAAAGTATTGTGCTTCATTGTAATCATCTTCTTCCTTTATGTGAGAACTCTTAAGTGCAAGAGTGTCTTTGTAAGAAGTCGAGAGAGAAGTTTCTTTTACTTTGTGTGAGGATCATTGAGTGTAAGAGTACCTTTATAAGAGAGGGGAGCTTATAAGATAGAAGTGTTACTTATGTGTTGAGCAGCGTGATTGTCTTCAAGGAGACGTGTAAGGTTTGGCCTCCACCGAAAAAGAGGTCGTGGGTTGCTTGTGGGCAACATGTTTGTTTCTGAGAAGACGTGATTAGTGGAACGGGCTCGTGCGCCTAAACAAAATGGACTACGGAATCTCCCGGACCATTATAAACTTTGCATGTTTGCGTTTGCAATTTCTTACTCTAATTGCTTATTCATAGCTAAAAATTGCATACTAGATTATATTCCGCTTTATATGCTCAATTACTTGTGCTTGATTGGTCTTACTTGCTATATGTTTATGTGTTGACAATTGTAGATTGCTTAGCCACTCACCTTACTGGTTTATCCTTTGTTAAGCTATTCAATTGTGATATTTCGATTGGCAAGTGTATAGATTTTTAATCTGGGCATATCGGTAGCATGGTCCTATTCACCCCTCTTTAGGACTTTCTTACAATCAAGACATTTGCTCAAATGGAATCGTTGTTCAAACAAAGATTCATGAGTATCAGTGATAATCGCTATTGCTGACCTAGTGAAGACTAAACGGGAGAACAAAAGCGTCACTGAATATATAAACCGACAACGTAATCCTAGCGCCAAATGTGAATAGTCGTCGAATATGAGCGGACCGTCAGCCTTATCAGGGGAAATATTGATAAAATGGATGACTCCCTCTTTAGGCACGGCGGATCCTAAAACTCTTTAGAACCTGACTGAAAGGATCCAGATGTTGTAGCGTGCAAATCCCGAGTCATCCAAGTACCAAAAGGACAACAGCCGCAGAGGCGGAAATTCCAACAATATCAACTTCTTCAATAAGTCTGCTGACCGGGGTAAGTGAGCAGCTTGCGGACCCAAAACCAATCGGCATTGAAGACCAATACCAGGGGAGAACCGACTTTGATAAAGAGAAAGAAGAAAATCTACTCTTTCAGAAAAGATATTAAAGGATGCCCTGAACAATAGACTATAGCTACCCACGCCAAAGAGACCGCATTAAGCAAAAATGACGGGCAATCCCATGTATTGCCCATATCAAAGAGTGTTGGGACATACCATCGAAGACTGCTACATTTCTAAGGCTGGGTCGAGAACCAATACAAGGCCGAGAAAATCTCATTGCCTTCCGGCCTATTGGCAAGCAATCAAGCCACGACTGCTAATATTATACAAACGAAAGCCGAAATCCCCCGGTAGCAAACGGCTCGATCGTCCTCTCCAAGAAACAACTCGAATCTGCTGTGGCCTCCATTTGACATACGCTTGTCCAAAAAACGAGGGGAATACTAAGATTTTTTCAAAGAGAGCTCGAAATTAAATGAGAATCAAATGAAGACCACTGTCTATCCGGCACAACCAAACCCAAAACCCAAGCATTTCAGATAACCCTGCTAAAATACGCCGGTGGGCCAAACAAAGAACAAGCAGAACCTTGACCCCTAAATCGTTAAACTGGAAATAAATTCTCTTGACCCAAGTCATTAAATTAGGAATCAAAAAATAAATTCTCTTAACCCCTAAGTCATTAAACCGAGAATTAAAAATAATAATAATAAAAGGATAAAATAAAAAAAGAGGTTAGTCCACAAGCAAAAGGGGCACGAATGAAAACCAGAAAAGACTTCGTAAGAAAAAATAACATGTCTACCCACGAGCTTGCGTAAACCCGAAAGGGCGTAAACTAGAATTCTTCCATGGCGAATGATGAGTCGCTCCTACCATACTCTAGTGTATCGATGCAAACGCCGAACAAAAATCCAAATCATCAATTCACTCCAAAGGCGAATGATGAGTAGCTCCTGACACCATACTCCGGTATAGCGATGCAGACGCTAACCAAAATCCAAATCCCAAAATCCTCTAAAGACGAATGATGAGTCTCTCCTGACATCATACTCTAGCGTAGCGATACAAACGCCAACCGAAAACCTCATATCTTCAAACCCTCCAAAGGCGAATGATGAGTCGCTCGGCACCATAATTTGGTGGTAGCGATACAGACGCTGGACAAAAATCTAAGTCCCTAAATCCTCCAAAGGCGAATGATGAGTCGCTCCTGGTTCTATATTCCAGTGTTAGTTATGTGGACGCCAACCAAAATCCAAAAATCAAATCCTTCAAAGGAGAATTATGAGTCGCTCCTAGTGCCATGCTCCAGTGCTTGCGATGCAGACGCCAACCAAAGTCTAAATCTCAAATCCTCCAAAGATCAATGATGAGTTGCTCCTAACACCCATGCTTCAGTACAACGATGCAGACACCGAGCAAAAAAAATTAGGAGGGCTTACTCTACAAGCAAAAAGGGCATTAATTTCATGCACGACACAATCATGTGTGCATTTATTGATGGGGGACACTTTGTAAGGGTCAAATTACACGCCGCTGTCTTAATCAAAAAGTCAAATAAGCAGTCAAAAAGTCAGGTCAACGTCCAAACAAGTGGACCTGAGCCCAACCAACCCGGGCCCAAGCCCAAACCGCCTCAAGCCCGAATAAAGCCGATCGGCCATCCAAGGAAAAAGAAAAGAAAATTGTAATGAATAGATTTTATATGTAAATAAGTAGGAAAATGTAATGGAAATGGGCAAAAGGTCAAATTATGTAAAAATCATGGCCAAAGTCAAAATGTGTGAACATGAATGTAAGGAAAAGTCAAAAGACCAATTATGTAAAGCCAAGGGCTGTGTAAATATGTAAGCGGTATTTAAACCCCACCATATGACAAAATGGCAAGTTTTTCACTTCCCAACCTCCACCCTCTCTTGAGGTTCTTCCTCAATTAATCAAAAAGAGCTCTTTCTCAAAATACATGGGATAAATCCATAGTCTCGTTGAAAAAGAGCATTCCTTTTCCACCAAATCCAAAAAAAGAATGACCTTTGGATCTCCTTCCTCTTCAAGAAACAAAGAAGGAGGAAGGAGAACCCATCTCTCAAAACACCTTTTTCTCAAGATCCAAGGCATAAGTGAGAAAAGGAGTTCCTTTTCTCTTATCCAAGATCCAAAACTCAAATTCCTTAGATCCAAAAGAGCCCTTTGACATCAAAATAAGAAGGTTAAGGGTCACCCCATAAAAGGGAAAGCCCATGCCATCTCCCTCGGGATACGGATTTCGATCCGTACTCTCCTTTCTTGAACGTGGATTTCCATTTATGCTTCACCCAAAACACGGAAGCATAAATTTCGGTCTATGTTCTCCAAATAAAACGACAAAATCAAACGATTATGCCGCTTTTGCTAAAAACCCCCCACTTAATCCTTTTTAGAAAACAAACTAGAAAAGATAAAAATAATAAATATATATATAAACCCCCCTAATATAGGTTGCCGACCTCCACCTCCCCCAACCGACCCTCGGCCTCCCCCAGGGTGGAGCCGACCCGGGTCCCCCCAGGGGGGAGTCGGCCACGGGTGCCTCCCTGAGAAGCACCTGACCCAGCCTCTGTCAGGGTACCCAACCCAGGTACCCCCTCCTCGTCGGAACCACCTATAAAATAAAAATAAAAATAAAACAAAATAAGACAATAGACAACTTTTGCACGTTAAATACTCGTTCACAATGTGCGTATGATTTGCACGACCTGTTAATCGAACGTTTTATCGCCTCAAAGCGAGGGGTACTTAACGGCAGCTTTGTGCACGGCTGCCTGAGATTGAAATCCCCACAATCAATAAATCATGTCCACCATCGGGCGGGGGAATCTGTACAACGCCTACATCTGACACGCGAGCGCATCCATCCCAATAGGTGATGAAAAACACTCTACAGTTAAGAATAGCTGCATCAAAGAAAATGCTAGTGTATAATATTTAGATATATTCTTGGGATTAACATTTGCCGATGGTGTAAATAATTTTCTTTGGCCATATGAATATTCAACGTATGATTGTTGTGATTCTTCTGTATTACTCTGCATCTTGATAAAAAAATTAGGCTGAAAGATTCTTTTTCCTTCTTAGCTTAAAGCAGAGCAGATATATGAGTCCAGATATATATGTCTACGTTGTTTACAATTAAATTAAGCGCAGAAACTAATCATATTCAAGGAAAATGCATAATTCTTGCTTGTTCAAACACCCGATATGCTTAGTTTTGAATATATAACTTAGTTTACGGTTTAATTTACTATGAAATTCTTCTCGGTATGTTTTGTAAATTTTATTGCAGATTGGCATCGGAGAGTGTAACTTAGTTTTTCATATCAATTATTGTTTTCCCTTTTATCATCCATGTTTTATTCTAAAAAGATCAAGCAATTTCTTTTCATAAAAACTTTTATTTTCACAAGGAACATATTTATAAACAATATATCTTTCAATTTCATGTGTGCCAACAACATACCAACACGAAAAAAAATTATCAGATTCTATAGCCCATTATCAACTCTCCACATGCACGACTCGTGCATTTAACCGATATAATAAATAAATATTTATAATGTTCGTAGAAGACCGCTATGTGCAAAATGTATATACACACAAGATATGATATTAACTTGTATCACCGATTTATCATTTCATATATTGAAAACACCCAACCGATACGACCCCGATATCTGATACCTTGTCTCAACCTGAAGGATTTATTAGGGTTTTCAGCCTAGCATCAATCGTGTTTCTCCTTTTTCTCTAGTTGGATTTTTCTTGAATTCATTTGGATTTGCTCTGTTTTATCTGGATTTGTTCTGATTCCACGTGTATATGCTTAGAACGGTTGGTTTTGCATCAATTTTCTTGAATTTGCTTCAAATTTAGATGATTTGGTTCACATGATTGGACATGCCCTCATTCCCATCCATTTGCACATAGTTTTGGTTCTACTTTGTAAAATTCGAAAAGAATCGGTTCCAACAGTTGGATTTGTTTCAATTTTAAGCAAAACTACATAGGTTTGCCTCCACTCTTTACTCATGTTTGAATTTGTCACAAATTCTATGAAAGTTACTTAGGCTCATAGGAGAAGACATACAATGAGGAAAAAGGAAAGTAAGAGGAGAGATGCATGCAAGGTTTTTAGGATTCTCAGTAAACATGTCCGTAGGGTTGTACATTGATAACCATTTTCATACTTAAAAAAAGTATTTGGATATTAGCATACACACTAAAATTATCGCAATATTTTTAGCTATCACCGTAAAGGTTAAAGAATAGTTATGCCATGCGATGCAATTATCTAATTGGCATGATTAAGAAACCAATATGCCACAGCCATGGTATACGTTCATATCGACCGATTTAAACCCTGACCATCATCAGTACATCCCAGCCAGCAATTAATTACCTATACATCATGGTTCCATCCCCTAAAGCCAATATCAATATAGTGGAAATGGGTACAAAATTTAATTCAATTAAAATAAAGATTTCTACCGTAACCGATTAAACCAACAGAAGCATTACCTAGATAACAGTAACATTATTATTGTTAGAATATGTTAGGGTATTCTAGAGTATTTTATATGTAATTAACAAAATATAATTTGAAAAGAATGGATATGTAAATGACTACATCTATATAAAGGTTAGAAAAATCTCTAATTATCCGGAATCATTTCGCGAAACTCTTTCTTTTCTTTCTTATCCTAAACCCTAAACTAATACCATAGTATCAAAGTCATCCATCGCAACCCAACCCTAAATCAAAGCCATCCATCGCATCAAGCCACCATCACTCGTAGATGTAGATCCCTTTATCGCTAAACGAGATCCCCTCATCGCCGCCTTCATCGCGTTTGAATAGTCCCCGCCGCCGATCGAGTTTGATCCCTTCCTCTCCCTCGAAGTTGTCAATCCTTGCATCTTCTTCATCGAGTTCGACTAGCCCTCGCCGCCGATTGAGATCTAAGGATCTCTTCATCTCCTCGAGATCCCCTCATCATGAAATACTTTTTCTTTAAGACCTTGTCGAGCCCCCTTCTTCAAAATTCGAGACCTAAATGATCGTGCCACTTTCATGATTCAAGATCTCTCTAAACCTTTTCTCCTTTCCATGTATGAGTTAGATCTAGATGTAGATCTCTCAACCCTTCTCTTTCTCTATTAAATTTATTCCACCGATGGAAAATATAAATCAAGATGGTGTTCAATCTACTTTATGTTAGCCAATTGACTTAAAACGCTTTAATGGAAGAGAGAGGAAGCCACTTAACTCTTATCTTCAGTTTTTTATTTGCAACTATTTCCATTCAATCTACTTTATGTTAGCCAATTGACTCAAACTTTGAACTATAATATCACTTTCTTTCATAGTGGTTGCATTATATAGAATCTTGGAACGAAGAGGACGATTGACATATACACTGTGACTAATAGGATGTGAAACATGAACGAGCATCCATGCCCTCTCGCATCTCCAACATCCACATCAGCCTTTAATGATGATTGTTGGTTCCGTCCCCATCTTTGGAGGCCTTAAACATAATTATTTCCTCTTGGTTATTTATGTTCTTTAGAATGTGAACCTTGTAAGATAAGTAAATATTGTCGCTCAAACTGTCTATCTCGTGCTGCTAAAAGAATCGATAAACCTTTTGTTTTAATACATTATGATGTATCGCAATTTGTGACTTATTGAAGGATTTTCTTGCATGACTTGGTTATTATTAATAAAATCTTGAAATGGGTTATTCTATTTTCCAAACCTTTTGTGCCGAAATTAAAAATCAATTTTGGAACTTCAATTGGTTGTTTGTGTAGTAATAATACATGAGAGTATTGCAGTTCACCCTTTAAGGAGTACATGAAGAAATTTGGCATTATTCATGAATTATCATGTCCCCATATTAACTTGAATGGAGCGCTTGCATTAACTTTTAATTTGATTTCTCTATGGGATTCAATTCTGAGTACCATCATCATAAGTGGAGTGCGAACAAAAACCAAACTAGAATTTTCAAAACGTTGTCGAATTTCCAAATAATCAAGTTTCACATGATGTATCAAAACACATTTAAAAAATAGCACTCTGACCGAAGGACTAAAACACAATATTGTCAAGAGCAAACCTAGAATACATGTGAGGTCCATGAAATCCTATGGTCGTCTTAATACACTCATAAATATAGGTGGTGAATGGAAAAAAATTAGACATCTTTAAGAGATTACGCATACCTTTATTTTTCATATACGAGTTCCTAAATCTTTCTGGAGAGATGCAATTCTTACTATATTTCATTTGACTATTCATACGCCTCCTTTTATATTGGATATTCAAGTCGCTCATAGCATTTTATTTTCTTCGAGGCCACCTTTCCTACTACACCATGAGTATTTGGATGTACGTGTTTTATTAGAGATCACCGCCCTGGAAGATCCAAACTTAACTCAAAAGCAATTAGATGTATTTTCCTTGTATACTCGCGTACCCAAAAGGATATCGGTATTATAACTTTTAAGATACGATTTATTTTTGTTGATGTTACTTTTCATGAGCCTTCATTTTACTTTTCTGAGCCTGGCACCCTTCCTACAACGAAAGAGAACTTTCCCTTAGATATCCTTCATCTTCATATAATATCAAAGCCTCCAAATTTTCATGCAGCAGATCCCACAAATGCAATGTCCTAAAAAGCGATCTAGAAGACTGCTTAAGTGGTTGCCTAAGCGGAGTGGCTTAGAAGCGTTCCTAAGCCGTCCCGCTTTGACCCTGAATGGTTGCATTGAACAGCCTCGGTGTTTTAAAACTCTTAAGTAAGCTCTCCCGTTAAAGGTGGATGCTTAACTACGCTATAATACAAGGTTAATGCGTCAAGATTAAGGTTTTTCTAATAGTAAATTACCCAAAACCCTTTAAAATAAAATACATATTCCAATCTATTTTCAAATTACATGAAGAAAGAAACCATAAAGTATTCTAGTCGGCGCTTTGAGCTTTTCTCTCATCACTCTCCTCTTTAGTCTTTAATAAAGGATTGCCGACGAAAATCCAAAGTAATTTTATCGAAATCATTTTATATTCTCGTCTCTTTTATTTTTTCAATTTCATTTCATGAGGTATATAATTTGCATGCTACAAAGTGCAGTTAAAATTTATGATTTATCATTATATTTCATCTAATGTCATATATGATAATATTTTGATGTTATGCACTTCATTCAATGTGAAGTTGCTATATAAATATAATTTTTTTCTAATTACATTATTTCTAAACATTTTATATGATTTTTGCTATTTTATGTACATTATGAAATATAATTTTAATTACAATAAAATCCGTCTAGACAGCTTAGCTCTAGACGACACCTTAACCGCTCAGCTCCGTCTAGAGCCTTTTACTTTCTTGCACAGATGTTACTCTTATATACAACTTTCCTTCTAAAGAAATCCGAAAATATATAGCCTTTGAAAGTTCCTCCCACTGTCACTAAGATGTATGCTCGTGTGTGTACTGCAATGTCAAATGTACGTTCATGTTGTCCCACCGTCTCAAGATTTACAGTCATCTGATTCTCGATGTTCTCATTGCTTTGAGAAAAGAAACTCAAAGTTGCACATCTCATCTCATCGCTAATCATGCAACTTTTGAATGTCTCATTTTTATCAAGCATTTATCTTCTCAACTGATCCTCATTCTCTTCCTAAGTTATTGTTCGAGGCATTCTCATACAAGATGGAAAGCAGCTATGAATGAACATATTCTAGATCTTGAACAAAATAAAATACATGGGACTTGGTTCCTGCTTTCAATTGGGAAGAAAATTGTGGGATGTCGATGGTTTATGCAATCAAACTCAATTATGATAGTTCTCTTGCATGCCTTAAAGCTCGTTGGATACCTAAAAGGTATCCCTGTACTTATGAGATTGATTATCATGACTCTCCAATGGCAAAAATGACCTCGGTTCGCTTGCTTATGTCTTCAACAGCTACTCATCATTGAGTATTATATCATGTGGATGTGAAGAACATGTGGATGCGAAGAATATATTTCTTCAGGTAGCTTCACCGAGGAACTCTATATGGAGCAATCGCCTTTTTTGTTGCTCAAGGAGAGTCTGGACTAGTTTGTCGCCTAAACAAGTCATTATATGGCTTGAAGCAACCTCTCGAGCATAGTTAGAAGATTTACAAAGATGGTCACTTCTTTTGACCTCAGTCGTTGCGTTTATAATCACTTTGTCTTTTATCGTTTCCAATATGGTTTACGCATTTTGTTGATGGTAAATGTTGATAATATTGTGATCACTGATGATGACAACACCGACTTTACAGAGCTAAAGCTCCATCTCCTATCTCCTAACTCATATTAGACCAAGAATCTTAGGGGTCGTCGATATTTCATAGGCATTGAAGTTGCTCTATCTAAAAAAGGATATTTATATTTCTCTACGAAGTATGTGATTGACATGTTATCTGAGGCTAGAACGTTGGGTTGTAAGCCTATGGATACTTCTAGGGATCTAAATACCAAACTGCGTTGGGGCAATATGGTCAATTGGAATATCTCAGTAGATACTGACGACTAGCTGGCAAGCTGAATTATCTCACGGTTAATTAACCTGATATCGCTTATCCGGTCAATGTGGTGAGCCAGTTTATGGCAGACCCTAGGGTCACTCATTAGGATGCAGCAGTTCAAATTCTATTATACTTGAAGAGTGCTATGGGGAAAGGTCTATTATGTTAAGATAATGGACACTCTCGAGTAATAGGGTTCACCAATGCTCATTGGGCAAGATTTTCTGATCAGAGATAGCTACATGATATTGTGTATTAGTTGATAGTAGCTTGTTATCATGGAAAAGCAAGAAGCAAAGTGTTATATCTCGTTCCAACACAAATTCAGAATATAGAGCTATGGCGCATACACTAGTGAGTTAGTGAGTTGGTATAGACCTTCTCACTTGGAGAGCTTGGTTTTCTTCTATGTGATTATATATTGTGACAACAAATCTGCCATTTATTGTGCTTCGAATCCGGTCGTTCATGAAAGGATATACTGGGTTTGATTGTGACTTTGTTCGCGAGAAGGTAGCGGATGGGGCAATTGATACATTACGTAAAATCTGCTAATCATTAGCAAATCTTGTCACTAAGTCTTTGGGAAGGTCGAGAGTGAACATTATTTCTGACAAACTGGGTATGTACAATATGTACGGTCTAGCTTGAAGGAGCGTGTTAGAATATGATAGGGTATTCAAGAGTATATGTAATTAGTCAAATAAAATTTGAGAGGGATGGATACGTAGTGACCCAATTAGATAAAAGGAGATTAGAAAGATCTCTAATCATCCAAGATCATCTCCCCAAATCTCTCTCTCTCTCCCTCTCTCGCGTTCTAACCCTAAACTAATATCAATAATAAAAACATTATGCGCTATTAACTTGAGATCAGCATCAAGCAGGAAACTATAGAAGTTTCAAGAGAGATTTACCTCTTCTGCCTGAAAAAGGATGGCATATTTCCCTAGACCCAATGAATGCAGCAGGCTAGCCACAGAAAGTGGCTCCTCGGACTACAAGAAAAAAGGCAAGTGGAATGATATATTAGATCTTGGAGAAAACATACATGATATTCATTTAATACATTCAAACTGGTTCAGAAGATTATATCAAGCAACAAAAATGAATAAATTCGTAAAATTATATCAAAATAGTATCTTGAAGGGTGCGGAATCTAATAATTAGTAGTTTCTATCATGATATCTACAGTGTCCAGATGGTATTTGAGAAGTGATACTTTTATCGTGTAACTAAGAAATATATTACAAGACGGTAAAGAAAAAAGGGAGAAAATCTATAACAATGTGGATAGAGTACATAAGAACTAACTGCAAAGCTCTTACAAGATATATTATATGTACTCGTAATCTAAAGACTCTCTCAACAGTAGCTGGAAAAATATTCTTTATAGTTGGTACAACTTTTATGTATTGCACAACCAGCAGCATTGAATAGAGCATAAGATTAAAAAATCACAAATCCTTCAAACCAATTTGAATATGTATGAAGATGCTTGGAAAGGGTAATGTACAGAACGATTTCTTTCAAGTTCTAACACATTTCCAGGTGCGATCCTTGAACAAATATAGGACTTTTTGTTGTGTGTTGTTGGGTTTTTTTTTGGGGTGGGGGAGGGGAGGGGGGAGCACAAGATATTACTTCTAACAAATACACATGATGTGAGAAGCAGATATTTTAATTTCTAACAAAATGTTGAAAATAGAGGAAATCCACCTTGGATTAAATCATGAGATCAAAGTAGGATCCATTACGTCCTAATGGTGTACATTTTGACCTCCCTAGGGCCACATGTTTCAGCTTAAACTCTATACTAGATATGAGTGAAAGCATGTTCCATGATCCTATGCTTGTTTCGGCAATCCAGAGTTTTACGTTCTCCTCTCTTTCTCCTAATCTTTCCAGCTTCTCTATGAAATCCTTTCTTTACAGCCTGTTAACCCATTAAAAAACGTAGCTCCATTGCTTCATCAAAATAGGGTTCATTGTGCTTGGACATCATCCTTTCTTCCATCACCCAGTAACGAGTGCTAAATTGGATCAGTAGAGGATTGTCTCTCCTGCATACTCTGCATTTATGTACAGTAGGACACTAGTCAAGATAACCCCATTCAAGAATTTTGGTCAAGTGCAAATATATTTAACCTTTTATGTCACTTGGCTTAACTTAGCTAAAACTATATTTGCTCACAACCCACTAAGATAAAATAACACATAAGAGAAATAACCTTAATATGATGAGTGTTTTATGCTTAAAAAGGAAGCAAGAAATGACAAGGATATATGACCTTAAGCTTAAATGTATATCTTGCTGGTCTTGATATTATAGAACAAATAGTTAAGATAACCATACAAAGGAGGGAGCAGAAGAACCAAAATTTAGTAGATGACCATAATAAAATGCCATGACAAAATACTCGAGTAGAAGACGAGTATTGAGTGCAGGAGTACCTCCCTACTTGTTCCTGCTAACATTCTACTCAATCAATAGATAAGAGGTTGTCATAACAACAAACGATTACAAGCTTTGATTTCAATTTGTGAACTACCGGGCCCACCATCGGTACACAGACGCTTAGAATCCTATGTGAATTTTGAATCTTCTGCTTTAACCTTATTCCTCATCACAAAGTGGATCAAAATTATGGCTCACTCCCTGGTGCATCTTGTCAAGATGTATGGTTATCAATATATTTTTGCGATCTACAAGCTCCTCATACACCGGTAACACCACCTTCTTTAAGCACCTACCTACTATTCACAATCCATTTGGCTCTACATCTCATCCCTATGCTTTTTAAAGTTTGTCCACTTTTTTCCTTACTGCCTTTCCTTCTAGTAAATGTCTACTGCTGCTCCATCCTAACAACTGGCGTACACCACAAGGCTAATTGACTGCTACACCAATAGGATTTCTATCTTTAATCCTTCTACAACTTTAAGGATAAGCCAGATTGTATGATCGTATGAAGACCGCAACCCTCAATGACTGCATTTTTTGTGTGAATTATCTAATAGTGCATTAACATGTCCTTGTATGCTTTCTAATTATTCAAATTTATTTGCACATCTTTAGTTTCATGGGCATGGCATAAGTCGACTTTTCCCCTGACATCAAGGCTCAAACCAGCTGCTAGAATTCCTTTTGGTTGATGGCTATTGCGTGGTAGGACTCTACTCGCTGTTCCTTGCTGATTTGGAAGCTTAATATATATGACCCGCCGGGGGGGTTTCTCTGCGAGAAAGTAAAATCCATACTTGATTAAATGGTTCGATAAAGCAGTTGGTTTGCCAATGGCCGCATGCATCAGCCAGTGGATTCAAAAATATTTCCTGAAATTGCTAAGATTATGATTAAATAAATGTATTAACGCACTGGATACTATTATACTGCAGTTTTCATAAGTGGTAAACCCTTGTTTCTTTGAGTTGTAACAATATGTTGTCATGTATAACGCCAGTGATTCATTAAGCACTCCTACAAGAGCATACCAAACATTTACAATTTTGATTCTCCTCTACTAAAGATCAAAATTAGATATATAACATTTTTTAACTTTCTCATTTTGTTGGACTGGGTTCTATTTGATTGATGCCTTGATTTTATCGAGTTGAATATAATTCTTTATAGAAAATCTATCATCTTGCACTAAAAGACTTTTGAACCAGTGTGCGGGAATTTGGCAGATGCCAAGTGGTCCCAAGGTTTATGGCTAGCAACCCTTCTAGTTCAGTAGTTTATCCGTCTAGGAATTCGAGATCCAATCAAAAAACTTTTGTCATATTGTTCATTAGACTTTTGATTAGCTGTTTTTTATGGGAAAAGGCTTAGATGATAATGATGGTTGCGATGATAATGGAACTCCAGACTTCCGCATTCTCTAATATTTTGCATGACTTCTGTTGAAGAAATGTATATTCATCAGCTATCTCCTTCCAACCAACAAATTATTACAATGCATGGACATGGAATTTGATTCTAATGCCATAATAGTGTCCTATCAAGCGTCCTTATAAACAAACGTTTTCCACGTTATGTATATGAATCAGTGATTGTGCTGTAAGCAACAAAACTTTAACGCCTAGAAATGTTGTGCCTTGCCATTGGTGTATGTGTCGTCGAGCAACGAGCTAGCACTTCAGAATTCCGAAATAGAGAAGCACCAAAATGGAATTAAATGCATTTCTCTAGATTATTCCTCCCAAAAAAAAAGATCTACAACGTAAGTGTTGAAAAGAGAATCAACGTTGACGCTCAACTCTTAAACAAAGCAAACTCTAATGGTTGAAACAAAATAGCACGAGTTTGGGCATTAGCCCAAGTAATATTTCTATAAGAAATTACCGAGTAAACTAATTTCAAGAGCACAGGTATAAGATACTTCGGCTCACACAATTATATGATTACAATACCATTGGAATCACAAGAATGATATGTGAAACCAACTCAAGTCAACGAAGGGTCATGTTTGTATTTGTTGCAAGCTCAAGCATATAAACCTACATGTCGTCAAATAGAAGAGAGGAAAAAAGAAGATAGCAAAAGAGGTGAGAAAAGGCATGTAGACACCATGAAAATGAGATTACTAATTTGCATGAAGAGAAGGGCTGGGAGAAAGAGAGGAGGTAAAGATGAGGGAGAAGCTGGTTTTGATAGAAGGAACTGAGGATGTTATGGTTGCTGAACAAGGAGTCATAGGATCCTTCTAACATGAAGAACAAAGAGAAAAACAGAAGAGGTTGAAACAGTTTATACAAGTTGAGGGATAAATCCTGCTAAGGCATACAATTCGACCTTCAAATGGAAAGTTATAAAGCATAACCTATGGACCAAATCCTCACAGCCTGGTAGTATTTGAATGGTAGATTTCGAACCTGTAAATATAGAAGTACTTTTGAGTGTGACAACATTTAAATAACATCCTCAGAAATCCCTAGAAATCCAATAAATGTCGGTAATTATGGTGGAATTGACATTGAATCTAATTTCTGTTCAGGTTTTCCATTTAGACTGGCCCAGCTATAGACATATACTGAGCAAAAATAACAGGTCGAGCGTCAGTGACCAAATCTTACCATATAAGAAGTTCTCTGCAAAGTGCCACTAGTTACAGAAGCTCGCAGGATAGGCTTGGTAGCTTCAACAGAAACTGCAGCTATGCTTGCTGACAGTTCAGGCCTTCTTGAAGTGCCCATGACATTGTTCGAAATGAAATTTGTGGGCCATGAGGCGTCAGAAGATCGCAAAGATGAAACATGCCGCTGATCATCATAAATTCGAGGAGGGGACATAGCCCTAGAAGCTCCTATAAGCCTATCAGGAGATCTATGCATTGACCCATCTGAAGCAAAAGAATATGACTTCCTCAACGAACCCAATTGGCACAAATCTTCTGCACTTCGTGCAGGAGGAATTTGCCTAACAAGGCCAGAGGCCCTTGATTCAGGTATGTGCATGTGCTGTGGTGCATCAAATCTTAACTGACCATGAGAATTGCGAGAGAGCTTTTCACGAAGGTCTCCATTTCGTACAGCAGAATCAGTTTTAGTTTTCTTGAATAGACTTTTGTGCATAAGCTTAAATCTTAGATCATCTTGGCCCACCTGGCGACCTTCCATATTTTAGAAAGAAACATAAGATCAGAAGAAAATTTATGATTAAATAAACATGAATAAATTCAAAGGTTTTGTAGTGGATACTTGGCATGTACTGTTTGTTCTCTCCTACATCAACATCACTTGATCTCCAACTGCGATCCTCTGTTCGTTGTCTGCACAAATTTCCAACTGCGACCCATTTATCTAGTGTAGACAAATATTTTATAACCAAAAAGTTGATAATACTGCATCCAGTCAAAGGAAAAAAATATGAAAATCACAGGACTTTGTGTGTGTATTTAGACCATGTAAACCAAGATAAATGGGACCAATCATCCAACAAGTGGATTGGTGGACTTCTGACAGCCATTGAAGAAATAATAACTTCTATGGCACCTTTGACCAATTGAATGTTCTGAATAAATATGAGGTAGCAAACGATTATGGATACAAATATGCGTATTGTTCTAATAATCTTCCGACAAGGATACAACTTTTAACTTTGTTGCTTCTTAAAGCTTGCGCATATATGAGAGCATACATTCTAAGCAAGTAAAATCCAGGAGATCTAGAGAAAATTTCTTATGGAAATCTGTGAATGACATGACTTTAGCTCTCTAGAAGTCTACTAAATCCTTGTTAACAACTGAAACACTAAGTTTTGATTCAACAAATTCAGAAGCTTTGAATAATAAGTAGGCTTAATTGCAGAATTTATACTTACTTCAATGAGCAAATAGAGAAGGATTCATATAGCAGAACCCAAAAATTTGGGATGAATGCTTGTTGTTGTATACATTTATGTGCAAATCATCAGCAATGTTCAACGCAACAAGGACCTTTGAATCCAAGGGACCATGCTGATCTAATTGTCCTTTGTTCTACGGTAGATATTAATCAGAACATGGAAAATTGTTCATCCCTGACTACCACCTCTGAAACCCTTCTTTCTTTTTGTTCTTTTGCAAACCCATTAGAGTATGTTTTCATTACAAAGATAATTTTCACTTTTTGCAGTTCCGTTTAATAAAATTTTAATCAATACAAGAGCAAAAAGGGGTGCATTTAAACAAACTAATGTTCAACAGTGACGTTGATTGATATCACAATCCATAGCAAATGAAAGCATTGAAAGAAACGCATACCGTTTGTCTTTGTGCAAACTACCATATGAATGAGGATCATCCACATTGCTTCCCAGCCTCTCTCTGATTGGCCTCTTACTGCCTGATGATGGTTTATAATCAGCATGACTGGCATCAGATGTAGATCCTGATTTCTTAACAACCTGCAGTTGTTAAACAAGAAGAGGGACGGGGGAGACTCAGGCTCTTCATGAAACCATCTTATATAAAGTGCTTTGAATAATTTTACTCATGTTGACTCAGGCTCTTCATGAAACCATCTTATATAAAGTGCTTTGAATAATTTTACTCATGTTATCTTTAATAAAAAAAACAAAAAGGGTAACGGTAACTCTAGAGGTATTATTTGGCACATGTTGCTTAATGGGGGATGATGCATCACCTGTAATTAACATATTACAAAGCTTACATTTTCTAACATTAAACTTACTTGAAATATATATAATTCACAGAAGGAAACTAAAATCAAGACACTCATAATCGTTAATTTATATTATTCAAAGATAAACAAATAATACTAAAACATTTTATACGGGGTTGAGTCTTGTAAAACATTTTATACGGGTTGAGTCTTGTACCCAATAACAAAGGGATGATGCATAACATGATCAAGCAGCAACAGGGAAAGGTTACGGATGGTAATGATGAATCAATGTGTTGACAAAACACACTGCCTTTTTGGCAGCTTCCTTCTACAATCAGTTCACTAGCAGCCCATGCAAACAAGGAGAAAAAACTCTGACGTAAATCACAAGCTCATACCATTGCAGTTACTCTAACCTCGTCAATTTGCAAGCAACGAACCTTCAAAAGAGGCCTTCCCTCTTTAATCCAAGTAATAACCACTCGCATTAAGAAACAAGCTAGCATGAGCTTGTGGGTAGGTTTTCCCACCCACAAGCTGGGTTTTTTATGATTAAACACAAACCCATATCGTCAAATATTTTCGTTCGGCTAAAAATTTGGCACAGGCCCTAAAGCTCGAAGACCCGTCACATAATTTGTTGTTCTTTGTTTAAAAAAGAGCAATAAAATTGAAGCGCACAGAAGATGATGAGTAGAGAGAAATATTACAATGAGAAAGAAAGTACCTGACCGCTTCGGCCCAGCGTGATGGTGACCTCAGGCCGAGCAGACATTTTCTTTTTAGATCCCCCTAAAAGAAAACCCTAGAAAAAATCAAATCAAAACTGTTGTTAGCGTTCGAACAAAGATTCGCCCCCAATAGAAAACCCTAGAAATCATAGAAAGCAAAAGGAAATGAGAAGATGGGGCTCACCGCATAAGAATAGAAGGGATCACAGCGTAACAGAGATGCTCAGGGGCTGTTTGAAATTTGGATTCTCAGACAGTCTAATTGAAAAAATCTGTTTTGGGTAATTTTGTGTTTGGTTATTATTGAATTCCTACCTTTGGATTTGTATATACCTGTAATCCTTGTTTGTTTGGGAAAAATAAGGAAAAATAAGCAAGATTTGAATTTGAGAATTATAAATAGAGATAGAGAGAGGGATTTTTTAATAACATGAAGTACGTGAGACCCACGTGAACAGCGACAAATCCATAGAAATCTATGGATTTTTTTTGGATTCAAGAATCCAAAAAAATGGTAGGCTCCTCACAAAATACAAGCAAATCCAAAACAACCAAAATTCTACAACCAAACAAAGAATTCAAGAATCCAAACTCTTTTTTCAATTCAGGAATCCAAACAGTTTCAAATCCTATTCTAATCTTGCAACCAAACCGCCCTTTAGGCCAAACAAAAATCTTAGCTCGTGGCGAGAGAGAGATTTGAGAAGGAAAAAGGAGAAAGGAAACCTAAGATTCGAGATCCGCCACGTTCAAAAAAGGGATTTCCTTGGTTTCACTTTCTTTAAAAAAATTGGGTAAATTGTCAAAAAGCGCCCGGCACGCTTCAAACTTGTTTAAAAAACCCTGGGCTTTTGGCCCTTGTTAAAAATTCACTCGGCCCAATCAAAACCCTATGCATACCATTTTCCTGTAATATCGAAGCAATTGCATGTAATATCTAAGCAGTTGAGGAAATACAAGTCTAAATGAAATACAGCCGTGGGGTTTTTTCACAAAGATTTTGAACAGTAAGCCCTTCCTAATAATTTTGAAAATTACGGGTTCTTAGACAACTCCCGAGTGGCCAGTGGCTTTTTGACAATTTCCGTTTTTTTTCTTTATTCCTTTTTGGGTTTATTTTATATAAGCCCCTCAAACTATTGGAAATTTTAAACAAGCCCTAACACTAAAATCTTCTAAAGGCTTGTAGATAGATATGTTACCCTGAAACTTTGCTATTTTGGCATAAAACTCTTAGGGGAAAATGTATCTTTAAGAAGGGTAAATTATACTAAAATACCCTTTAACTATTGTTTTTATTTACTAAACCACCTTAAAGTTTTTTTTGTTATGATAAAATCCATGCTATGATTTTTCAAGGATTCTTTAATTTCTACTAAAATGACTCAAAAGTAGCAATGCAAGGCAGCTTCTTATAAAAAAAAGATAGTTTAGTGAATAATAATGATAGTTAAGAGTATTTTAATGTAATTTATGTTTTTATAAAACAACATTTACAACAGCTAACTCAAACTAAATACACTCCTCATGTTAGATTATTATGACAATGGTGTTAGATATAGCAATTTGGGGGTCCGGAAAAATGTTTTGTTGTCCCCTCCCCTCAATCCGGATGACTTATTTTGACATTAAAACACCTATCACCTTCTGTTCTCTTTGTTTCTTCTTCCGCTTTTTCTAGTATAGATCAAAATTGAAGCTTCTTGAGTGACCTAACTTTCTATGCAACAACCCAACACCTTTTCCATCGATTGGCATTGGGCCTAGTCGGGCCGGACCAAATGGCCGGCCTAATCGAGCTAGTGGGTCTAAGGGTTGGCCGACCTCTCGTTATGGAAAGCCGAGTCCAAGTCAGACTTGAGCTCCATAATGGGGTCAGCCTAGAAGGTGGTTAAGCCCTATTAAAGGTTTGGACCCGATACAATATCAACCGTCCGTTTGCCCCTCTATATACAGTAGGTAGATGCTAGGGTTTACAACTAATGATCAGAATGGATCTAATAGATGGACATATACAATGACTAAGAGAAATCCATGAGAGTATGCAATCTATGGAGAACTAGTGTTCTAAAGTTCTTGATTGTCTTCCTCAAAGTCTCTAACAGCCGCGGTGGATTAGGGGATTTTCTGAGTAATGCCATGATTGTTCCCCACACTGCCATCCAAAGAAGGCGAGATTCACATAAAGGATGGATCAACGGTTTTTCAGGTAATGTACTACCCTGCAAAGGTATGCAGATGTTAGTACTTGTAGTATACAAATTGATATTTGCTTCCGCTGTTATATAAGATCCTTTTGCGGATCGGATATGCATGAGTGGATCGGCGATTTAGGGATCGCTCCACCATAATCCTACATTGGTATCAGACCCATTAGGGATGTTTGATCCGTTCTATCGAAGTTTTAATTATGTTTAGGTTAAGTTCTGATCATAAAAATTGTATTTTTATTAGATTTGTTTATTATGAAAACCTTTAAGCATTTTAGATCTAGAAAAATTATATTTTTGTTAGATCTATAAAAAGCACATGATAAAAACACGATTTTTCTTGTTGATCGATCGCATGAGATTGATTTAGGGATTAAAGTTTATGTTTTTAATTTGGGAAAACATATTTTTTTGCGGTAAAAATTAATTTTTGCATGTTATGGCTCCGCGGTGAACGAGTTGTTGGATATAGGAGCCCTGAAGACAATTATTGTAATTGTACAGGGACTTATATGAATAGAACATTCTTGCTCAATATGATAGTATACTATCTGGTTTGTTTTTATCATTCATGTGTATATATTTTACTTGCTATTACGTATCACTAATACATGTTGATAAAATCTTTAAGATCTTTGCTAGACTACCAGGATTATGGTGGGGATCATGTAAGAACTGCGGAAGCCTACAACAATAGTTCTGGAGGGGGTGAATAGGACTATGCAACTAATATGCCCAATTTAAAAATTCTACTATACTTGTTAATCAAAACACAATTGCAAAGCTTAGACAATAGATATACCAATAAAGATAGGTGGCAAAGCACACATAAAATTGTGAAATATAAATGTATAGCAAAAGATATGAATGGTTCTTAGTGCCCTTGCCGCTACAACCGCGGCCAATACGGAATCGAAAAACAAAAATTTCATAAGGAGCACTAGAAACTAATTCCCAGCGATCGTTTTAAATACTAAACTAGTAAACTAAGTATGCAGGGTTTAGAGATTACAACCTTTGATACGTGTCCATCCAATCGTGGAAGACCCCTCCAAGCTCCTCGTAGGCCGTCGGGAACAAGCTTAAGAGACGACCGCCCTTGCCGAAGATGATCCACCCGAGGGAAATGTAAGTCGATGTCGCACACCCCACGGGTTTGCGAGGAGGCGGAATACACAAAAATCGATTTTTAGCTTGCAACATCGACCAAGATTCCAGGATCTTTACGAAAACCCTAACTAGCATATCTACAAAGAGGTTCTAAACTACTTGTGAAATAGTTTTATACCTCTAAAGTTCAAGTCCTTCAGGTCTTCTTCTTCTCTTCTTGAGCTCATAAACAGTTTAGATCAAACTCGGTCGTCGGCCTCCTCGTGTTGAAGACGATCCACCCGAGAGTCTATGGTTTAAGATTCAACCTCAAGAATGAGGTAACTAAGGTATCTAGTTTGCTAATCTAGATAGTTTAGGAGATGTAGAATGTTAATTAGACTGTTTTATCTCAAGAAACCCTAAGATTCACAACACATGCGAGGGTTAGGGGTTGAGGAAGAAGGAGGAGAGAAAAAATGGAGAGATAAAGAGCAAACACAAATGAGCTTGAGTGTGAAGAGGCAAGTGAGGAATGTCTTAGTCATTTACAATAATCAAGCATGCAATATTTTCAATAGAAGATAAACACCCATGCTTGAATAGTAAAGTCAAAGGCAATAAACAAATGAACTATCCATGCTTCACCCATGCCACAAATATCTCCATTTTCCACCTTATTAATCTATTTCTAAAATTAGATAAATGCAATAATGAGGTGTCCCTTTCTAGAAGCATGTCTTGTGAAATTACAAGAATGCCCTCACCGTATATACATACCCGTATTCGTACTACAAAAAATACGAATACAATGAGATAATAATAATCCAATAATATAATACTAGAATCCGGCTTAAACCAAAGCCCACTAGTATTATTCGTCCGAACAACATCCGTATAGCCAGTACACGTATATGATCGGAACCCTGCACGTAAAACCATACGGCCTCTACATCGTTTCGCCTGAACCAGGGAAACCCTTTGTGTGGGATTCTAAAGACTCGACAGTATGCTGGCAGTGGGTTTAACCACAAGTCCGTCAGTGGTACTAGCTGTACGTAACGGCTACCTATATACCTATCGAAAAGGAAGGCCGACGAGCGAACTCATCCGAACCTCTACTGAGCCTGTCCGTGACAATCTCCGTGCAGTCCGGTATGTTCGTCTGAGAGTATCACATGCTAGATCTGTTAGGAATATGTATGCCCTAGAGGCCATTATTTTATGATATAGTGGATGCTTAGATATATATAGAGAGGACTTTCTTGCTCGACATGATAGTATGCTATCTGGTTGCCTTTATCTTAACATGTTCACTGGTATTATTATACTGTCTCTCATATACATGTTGATAAAGCCTTTAGGATGTTGGCTTGACTACCAGGACTATGATGCGGATCATACTATTGGGACCTGGGTAGTCCATAAGCACATCTTTCAATTGTTCCTAGTCGAGGGAATATCGAGACAGGGCATCAATATTCTAGAGTAGACTAGTGTGTACGTTTCTTGACCTGTAGGGGGCGATGGTTGATTCCATATCCATTGGTGTTTGACATCAAAGACTGTATACAGGTGCTCGTTAAAGAATGGGTACACCGAACAAGACTCGCCAAGAACTCCTAGATGGTACTATACTTATCGTCAGATAGCAGTTCTTTGGTGACACCGGTACAGGTTAGTTTGTAGACCCGAGATCGTTATAGAGTCTTGTGTGGTTCCCATTGTGCTTTGATTTCCTCCCTACCATGGCTCAAAAGAGTCGTGCAAACAGGTGGATTTTGGGTACAGTCCCGAGTCACATGGAGGTAATGAGCGATAGGAGGGGTTTTGTAACATTTCAGAAAAATAAAATATTATTTTTGGAATTTAATATTAAAATAATATATTTCCCGAAAACTGCCCGATTTGCAAAAGTGGGGTTTTCGAAAAAGGGTATAAATATATACCAATATTTGTGAAATAATTAGGGATTAAAATGATTTATTCATTTAAAAAGATATTTATTGGATTTGGCATTTTTAAATTTGATTATATGCAGTCTAAATAAAAACCCGATTAGTGCACTGCTAGCGATTAAGCCAAATCCGTGTTTCTATAGTTTTCCATGGTTAGTGCACCGTGTCATGTCGCATTTGATTACATGTTATTTTCTTATGTTGTTTTTGGGGTGTTATGTGGTTTGGGTTTTTAAAAGAAAAGAGAAAAGAAAGAATGATTGGAGAGAGAGAGAGAGTGAGAAATGAGTGAAGGGGGGTGAGAATAAGAGGGAAAGAGAGAGAGGGGGCAGCCACACCTATTTCATTTCCCCATTATTTTCTTTCTTCATCTTCCTCAACTCATCTCCCTCCACCTCTACCCCACGATCCATCTCCAAATCCTCATCAAAAACCTAAATCCCTTTCACAAAAAATGATCCCCTCTTCATTCTCTACACAATGGACCAAGCAAAATGAGATTTTGATAACATTGGGAAGCTAGGGTTTTCTTGAGTTGCCTAAATGAGGTGTAACTTCTTCCATTTAGTTAGTTTTAAGTTTCTTGGTTACCTAGTCTAGTTAGAAGTTGATTTGGTTAAGTTATGTGATGTATGGAAAATTCTAGAGAAGGGTTTAGGGATTTGTGTAGAATTGATGACGTGTAGTGGCTGTTAACAAGACTTGGGTAGTGTTTTCACCGGCCTAGAACAGAGAATACGGATTTAGGAATTTCCCGTATCGGTTTTGTGACATTTAGCACGCCTACAGGGAATCTGGAATGACCTGGGACGTTTTTGAGAAAACCAAACAACACCAGGGACCTAGTTAGGCAAATAGGAGACCACCCCGACCGTACGAACCCAAACTGAGACCTTATAGCCGAGGTGGCCGGATTTTATAGGCATGTGGCCGGCCACTTTGAGAGGGTTTGGGTTTAGGTTAGTCCAGTAGGTCATATACTCCATATACAACACCCTATACTTGCTAGTTTTGCTCCAATTGGCCTGAGTCAAAATCTGAGAGCACATTGGTGTGATTTTTAGTTATGTTTTCCGTATTTTGAATGCTAGGTTTTGATATTTGGATTTGTATTTGGTTGTTAGATGTTTGTACATCAACAACAAGGGATGATTGGTTGGTTTTGCATGCGTGGACTATAGGTTCTAACCTATAGGCGATCCGTGTGCCGTATTGGTTTTCTGGATTTGATTTTAATAGCGATTGCGATTGTGTATTATTGTAGGTACCCTCGCGAGAACTTCGGGACGGCAACGAGGGGCGTGGCGTTATCGACTTCGGCAAGCAAAGAGCAAAGTGAGTAGATTTATATCTACGGGGGAAGTCGGGTGGATGGCGTATAGCACCCCCGAAAGTTCGTAACATTTCGATGCGTTATGATATTTATATGTATATTGTATGGTTATGAGATGTGCATACTCAGTAAGTAATACTTTAGGTGACTTTGGATTAGTATTAGAGTGTTCGGAAAATAGTAACTTAGTTTAGTTTCTTAGTCGCGAAACCCTAGAGGAATGATTTGCATACACGCATACACACACGCATACCTTTTATTTTCTTGTGTGTATATGGGGATATATATATACACACACAGACACACACACATATATGTATGTGAGTATGTATATATATATGTATACATATACACGGATGTGGAGGATAATATATGATATTTGGAGATGAGTCGATGTGATTGGGCTGGATGCCGTGAGATCGGTGATGTGTTTGGGTCGTGTTATGAGATACGACATATTATATTAGCGGATTGGTGGGGCGATGTGTTTTCATACACACGCAGATATATGTGATGGTATTGGTATGTAATAGACTTAGATCAGTACCCTGTTCATGATATTATGATAGTGATACCCTATGGATATTGACGTACATGTGATAGGCGACCCGTACCCCGATTTTGGGATGCCATACGACGGATTTACCGTATGAGATATAAATATGATGATTGATCCGCACTCATGATTCGAGGATATCGTATTATATATATGTTATCATATGTGACGCTATTGAGGCGGGATCACCGACTACTAGATATATAGATCGACTCGGACTTAGGTCGATTTCCTTACCCCTTTGTTAGTCTCTTAGCTTGTCATGTAGTTTACTTAGTAGATGTTAGAGTTGGGCGCGAGTCATACTTATTTCCAAAACTTAACGGATCGTGAGTATTTTAAAGACATGCCTAGGGATACTACGGATTTCAAAGGATGTATCTTTTCTCAAAAAACACCGTATCCCTATTTTCTAAAAACCACGATTCGTGTGATTTCAGACACCAAAAACCGTATGACTCGTATATAGGAACGTATATTTCCTTATTGTTGCGTTTACTGTTCATTTCCATATATCCATGTTGTTATTATCGCATTGCATGTTTATACTTGTGATTCTTGTTATTATGAACCCATGCTGTCAGGACACCAGCACCATTACCGATGATGTGTATGCTCCACGTACACTTGCTTGCCGGCTCACACACATCATCATCGGTAATTTCCATGTCACGTACACATTAGAAAATACTACTTCATTAGTATAAATTGTTAGCTGATAGTTTCGGCATGGTGTAAGTCCATGTCACGCACCCCACGTGTTCGTGGGGAGGCAGAATATATGAAAAACAATTATCAAAGCTTCGTAACACGGACTTGAGCACATGGATTGTGTCTAAACCGTTACTAAAAAACTACGAGAGCTTTAACTACTCGGATTCGAAGTTATACCTCACGTTACTTGTCCTTCGGATCTTCATCGCTGTCCTCCATACCTCGTCGGCTCTATGGAACATGGTTACCTCAACGGTCTCCTCGAGTCAAAAACAATCCACCCGAGAGTCTATAGTCCGAGCTCCTATCTCAAATCTGAGATAACCACGGCTTCTAGTTTGCTAATCTAGAAGTCCTAGAGGGTGTAGAGTATTTAGATGGATTACTTAGTCACTTTAAACCCTAGGATTCTCAACACATGACAGCTATTAGGGTTTGAGGAAGAAGATGAAGACTTGAGGAGAGAGAAGTGTTTTGTGATAATGAATGAACTATCCTCATTTGTGAATATCATGGAGCATAATAATATCATCAAAATAAATATCTATCTAATATTCATCATGCTTCATTTAATTCACTAGATGAATCATCTAATGAGTCACCTAATGAGTCATGGATCATTTAATGAAACTTACACCTCATCCTCCACCTCATTTAGTTTAAATCACAAAAGAAATAAACACAAATGAGTCACCTCCTTCTAGATGCTTCCCGAAAAATTACGAGACTGCCCCTCCCATCCATATTTTCGAAAAACACGGATAATCTTTGACTGAATAAATCCATCTGTATAATACTAGAATCTGGCTTAAACCAAAGCCCGCTAGTATTATTTGCCCGATCATAGTACGTGCACAAGTGGACGCAAGTGATCGCGACCCTGCCGTAAAACCATACGGCCTCTACACCTTTTGCCCGGTGCAGGGAAACTCTCTGTGTGAGACTCTAAAGACTTGATACTACACTGGCAGTGGGTTTAACCACAGTCCTCAAGCGGTACTAGCTGTGTGTAACAGTCCCCAGGTAGATGTCGATAAGAAGGACGATGAGGAAACCCATCCGAACTCCTACTGAGCCTGTATGTGACAATCTCCGTACAGTCCGGTCTGTTCGTCTAGGACTATCACATATCGGGCCTAGGGGGCGGTAAACGTCAGACCCCTAATAGCGGTATAAGTCGTGTCGGAGTGAAGCCCATTACACCTTAAGAAACTACTGGAACCTACCAGTAAATCGCTTGCCCTGGCAAGGGACCTTGCGTAATTGCTCTCTATACACAACGCGATATCAACCCCCAATACCGGGAGAGACGAATCCTGTCTAACCGCCACTGCCTCCAAGTGCTTCGGGACTGCACCCAACTACTACCTGTTTGCACGACTCCTTTGAGCCGTGGTAGGGTAGTAATCTAAGTACAGTGGGAACACACTCGAGGCGAAGTAGCAGTGTCAAGTCGACGGACTAAGCTGTACTCATGTCACCTGGGAACTGCTATCTGACGATGGGTATAGTACCAACCTGCAGTTCCCGGCGAATCCTGTCCGTTGTACCCGTAACCTAACGAGCACCTGCATACTATCTCCAGTATGACGTACTGATGGCTGTGGGACAGAAAATCTCCCCAGCTGGGATGAGAAGCGTATACACCAGTCTACTCCGGAGTATCGATGCCCCATCTCGATAATCCTACGACCAGGGACCTGTATAGGATGTTGCTTATAGACTACCCAGCCCCCACTAGTGTAACTGCCATCACAACGCTGGTAATCAAGCAAAGATCCTAAGGGCTCTACTAATATGTATAAGTAATATGTTAAAAGAAACATATGCACATATTAAAGTAGAAACAAACCAAGTAGCATACTACCATTTTTAGCAAGACTGTCAATACAACTGTGAATATCCCAAGCTTCCATTAAATAATATACAAACTAGTATGATACAATAATGGCCTCTAGGGCATAAACACTAACAATCACCCACTTGCACTAGGGCCATGTACTGGCATATCGCAGACCTATCATCTCGAATAGCCTCTCGAACTGCGTCTGAGGAATGGCCTTTGTGAATGGATCAGCAGTGTTATTCTCTGTATCTATTTTCTTCACCTCGATCTCCCAGCGATCTACGATCTCCCTGATCAGGTGATACCGCCTTAAGATGTGTCTGGACTTCTGATGGGATCTGGGTTTCTTCGCTAAAGCTATAGTGCCGTTGTTGTCGCAATACAGAGGTATTGGATCAACACTGGTAGGAACCACCTGAAGTTATGTGAGGAACTTCTTCATCCAGACAGCTTCTTTTGCGGTATCGCAAGCAGCTATGTACTCCACTTCCATCGTCGAGTCACCAACGGTGTCCTGCTTGAAACTCTTCCAACAGACCACCCCTCCATTGAGGGTAAAGACATAACCCGACATGGACTTGGAGTCGTCCTTGTCACTCTGGAAGCTGGAGTCAGCAAAGGGCTCGATCTGGAGGTCTTTTCCGCCATATACCAAGAACATCTCCTTAGTCCTTCTCAGGTACTTGAGAATGTTCTTTACTGCTATTCAGTGCTTCCCCCCTGGGTTTGCCTGATACCGGCTTACAACGCTCAATGCGTATGCTACATCTGGTCTGGTATATAACATCGCATACATTATAGAGCTTACCGCAGAAGCGTAGCGTATAATCGACATGCGAGCCCTTTCTAAATCAGTCTTGGGAGACATCTCTTTAGAGAGAGTGATTCCGTGACAAACCGGTAGGTTACCGCGCTTAGAATCTTCCATACTGAATCTTTTCAATATGGTGTCTATGTACCTGGACTGCAAAAGTCCCAACATTCTCTTTGATCTATTACGATGGATCTGGATCCCCAGAATGTAGGAGGCATCACCCAGGTCCTTCATGGAGAACTTCTGTGACAAGAATCCTTTGACTGACTGTAACATAGGAATATCATTTTCTATTAGGAGAATATCATCCACGTATAAGACGAGGAATACTACAGCTCTCCCTACAATCTTACTGTATATGCATGGTTCATCTGGATTCTTGATAAAGTCGAATTCTTTGACAGTATCATCAAAACAGATGTTCCAACTCCGCGATGTCTGCTTTAGCCCATAAATGGACTTAAGCAATTTACACACTTTACCGCTGCTCCCACTCTGAATGAATCTCTCTGGCTGATCCATATAGATGCATTCTTCCAAATTACCATTTAGAAAAGCCGTCTTTACGTCCATCTGCCAGATCTCATAATCGTAGAAGGCAGCAATGGCAAGAAGGACCCGAATGGATTTGAGCATAGCCACTGGAGAAAATGTTTCGTCATAGTCCAAACCAGGTCTTTGACGAAAGCCCTTTGCAGCAAGTCTAGACTTATAGGTTTCAACCTGTCCATCTACACCAATCTTCTTTCTGAAGATCCATTTGCATCCTACGGGTTTTACCCCATCTGGAGCAATGTCCAAAGTCCATACTTTGTTAGTATACATGGACTCCATTTCGGTCCGCATTGCATCCAGCCATCTTACTGAGTCGCCACTCTGAATGGCTTGCTGGAAGCTAGTAGGGTCATCATTGTCAATGATGCAATCTTCTCTATCCCCGTCTATGAGAAAACCGTAGTATCTCTCGGGCGGATGAGACTGCCTACTACTTCTGCGGATAGGCGCTGGGATGTCCCTTTCTTCTGAAACTTCTGGTTCTACTACACTTTCAGTAATAGCTTGTGGTTCTGGAATTTCTTCCAGTTCTATTGCGCTCCCACTCTTCTGATTTTCTAAAAATTCAGCTTCCAAGAAGTGGGCATGACGAGAAACAAAAACCTTTTGTTCCTCTGCGTAATAGAAATAATACCCCTTAGAGTTCTTTGGATATCCCACAAACTTACACTGTACTGAGCGTGCCTCGAGCTTGTCCGCATGCTGCTTTTTAACAAAAGCTGGACATCCCCATGTCCTAAAGTGTTTAAGACAGGGTTTCTTCCCACTCCACATCTGATATGGTGTGGTAGGCACAGTCTTGGTTGGAACCTGGTTCAAAAGATATGCAGCTGATTCTAGTGCATAACCCCAGAAAAATCGCGGTAACTCAGCCTTACTCATCATGGAACGAACCATATCCAATAGGGTTCGATTCCGTCTTTCCGATACACCATTGTGTTGTGGTGTGTATGGAGGAGTAAGCTGAGAGAGAATTCCATTCTCTTTTAAGTATCTCAGGAACTCGGCACTTAAGTATTCACCACCTCGATCAGATCTCAGTGTCTTGATACTTTTGCCTGTCTGTTTTTCCACTTCATTGTTGTATTCCCGGAATTTCTCAAAGGCTTCGGATTTATGCTTCATCAAGAAGATATGTCCATACCTAGAGAAATCATCCGTAAAAGTAATGAAGTAGGAATAACCACCTCTTGCATGTGTAGACATTGGACCGCACACGTCACTGTGTACGAGTCCCAAGAGATCGCTCGCTCTTACTCTGTGTCCAGTAAACGGAGTCTTTGTCATCTTTCCCATGAGACAAGATTCACAAGTAGCATAAGATTGATATTCGAACGGATTCAAATATCATTCTCTATGTAACTTAGTCAACCGTGTTTCATTGATGTGACCTAGTCTACAATGCCATAAGAAAGCCTGATTTATTTCTGGAGACTTTCTTTTAAGTGTGTTCTGGACATTGAAAACCTGAGCTTGATTTAATACGTATATATCGTTATCTAATGTACCGGACCCAATCAGAACTTGATTTAGATGGATGTTTACAATATCGCTTATGAATGTAAAATCATATCCCTCTCTAGAAAGTGAGAATACTGATATGATATTATAAGTTAAACTAGGTACATACAAACAGTTACGTAGAATCAATATCTGCCCACTTGTCAGTCCTAGGCGATATTCCCGCACGGATTCAGCGTCCATGCTCATTCCATTCACAACTCTGAGAGACATATCACCTACCCTGATAACTCTACGGTTTCTCAAAGCATGTAACGAATTACAGATATGAGATCCTGATCCGGTATCTAGTACCCAGAAAGTAGAGTTAATTGACAAACAGTTCTCAATTAAAAACACACCCGAGGCCGAAGCCACAACATGCTTCGAATCCTGGCTACTGGCTTCCAAATCTCTGCAATCCTTCTGCCAATGCCCTTTCCCATAACAATAGGAACATCCCTCCTTCCCTACACCAAGTCCCGAAACTTTTGCCCTTCCCTTTCCTTCTACTTCACTGACACCGCATATCGGCTTTGTGGAGGTCTTCTTCTTTTCACCCTTTGCTTTCGCCTTAGATGCAGAAGAAGAAGGTCTCCCATTAAGCAGAGCGGGTGTCTCCCTGGTTTCTTTTAGGGTGTAAGTAGAGGGTAGGGATTGTGGAAATAAGTCAGCACATGACCTATTTCCCAACGTGGTCTCCAGGTCCGTGAGCTCATTGATATAGCTAGTCATTGTAAGGACGTCGTCCCCTACAGATGACCCGACAACCAATCTCGCTTGAAGCAATTCGTTCGAGGTCTCATATCTTGCGATACGAGATTGCTCTCCATATAAATCTTTGTTATGGAGGAAGATGGAAACTAAGTCCATCTTCTCGTGCTGTTTCTGGTATACACCATCAACTGAAGCCAACACGAGGCACTTGGCATTCGCACTGTCCTTTTCCTTTGTCTGACGAATATCTATATCCGCGACGGTGGAAACTGGATCTGGGACGGCGGGGGCTTGAGTAGTAATAGGGTGGTCCAGCTTGTCATAGGCAATGGACATCTGGACAGACCTTTGCCAGTCATAAAAGTCAGATTCAGTCAACTTGTTATCTATATGTAACCTAGTCATGGTCACAGGGTCGCTGCAATTAAGAGAGAGAGAAGAAAACACTTTAGCATGATGCTCTTGCAAGTCTAGATTGGTTTTTAATTTATCTAAACTGGATGGCTCCCACTATTTCTCGAATCCTTCCTTAAACCATAAAAGAAGAATTAGTTAGGACTATTCTCACCGTACAATACTTGCTTAACCGTTCAGCCAGGCCAGTGTCGGTACTTCGAGGGAGGTTTTACAACGCTTTCGTGAAGTTTCTTAATTAAATAACCTCTTTTCCCTGGAGGCGTAGCCCCGCTGACGCTGTTCTAGACACCTACTTGGTTTATAGCATTGATCATTAAGTGCCGAATCTCCTGATGAGTAGCATATACTCACAGTAGGATCAGGATCCAAATATCATCGTGTGATAATGCTGAAGGAATCCTACCAACATAATCAAACTCCAAATGGTATGCAATACCAGCAAGTTTCAGTTTCTTTAGAAACTCCCGATGTGGATTTTTGCCCCATGCTCTTATGACCTTGACTTTGGGCCAACAAATCATAAGTCACATGTCAAGTTCTACCCGTCATTATACAGGTTGATTTGAACCCACATGTATATACTCTTGACTAAGGGCCAACAAAGTAATACGACTGTCCCAAACCAACGCATCTATCTATGCTACATATGAACACTCCAGCAGCTACCAATCACTATGTCTTGACTAAGGGCCAAACAAACATAGCTTGAATACTACTGACTATTCATATGAAATGACGGAGGGCTACGACTGGTTTTGGCGAAACCGTGAACGTAGTGAACTTGATATAAACGAAGGAACCTGATAGCTTTTTAAAAGGAGTGGTTAAAGCTTCGCAATTAAAAATTCTGCTCTTTTTAAAATAACCGAGTGGTTTCTTTTAAATTTGTTCCAACGATTCAGCTTTGGTTTGTTTTCTTTGCATTAATATAATGCTTCCCATCATTTATCCTATCATTGCAGAAAACAAAAAAAATACAATGCCCGCTTATGCCATCCGTATTCGCCACTGGGTCCCGTCATTCACCCGTTAGGTTACTTAACTAACGATAGAGCGGGTGCTGGGCTGGCGCGGATGCAAAATATAAGTAACGCCTACTAGATATCATATATATAGATATTGTACATTCGTCAGAAGCAAAAATAGGCATTCCGGATCACAGATGAACATATTGGATATTCTAGGAATCCGCATTTCCTTTGAGCCTGCATTGAAAGACGGATTACACAGTCGTGATGAATAGCCAACCCCACCCTAGACCCCTACGGGTACGGCAAACTACCCGCTAAATACCCGAAGTGAAGCGGTCTCCCTCATCGACGTGAGTAGGCCACTAAGCACTTCAAAGTACCTGGTAGTTTGTGCACCCCACCTTGGGTCTATCCTAGGAGCAGAAAACAGTAAATGAAATAATACAACGGTAGCTACAACCTCAACCCGGATGTGCCCCGCAAAAGAATATTACATCATATTACAATTTACATCGAATGAAAGAATATAAAAACTCATCTCACACCCTGGCTAATCATCACGACAATCCAACAAGTTCATATACACAAACCAATATATCCATTACAGAAATGTGCAACCCCCAAGTAACCGACATACTAGCAATTAGCGGAGGTTTACGAACACATCAAACACACCTTGAAACATCAAAAAACATAAAACCGCGACTTCGAAACACCCGGTATTTGCCACAGTAAAGAGTTTACAGTAAAATCAAAATTGGCAAAAATAAACAACACCTGAAGCCCTAGATTAAAGTCAAAAAGCCACACTCCAAAAATGAAACATTTCCTTCATGCCCAGGCCGAGCTCACCGGAAAAATGATCAATGTGGCAGGCCCGTTTTTTGAGAAAATGTCTCGTTTTTGTTTGGTGTTCTTTTTACTGTTCAAATAGCACTCTGTACTTGTTTAAATAATTTTCAGAGCCTCTTTCAAAATCGACAGAAACTTGAATCTTGGGATCGATGTTTTCGGGCTGTTTCGGTTTCGTAGTTTAATTTGTTGTTTAATCTGTTAGCTATGGTTTAGTAGGCTCTGATACCACTGTGAGTCCATGTCACGCACCCTACATGTTCGCGGGGAGGCGAAATATATGAAAAACAATTATCAAAGTTTCGTAACACAGACTTGAGCACACGGATCGTGTCTAAACTATTACTAACAAACTACGAGAGGTTTAACTACTCGGATTCGAAGTTATACCTCACGTTACTTGTCCTTTGGGTCTTCATCGCTGTCCTCCATACCTCGTCGGCTCTATGGAACATGGGTACCTCAACGGCCTCCTCGAGTCAAAGACAATCCACCCGAGAGTCTATAGTCCGAGCTCCTATCTCGAATCTGAGATAACTACGGCTTCTAGTTTGCTAATCTAGAAGTCTTAGAGGGTGTAGAGTATTTAGATGGATTACCTAGTCACTTTAAACCCTAGGATTCTCAATCCATGAGTGCTATTAGGGTTTGAGGAAGAAGATGAAGACTTGAGGAGAGAGAAGTGTTTTGTGATAATGAATGAACTATCCTCATTTATGAATATTATGAAGCATAATAATATCATCAAAATAAATATCTATCTAATATTCATCATGCTTCATTTAATTCACTAGATGAATCATCTAATGAGTCACCTAATGAGTCATGGATCATTTAATGAAACTTACACCTTATCCTCCACCTCATTTAGTTTAAATCACAAAAGAAATAAACACAAATGGGTCATCTCTTTCTAGAAGCTTCCCGACAAATTATGAGACTGTCCCTCCCATCCGTATTTCCGAAAAACACGGATAATTTTTAACTGAATAAATCCATCTGTATAACACTAGAATCTGGTTTAAACCAAAGCCCGCTAGTATTATCTGCCCGATCATAGTATGTGCACAAGTGTACGCAAGTGATCGCGCCCCTGCCGTAAAACCATACGGCCTCTACACCTTTTGCCCGGTGTAGGGAAACTCTCTGTGTGGGACTTTAAAGACTCGATACTACGCTGGCAGTGGGTTTAACTACAGGCCGTAAGCGGTACTAGCTGTACGTAACGGTCCCCAGGTAGATGTCGATAAGAAGGACGATGAGGAAACCCATCCGAACTCCTACCGAGCCTGTATGTGACAATCTCCATACAGTTCGGTCTGTTCTTCTAGGACTATCGCATATCGGGCCTAGGGGCGGTAAACGTCAGACCCCTAATAGCGGTATAAGTCGTGTCGGAGTGAAGCCCATTACACCTTGAGAAACTACTGGAACCTACCAGTAAATCTCACTTGCCGTGGCCAGAGACCTTGTGTAATGGCTCTCCATACACAGCGCGATATCAACCCCCAATACCGGGAGAGATGAATCCTGTCTAACCGCCACTGCCTCTAAGTGCTTCGGGACCGCACCCAACTACTACCTGTTTGCACGACTCCTTTGAGCCGTGGTAGGGTAGTAATCTAAGTACAGTAGGAACACACCCGAGGCGAAGTAGCAGTGTCAAGTCAACGGACTAAGCTGTACTCATGTCACCTGGGAACTGCTATCTGACGATGGGTATAGTACCAACCTGCAGTTCCTGGCGAGTCCTGTCCGGTGTACCCGTAACCTAATGAGCACCTACATACTATCTCCAGTACGACGTACTGATGGTTGTGGGACAGACCATCTCCCCAGCTGGGATGAGAAGTGTATACACCAGTCTACTCCGGAGTATCGATGCCCCATCTCGATAATCCTACGACCAGGGACCTGTATAGGATGTTGCTTATAGACTACCCAGCCCCCACTAGTGTAACTGCCATCACAATGCTGGTAATCAAGCAAAGATCCTAAGGGCTCTACTAATATGTATAAGCAATATGTTAAAAGAAACATATGTACATATTAAAGCAGAAACAAACCAAGTAGCATACTACCATTTTTAGCAAGACTGTCAATACAACTGTGAATATCCCAAGCTTCCATTAAGTAATATACAAACCAGTATAATACAATAATAGCCTCTAGGGCATAAACACTAACACATGGTACTAGTAAGCTTGCTTTTATATGATAACTTATACATTGCATTTTTATATATTCATTTGCCATGCGATATTATGGGCCAGTCCAGATTGCCGGAGCCCGGTATTCATTATTTATTTACATCGTGATTTGAGATTTTGGATTTCCATGAGATTCCTGGATTTTGAGATACCGCAAAGATTTTATAAACTGATTATCATTTCTAAAAACAGAAATTACGATTTTCTCGTGATTTGATATTTGTGATGTCCACCATGATATTTTCTCGGTTCTGAGTTGGTTTTCGAGACCCGATTCGAGGAGGAGTATGAACCGTCTGTGGGTACATGGTGGACCCGGTGAGGTATCCTGGGGCGAGAGTGATTTCATGGTGGATAATGAGCCTAGCTGGGGAGCACTAGCTACCGGTGATTGTATTGGAGACTCGACGGATATCCGGAGGATACCGTTCGGAGTTTTGGGCCAGTTCAGATAGCCGGAGCCCAGGGGCCACTCCGGATAGCCGGAGCCCGAGATATTGAGACTTTGAGGTATTGAGATTATATGATATGGGCCAGTCCGGATTGCCGGAGCCCGAGATTTCGGATATTTGGATTTATGTTTTGTGTCGATGCTTGACACAGACTTTATGTTATCATTAATGATACCTCGATTTATATATAAAGAAATCTCACTAAAATAAAGAAAACGGTTTTATCATTCATAATGTATTCTGTTTTCATTTCGATTCATTCATATATCATATATATGATATGTTGCTATCTGAGGCACTGGCACGAGCACGTGGTATTATACTTATGTGTAGATGGTTCATGATATTATATTATTTGAGGATATTATGATCGTATGACCTAGGATTGAGTCATACATGCAATTTCTGCTCGGTGATGTTTTCTACTCACGAGTTGGCAACTCACCCCCGTTGCGCCACAGTTTCTTGCAGGTTTTGCCTTACAGGTTTCCTTGGTGGCTTTGCTGGCACACTGCTTCTTTCTGGGTGATTGTTTTGGTAGGTGGGTTCACTTGCATCGTGACCGCCATTGTATTTTATTTATATTCAGTTGTATCTAGAAACTTCATCAACCAGACTTGTATATTTTTAGACTTAGAAGACCAGTGTTTATTCTTTCGACCTTAGAGTCGCGCTTGTATTATTATGGTTTTCTCTGGTTTCTTTTGAGTTTTGATCCTCGCCCTTCGACGTTGTATATTATATTGCTTGCGTGGTTGTGACCGCTATTTGGCGAAGAGCTAGCTCCCGCTTGGGGATGCCTTTACATATATTTTATGTGTTATACCCGTTTGGGGCCAGTATTTACAAAGGAAACTTTGCCGAAATTTTCAGAAAGGACTTGATGTTTTAAAAATGCATACTTCGGCTTATTATATATTGAAAACCACTGGCTTTAAAACATGTTTTCCTTCATCTTTTTCTTTAAAATGGTTTAGATTTCTGGGCTTTTGGCTTACTTGAATTAGGTGTGGTCCTATAGACTTCACATGATTCAAGTGCCAGTCACATGCTCTTTCGGGACGTGACAAAATTGGTATCAGAGCGCTGGGTTTAATCTTGGTTCGAGTCTATGTTTGACTATGCGGAGTCTAGGGCGTTTATATATTCGGAAGCTTGGCTTGACCTTACAGAACTTAGACTTGGTCGAGGGGGTATTAGACCCAAACTTTCGTCGCATAGGTTGACCTTGGTTGATAGAGTAGGTGACTTAAGTAGAGTGACATACCGTGTGTATGTTCCACGGCATACTTACGATACGCTACTCCGCTTAAGAAGCCTTAGGATGTACATTTCCTTGCACAGTATTATATTCATTCCTATGATCTATCATCATCGATATCGGTTGGTGGTTTGTTACCATGATTGCATAGGCAGAGAGAGCTACGACTAGAGTTGCGGTTAGCACGAGCTCGTCTTGGACGAGGACTGACTAGGATGTATTCCGGTGACACACGATTCCATAGATGTGTTGTTGTATTGTGTTTTTCACGCCATGAGCGTTGATGGATTGTTTTTACAAAGATTTCTCGGACGTGCAGGTCAGCACCAGAGAATTGGGCTACTGCTAGAGGCCGGCTATATTGTGATGACCGTTGATGCACCGTTATTCTTGATGATTAAGGCACTGTTTAGCGTGCGGACGAATGAGCCAAATGTTGCTGCGACTGATAAGATACAGCCCCAGATGTTTGGAGCTATTGCAGCATGAGTTTATACTTAGAGATATGATAGAAGATCGCCGGTCACCAAGGATGAATGACTAGGACATGTGGTTCGTTTGCACACCTCGGATGCGAGGTCATCAGATTGATTGATTCCAGCTAGAGAAGACTTCACGCTGGTACGTTGGGAGTCGAAAGAAAATGATCGAATGTCAGAAACCCATTTTCCAAGTTTAAAGTATTCGGAAAAACATGCTAGTAATTCCGTGGACCCTCTAGAAGAATGAAACCTTAACTCGATATAATGACCATGGGAACGCTTTTGAACCTTAGGGTTTGCAGCAGTTCAGCGGTGCCATTAATGATGCTTGGGTTTTCCCTTCTACAGCTGGTCCATAGATACTGTGGCATATACTGGATATTATTAAACTGTATTTAAGAGTTGAGCTCTCGGGAAATTATAGGACTTTGATGGATCGATCGAAAGGTTCAACGTCGTTCGGATATCATGTGATGGGATGCATTACTTAGGGGCTCCAGATATGAGTATAGCCGTTGGAGCGCAGTCCATGCAGCTACGAAGATATGAGTTCGAATCATTCGACATTAGAGAAAAGTGGAGTAAGAGGTTCGTACGAGATTTCGACGAGATGACGTCCACTCAGTTGACATCAGAGATGTGATACGCATGCAGAGGCATCGTATATGGATATATCTTCTAGAAGGAGTCGCGATGAGTATGCGGCCATTCCGAAATAAGAAATAGATTTAGTAAAGGGTGATAACTTCCGGCCAGTTCAGCAGAAACGAGATTTGGGAGAGACCCCGACAAGATCTTTCTGGAATACTACACAAGAAGAATTAGACCCAGGGTCAGTTGTATTACGCACACCCAGTAGTCCAGAGTTCGGGATCATCGACGAGACATGTTATGAGTGACCATGATGGTTGGATAGAGATATTTAGAGGATGTGCCAGAGCGGAACTATTTCCGTCGTCATTCCATATTGGGCTGTTGAGCCGAGAAGCTATATAACTAGCAATTCGCAGTGAGAGACGAGAGCCTAAAGGCACCAGGCGCCAGACCGTGAACAGGAAGCAAGTAGATATCTTGCTCTGCTAGCTTTGGATGCACTGACAGCTTCTCGACTTTGAGGGATATATCGACGATAGTGTTTATGATTTAGGATTTGGTGATTCGAATATCACGTATCCGTCATTTTGGATTTCGGCATTTTGGGCGATTTATTTGCATGATTGAGTTTTCGTGCACCATAGTTGTACTCGGTTTCGATTTGATATCATTAGAGATGGTTGATTTTGATTTCATACCTACGGTATGCATATGATTTGACTTGTGCCTTCGATTTTTGTGCACTTCAGTATTTTGATTCGATTTTTGTGCACGCTGGTGCACATGATTTTGAGATTATATACACGGTGTACCTAATTTGGATTGAGGTTTGTTGTATACCGTCGATTTCTGTTGTGTTATTTGATATTTGTTTTCCGTGCACCTTGTGCACTTGAGTTGGATTCTTGCGCATACGGGGCACGCTTGATGCGATTTTGGTGCACGCCAGATGCACTAAATCGGGATTCTTCGTGCATATCAGATGCACCTGTTATTGCTGTCAGGCACACCCGTTGCCTTTGACTAGTGTTTTCGTGCACACCCGTTGCACTTAGATTTGGTTTCTGTACACATGTACAGCACATTCATTGATTTCGATTTCTGTGCGCACCAGACGCACGTGGCATTGTTACATATACTATCGAGTACGATTTCTTTTGAGAAGTACGTTTTCATGATATTTACTATTTGGTACAGTAGCTGAGCAGGACTAGTCCGAGGACAGTACCTGCATATATTGTTTTGCATGCATCGATAGTTATTGAAGGGATTTCCAAAAAGAGAGCTATAGTCTCAGTATTTACCTATGTGTCCGCGATGACACGAAACTTTTTACAAAGGAAACCCTTCTAAATTATTTCAAAACGGCGGGACGTGTATGTTAAACAAAGGATATGTATAGATATAGTTATTTTCTTACAAAAGACGTCCGCCACTGGGCCGTGATGCGCGCATCGCACATTGATTTGAAAAAGGTTTGGCATACATTTCTTTCAGATGTTTAGACGAGTTTACACCGACGTGTATTATGTATACGATATAGTTTTGATGTAGATCATGTCGGTTTTCGTATTGGACTTTAACATTGATGTCTTCCCCATGACTCCGATGATTGCGGGATGCTTGACGAAGTTTTGATTTTGGTTTATATACTCGTTTTTCATGCGCATGCATTGCGCTACGATATGTTTTATGTGCTTATGATTTCGGAGCCCCGACGATTTGATCTTTTTACTGAAATGTTCTAGTATTTGAGGTTTAATTTAAATTCTGGGACCGAATTTCTTTAAGGGGGAAGATTGTAACATTTCAGAAAAATAAAATATTATTTTTGGAATTTAATATTAAAATAATATATTTCCCGAAAACTGCCCGATTTGCAAAAGCGGGGTTTTCGAAAAAGGGTATAAATACATACCAATATTTGTGAAATAATTGGGGATTAAAATGATTTATTCATTTAAAAATATATTTATTGGATTTGGCATTTTTAAGTTTGACTATATGCAGTTTAAATAAAAACCCGATTAGTGCACTGCTAATCGCGATTAAGCCAAATCCGTGTTTCTACAGTTTTCCATGGTTAGTGCACCGTGTCATGTTGCATTTGATTACATGTTATTTTCTTATGTTGTTTTTGGGGTGTTATGTGGTTTGGGTTTTTAAAAGAAAAGAGAAAAGAGAGAATGATTGGAGAGAGAGAGAGAATGAGAAATGAGTGAATGGAGGTGAGAATAAGAGAGGAAAGAGAGAGAGAGGGCAGCCGCACCTACTTCATTTCCCTATTATTTTCTTTCTTCATCTTTCTCAACCCATCTCCCTCCACCTCTACCCCAAGATCCATCTCCAAATCCTCATCAAAAACCTAAACCCCTTTCACAAAAAATAATCCCCTCTTCATCCTCTACACAATGGACCAAGCAAAGTGAGATTTTGATAACATTGGGAAGCTAGGGTTTTCTTGAGTTTTCTAAATGAGGTATAACGTCTTCCATTTAGTTAGTTTTAAGTTTCTTGGTTACCTAGTCTAGTTAGAAGTTGATTTGGTTAAGTTATGTGATGTATGGAAAATTCTAGAGAAGGGTTTAGGGATTTGTGTGGAATTGATGATGTGTAGTGGCTGTTAACAAGACTTAGGTAGTGTTTTCACCGGCCTAGAACAGAGAATACGGATTTAGGAATTTCCCGTATCGGTTTTGTGACATTTAGCACGCCTACAGGGAATCTGGGATGACCTGGGACGTTTTTGAGAAAACCAAACAACACCAGGGACCTAGTTAGGAAAATAGGAGACCAACCCGACCGTACGAACCCAAACTAAGACCTTATGGCCGAGGTGGCCGGATTTTATAGGCATGTGGCCGGCCACTTTGAGAGGGTTTGGGTCTAGGTTGGTCCAGTAGGTCATATACTCCATATACAACACCCTATACTTGCTAGTTTTGCTCCAATTGGCCTGAGTCAAAATCCGAGAGCACATTGGTGTGATTTTTAGTTATGTTTTCCGTATTTTGAATGCTAGGTTTTGATATTTGGATTTATATTTGGTTTTTGGATGTTTGTACATCAACAATAAGGGATGATTGGTTGGTTTTGCATGCGTGGACTATAGGTTCTAACCTATAGGCGATCCGTGTGCCGTATTGGTTTTCCGGATTCGATTTTAATAGTGATTGCGATTGTGTATTATTGTAGGTACCCTCGCGAGAACTTCGGGACGAAAGCGAGGGGCGTGGCGTTATCGACTTCGGCAAGCAAAGAGCAAAGCAAGTAGATATATATCTACGGGGGAAGTCGGGTGGACGGCGTATAGCAACCCCGCAAGTTCATAGCATTTCGATGCGTTATGATATTTATATGTATATCGTATGGTTATGAGATGTGCATACTTAGTAAGTACTTTAGGTGACTTTGGATTAGTATTAGCATGTTCGGAAGATAGTAACTTAGTTTAATTTCTTAGTCGCGAAACCCTAGAGGAATGATTTGAATACACACACACATGGATATCTTTTATTTTCTTGTGCGTATATAGGGATATATATATACATATATGTATGTGAGTATGTATATATATATGTATACATATACACGGATATGGAGGATAGTATATGATATTTGGAGATGGGTCGATGTGATTGGGCTAGATGCCGTGAGATCGGTGATGTGTTTGGGTCTTGTTATGAGATACGGCATATTATATTAGCGGATTGGTAGGCGATGTGTTTTCATACACACGCAGATATATGTGATGGTATCGGTATGTACTAGACTTAAATCAGTACCCTGTTCATGATATTATGATAGTGATACCCTATGGATATTGACGTACATATGATAGGCGACCCGTACCCCGATTTTGGGATGCCGTACAACGGATTTACCGTACGAGATATAAATATGATGATTGATCCACACTCATGATTTGAGGATTTCGTATTATATATATGTTATCATATGTGACGCTATTGAGGCGGGATCACCGACTACTAGATATATAGATCGACTCGGACTTAGGTCGATTTCCTTACCCCTTTGTTAGTCTCTTAGCTTATCCTGTAGTTTACTTAGTAGATGTTAAAGTTGGGCGTGAGTCATACTTATTTCCAAAACTTAACGAATCGTGAGTATTTTAAAGACATGCCTAGGGATACTACGGATTTCAAAGGATGTATCTTTTCTCAAAAAACACCGTACCCCTATTTTCTAAAAACCACGATTCGTGTGATTTTAGACACCAAAAACCTTATGACTCATATATAGGAACGTATATTTCCTTATTGTTGCGTTTACTGTTCATTTCCATATATTCATGTTGTTATTATCGCATTGCATGTTTATACTTGTGATTCTTGTTATTATGAACCCATGCTGTCAGGACACCAGCACCATTACCGATGATGCATATGCTCCACGTACACTTGCTTGCCGGCTCACACACATCATCATCGATAATTTCCATGTCACGTACACATTAGAAAATACTACTTCATTAGTATAAATTGTTAGCTGATAGTTTCGGTATGGTACCGGTAAGCTTGCTTTTATATGATAGCTTAGACATTGCATTTTTATATATTCATTTGCCATGCGATATTATGGGCCAGTCCGGATTGCTGGAGCCCGGTATTCATTATTTATTTACATTATGATTTGAGATTTCAGATTTCTATGAGATTCCTGGATTTTGAGAAATCGCAAAGATTTTATAAACTGATTATCATTTCTAAAAACAGAAATTGCGGTTTTCTCGTGATATGATATTTGTGATGTCCACCATGATATTTTCTTGGTTCTGAGTTAGTTTTCGAGACCCGATTAGAGAAGGAGTATGAACCGTCTGTGGGTACATTGTGGACCCGGTGAGGTATCCCGGGGCGAGAGTGATTTCATGGTGGATGATGAGCCTGGCAGGGGAGCACTGCCTTAGAGACTCGACGGATATCCGAAGGATACCGTTCGGAGTATTGGGCCAGTCCGGATAGCCGGAGCCCAGGGGCCACTCCGGATAGCCGGAGCCCGAGATATTGAGACTTTGAAGTATTGAGATTATATGATATGGGCCAGTCCGGATAGCCGGAGCCTGAGATTTCGGATATTGGGATTTATGTTTTGTGTCGATGCTTGACACGGACTTTATGTTGATTTCATTGATGAAACCTCGATTTATATATACAGAAATCTCACTAAAATAAGGAAAACAGTTTTATCATTCATAATGTATTCTATTTTCATTTCGATGCATTCATACATCATATATATGATATGTTGCTATCTGAGGCACTGGCACGAGCACGTGGTATTACACTTATGTGTTGATGGTTCAGGATATTATATTATTTGAGGATATTATGATCATATGACCTAGGATTGAGTCATACATGCGATTTCTGTTCGCTGATGTTTTCTACTCACGAGTTGGCAACTCACCCCCGTTGTGCCACAGTTTCTTGCAGGTTTTGTCGTACAGGTTTCCTTAGCGGCTTTGCTGGCACACTGCTTCTTTCCGGGTGATTGTTTTGGTAGGTGGGTTCACTTGCATCGTGACCACCATTGTATTTTATTTATATTCAGTTGTATCTAGAAACTCCATCAACCAGACTTGTATATTTTTAGACTTAGAAGACCGGTGTTTATTCTTTCGACCTTAGAATCGCGCTTGTATTATTATGGTTTTCTCTGGTTTCTTTTGAGTTTTGATCCTCGCCCTTCGGTGTTGTATATTATATTGCTTGCGTGGTTCTGACTGCTATTTGGCGAAGGGCTAGCTGCCGCTTGGGGATGCCTTTACATATATTTCATGTGTTGTACCTGTTTGGGACCAGTATTTACAAAGGAAACTCTGCCGAAATTTTCAGAAAGGACTTGATGTTTTAAAAATGCATACTTTGGCTTATTATATATTGAAAACCACTGGCTTTAAAACAAGTTTTCCTTCATTTTCTTCTTTAAAATGGTTTAGATTTCTGGGATTTTTGGCTTACTTGAATTAGGTGTGGTCCTATATACTTCACATGATTCAAGTGCCAGTCACGTGCTATTTCGGGACATGACAGGTTTCGTCTCTCCCGGTATAGGGAGTTGATGTTGCGCTATGCTCGATTGGCTATAACAGGAAGTCCCAGGCCAGGGCTATCGATGAGATTTACTGGTAAGAGTTATCAGTAGTTTCTCGTACCATTATAGGCCACACATCGGCATGACTTATTAAGTTATTGGGGTCTGACGATTCCACCACCAGACTCGATATGTGACATATGAGACGAAGAAACCGGACTGTATGGTAAGTGTTGCTTATAGGCTTCATGGGAGTTTGGACAAGTTTGCTTGTTGATCTTCTATTCGCTCAATACCTAGGTAGCCATTACGTCCAGCTAGTACCGCTGATGGCTTGTAGGTAACTGATATGATCATCACCTACTGCTGGCGTATTGACGAGTCTTTAGAGTCCCACATAAAAGTTTCCTGGTTCAAGCGAAACAAAGTAGGGCACATATGTTGATATGTGCGGGGATCTGATTAAATACGAGTATGTGATACCGTATTCTAATTTGGCGGTTATTTGATATCAGTTAGGTTATATGTGATATAACCGGATTATTGAATCAAGTGTTGATTTGATAATGTGATATACAGATAAATGATGTTAGTCGGTTATATGTGATATTACCAGATTATTAAATCAAGTGTTGATTTAATAATTTGATATATATTATATTTGATATAATTATAAATTAACTAATATTATTAGCTCACTAATTATTTTTCATAATACATATATTAATATATATATATATATATATATATATGATATATATTTATATATATTATATGAAGCATGGCATGGATTTTCTATTTATGGAAAATAGAAAAAGAGGTGGAAATTGGAGAGATATTTATGGTATGGGTATGGTATGGCATTTACATTTATTTTATTAGTCTTGACTCATTATTCAAGCATGGTTGCAATTTATTATTGCAATTTATTCCATGCTTGGATAAGTGAGGTTAAGAGTGTTGCCATTACACACTCGGTTCATTTTTTGCCTTAGCCATCTTTTTTGAGCTCATGTGATGAGTTCTCCTCTCTAGCTCTCGCCATCTTCTTCCTCACCTCCTCCAAGCTCAATCCCTCACATGAGTTGTGAAACCTTGAGCTTGTGAGAACCCTAGTGAGCAAACAAAACCCATACTTTACCATCCTACACTTGATTAGCAATTAAGTGTAGTGTGTTTACTTCACTAAAGAGTTTAGTGAAGAGGTAGCTTGGATTAGCGGAGGTTCGGGTGGATCATCTTCGGCACGAAAGTCATCGAAGGAAGCTTGTTCATTCTTTAAGTGGAGCCTAGTGGAGTTGTAGGGACTACGACCCAGAGCCTGAGAAGAGCAGGACACGGTCTACAAAGGTTGTAGCCTCCATCTCTTAGCTAGGTTTGTGATATCATCATAATTAACCCTAATCATCTAGTTAGATTCTAGGATAGTCTAGCTTAGCACTAAGAATTTTGGAAATTTGCATGCTTGATGCCAGTTTAGACCTCATGGTGGTGTTAGGGTAGACTTTCATGGTATGAGAGCCAAGCTAGAACATTAGGTAAGGTCTTTACGACGTTAAAGTGTTCGATCGGTTTTCGAAGCCGGATTTTTAGCAAGTTTATGTCGTGTTTCAAAAGTTGAAATTTTTGTGATTAAAAATATGCAGAAAAATGTGCAGGTAATTTAATGGAGCCTCAGGAAATTCGACGACCCAACTTCATCAAATCGCCGCGGAACCGCGGCCAAACTCCCAGTTTGGCCGCGGTTCCGCCGCATGTTTGAAGAGTTGAGGTGTCATTCCTCTTGTGCTGCTCCATTATGTAATTATGCACTCTCTGGGTGTTTTTAGTCAGACTCAAGTTGTTGAGCTCTCTGGAATTTGTGGGTGTTCCCCTCCGAAAGACGGCGCGACAGACGTCTTGCTTGAGATTCGGGGCAGATGCTAATTAGTGTTATCCGTCCACCTCTCCGAAGATACCAAGTTGATTTATGGCACCATATATCGAAGGTTTAAACGGATGCGTCCGATGTAGCAGACTTCGTCAGATCCCCCCTCGCTTGAGAGGTTTTTGATTGTGGGGACGCTCTTCCCTGCAGGCGCAAGCCCCTGTAGTTAATTACATTACTGCATCGCGGTAACCACTTTCTCCTTCTCCAGAAATTTCACTTCGTGTCGTGTGTGTTTGTCTTGTTTATGGATGCCCGTGGATTGTATACGGAGACTGAGTTATGTCGTCGCCCGTAGGGCGTGGACTATTCCAAATCCGTATTATCTTAGATTTGGGTTTGGGGGTTTAGGTTTAAGGATACGTTAGCCTTTTTTGAGACCAAAATCAACTTAAACGTTTGTTAAGGATACGTTAGTCTTATTTCAGATTAAGATCAATTTAACGGGATCGTTTAGATCCAACAAGAGAGCAATTAAGGGGGCCCTGTTGTTTAGTTTAGTGACATTGCGGTCAATAGGTAGTTTAAGGAGATTGCGGTCCAATGTTAGTTGTAAGACGTTGCGGTCAAGGTTAAGGACCTCATAGTCCATGGATTTAAGGAACCCACAGTCCGACGTTAGTTTTAAGACATTCCGGTCAAGGTTAAGGACGTCATAGTCCGTTGTTAGTTTTAAGACATTCCGGTCAAGGTTAAGGACATCATAGTCCATGGGTTTAAGGACCCCACAGTCCGGCGTTAGTTTTAAGACATCACGGTCAAGGTTAAGGACGTCGTAGTCCGTGGATTTAAGGACTCCACAGTCTGATGTTAGTTTTAAGACATTACGGTCAAGGTTAAGTACGTCGTAGTCCGTGGATTTAAGGATCCCACAGTCCGGCGTTAGTTTTAAGACATCACGGTCAAGGTTAAGGACGTCGTAGTCCGTGGATTTAAGGACTCCACAGTCCGTATCAATGTATGTGGTTATCGGGACCCGTCACTTCTTTGAAGACGTTGAGGAATTACAACGACAAGTATTAAAAGAGTGAAGAAATGTACCCTCACACCAAGGTAGATTAAGTGATCTGTAGTCCAATTTGGAAACTAAGATCAATTATTATATTATGAGCCCATTGGCCCAGTTGAATTTGAATTGAGGACTTATGGCCATCTTGGGCTAAGTCCAATTATGTTTGGGATATTGGCCCTCTGTTGATTCATTGAAGGAGAGGCTTTGCCTCTGGAAACTTAGCCAATTAGGCTAAGGCTAGTGTTAAACACTAGACACAAATAGTGTTTTCAAATTAGTGTTAAACACTAAGCAAATCCAAATTAGTGTTAAACACTAAGGCAAGAGGGGTCACGTGGTAACACGTGAGAGCGCCCTGCTTCTCTTTATTTTGTTATGCAGATAAGTGTTTAACACTTTTAATTCTGAAAGCCATCACGTGCGGGCACGTGATGGGGGCTCATGCTCTGGTTTGTTAGAATACACATTAGGGGACACGTGATGCACGTGAGGGCGCCCCAGAGTCTCTATTTATTTTGCTTCTTCTTTATGTGTCTCGGGGATCACGTGGGGCACGTGGGGCATTGCCTCGAAGTTCTCTTTTATATATCTTCGCAGAAGTCACGTGGCAACATGTGAGGTGCCTGCTTCAGAGTTCTATTCTGTGGGTCTTTGCAGGGGTCACGTGGTAGCACGCGACTCTGCATGTTTTAAAGTTCTGTTCATAGGGTTAAACCCTAAACTTCAGAGGAATTAAATTCCTACTTTCTTCTGAAGAATTATATTCTTAATAGGGTTAAACCCTAGTTTCTTTTCTTAAAGGAATTAAATTCCTGTGAGTTTGAGAGGATTATATTCTCAGTTAGGGTTAAACCCTAGTTATGTTCATTTTGAAGGAATTAAATTCCCATAACATAAGGTTAAACCCTAACTTTATCTCAAAGGAATTGAATTCCTATCATTTTGTGAGAATTAAATTCTCCGAACTCAGTCCCTCCTCTGTGTTTTAGATCTGCATGGCAGGATCTCAACCCAATGAGAATTAAATTCTCAATTCATGGGGAGATGTGCACTTTGCAGATCATCAACCAGAGAAAGAACTAAGTTCTTTTTTTATGTAAGAGTTAAACTCTTTTGAGAATTAAATTCTCCTTTTAAGCCTCTCCTTCTTACCTAGGGTTTTATTTTGCAGAGGATCAATTTCTTTCAAAATCTCCAAGCTCTATCCCTCTTTCTCTCTGTCTCTCCCTGTATGTCTCTCTTGGCTCCTATTTATAGGAGAAAGAAAATAATCAATCAGTTTTAGTGAATCTTTCATTGAAAGATTTGATTTGTTTATCGAGAGATTTGATTTACATTTATCATTAATCCAGGCCTTTAGATTGTTAGGTGAATTTTATTCACCATTGGATTTTAAATCCAAAGATATCCCTTTGTTGTTTCGGTTAGATTTTAAGGGGAAATTTTTCCAAGTCCAAGATTTTCCATAAATAGGCGATATTTAATCTCCTTTAGCTTTTTAATCCAACGGTTCTAAATAATCATTCTTTATTTGGAAAGATTTGAATGATCTCTTCTCAGAATTTAATTCTGTCATAGAAATAGGGCTTTTAAAGCCGGTCATGTGTGACTACGTGACCGTTGGTCACGTGTGAGCACGATGTTAGTTATATGTATGCCCTAGAGTCCATTACTGTACATAGGATGTATACTGTAGTGGATGCTGGGACATATATAGGGAGGATTTTCTTGCTCGACATAATAGTATGCTATCTGGTTGCTCTTTATCTTAACGTGTACATCGATTGTCTCTCTGTTACATGTTGGTAAAGCCCTTAGGATGTGTACTTGACTACCTGGACTATGATGCGGATCATACTAGTGGGGACATGGTAGTCCATAAGTACATCCTTCAAGGTCCCTACTCGTGGGTGTATCGAGACGGGGTATCGATATACCAGAGTAGACTAGCGTATACCTTCTCGACCCATATAGATGGGCAATGGATGATCCCATATCCATTGGTGTTTGACATCAGAGATGATATATGGGTGCTCAGTGGAGACTGGGTACACTGGATGGACTCGCCGAGAACTCCCAGATGGTATTATACCTTACGTCAGATGGCAGTTCTCTGGTGACACTGGTACAGGTTAGTCCGTAGACCCGAGATCGTCATAGAGTCTTGTGTGATTCCCACTGTGCTTTGATTTCCACTTTACCACGTCCAAGAGGGCGTGCAAAACGGTGGTTTTTGGGTACAGTCCCGAATCACATGGAGGCAATGAGCGATAGGAGGGAATTCGTCTCTCTCGGTATAGGGAGTTGATGTTGTGCTGTGTTCGATTGGCTATAACCGGAAATCCCTGGCCAGGGTTGCTGAGATTTACTGGTAAGTGTTACCAGTAGTTTCTCGAACTGTTATAGAGCTCATATCGACACGACTTATCGAGCTACTGGGGTCTGACGTTTACCACTCCTAGGCAAGATATGCGACATATCAGACGAACAGACCGGACTGTACGGTAAGTGTTACTGGTTGGATTCACAGGAGTGTGAGCGGGCTTGCTCGTTGATCTTCTGATCGCTCAATACCCGGGTGGCCATTACGTTTAGCAGACCGCTTGCGGCTTGTGGGTGTTTGATATGATCATCACCTACTGCCGGCGTATTGACGAGTCTTTAGAGTCCTACACAGAGGTTTCCTGGCTCAAGCGAAACGAAATAGGAGCGCATATGAGATATGTGCGGGACCGAGAATAATACCAGTATGTGATACTGTATTCTATTCTCGCGATCTGTATCATTGGACGGTTATATAAGATATAGCCGGGTTACCGAATCAAGTGTTGATTCGATACATTGATACACTTGATATTAGTCGGTTATATGCGATATGACCGGATCATTAAATCAAGTATTGATTTAATGATTTAATGTATAATTATATATTTGATATATCACTTTACATTAACTAGTATTGGTTCACTTAAGATTGATTTTCTCACTTTATGTGCCCAAGTTGTATATGTGATATATTTTTGTGCACTAGTTTGTATCATGTTTGATGATACATGCAAACTTGGGTGTGTATGCTTTAAATCATGTTTAGTTAATGGTTAGGGTTTTATTTTCTTTATTTATTTTGTAAAAACAAAATGGTGGCTTTTTTCTTTCTTTGCTTTAAGCTTCATGAAGCTTCTTAGCATTTTTCAAAATCTTAACCATTTTGTCTTTATTCTTAAACCTAACCATTACCTAAACTATGGTTTGCTCTCTACATGAGTTAAACTTACCCATGGTTGCATTATGATAAGTCTTCACTTGATTTATTATTTCAATAATTCTTTTTCTATTCTTTTCTTCTTCTTCTTCTTCTTGATGAAGAAGAAGAAAGCTTGCTTGAAAATTATCAAGTGATGAATCCAAGTGAGAAATCCAAATCCAAAGTGAATCCACTTCCTATTTCTTCATCCTCTACCACTTGCCATGTTGTATAGGGTGTTTTCTTCACAAGTTTCATGACCTAGTGAAAATGGAGCTTGAGTTAGAGTTGCCTCGACGTAGATCATCTTCGGCATCGAAGTCAACGACCTAGCCTGCCCATTTCTCCGATGAAACCGACGCTAGAGTCCGGGATTCCGATGATCGCAGCGGAGGGACGTCAACACGGAGCTAGAGAAGTGGAGGACCGGATCTACAAAGGTTGTATTTCCATTCACTTAGTAGCAAAGTAGTTTGCTTGCATAGTTTCGCCTTTTCTCTAATTATCGATCTAGTTTAAGGTTTCTCGGCATATGGAAAAATTTGAATTTAGCATGGTAGATGCCTTGTGGAACTTCTTGAGTGTGCCTAGGAACCCCACAGTAGTATCAGAGCCTAGCTAGAGCTTTAGGTGAAGTGTAGACGATGTTAGAAATCCGATCAAAACCCGAAACCCTAACTCAAACCCTTCTCTGTACATTTTCTGAAAATGTGGATTTTTCCAAATTAAAAATATCCAAAAAATACAGCAGGGTATTATAGGAGTTACTGTGAAGCACGTGAGCCCAAGTCAACCAATGAGCCGCGGAACCGCGGCCCTACCCTAGCTTGTGCGGCGGTTTCGCGGCCATAAAGGTGATTCTTGGCACGTGCTTTGCACAGTAATGCCCATATGAATTTCCTGTGTTTTCTGGGAATTTTTAAAATATACTCAACAGTTGAGTTTTCTGGGGTTGTTTTGGGAACTCGATGATTCGATCGGATTGTTTAACTTTGTCTATGTGTTTTTCCGGGTAATTTTAGAAAATGTTAAAAAGTTCGACCGGATATAAATACCCACTTTTTCTCCTGCCGGGAAATTTCCAAGTGTTGGATTTTTCCGTGGTTTAAGGACATTCTAAGTAGTGCAAGTAACGCGATGGACCCTCTAGAAGACAAAAAACCTTAACTCGATTATGTGACCGTCTTGAACTGCCCTTTGAACCTTAGGGTTTTGGGCAGTACGGCGTGCCACATGTGAGGCGTTGGCTTGACCCTTCTACGGCTGGACCGTTGGTACTGTGGCATGAAGTGGATGTTTTTAAACTTATTTCAAGAGTTGAGCTGTTTCGGGAAACATTGGGTGTTTGATTGTTCGATTGGAAAGTTTAACATTTTCTATTTATCTGGAATGTGATACAATATTTGGAATCCACAAGTAGTTATGAGATAACTGATTTGGATGTTATAAACATAGCAGTTTAGTCTCACTTGATCGGTTGCCACGGAATTTTGATGTGATCAAAAGTCCGTCGCAATCACGTAGCGTACGCGGATACTCGCCGGGTAAACTTAATAGACAACCACGCCCCGTAGCCCCGACCAAGTGACTGTAGGAGAACCCCGTCGCCGAAAGCATCCGTTCGGGTGCTCGCGGCAGTGGTGTTCCGCCTTGGTGCACTTCGTCGACGGCATCGGGGGTGCGGCCGTCTACTAAAGTTTGCGACGAGCATTCGATCAGGATGTCGGGAATCTTGTTGGATTGCCCGACTTGATATTGAAAAGAGTTTTCGAAAATGAGACTAAAATGCGGGGTTTATAATTGTTAGGCATGTGATGTCTAAGGAATTCAGATGGTTAGGCGTGCGATGTCTAAGTAGGTTGCGGATTCCAACTGTTGTAGTTTTACACTTTCTTTTCTGCGACCGTAAGTGTAATATGTGATATTGCCGGTTTCGTTGCTATATGTCAACGAAAATTAGGATGCGCATATTTACTTACGTTGATGACATGTGATGTTATGTATTGCTGGATATGTTATATTGGATCGTCGTGTTTGAATAGCCGGGTTTTTTTTATGTGAGATGAGTGTTTTTCTTTTTCATTCATGTAAAAACTTGTATGTAATATTCTTTTATTGGGGCACTTCCAGGTTGCGGAAGATGTCACCATTGTATATTATTTACTTTTCTGCACTAGGATAGACCCAAGGAGGAGGGCACAAGTAACCGGGTTCTGGAGTCCAGTGGGAGACCAACTCGAGGAGTCGAGTCCGGGTCTCCTAACTCTAGAATTGGTAGGGTTGCTTGCCGCTCTCGTAGGGGTCTAGAGGTGTGGGTTTGGCTATTCAACGCGACCGTGGAATCCGTGTTTTATATTGGCTCGTATTAAAAACACGGACGTCCTAGTATATCCAATGTTTCATATGATTCTTCTGCTGCGATATCTGTGATGTGATCATTTGATATGTTCAGATAGATATTGTATATAGTATATATGATATATTATATAGACGTTACTTATGTTTTACACCCGCGCTAGCCCTGCCCCGCTCTGCCGTTAGTTACCTAACCTAACGGTGCACGAGGGGACATCGAGGCGAATACGGATGGCATAAGTGTACGTCGTATTTATCTGTGATGTTTAGGTGACTTCAATGACGGGACTTCATTAATATGATTAATGAAAGAAGAAACCTAAAAGATGTTGTAGAATTGAATTTTCAAAATCAGGTAGCTACAGTTCTTGCTTTGCATTGCGGTGTTCCTTGTAGAACATCCTGCACCTTATTCGATAAGGAAAGGGCCGAGATCCCTTCACCGGGAGTGACCCCTTTAGCAATAACTGGCAGATGCTACACCCCTCGGTTTTTCTTTTGATTGCTTTTGGAGTTTTTGCTTTGCACAGCGGTATATATGATATATCCTGCACCTTATTCGATGAGGAAAGGGTCGACGATCCCTTCACCGGGAGTGACCCCTTTAGCAAAACTAGAAAAGCCTAAAAAACACTCCATTTAAAATTCATTCGATTCTACAACGAAATCAATTTCATTACGCAAAGGGTTTTCATAAAAAACCTGTCGTAGCCCTCCGTCATTTCAGATAAGTACTAGTTAGTATTCGTGCTGCGGTAGTTTGGCCTCCGTCAAGGCGTAGTGTACGGTAGCTAACTAATGCTTATATGCTAGCATACGATGCGATTGGATTAGGGTATTCGTACGGCGTTGTTTGGCCTCTGTCAAGGGTCGTGCGGGTGGGTTTAATTCAATCAGGAAATGACGGGTTGAACTTGACTAGCGGAATATGGGTACTTTGGCCTCCGTCAAGGTCATAGGACGCTAAATTATCGGGAATTGAGTACGCAAGATTGAGCACGTGACATAGCCAACCATGCTACCTGTGGGTAGGAAGTATCCATCCACAGTCACATTACGGCTGTAGAGATATCAAGAACAAGATAAACAAACTATCTAACACATGTCCAAATCCATAATAACCAGAGTCAATGATAAATAAGTGCGGAAGCAAATGATCCAATGCAATAATAGAAAGGTACGTCCCGTAATGCGGGATCACACCTGGAAATAAAATACAATAAATGAACTAACCACTACAGAACTCACAAATCAGCCTGCTGGCTGAAGTACTCCTGCTCAGTCGTCGACAGTGGTAAAGAATCTGGGCCATGCAAAACCCAGACGTCAGCGCGTCATGTCAACCAATAATATAATATGAACACGGTAATAAGCAATGCAGGGATAAACATGAATAAAGCAGTAATATGAAACAACAGTGCAGGGCAATGTGCAGTGGGTAACTAAACTGTTCTAACAGGTTTTCTATTCTAAAGTCTTTGAAATCAATTGATGAATCGTCGATGTAACTCAATAGTATCCCGTGCGTGCCCGGGACCACGGTCAAGGTCCTCGGGGCTGAATCCGAGACGTGCCGCTAAGCAGTAATAGGTAGCAAGATGGGCGAGTGATGTCAGCATCACCACTCCGGGGCTGGCCAAGCCCGTAAGACTGATCAGAACAAGTATCGAACTGTTGAGTTACAAGTCGGTTTCACCTTTGATTTCCCCATACCCCCAAGTTATGTATGTCAGGTCAGGTATTCAGTAGTCAAGGACTAATGCCAACACAAAATCCGGTAAAAGTAGGTCTGTCTGGATAGACAGCAGGAATGGTCAGGTTTGTCGGCATTAGGCATGAGATCAGGTAACAGGTCAGGTAATGTATGAAGGTGTCATGTCATGTCAAGAGTGTACGGTACCATATCATGTCAAGTAGGAAGTGTAACAGGTCATGTCAGGAAGCACAAGATGTCATGTGGGTGCTCATAATCAAACTATCATAAACATGTGTATAAAATAAACAAGCATGAGTACTATTAGAACAATAAACTGGAACATGTAATATGATAGGCAAATAGATATAATTTCAAGGATATGGATGCACAGTTATTGATTAGGGTTACACTTATAGTTCCAATATTAATTAGGATGCAATTTATTAAACATGGAGTATTAATATCATACTATTATGTAGTAATGTGATCTATGGATGCAATTATATTTATCTTAAATGCGATGGATGCAAACGGGTATCCGAAGAGTTATAAAACTATAAAATGGTAGTGTGGGATGTACAACTAAGCAATATGTGATATAAATATTTATATAATAATATTAATATGGATAGCATATTCAAAGCGATTAGTAACTATAAAAGCTGTATTGATTAACCATGCACAAGAAGGTTCCGTTCAGAAATTCAGCGTCACCCTAATTTGTAAAATAGCTTAAAAATAACAAACGTTCTCCAAAAGAGACGTATCTTATACCAAAACAAAGATAATTCAATAAGGTTTTCAGTTTTATAAGTATAAGCATCTCAGGTTATCCCTACAAAAAGTTATGAATATTCAAAGTTGAAAGTTTGCTGCTAGAATTTCCCTGGACAGCAGTTTAAAGGCATTTTCATTTGCATTTTATGTTATTTAAACAATTTATTTTGCAAGTAAATATTTCATAGAGTTATAGTATTCTGAATTATCTTCGTAACGAACTAAAGAACGTATACTAATGATTTTTCTATGATTTATAATGAGTTTTATAAGATAAGGTGTACAGTAAATTTCAGATTTGTCATATCCGATTTTCAACGACATTTCATATGTAAACTATAAGATTTTCAAATGTATAACATTATAAAATGAAGATTATAAAAGTATATAGCATGTAGCAAGATTAACTTGCCTCGATGGGTCGCGAATCGGGAAAACGGAACGTTAACCGTCGGCGGGGAAAACTCGCGACGGCGCACGGTTCACGGAATGAACCCAAACGACGAACAAAGGAACCACACGGGTCGGGGTATCTCGCTGGAACGTCGAGAAACGTCACCGGCACGACGGAATTCCGGCAATAAAAGAACAGTTAAAAGAAATGAGAAACGAGACATGAAGCAAGAAGAGAAAAATGATAAAGAGAAGTACGAGAGAATATATGAGGGAGAGGGAGAGAGAGGAAAAAGTGGGGAGAGAGAGAGAGAAAGTGGGGCCCACGGGGTTAAAGGGGAGGTTGCGATTGGCTGAGAGAATAAATTAAGAAGGATATAAAAGATTGTAAAAATATTATATGGTTAACTTAAAGATTTAAAAGATAGGTAATGAACAGTAAGATATCAGGTTAGTTAGAAAAATATATGCGAAGGTTTTAATAATATTAAAATTTAGGATTTTGTCGCCAAATGAAACATTTCCAAATTGCGCCCGGGTTGGGTCCAAAAATTCGAAATTCAAATAATAGGATTTTAGGCGGGTTCCAAATTTTAAAATGAAATGTTTTATGATTAAAAAACATACTCCCAAAACGGACACACGCACGTGCACGTAGCCATCCAAACTCGCCCGTTTCACTGAACGGGACGAGAACACAATGCACGGACGCTACCACGAGGCTAAGGGTGTTAAGTAGGCCAAGATGAATATTTTTAATTTTATTTTAGGTGCTAAAATTTGTTATATGCAGAAAGACTTAGCCAGATAAAATTTTACAGTAAGACCCAAATAAGCAAGATAAATGAAATGAGTAATATCTAATGCTCAACCAATAACAGAAATTAGTAGCATTGGGCTCGGGTGTTACATTATACCCAACTACAAAAGAATTTCGTCCTCGAAATTCCAAGAACAGAAAACTACAGGAAAAGATGAGGAAACTTCTGCCGGATCTCGTTTTCTCGCTCCCAACTGGATTCTCCATGCGATCGATTACCCCAAGAGACTAGCACAAGGGGGATAACCTTGTTCTTAAGAACCTTTTCTCTTCGATCCTTGATTTCAACTGGTCGCTCCTCAAAAGTTAAGTCTTCTCGTACTGTTAGCTCCGAATGATCCAAAACGTGTGTTTCATCTCGAACATACTTACGGAGTTGAGATACGTGAAACATATTATGCACATTTGCCAAGGACTGTGGTAACGCCAAACGATATGCTACCTCACCAACACGCTCCACGATCTCAAGGGTCCAACGAACCGAGGACCGAGCTTTCCTCGCCTTCCAAAACGAATCACCCCTCTAGTCGGTGATATCTTCAAGAACACCAAATCACCCACGGTGAATTCTAGAGGTCTTCTCGATGTGTCAGCCCAACTCTTCTGTCTGTCTTGTGCTGCCTTCATATGATTTCTGATAGTGTTAACCTTCTCAACTGTCTGCATCACCAAATCTGGTCCCAACAATTTTCGTTCACCGACATCATCCCAACAAATAGGTGAACGACATTTACGACCATACAAAGCTTCAAACGGAGCCATCTGGGTAGTTGCCTGAAAACTGTTGTTGTAAGAAAACTCCACCAAGTGTAGATGATCCTCCCACGAACCCTTGAAGTACAACATGCATGCTCTCAACATATCATCAAGAGTTTGGATCGTTCTCTCCGACTGACCATCAGTTTGAGGATGATAAGCTGTGCTAAACTTCAATCGAGTCCCCAAACTTTCCTGTAAACTCCTCCAGAAGTGTGATAAGAACCGAGTGTCCCGATCGGACACGATGCTCACCAGTACGCCATGCAATCTTACAATCTTCTGCATGTACCGCTCTGCCAAAGTCTCCGTTGATTGACCAACCTGGAAAGGAATAAAGTGAGCTGCCTTGGTCAATCGATCGACAATCACCCATACTGCATTGTTGCCATTTGGACTTCGCGGTAAAGCCGTCACGAAATCCATGGTTATATGTTCCCACTTCCACTGAGGAATCGGAAGTGGTTGCAACAAACTAGCAACCCTTTGGTGTTCAGCCTTGACTTGCTGACATACCAAGCACTTAGCCACGAAGCGAGCAATCTCCCGTTTCATGCCTTCCCACCAGAAATGCTGTCGAATATCTCGGTACATCTTTGTACCTCCTGGATGTATAGAATAAGCTGAACTGTGTGCCTCCTTCATAAGCTCTTCACGAACATCCCCCTTTGGCACACACAAACGGCTACCATACCTCAACGAACCATCTTCGTAGACCAGTAAATCTGTTCGTAGTCCAGCCTCAACCCGCTCTCGAAACTTCTGCAGTCTAGGATCCTGCGATTGTGCCGCTTTAATCTTCTCAACCAAGGACAACTGTACTTGCAACTGCATCAACTGTCCCGTAGAATGTGGTAGCACAACTTCCAAGTCAAATCTTCGAAAATCTGCAATGATCTCCCCCTGTGTAGTTAACACCTGAATTGCTGGTAACCGACTAAGCGCATCCGGCACAACATTAACCTTCTCCGGATGGTACTTAAGATCAAGATCGTAGTCAGCCATCAGCTCCAACCATCTACGCTGCCTCATGTTAAGCTCCTTCTGTGTAAACACATACTTCAAGCTCTTATGATCTGTAAAAACTTCGACTCTTTCCCCCAAAAGGTAGTGTCTCCAAATCTTCAAAGCGAAAATCACAGCCGCACGCTCCAAGTCATGAGTTGGATAATTCTTCTCATGGGTCTTCAACTGTCTCGATGCGTATGCTACAACCTTCCCATGCTGCATCCAAACACATCCCAATCCTTTCCCAGATGCGTCGCTATGAATCACTAGTCCTCCGGAATTGTCTGGTACGGTCAGGATAGGGGCGGTTATCAACTTCTGCTTCAACGTCTCAAAAGCCAACGCACACTTATCCGTCCATACAAAAGGTACCTCCTTGCGCGTAAGCTTGGTCAACGGTTCTGCCAAACGAGCGAAGTTCTCCACAAATCTCCTGTAGTATCCGGCTAATCCAAGGAAACTTCTTATCTCAGCTACATTCCTTGGAATAGGCCAATCTCGAACTGCTGCAATCTTTTCGGGATCGACGGCGATTCCATCGCCCGACACAACATGCCCCAGAAACTTCACTTCTTCCAGCTAGAATTCGCACTTACTCATCTTCGCGAATAACTTCTCTTGTCTCAGCGTCTGCAGTGCGATCCTTAAATGCTCAGCAGGCTCCTCCGGACTCTTCGAGTATACCAGAATATCGTCAATGAATACCACAATAAACTGGTCCAAGAATGGTGAAAAGATCCTGTTCATCAAATCCATGAATATTGTCGGCGCATTAGTCACTCCGAAGGGCATCACTAGATACTCGAAATGTCCATATCGAGTCCGAAACGCCGTCTTGCAAATGTCTTCTGCTCTCACTCGGACCTGATGATATCCTGATCGCAAATCCAGTTTCGAGAATACTCTCGCGCCACTAAGCTGCTCAAAAGTTCTCCAATGCGAGAGATCTGGTACTTGTTCTTAATAGTCACCCGGTTCAATTCTCGATAGTTGATGCACATCCTTCTCGTGCCATCCTTCTTCTTTATTAGAAGAACTGGAGCTCCCCAAGGTGAGTTGCTGCTTCGAATCCAACCCTTCTCGAGTAATTCACCAACTTGTTTCTTAACTTCTTCCAATTCCACTGGTGCCATCGGATAATAAGATTTTGATACTGGCGCTGCACCAGGAATAAGGTCAATCGCGAACTCCACATCTCGCTTCGGCGGTAAGCCCGATATATCTTCAAATACGTCCATAAAATCGCGAACAACTGCCGGCTCTTCATTACTATCAACTTCCATAGCTGCAAGAACACTGTTTGTCGGCCTAGCCCTAAACTCGACTGGCCCGACAGAACTGCTTCCTTACCGCAACCGCTGTCTACATTGTTGGCCACGAAAGGTCCAGCAAGACTACTGAGTCTCGTCCATTCTGCTGCATGCACGTCCACGGTTGCTCCATTCTGCCTTAGTCCGATGAACTTCTCTTCCATTTCCTCCGCGCAGTCCGCGGAAGGACTTCTCCAGTAAACTCTTAGAGAAATCCGCCCATTGCTTGGCCTGGGGCAAGCGGTTCTCCTCCACAAGCCACCACTCTCGGGCGTAATCCCCTAGTTGAATGCGCACTACATCAACTCCTTTGTCCCCTGGAATCTGTGCCGCAATCAGCAAATTCTCCGTGTCACTAGCCACTGCTCGGCTGGCAACGGCTCCTCCAGACCAGTGAAAGTAGACGGACCCAAAAGTCTGAAATCTGCTACAGTCCCTACTCGTTCGACTGGTCTAGTTCCATCATTGTTTACAGACTGCTGAACGATCTGCAAACCTTCCTGAAACGAATCTGCTATTGCTGGATCAGCTCAGTCTGTCTCTTTGATTTCCAGCATTCCTCTTATCACTCCAAGCATGGCGGCTTCGTTCACACGCCTCTGGTAAGTCTTCAACTTCTTACCTGTCATAATCCTGAACTCAAAACACCCAACATTAGCATGATGATAGATTCTGAATATGGATCAAGGCTAGAACTCCAAGATACTTAAATAGAGTACTGCATTGTAGCTATGCCGCGGTATCATAGCCGCAATTACTTAACTCCACCCAAGTCGCCCAAGTCCTAGGGATAACAAGAAATCAGGTTTCCGAGTCGACATGCAAAGTAAGTTTGCACGTCGTAAAAGATATAATCAGGAAGAATGTGATTCAAGAATGGTAAAACGGTCAATGTGGCTGGACATGTTTCCTAAACACGGGTATTCTGATTCGTGTATTGGGTACAATACCCAACTACAAAAGAATCAACCCGACTAACCTATGGCTCTGATACCAAAAGAACCATGTCACGCCCCGCTTCCCAGAGTACGCAAGATTGAGCACGTGACATAGCCAACCATGCTACCTGTGGGTAGGAAGTATCCATCCACAGTCACATTACGGCTGTAGAGATATCAAGAACAAGATAAACAAACTATCTAACACATGTCCAAATCCATAATAACCAGAGTCAATGATAAATAAGTGCGGAAGCAAATGATCCAATGCAATAATAGAAAGGTACGTCCCGTAATGCGGGATCACACCTGGAAATAAAATGCAATAAATGAACTAACCACTACAGAACTCACAAATCAGCCTGCTGGCTGAAGTACTCCTGCTCAGTCGTCGACAGTGGTAAAGAATCTGGGCCATGCAAAACCCAGACGTCAGCGCGTCATGTCAACCAATAATATAATATGAACACGGTAATAAGCAATGCAGGGATAAACATGAATAAAGCAGTAATATGAAACAACAGTGCAGGGCAATGTGCAGTGGGTAACTAAACTGTTCTAACAGGTTTTCTATTCTAAAGTCTTTGAAATCAATTGATGAATCGTCGATGTAACTCAATAGTATCCCGTGCGTGCCCGGGACCACGGTCAAGGTCCTCGGGGCTGAATCCGAGACGTGCCGCTAAGCAGTAATAGGTAGCAAGATGGGCGAGTGATGTCAGCATCACCACTCCGGGGCTGGCCAAGCCCGTAAGACTGATCAGAACAAGTATCGAACTGTTGAGTTACAAGTCGGTTTCACCTTTGATTTCCCCATACCCCCAAGTTATGTATGTCAGGTCAGGTATTCAGTAGTCAAGGACTAATGCCAACACAAAATCCGGTAAAAGTAGGTCTGTCTGGATAGACAGCAGGAATGGTCAGGTTTGTCGGCATTAGGCATGAGATCAGGTAACAGGTCAGGTAATGTATGAAGGTGTCATGTCATGTCAAGAGTGTACGGTACCATATCATGTCAAGTAGGAAGTGTAACAGGTCATGTCAGGAAGCACAAGATGTCATGTGGGTGCTCATAATCAAACTATCATAAACATGTGTATAAAATAAACAAGCATGAGTACTATTAGAACAATAAACTGGAACATGTAATATGATAGGCAAATAGATATAATTTCAAGGATATGGATGCACAGTTATTGATTAGGGTTACACTTATAGTTCCAATATTAATTAGGATGCAATTTATTAAACATGGAGTATTAATATCATACTATTATGTAGTAATGTGATCTATGGATGCAATTATATTTATCTTAAATGCGATGGATGCAAACGGGTATCCGAAGAGTTATAAAACTATAAAATGGTAGTGTGGGATGTACAACTAAGCAATATGTGATATAAATATTTATATAATAATATTAATATGGATAGCATATTCAAAGCGATTAGTAACTATAAAAGCTGTATTGATTAACCATGCACAAGAAGGTTCCGTTCAGAAATTCAGCGTCACCCTAATTTGTAAAATAGCTTAAAAATAACAAACGTTCTCCAAAAGAGACGTATCTTATACCAAAACAAAGATAATTCAATAAGGTTTTCAGTTTTATAAGTATAAGCATCTCAGGTTATCCCTACAAAAAGTTATGAATATTCAAAGTTGAAAGTTTGCTGCTAGAATTTCCCTGGACAGCAGTTTAAAGGCATTTTCATTTGCATTTTATGTTATTTAAACAATTTATTTTGCAAGTAAATATTTCATAGAGTTATAGTATTCTGAATTATCTTCGTAACGAACTAAAGAACGTATACTAATGATTTTTCTATGATTTATAATGAGTTTTATAAGATAAGGTGTACAGTAAATTTCAGATTTGTCATATCCGATTTTCAACGACATTTCATATGTAAACTATAAGATTTTCAAATGTATAACATTATAAAATGAAGATTATAAAAGTATATAGCATGTAGCAAGATTAACTTGCCTCGATGGGTCGCGAATCGGGAAAACGGAACGTTAACCGTCGGCGGGGAAAACTCGCGACGGCGCACGGTTCACGGAATGAACCCAAACGACGAACAAAGGAACCACACGGGTCGGGGTATCTCGCTGGAACGTCGAGAAACGTCACCGGCACGACGGAATTCCGGCAACAAAAGAACAGTTAAAAGAAATGAGAAACGAGACATGAAGCAAGAAGAGAAAAATGATAAAGAGAAGTACGAGAGAATATATGAGGGAGAGGGAGAGAGAGGAAAAAGTGGGGAGAGAGAGAGAGAAAGTGGGGCCCACGGGGTTAAAGGGGAGGTTGCGATTGGCTGAGAGAATAAATTAAGAAGGATATAAAAGATTGTAAAAATATTATATGGTTAACTTAAAGATTTAAAAGATAGGTAATGAACAGTAAGATATCAGGTTAGTTAGAAAAATATATGCGAAGGTTTTAATAATATTAAAATTTAGGATTTTGTCGCCAAATGAAACATTTCCAAATTGCGCCCGGGTTGGGTCCAAAAATTCGAAATTCAAATAATAGGATTTTAGGCGGGTTCCAAATTTTAAAATGAAATGTTTTATGATTAAAAACATACTCCCAAAACGGACACACGCACGTGCACGTAGCCATCCAAACTCGCCCGTTTCACTGAACGGGACGAGAACACAATGCACGGACGCTACCACGAGGCTAAGGGTGTCAAGTAGGCCAAGATGAATATTTTTAATTTTATTTTAGGTGCTAAAATTTGTTATATGCAGAAAGACTTAGCCAGATAAAATTTTACAGTAAGACCCAAATAAGCAAGATAAATGAAATGAGTAATATCTAATGCTCAACCAATAACAGAAATTAGTAGCATTGGGCTCGGGTGTTACAAAATTTGCAATGAGATTGCGTACCTTCTATGAGATAGTTGGATCCTGATACCCGCTGCGAGTAATTGTTACTCCTGGGAGAGTTTTACACATTACAATTAGCCGATCTAGTAGGTGTCTAGAAAGGTGTCAACGGGGTTAAGCCTCTAGGAAAATGAGGTTTACTTTAATTAGGTTCGTGCGAAAGCACGGGGGACCTCCTTCAAAGTACCGATACTGGCCTGGCTGAAAGATTGGCGAACTTGTAGCGTGTAATTAATCCCGGCTAGTCTTTCCTTTTAGGGTTTGAAGGAAGATTTGATAAAAACAGTGGGAGCCATCCTGATTAGATAAAATAATAACCAATCTGATCTTGCAAGAGCATACGCTGAGTGTTTTCTTCTCTCTCTCCAGGTAGTGACCATATCACGCCTTAATCAAGATAATAATACGGATGTATTGACCGAACCCGCTTGTTATACTGAGCTAGGGAACGTTGGTCCCGCTCCAACTTATAATTGTTATAAGACAGAGCAGGAAATTGGGGAATACCAGATTTCCCGTGCCGCCCAAACGAAGAAAGTGCATGTTGATGCATCATCTTTGGGTGTGTTCGTTACATAAAACTGTTTCTCAGTATCCTTTACGTCCTGAGTATGTGATACCGGATCAGGATCCCGCATGTGTAATCTGTTACATGGGCTACAGATAGGTAAAGAACTGAGAATGGGTGATAAGTTTCATGAGACAGAAAACGGTGCAAGTGTTGCAGCCAAGTCTGTTGGTCACTGTCACCATGTATGACCAGTACATTGATTCTGAACGAATGTTATTAGATACCGAACCTGATATACAAAATCATATCAGTCTCTTTATTAGTAAAGAAATGATAAAATTTTGTATTGTTGGATAATGTTTTGAACATTTCCTATATCAAAAGTTGATCGGTTCAGGCACGTTATCTAAAAGCATTGATGTTCTAAATCAAACTACAGTTCTTAGTATACGGAACACACACAAGAGGAAGAGTTCAGAAATGAACGGATCCTTCTTGAGGTATTGTAGACTAGGTCATATCAATGCGACCCGACTAGCTAAGTTGCACATAGATGCATATTTAAATCCGTTTGAATTTACATCTTGTGAAACTTGCCAGTCATGTCACAAAGATAAGATGACCATAGCTCCATTTACTGGAAACAGAGAAAGAGTTAATGAACCCTTGGGATAATACATGTTGATGTATGAAGGTCCCCTGTCTACACATGCCAAGACTGGTTCTTTATACTTCATTACATTCTCTGATGATCTCTCAAGATTCAGTCATATGTTCCTATTGAAACATAAGTCCGAACCTTTTAAGATATTCACAGAATATAAGTTAGAAGTAGAGAACCAAAATACGGGTAAAAGTATTATGTCCTATGATAAGTTCAGGGAGGAGAATACTTGTGCATGGAATTCTTGGACTATTCTAAAGGAGAATGAGATTCTCTCTCAGTGTTACTCCTCCGTATACACCACAGCACAACGGTGTATCGGGGCGGAGCAATCGCACCATATTGGATATGGTGTGCTCTATGATGAGTATTACTGAGTTACCTATTTCCTTTTGGGGGTTATGCACTTGAGAAGCTGCATACCTATTGAATTGGGTTCGAATCAAATCAGTGCCTACCACTCCATATGAGATATGGTATGGGTAGAACCCATCTCTTAAGTAAGTTAAGATTTGGGATTGTCCGGCCTATGTCAAAAGCAAAATCCGGAAAAGATCGAGGCAAGGTCAGTTCTGTAGAACTGGAAAGGTTCCAGCTATACAAACTGCAGCTGATGATTTGACAGAACCAAAGGATTCAATAGTCCCCGACGAACCTCAGCCTCTCCGCTGTCTGGTAGGGTTCCTCATCCGCCTGAGAGATACTTCGGTTTCTCGATGACAGTGGGAGCGAGGAATGCATCATGATATGATGACCCAACTAGTTTCGAGCAGGCCATCGAGAGTAGGGACTCTGTAAGAATGGCTGGATGCTTAGTGATCTGAGATGGAATCCATGTACACCAACAAAGTATGGACTTTGGCTGCTATATCTGAAGGGTTACATCCCTATCAGGAGCAAGTATATCTTGAGAAGATTACTTGGTGTAGATGGAAAAGTTGAGAATTTCAAAGCTAGACTTGTTAAAGGTTTTCATCGACCAGGCGTGGATAATAATGAAACCTTTTTCCAGTGGCTATGCTTAAGTCTATCCAGATCCTACTTGCCATGGCTACATTCCACGACTACGATATCTGGTGGTTGGGTGTCATGACTGCTTTTCTAAATGATGTTTTAGAAGAGAGCGTCTATAAGTACACAGCCAGAGGGCTTCGTAGACAGTGGGAGAAGCGGAAACGTGTGCAAGATGTTTTATGTGATAAAGCAGGCATCGCGGAGTTGGAACGTCTGTTTTGATGTGTTAGTCAAAGAGTTTGACATCATCAAAATGGTAGATGAACCTTGTATATACAAAAAGGTAGTAGGGAGTATGGTGGTGATCCTCGTAGAGTACGTGGATGACATACTCTTGATAGGGAAGTAGTTTCCTATACTACGCTCGGTCAATCTCCGCTTATCATAATGATTCTCCATATAGGATCAAAGTGATACCTACTAAATCCTGGGTTTTGGATCTATGAGATAGATCTAATTGAATATTAGGATACTCACTAGTTGTAATGGGATGGTATCAATTGATCCTGAGGAGAATCACTGGAAAGGTTCCAGGGTGATAAGGACGACTGAATGTCAGTCACAGGTATTGTCTTTACCCTCAGTAAAGGGACGGTATGTTGGAAGAGTTCCAAACTAGATACCGTAGCATACTAGATGATAAAGGTTGGATACATCGCTACTTAAGATGCTACCAAAGAGGCAGTCTAGGTGTATATTGGTTCATGAGATGAACTAGGTTCCTACCATTGTGTGACAATGGAAGTGTGGCTTTGGCCCAGGAACCCCGGTCCCATCAGTGACCCAGACGTATTGTGAGGCAGCATCACCTGATCATGGAGATAGTTGATCTCCAGGATGATCGAGGTCAGGAGAGTAGACTCAGAGGACAACACGGCGGATCCACTCACAAAGGCCTTTTCCCAGAAAGAGACTTTTATGGGATGGTTGAGTATGAGATACTGCAACCACTGCTACAGATGGCCCAAGTGCAAGTGGGAGATTGTTAGTTATATGTATGCCCTAGAGGCCATTACTGTACATAGGATGTATATTGTAGAGGATGCTGGGACATATATAGGGAGGACTTTCTTGCTCGACATAATAGTATGCTATCTGGTTGCTCTTTATCTTAACGTGTACACTGATTGTCTCTCTGTTACATGTTGGTAAAGACCTTAGGATGTGTACTTGACTACCTAGACTATGATGCGGATCATACTAGTGGGGACATGGTAGTCCATAAGTACATCCTTCAAGGTCTCTAGTCGTGAGTGTATCGAGACGGGGCATCGATATACCAGAGTAGACTAGCGTATACCTTCTCGACCCATATAGATGGGCGATGGATAATCCCATATCCATTGGTGTTTGACATCAGAGATGATATACGGGTGCTCAGTGGAGACTGGGTACACTGGACGGACTAGCCGAGAACTCCCAGATGGTATTATACCTTACGTCAGATGGCAGTTCTCTGGTGACACTGGTACAGGTTAGTCTGTAGACCCGAGATCGTCATAGAGTCTTGTGTGATTCCCACTGTGCTTTGATTTCCATCTTACCACGTCCAAGAGGGCATACAAAACGGTGGTTTTTGGGTACAGTCCCGAATCACATGGAGGCAATGAGCGATAGGAGGGGATTCGTCTCTCCCGGTATAGGGAGTTGATATTGTGCTGTGTTCGATTGGCTATAACCAGAAATCCCTGGCCAGGGTTGCTGAGATTTACTGGTAAGTGTTACCAGTAGTTTCTCGAACTGTTATAGACCTCATATCGACACGACTTATTGAGCTACTGGGGTGTGACGTTTACCACCCCTAGGCGAGATATGCGACATATCAGACGAACAGACCGGACTGTACGGTAAGTGTTACTAGTTGGATTCACAGGAGAGTGAGCGGGCTTGCTCGTTGATCTTCTGATCGCTCAATACCCGGGTGGCCGTTACGTTTAGCAGACCGCTTGCGGCTTGTGGGTGTTTGATATGATCATCACCTACTGCCGGCGTATTGACGAGTTTTTAGAGTCCTACACAGTGGTTTCCTGGCTCAAGCGAAACGAAATATGAGCGCATATGAGATATGTGCGGGACCGAGAATAATACCAGTATGTGATACTGTATTCTATTCTCGCGATCTGTATCATTGGACGGTTATATGAGATATAGCCGGGTTACCGAATCAAGTGTTGATTCGATACATTGATACACTTGATATTAGTCGGTTATATGCGATATGACCGGATCATTAAATCAAGTATTGATTTAATGATTTAATGTATAATTATATATTTGATATATCACTTTACATTAACTAGTATTGGTTCACTTAAGATTGATTTTCTCACTTGTACACAAGTTGTATATGTGATATATTTTTGTGCACTAGTTTGTATCATGTTTGATGATACATGCAAACTTGGGTGTGTATGCTTTAAACCATGTTTAGTTAATGGTTAGGGTTTTATTTTCTTTATTTATTTTGTAAAAACAAAAAGGTGGCTTTTTTCTTTCTTTGCTTTAAGCTTCATGAAGGTTCTTAGCATTTTTCAAAGTCTTAACCATTTTGTTTTTATTCTTAAACCTAACCATTACCTAAACTATGGTTTGCTCTCTACATGAGTTAAACTTACCCATGGTTGCATTATGATAAGTCTTCACTTGATTTATTATTTCAATAATTCTTTTTCTATTCTTTTCTTCTTCTTCTTCTTCTTGATGAAGAAGAAGAAAGCTTGCTTGAAAATTATCAAGTGATGAATCCAAGTGAGAAATCCAAATCCAAAGTGAACCCACTTTCTATTTTTTCATCCTCTACCACTTGCCATGTTGTATAGGGTGTTTTCTTCACAAGTTTCATAACCTAGTGAAGATGGAGCTTGAGTTAGAGTTGCCTCGACGTAGATCATCTTCGGCATCGAAGTCAACGACCTAGTCCGCCCATTTCTCCGATAAAATCGATGCTAGAGTCTGGGATGTTAGTTATATGTATGCCCTAGAGGCCATTACTGTACATAGGATGTATATTGTAGTGGATGCTGGGACATATATAGGGAGGACTTTCTTGCTCGACATGATAGTATGCAATTTGGTTACTCTTTATCTTAACGTGTATACAGATTGTCTCTCTGTTACATGTTGGTAAAGCCCTTAGGATGAGTACTTGACTACCTGGACTATGATGCGGATCATACTAGTGGGGACATGGTAGTCTATAAGTACATCCTTCAAGGTCCCTAGTCGTGGGTGTATCGAGACGGGGCATCGATATACCAGAGTAGACTAGCGTATACCTTCTCGACCCATATAGATGGGCGATGGATGATCCTATATCCATTGGTGTTTGACATCAGAGATAATATACGGGTGCTCAGTGGAGACTGGGTACACTAGACGGACTCGCCAAGAACTCCCAGATGGTATTATACCTTACGTCAGATGGCAGTTCTCTGGTGACACTGGTACAGGTTAGTCTGTAGACCCGAGATCGTCATAGAGTCTTGTGTAATTCCCACTGTGCTTTGATTTACACCTTACCACGTCCAAGAGGGCGTGCAAAACGGTGGTTTTTGGGTACAGTCCCGAATCACATGGAGGCAATGAGCGATAGGAGGGGATTCGTCTCTCCCGGTATAGGGAGTTGATGTTGTGCTATGTTTGATTGGCTGTAACCGGAAATCCCTGGCTAGGGTTGCTGAGATTTACAGGTAAGTGTTACCAGTAGTTTCTCGAACTGTTATAGACCTCATATCGACACGACTTATCGAGCTATTGGGGTCTGACATTTACCACCCCTAGGCGAGATATGCGACATATCAGATGATCAGACCGGACTGTACGGTAAGTGTTACTGGTTGGATTCAGAGGAGTGTGAGCGGGCTTGCTCGTCGATCTTCTGATCGCTCAATACCCGGGTGGCCGTTACGTTTAGCAGACCGCTTGCGGCTTGTGGGTGTTTGATATGATCATCACTTACTGCCGGCGTATTGACGAGTCTTTAGAGTCCTACACAGAGGTTTCCTGGCTCAAGCGAAACGAAATAGGAGCGCATATGAGATATGTGCGGGACCGAGAATAATGCGTGTATGTGATACCGTATTCTATTCTCGCGATGAATGTATCGATTGGTTGTATGCGATATAATCTAGTTATCGAATCAAAGATTGATTCGATAAGTCGATACATTGGATATTAGTCGGTCATATGCGATATGACCGAATCGTTAAATCAAGTGTTGATTTAATGATTTAATGTATAATTATATATTTGATATATTATTTTACATTAACTAGTATTTGTTCATTTAAGATGGATTTTCTCACTTGATGTGCACATTGTATATATGATATAGTTTTGTGCACTAGTTTGTATCATGTTTGATGATACATGCAAACTTGGGTGTGTATGATTAAACCATAGTTATGTTAATGGTTAGGGTTTTTATTTGTTTATTCATTTATTTATTTATCCATTTTAGAAAGAAATAAAATGGTGGCTAACTTTGGATTTTCTTTGAAGCTTCATGAAGCTTTGAAAAGTTTGACCATTTTGTTTCTTTCCTTAACCCTAACCATTCAACTAAACTATAGTTTATTCTCTACACTAAACCATGGTTGCTAAAATGATAAGAATCACTTTATTTTCTTTTTCCATAATTCTTATCATATTCTTTTTCTTCTTCTTCTTCAAGAAGAAGAAACTATTCTAGCTTCAATGGTGCCTTGAGAAAAAGAGTGAGAAATCCAATTCTAAAGTGAACCCACTTCCTATTTCTTCATCCTATACCACTTGCCATGTAGTATAGGGTGTTTTCTTCACAAGTTTCATGACTTGGTGAAGTTGGAGCTTGATCTTGAGTTGCCTCGACGTAGATCATCTTCGGCATCGAAGTCGACGACCTAGCCCGATCATTTCTTCGACGAAACCATCGCTAGAGTCCGGGATCCGATGATCGCAGCGGAGAGACATCATCATGGAGCTAAGGAAGTGGAGGACCGGATCTACAAAGGTTGTAGCTCCTTTCACTTTCTAGTAAAGTTGTTTACTTGTTGTAGTTTCGCCTAAACTCTAGTTAACGATCGCATTAGGGTTTCTCGGCACCGGAAAAATTTGAATTTGGCATGGTCGATGCCTTGTGGAACCTCTTGAGTGTGCCTAGGAACCCTACACGGGATTCTGATGATCGCAGCGGAGGGACGTCAACACGGAGCTAGAGAAGTGGAGGACCGGATCTACAAAGGTTGTATTTCCATTCACTTAGTAGCATAGTAGTTTGCTTGCATAGTTTCGCCTTTTCTCTGGTTATCGATCTAGTTTAGGGTTTCTCGGCACATGGGTAGTGCGGGTGGGTTTGATTCAATCAAGAAATGACGGGTTGAACTTGACTTACGGTGTATGGTTTGTTGACCTTGTCAAGGTCATAGATCGTTTGGGGCAAAATATTATCGGGAATTTCAAGTGTTGAAATTTGCAATGAGATTGCATTCCTTCTATGAGATAGTTGGATCCCGATACTCGCTGCGAGTAAGAGTTACTCCTGGGAGAGTTTTACACATTACAATTAGCCGATCAAGTAGGTGTCTAGAAAGGTGTTAACGAGGTTACGCCTCTGGGAAAACGAGGTTTACATTAATTAGGTTCGTGCGAAAGCACGGGGGACCTCCCTCAAAGTACCGACACTGGCCTGGCTGAAAGATTGGAGAACTTGTAGCGTGTAATTAATCCCGGCTAGTCTTTCCTTTTAGGGTTTGAAGGAAGATTTGATAAAAACAGTGGGAGCCATCCTGATTAGATAAAATAATAACCAATCTGATCTTGCAAGAGCGCACGCAGAGTGTTTTCTTCTCTCTCTCTCTCCAGGTAGCGACCATGTCACGCCTTAATCAAGATAATAATATGGATGTATTGACTGAACCCGCTTGTTATACCGAGCTGGGGAATGTTGGTCCCGCTCCAACTTATAATTGTTATAAGACAGAGCAGGAAATAGGGGATTACCAGAATTCCCGTGCCGCCCAAACGAAGAGAGTGCATGCTGATGCATCATCTTCGGGTGTGTTTATTACAAAGAACTGTTTCTCAGTATTCTCTACGTCCTGGGTATTAGATGCCGGATCAGGATCCCAGATATGTAATCTGTTACATAGGGCTACAAAAAGGTAGAGAACTGAGAACGGGTGATAAGTTTCATGAGGCAGAAAACGGGGCAAGTGTTGCAGCCAAGTTTGTTGGTCACTGTCACCCTGTGTTACCAGTACATTGATTCTGAAAGAATGTTATTAGATACCGAACCTGATATACAAAATCATATCAGTCTCTTTATTAGTAAAGAAATGATAAAATTTTGTATTGTTGGATAATGTTTTGAACATTTCCTATATCAAAAGTTGATCGGTTCAGGCACGTTATCTAAAAGCATTGATGTTCTAAATCAAACTACAGTTCTTAGTATACGGAACACACACAAGAGGAAGAGTTCAGAAATGAACGGATCCTTCTTGAGGTATTGTAGATTAGGTCAGATCAATGTGACCCGACTAGCTAAAGTTACATTTAGATGCATATTTAAATCAGTTTGAATTTACATCTTATGAAACTTGCCAGTCATGTCACAAAGATAAGATGACCATAGCTCTGTTTACTGAAAACAGAGAAAGAGTTAGTGAACTCTTGGGATTAATACATGTTGATGTATGTAAGGTCCCCTGTCTACACATGCCAAGACTGGTTCTTTGTACTTCATTACATTCTCTGATGATCTCTCAAGATTCAGACATATGTTCCTATTGAAACATAAGTCCGAATCTTTTGAGATATTCACAGAATATAAGTTAGAAATAGAGAACCAAAACGGGTATAACTATTATGTTCTTTGATGTGATCAAGGAGAAGAATACTTGAGCACGGAATTCTTAGACTATTCTAAAGGAGAATGAGATTCTCTCTCAGCATTACTCCTCCGTATACACCATAGCACGATGGTATATCGGAGCGGAGCAATCACACCCTATATGATAAGGTGTGCTCTATGATGAGTACTACTGAGTTATCTATTTCCTTTAGGGAGTTATGCACTTGAGAAGCTGCATACCTATTGAATAGGGTTCCAATCAAATCAGTTGCCTACCGCTTCATATGTGATATGGAAAGGGAAGAGCCCATATCTTAAGTTGGTTAAGATTTGGGGTTGTCCGGGCTATGTCTAAAAGCATAATCCGGACAAGCTCGAGGCAAGGTCTGTTATGTACAACTGGAAAGGTTCCAGCTATACAAATTACAGCTGATGATTTGGAAGAACCAAAGGATTCAATAGTTTCCAATGAACCTCAGCCTCTCCGCCGATCTAGTAGGGTTCCTCACCCACCTGAGAGATACTTTGGTTTCTCTATGACAGTGGGAGCGAGGATTGCATCATGAGATGATGAACCAACTAGTTTCGAGCTGGCCATCAGGAGTGGGACTCTGTAAGAATGGCTGGATGCTTATCGATCTGAGATGGAATCATTATACACCAACAAAGTATGGACTTTGGTTGCTTTATCTGAAGGGTTAAATCCCCATCAGGAGCAAGTATATCTTGAGAAGATTACTTGGTGTACATGGAAAAGTTAAGACTTTCAAAGCCATGCTTAAGTCCATCCAGATCCTACTTGCCACGGCTACATACCATGACTATGATATCTGGCGGTTGGGTGTCATGACTGCTTTTCTAAATGATGTTTTAGAAGAGAACGTCTATAAGTACACAGCCATAGGGCTTCGTAAATAGTGGGAGCAGCGGAAACGTGTGCAAGATGTTTTATGTGATGAAGCAGGCATCGCGGAGTTGGAACATCTGTTTTGATGAGTTAGTCAAATAGTTTGACATCATCAAAATGGTAGATGAACCTTGTATATACAAAAAGGTAGTAGGGAGTATGGTAGTGATCCTCGTAGAGTACGTGGATGACATACTCTTGATAGGGAAGGAGTTTCCTATGCTACGCTCGGTCAATCTCCGCTTATCACGATGATTCTCCATATAGGATCAAAGTGATACCTACTAAATCCTGGGTTTTGGATCTATGAGATAGATCTAATTGGATGTTAGGATTCTCACTAGATATAGTGAGATGGTATCAATTGATCCTGGGGAGAATCACTGGAAATGTTCCAGGGTGATAAGGACGACTGAATGTCAGTCGCAGGCATTGTCTTTACGCTCAGTAAAGGGACGGTATGTTGGAAGAGTTCCAAGTTAGATACCATGGAAAACTAGACGATAAAGGCTGGATACATCTCTACTTAAGATGCTACCAAAAGAGGCAGTCTGGATGTATAGTGGTTCATGAGATGAACTTCGTTCCTACCATTGTGTGACAATGGAGTTGTAGCTTATGCCAAGGAATGCCCGTCCCATCAGTGATAATTCTTAGGCAGTGTCACCTGATCATGGAGATGGTTGATCTCCAGGGTGATCGAGCTTAGGAGAGTAGACTCAGAGGACAACACGGCTGATCCACTCACAAAGGCTTTTTCCCAGAGAGAGACTTATATGGGATGGTTGAGTATGTGATACTGCAACCACTGCTACAGATGGCCCTAGTGCAAGTGGGAGATTGTTAGTTATATGTATGCCCTAGAGGCCATTACTGTACATAGGATGTATATTGTAGTGGATGCTGGGACATATATAGGGAGGACTTTCTTGCTCGACATGATAGTATGCTATCTGGTTACTCTTTACCTTAACGTGTATACTGATTGTCTCTCTGTTACATGTTGGTAAATCCCTTAGGATGAGTACTTGACTACCTGGACTATGATGCGGATCATACTAGTGGGGACATGGTAGTCTATAAGTACATCCTTCAAGGTCTCTAGTCGTGGGTGTATTGAGACGGGGCATCGATATACCAGAGTAGACTAGCGTATACCTTCTCTACCCATATAGATGGGCGATGGATGATCCCATATCCATTGGTGTTTGACATCAGAGATGATATACGGGTGCTCAGTGGAGACTGGGTATACTGGACGGACTCGCCGAGAACTCCCAGATGGTATTATACCTTACGTCAGATGGCAGTTCTCTGGTGACACTGGTACAGGTTAGTCTGTAGACCCGAGATCGTCATAGAGTCTTGTGTGATTCCCACTGTGCTTTGATTTCCACCTTACCACGTCCAAGAGGGCATGCATAACGGTGGTTTTTGGGTACAGTCCCGAATCACATGGAGGCAATGAGCGATAGGAGGGGATTCGTCTCTCCCGGTATAGGGAGTTGATGTTGTGCTGTGTTCGATTAGCTGTAACCGGAAATCCCTGGCCAGGGTTGCTGAGATTTACTAGTAAGTGTTACCAGTAGTTTCTCGAACTGTTATAGACCTCATATCGACACGACTTATCGAGCTATTGGGGTCTGACGTTTACCACCCCTAGGCGAGATATGCAACATATCAGACGATCAGACCGGACTGTACGGTAAGTGTTACTGGTTGGATTCAGAGGAGTGTGAGCGGGCTTGCTCGTCGATCTTCTGATCGCTCAATACCCGGGTGGCCGTTACATTTAGCAGACCGCTTGCGGCTTGTGGGTGTTTGATATGATCATCACTTGCTGCCGGCGTATTGACGAGTCTTTAGAGTCCTACACAAAGGTTTCCTGGCTCAAGCGAAACGAAATAGGAGCGCATATGAGATATGTGCGGGACCGAGAATAATGCGTGTATGTGATACCGTATTCTATTCTCGCGATGAATGTATCGATTGGTTGTATGCGATATAATCTAGTTATCGAATCAAAGATTGATTCGATAAGTCGATACATTGGATATTAGTCGGTCATATGCGATATGACCGGATCGTTAAATCAAGTGTTGATTTAATGATTTAATGTATAATTATATATTTGATATATTACTTTACATTAACTAGTATTTGTTCACTTAAGATGGATTTTCTCACTTGATGTGCACATTGTATATATGATATAGTTTTGTGCACTAGTTTGTATCATGTTTGATGATACATGCAAACTTGGGTGTGTATGATTAAACCATAGTTATGTTAATGGTTAGGGTTTTTATTTGTTTATTCATTTATTTATTTATCCATTTTAGAAAGAAATAAAATGGTGGCTAACTTTGGATTTTCTTTGAAGCTTCATGAAGCTTTGAAAAGTTTGACCATTTTGTTTCTTTCCTTAACCCTAACTATTCAACTAAACTATAGTTTATTCTCTACACTAAACCATGGTTGCTAAAATGATAAGAATCACTTTATTTTCTTTTTCCATAATTCTTATCATATTCTTTTTCTTCTTCTTCTTCTTCTTCTTCAAGAAGAAGAAACCATTCTAGTTTCAATGGTGCCTTGAGAAAAAGAGTGAGAAATCCAATTCTAAAGTGAACCCACTTCCTATTTTTTCATCCTCTACCACTTGCCATGTAGTATAGGGTGTTTTCTTCACAAGTTTCATGACTTGGTAAAGTTGGAGCTTGATCTTGAGTTGCCTCGACGTAGATCATCTTCGGCATCGAAGTCGACGACCTAGCCCGATCATTTCTTCGACGAAACCATCGCTAGAGTCCGGGATCCGATGATCGCAGCGGAGAGACATCATCATGGAGCTAAGGAAGTGGAGGACCGGATCTACAAAGGTTGTAGCTCCTTTCACTTTCTAGTAAAGTTGTTTACTTGTTGTAGTTTCGCCTAAACTCTAGTTAACGATCGCATTAGGGTTTCTCGGCACCGAAAAAATTTGAATTTGGCATGGTCGATGCCTTGTGGAGCCTCTTGAGTGTGCCTAGGAACCCTACACGGGATTCTGATGATCGCAGCGGAGGGACGTCAACACGGAGCTAGAGAAGTGGAGGACCGGATCTACAAAGGTTGTATTTCCATTCACTTAGTAGCATAGTAGTTTGCTTGCATAGTTTCGCCTTTTATCTAGTTATCGATCTAGTTTAGAGTTTCTCGGCACATGGAAAAATTTGAATTTGGCATGGTATATGCCTTGTGGAACCTCTTGAGTGTGCCTAGGAACCCTACACGTGACCCCTGGTCAAGTGTACGCACGTGACCCCTGGAACGGGCTCCCTTCTGCGCTCTGTTCTTTGCCGCTGCTTAGCCATCACGTGCCAACACGTGACCACGGTCACGTGCCAACACGTGACCACGGTCACGTGCCAACACGTGACCACGGTCACGTGCCAACACGTGACCACGGTCACGTGCCAACACGTGACCACGGTCACGTGCCAACACGTGACCACCGGTCACGTGCGAACACGTGACTCTGGAGCTTTTTCCTTGATTTAATCATGGAACGAATGTGCCTTGTACCGCCGCTTTTAAATGTCACATGCCAACACGTGACCGCTGGTCACGTGCTAGCACGTGATGCCTCCTCCGTAGGTTTTCCTGATTTTAAATCAGGAAACAAATGCCCCCACAACGTTGTTCTCATATGTCTGCACATGAGTGCAATGCTGTCACTTTTGTGACCATCGGATCTGCCTTGGGGGTAGGGTAGATGAAACGTTTTCCCTCCCATCCTATAAATGCTTATGTCCCTTCAGAAGAGCCTCCACTTTGCTCATCTTCCTCCTTGCAAACTTTTTTCTGAGAATTTAATTCTCTTCTTCCAGAGCTTAGTTCTCTGTCTCAAACATTTTCCAGAGTTTTAACTCTGTTAAAGGATCCCTTTTCCTCAGGTAATGATGTTGAATCGATCGAAAAACTCTCTGGATTTTAAATCCACATTAGGGGTTTTACCTCTTTTAATATGAACCCATTTTTTCAAATTCATCAACGAAAATAGAGAACCATTTAATCTTCGAACAATGGACCTCCTAAGGTTCACTCGATGCTTTTAGGGAGATGATGAGATCCGTTGCCTCTTTTTAAGGAATTTAATTCTGTTTGAAGAAAATGCTTCCGGGAATTTAATTCCCTTCTCTTAATAAGGAATTCAATTCCTATGAAGAAGTCAGTTTCTTCATATGGAGGCTTCTTAGGGTCTCTTTGCCCTGGGTCCTCTCTCACGACCGAGAGGAAGAAGTTTGTAATGAATTCTCTTGATTGTCATTTCAGGTATCATGGATGCCCACTTTTATAATCTTGACGAAATCATTTCTTACGGGTACATTCGTGCACTGGGTCGCAGCCAGAACCAGGAGTTTACCAATGCTCAGTGCACTGAGATCATGAGCCGCTTCGACGAGTACAACCATCGGTTACTCCCTCGTCGCTCTTCTCTTCTGAGACTCATCATGCTGGCGATCTGGGAGGCGCTCCCTCTTTTTTGCACCGGCGTGCCGCTTGGAGCATTGGACACTGCCGAGGATAAGGTGCATTCGGTGTACCTGATGAGCTTGATCTCAAAAAGGAGGCGAGATCATCTCATTGACCTCCTGCACCAGGCTTTTCAGCAGTCAGCCATACTTGCCGCCTATCGGAGGGTGGAGGACATTCGTGAGGACCCCGACGCTTGCGACCGCGAGAGAAAGCATACCAGGATGGTTCGAGATGCCTGGAAGATCTTGGACAAAGCTACATTTGAGTTTCTCAATCCATGCCCCGCGTCCGAGGTCTTACAGTTGTAAACGTTTCCTTTTTATTTTGTATGAACCTTTTAAAGCATGAATGATAAATCTTATTATGTCCTCATGTGTTTGCACACCCTTTTTTTTGTGGGATTTTTTCATATATTCATCAGCATTTTTTTTATTGTTGCTACCGATGTGTTTAGCTTACAGGGAATTATTTCATTTTCTAGTACACACCAAGCATGTTGCTCACGTGCTCCACACGTGAGGGGACTTTTATGGGGCTATTCAATTTTTTATGCCATATTTCTATGCATGGCATTAGATGCAGACAAGGTGCCTTGGAAATCGCTCCTTTTCCTGATTTCCAATGTCTCCCCTTTTCTAGGCCTTGGAATGGGTTTCACCATGCAATCTTTTTCGCGCGCAGCATTTAATGCTCCCCTTTATAGTCTTGAGGCCATAGTCTATTTTCTCTTCACAGAGAAATCTATTCTCACTTTGGTGTGATTTACCTTGAGAGACCGCTGAGTGCCATGGCCTGCAACCGCCCTCATGCTCGTCGACAGCCCTGGGAGGTGCCTATCGAGGAGATGATCCCGCGTTTTGCTGCACGATTGGTAGATCCTCTCCTTACCGATGATGAATGCAACTCAGCGGTGTATGAACTCTTGATCCGTAGGGGGTCCCCCCTCCCGATGGGCTCCCTCTGGCTCAGGATGATTCTTGCTGCTGTGCTTGCCGACATCCCCCCTCACCCGGCGGAGATGACCCTGGCGATGCTTGACGAGGCTGAGGAAAAGCTCAAGGGCTGTCACGAAGCGTGCCTGATTACTCAGGCTTTGAAAGATTGTTCAGTTCACCTGCTGAGCCAGATAAGAGCCCGGCGAGCTATTATGTCTGCTTTCGCAGACGAACACGGCGCCAATCGATGGGGGGCGACGCCTCGCGAGAACCGTCGCTTTGACGTGTTGGAGAAAGCAGAGAGAGAGATGGAGAATTTTGTTCTTTGTTTTGTTAACCCTTGTGCTACTGATCCCGTGTTTGGTGACCTTTTCCCGTTAGCGTAGTATATTCAAATTAGTCTTTTTTGCATGCTTTATGTTGAACTTCCATGTGTGCTTGGTACTCGTATGTATGTTTTTGCTTGCATAAATGAACTTTGTGTTCTTCTTATGAGAACTTTCTTTAATCACCAACACTATCATCATGTCGCATGCACATCAGAGCTTCGAATATTATTTCTTTTTCGAATGTTCATATAATTGCGAACGCATGCTTGATAGGATAAACGTCGGAAATTTTCTTGTTGCTTTCCATACCCGATGATGTGCACATGTCTGAGATCGACTATGGCCATCAACCGGGATTGTTTATACAGTCTCGAGCGTACCTATCCTGTTTCAGAAGCTACGGCTGTGAAAGCGGGCTTGCGTGATCTGATAGAGCGATGTATAGCGAACATGGCCTCATGCGAGAAGGGGCTTGGCCGCAAATTCTCGGAAAGGGAGCTGGCCTCCAAGGCATTGATCGAGCTTCAAACCAGCCTTACAGCCAAGGCCAATAAAGCGTATGAACTCTGGCGAGTGCTTCGAGAGTCTGTCAAAGAGGTGGTGGCTCTTGATAAAGCTGCCGTGTTCACTCGCAAAAGGGCCGAGGCTCACAAGACCACTGAGAAAGAACTCGAAGGCCGGCTCGCCTCGTATCAGGTCCAGCAAGCTCAGGCGGAGGCTTGTCTTCTGGCGATCCTGAATCATGAAGCCGTGACTCAGCAAAAGAAGGATGAGCTAGTAAAATTGCTAAATCGCCCGCCGGCTTGAAGACTTGTATCTTTTCCTTTCTTTCTTGTACATACTCCTGGATGAGAGTATTTTCTTTTTGTTCTTTCATGAATTGTACTTTGTATCCATTTTGGTTATGAATAAAAGACATATTTTTCTTCTCAACGGTGTGTCTCTTTTTATTGAACGTGTTTTGCGGACGATTTATCTTGGTCTCCTTGCAGGGTAGCGATGGCTTAGGATTCAGGGTTAAGATCTGCCTCCTAAGACTTTTGATCTTTATGAGCCGTGAGGGTCTCATAAAGAGTTTTTCTCCCTACAGGTCGAAAGGATCCCGTAGGTGTAAGTTCTTCTTAAGAATCGTGAGGATTCTTAAGCGGATCTTCCCGTGAGAGTCGTAAGGATCTCACAAGAGGGTTTTCTTCCCTACAGGTCGTGAGGACCTGCAAGTGCCGGGTGCGGATGCCCTTATCCGTGTTTCACGGGGTCAGGGGTTGCTTTGGGATGTTTTTCAAGGTATCGTAGTTTAAAGACATCGCGGTCAAGGTTAAGGACCTCATAGTCCGTGGATTTAAGGACTCCACAGTCCATGGTTAGTTTTAAGACATCACGGTCAAGGTTAAGGACATCATAGTCCATGGATTTAAGGACTCCACAGTCCGATGTTAGTTTTAAGACATCCCGATCAAGGTTAAGGACATCATAGTCTATGGGTTTAAGGACTCCACAGTCCAATGTTAGTTTTAAGACATCACGGTCAAGGTTAAGGACTTTGTAGTCCGTGGATTTAAGGACTCCACAGTCCGATATTAGTTTTAAGACATCCCGGTCAAGATTAAGGACATCATAGTCCGTGGATTTAGGGACTCCACAGTCCGATGTTAGTTTTAAGACATCACGGTCAAGGTTAAGGACTTCATAGTCCGTGGATTTAAGGACTCCACAGTCCAACGTGTGGTTGCCGGGACCCATCACCTCTTTGAAGACGTTGAGGAATTACAACGACGAATATCAAAAGAGTGAAGAGACGTACACTCGAACCAAGGTAAAATCAGTCTAGAATCATGGTGGTTGATTGTTAGTTTTAAGACATTACGGTCGAGGTTAAGGACATCATAGTCCGTGGATTTAAGGACTCCACAGTCCAATTCTTGCTCTGGATGCTTCACACGGGTTCACTGCCGTGTTCAGCGAGGACCAGGCTCCGCTCTGGGCGTTTTCCGCGGGGTCAAAGAGTGACGTTATCCGTGTTCCACGTGACCAGGAATTTTGCACTAGATGCTTCACACGGGTTCACTGCCGTGTTCAGCGAGGACTAGGCTCCGCTCTGGATGCTTCACACTGGTTCACTGCCGTGCTCTACGAGGACCAGGATCCGCTCTGGACGTTTTCCACGGGGTCAAAGAGTGACATTATCCGCATTCCGCGTGACCAGGAATTTTGCACTAGATGCTTCACACGGGTTCACTGCCGTGTTCGGCGAGGACTAGGCCCCGTTTTGGATGCTTCACACGGGTTCACTGCCGTGCTCTGCGAGGACCAGGATCCGCTCTGGACGTTTTCCACGGGGTCAAAGAGTGACATTATCCGCGTTCCACGTGACCAGGAATTTTGCACTGGATGCTTCACACGGGTTCACTGCCGTATTCGGCGAGGACTAGGCTCCGCTCTGGATGCTTCACACGGGTTCACTGCCGTGCTCTGCGAGGACCAGGATCCGCTCTGGACGTTTTCCACGGGGTCAAAGAGTGACATTATCCGCGTTCCACGTAACCATTAATTTTGCACTAGATACTTCACACGGGTTCACTGCCGTGCTCGGTGAGGACTAGGCTCCGCTCTGGATGCTTCACACGGGTTCACTGCCGTGCTCTGCGAGGACCAGGATCCGCTCTGGATGTTTTCCATGGGGTCAAAGAGTGACGTTATCCGTGTTCCACGTAACCAGGAATTTTGCACTAGATGCTTCACACGGGTTCACTGCCGTACTCGGCGAGGACTAGGCTCCGCTCTGGATGCTTCACACGGGTTCACTGCCGTGCTCTGCGAGGACCAGGATCCGCTCTGGACGTTTTTCACGGGGTCAAAGAGTGACATTATCCACGTTCCATGTGACCAGGAATTTTGCACTAGATGCTTCACACGGATTCACTGCCGTGTTTGGCGAGGACTAGGCTCCGCTCTGGATGTTTCACACGGGTTCACTGCCGTGCTCTGCGAGGACCAGGATCCGCTCTGGACGTTTTCCACGGGGTCAAAGAGTGACGTTATCCGCGTTCCACGTAACCAGGAATTTTGCATTAGATGCTTCACACGGGTTCACTGCCGTGCTCGGCGAGGACTAGGCTCCGCTCTGGATGCTTCACACGGGTTCACTGCCGTGCTCTGCGAGGACCAGGCTCCGCTCTGAACGTTTTCCATGGGGTCAAAGAGTGACATTATCCGCGTTCCACGTGACCAGGAATTTTGCACTAGATGCTTCACACGGGTTCACTGCCCTGTTTGGCGAGGACTAGGCTCCGCTCTGGATGCTTTACACGGGTTCACTGCCGTGCTCTGGGAGGAATAGGATCCGCTCTGGACGTTTTCCACGGGATCAAAGAGTGACATTATCCGCGTTCCGCGTAACCAGGAATTTTGCTGATTATATCCACATTTCACGGAATGGAGGTTTGACTCTTGGTGATATGTATATCGCCGAGCCATGGAACTAGGGGTTGCCGCTGTTCCATTTCGCTTGATGTTGTGTCCGTTGTGACGAGACGAATGTTGAGATGATCTCTAGGTTATTTATGGCCCTTCGAGATTTGGCTTCTTCTTTTGATGAAACCTGGGGAGGAGGAAAGGAGTGTGATCCCTTCTTTGTTTGCGCCCCTGGATTGTATACAGGGATTGAGGTAATATCACCTGTAGGGCATAAATTTCGTTTTTATTTTATTTCTTTTTCCACGATGCTCTATCATTTCAGCTTTTATATCGCGAAAGTCGCGATCGCCCCATCATTTCGGCTATTTTTCGCGGTGCCCAATCATTTCGGCTATTTATTTTATTTTCTACTCGCTGCTTTTTATTGTGAGTTGCCCAATCATTTCGGCTATTTATTTTATTTTCTACTCACTGCTTTTTATTGCGAGTTGCCCAATCATTTCGGCTATTTTTCATGCATACATTTTTACTTGCTGATTTTGTTTGCAAGTTGCCCCATCATTTCGGTTATTTCGTATGCATGTGTGGCTCGCTGGCTTTTCGCTGCAAGCTTGGATTTAGACACCGATTCGGCATCAGCACCGCTACAACTGGGATGCTGCCAGGAGCGAATCATTATATGCCTCTGTCGATGTCGAACAAAGGTGGCTTAGCGAACAGGGTTAGGGTCCTCTCGACTAAGGCTTTTAATCTCATGAGCCGTAAGGGTCTCACAAAGGTATTTCTCCCTACAAGTCGTGAGGATCTTGTAGGTGTATTTTCTCCTTAGGAATCGTGAGGATTCCTAAGTGTATGTTCCTCTGTAAGTCGTAAGGATCCTACAAGAGGGTTTTCTCCTCATAAGTCGAGAGGACTTACAAGGGTTGCTCACCATATGGACATATCCCTAGTCACGGGTGGGACTTTGCTGGGGAAATGTTTATTCGCGCCCGTGGATTGTATACAAGGGTCAGTATGAGCCGCTTGTAGGGCATTGTCGAAGGTTGTAGGGTTTTTTCTTAAGAACAGGTTCAGGCTTCTGTAACTTAAGACTTTCAAGTCTTATGAGCCGTGAGGGTCCCATAAGAGAGTTCTCCTTACGAGACGTGAGGATCTCGCAAGTGTAATTTCTCCTTAGGAATCGTGAGGACTCCTAAATGTATTGTTCCCTTGTGAGTTGTAAGGATCTCACGCTGGTGGTTTCTCCTTACAAGGTCGTGAGGACCTTGCAAGTGTCCTTTAACGAGGGTGCGCCCTTTCGGGTTTTCACAAACACTCGCCGGTAGCCGTGCTGTTTTTACTCACGGAGCCCTTTCGGGTTTTCATCCGTGCCCATTTCGCTTATGGACATATCGTCTTTAATTTTTATTTATTATCTTTTTTTAATATTTTTTTTATTCATCTTGTCAGCCTAAAGATGCTGCGGTAGTAGTTTAAGAACGTCTCGGTCCGTTGTTAGTTTAAGGACGTTTCGGTCCGCCATTAGTTTAAGGACGTTTCTGTCCGTTGTTAGTTTAAGGACGTTCCGGTCCGCCATTAGTTTAAGGACGTTTCGGTCCGCCATTAGTTTAAGGACGTTTCGGTCCGTCGAGAAGAGGGCCGGCTACTACTTATAGGGCTTGAGCTTAGGAAGATAGCGAGCGGACATAGTCATCTTCATCTATCATTGACCTAGGCTGTGGCTCATTAAGCGTAGTATTTCTTTAGGAAGCGTCCGTTTATTGGCCTGAAAGGCCTTTCACCGTGCATATCCATGAGTAGATAGGCTACACCCTGGTAGACCTTGTCTATGATGTACGGGCCTTCATAGTTCGGCTCGAATTTTCCTCGCTTGGCGCGATTGGGGATCATAGGCCTTTTGACCACTAGCAAGAGTTCGCCTTGGGGGAATGTCCTCGGCCTGGTCAATCTTTCATACGAGCGCGTCATTTTCGCTTTGTAAGCCTCCAGATTTTGTTGTGCTATGAGCCGTGTTTCATCCGGGGCATCAAGCTCTTCTAGCCGATGGTGAGCATTTTCTTCGTTCGTCAACTCGTGGTGGACTGCCACTCGTAGAGAAGGTAGCTCTATCTCGAGGGGGAGTACTGCTTCCGTTCCGAATACCAATGCGTATGGTGTTGTGTTCGTTGCCGTCTTGAACGTAGTTCGATACGCCCAAAGAGCCTCTTGCAGTCTCTCGTGCCAGTCCTTCTTATTTCGGGACACCGTCTTTTTCATGATCTTTGTCAAAGTCTTATTGAAGGCCTCAGCTAGACCGTTAGCTCGCGGATATAAACCGAGGAATATCTCCAGTCTATATTATGCTGCTGTGCGAAGTGACTGATCTTGTGGCTTCTGTAAGCTGGCCCGTTATAGGAGATGATCCGTCTAGGCGTTCCAAACCGATATATGACGTGCGTCTTGAAGAAATGGAGGATATTCTCCGTCTTCACTTCCCTCAACGGTACTGCCTCTGCCCATTTGGAGAAGTAATCAGTCGTTGCCAGGATGAAACGATGTCCTCTCGACGATGCTGGTTCGATGGGGCCGACTATGTCAGTTCCCCACATCTCGAACGGCCAGCTAGCCACCGTTGGATGTAGTGGATTTAGATGCTGATGGATAAAGTCCCCATAGATTTGGCATGAGTGGCACTGCTTCGCATATTTGAGGCAATCCTGAATCATCGTGGGCCAGTAGTTGCCCATCCGTTTGATCTTCAACTTCATCTTCGGGCCTGCTTGGTGAGAACCACAGAGTCCATCATAAACTTCCTAAATGACTCTTTTCGCTTCGTCAGGTCCTAGGCATCTCAACCACAGAGAATCAAACGACCTCTTGTACAGAGTATTATTGACGAAGGCGAAAGATAGAGCTCGTTTCATAAGCTGATGTCTTGAGGACGCATCTTCGGGCGTTCGACGGTATTTGTAGTCTATAAAGACTTCTCTCCAATCCTCAGCCTTCTCACGGTCCTTTATTTGTAGGGTCGTCCGTTCAGTCGCTCCCTTTTCTTCGGATGATCCCAGAGGTATTTCTGCTGGGGCAAGCACCCGACGGCTTTGTACCACGATTCTAACGTCATCGAGGTTCTCATCAGCCAGTTCCTTAGCGAGCTTGGCCAACGCGTCTGCTTTGCTGTTTTCCGCGCGCGGTATGCTTTCCAAAGTATAGGAGGGAATTTGGGTCAACAGCTGTTGCACTTTTTCGCCATACTTCACCAACTCTGGCTTGCACGTCTGGTAGTCGCCGTTTACTTGACTAACGACCAGCTGGGAGTCTCCGTATATGAGGAGGTTTTCAATTCCCATGTCGATGGCGATCTCGAGGCCTGCTATCAAAGCTTCGTATTCGGCTTCATTGTTTGTCCTCGGCTCTGTTAGGGAGAAAGAAAAGCGCATTATCCCTCCTTGTGGAGTTACAAAGATGAGTCCTACCCCCGATTTGATTATAGGGGTACTTTGTTTGCGCCTCTTCACGGAAGATGCTCCATCGAAATAGAGCTCCCATCGGGTATCACCACCATCAATTGCGTCAAACGCATGTTCGTCTGGGAGATCGCAATTCAGAGGAGAACCGGCAGGTACTGGGTGCTTAGCAAGGAAGTCGGCAGTGGCCTGGCCTTTCACTGCCTTAAGAGGCTGATAGATTATTGAAAACTCCATCAAGAGCAGGGCCCATTTAGCGAGTCTCCCTGTCAATATGGCCTTTGACATTAGATATTTGAGGGGGTCCACCTTTGAAATAAGACGGACTTCATGTGCCAATGCGTAGTGCCTGAGCTTTGTTATCGCAAAGATCAACGCCAGGCAGTACTTTTTAATGGGAGAGTAATTGCTTTCTGCCCCCAGAAGAACTCGGCTTAAATAGTAGAGCGCTCTCTCCTTCCCTTGGTCGTTCTCTTATGCCCATAATGCGCCTAAGGCTCCCTCAAGGGCTGTTGTATAAAGAATAATGGGCTTTCCCTTGACTGGAGCAGCTAACACCGGCGGGTTCTGCAGGTACTGCTTGATCTCATCTAGCGCGTTCTGGCATTTTTGGTCCCAGACGAACGGGGTTCCTTTCTTCATCAGGTGGCTGTAAGGACGGCACTTGCCTGACAGGTTGGCTATAAATCGTCGTATATACGCGAGCTTCCCTTGGAGAGACCACAGCTGTTTGAGAGTTCTTGGCGGTGGCATTTCCATGATCGCCTTGATCTTCGATGGATCTATCTCGATGTCTCGGTGTCGGATGATGAATCCCAGGAATTTACCCGAGGAAACTCCGAATGCGCATTTGAGGGGCTTCATCTTCAAATTGTATTGCCGAAGGCGTTGAAATACGATCTTCAGATGCTCTAAATGCTCTTCGTATGACATGCTCTTCACTACAAGGTTGTCGATATAGCATTCGACGATTTCATGTATGCGATCATCGAAGATCTTTGTCATGGCCCTCTGATAGGTGGCACCGGCATTCTTTAAACCGAAAGGCATAACTTTGTTGCAGAATATACCCAAAGGAGTCCGGAAAGCGGTGTGCTTCTGGTTTTCGGGATGCATTTTTATCTGATTGTAGCCCGATGAGCCGTCCATGAAGGAGAAAACTTCGTGAGTGGACGTATTATCTATCATCAGTTCGGTGACCGGCACTGGGAAATCGTCCTTCGGGCAGGCTTTATTGAGATCTCGGAAGTCCACACATATGCGTACTGTCCCATTTTTCTTTATTACCGGGACAATATTGGCGACCCAGTCAGGATACTGTACTTCTTGGATAAACCCAGAATCGATCAGCTTCTTGACTTCGGCGTTAATGCTCATCTCAAGCTCGAGCCGCATCTTTCTCGGCGCCTGCTTGACTGTCTTGATATCCGGGGATATTGCTAATTTATGCACAGCAATCTCTGGATCTAATCCTGGCATCTCGGAATAGTTCCATGCGAAGCAATCTCTGTGCTGCATAAGCACGTCTTTTAACGCAGCCACCCTTTCTTCAGAGAGCAACTCGCTGACGAATGTTGGTCGCGGATCATCTGCCGACCCCAACTCAATCTTCTTGAGGTTGTCTGCAGTAGTATGTATGCCATCTTCTAGTTCTTTCGGAGCTGGTGGAAATTCTGAGATCACCTCATTGTCATTTTTTTCGAAGCACCAGGGAAGGTCGTCCATATTCTCGGGCCCTTCTTTTGATATCGTTATCATATGACAAGTACGAGCTCGCTTCCAATACCGAGGTGGATCTGGTTCTGCTCTTATGGCTTTGGGTTCGTGCTTTTGTGGCGACGTTACCCTCCAGCTGCTGGATAAAGCAAACCTGCCTTGCTGGTACTGGTCTTTGACCCAGTTTTTAAAGGTGAAACAGTCTTCGATCGGGTGTCCCATGGCTCGATGATAAGAGCAATAGTCCGGATGAGAAACCTCGTTAGTCTGCTCAGGATGCTTAGACTCTGGAAGTGTAATCATTCGGTGCTTCATAGCGAGATCGAGTATTTTCTTCGTCTTTTCTTGTGGGAAGGAATATACTCGACCCATCTTCTTCACGAGAGACAAGCCCGGACCGCGCAATATCCGATCACATGACTCTTTAACCCTGTATTGTTGCTGTTGACTCTTTTTCCTACTTTTTGACTTACTTCTACCTCTACGTCGGGCCTTTTGCGCAATGGGTCGACAGGGAGGAGCATCGTCGTCTTTTACAGCCTGATGAAACAGACGTTGCGTCCTGGCTTTCTCGTAGATGGCCATTTCGCGATTATGGTCGTCCCGAGCTTTTTGACCCGCTTTCCTGATAAGCTTGTCTATTCGTTCTTCAAACGATGGACTCGGCACTTCGATCGCGGGATCTAGTTTTGATGAGGGGTTGGCATTTCCCGACAGGGCATCCTCTTCTTCATCGAAATTATATATGGCGTAGCTACCGTGGACTCATTTCCGTTTCCCGGATCTCACATATCCAAGCCTAAGCGTTTCCATCCTTCCGTTGGGCAGTTTGCGCTGAGTCCCAGGGACATCCCAAATCCTGTTGTAGAATCGAGTTTGTCGAATAGTCTGTTTTAAGGGTACCCCTTGGCGCTTCAATAGCCTTTTTAGTCCGTTTGTGTAATATCTGGGCAAACGGATGGGTTGGAACCTGTCAAGTGTAGCATCCGGGCCATGCCATATCTCTTTCTCCACCCTTGTTTCTGCGGATCAATAGAATAGGATTGCCTTTTCGCCTCTTAGCCTAGGAGGGACGTAAAATGTCCGCAGCTCTTGCACGCTATGAGCTTCAAGTGCATCCAGGTCTTTGTAGTGTTCCTGCGGCACCATGGTGATTTGCAAACTCTGATCATCGTCAGGGGATGCTTGTATTGACGGCCGACTGGAGAACACGGCATTAACCTCATCTTCCGAAGATCAATATGGGGGTGGACGGTCCCGGGTTGTTGCGTCGAGACGGCTCAGCGTAAACTATCTCTTCTTCTTCTTCGGTATCGCTCCCGAAAACAGGGATGGCGGCGGCGGCTTTGTTCTCCGGTTTGCAACACCTCTCTGTATCCTCGAAATTTGGCAAAAATTACTTTGCATCTTCGTATTTGCGGACTTTGTTCACGGAGAATGGGTTCAGCTCGCCTGTCACGGTGTACTCGAGACCATCCTTGAAATACTTCATACACTGATGTTGCGTAGAAGGGATGATATTGTACTCGTGTAACCAAGGAAGACCGAGCAAGGCGTTGTAGCAGGTCTTGGCGTCAATGACGTGAAACTTAATGTCTGTGACGAGCAATCCGAAGCGTAACGTTAGTATTACAGATCCTAGAGTCCGTGACGACTGGGAGTCAAAACCGGAGATGGTAATTTTGTCACAAGCGAGGCGCTGAACACTCATGCAGATTTCCTTCAACACCCGCACGTTGAGGAGATTAACAGAAGACCCATTGTCAACTAAGATTTTGCCTATCTTTATATCGTGGCAATATCCAGAGACGTATAGGAGACGGTTGTGGTCGCACGTCCCAAGGAACAGGTCTTCATCACCGAAAGTGATATCGGCCGTGTGCACTTCTTCCAGTTCATCCTTCATCCTTTCTTCGGCGAGGAAGGCTTGGAATTGTTCAGGCTCTTGTAGCACTTTGATTAATGAATCTCTTACTTCCTTTGATAACAGGAGGGCGTCGAGAATGCTGAGCTGCGAGGGTAGCTTCCTCAGGTGCGCTAGGATGTTGTAGTCCACCTTACTCTTCTTAGACGGGTCCTTGGCAGTCAGCTCTTTCATAACTTGGTCATCTAAGATGATATCCTCAGCGACCTTTTCCTTTCCTTTATCTTTTCTAGTTGCGGGTCCGAGATTCTTTTCCGGAAGCGTGCGATTGCGCAGTTGAATGTTTTCGCAGGCCTCTGGTTCTTCCTCTTTTCCCGAGGTGGACTCTTTAAAGAGAGAGCTAAGAGCCAGCTCCTCGTCAGAATCGCTCCCGAATGTGAGCACTTGCGGTCCCCCGGCGTTGACTGTGTAACAGTTACCGGTAGTTCTTTTGTGTCCTTCGGTCGTACTTCTCTGCTCCCGACGAGTTCTGCGTTTCATTCGCTTAAAATGTTGCCGATGAGCAACATATCTGATTGGTAGGGATTTTGCGTGTTCAAGTTTAGTTAATTACCGCAATCAAAACGGTTTCGCTTGTAGCTATCCGGTTGAGTACGGGTCGTCCGCAGGGAGATGGGAATCTTTTTCTATGTGCTTTAACGAGTTAAGTCCAAAAGTCCAGATTTGTTTGTGATTAACTAAGTGTTAAAATGATATGTAAAGAGAGCTTGTTAGGGTTAGGATTAGGTTAGTTTGAGTTAGGAGTCGCTCACTTCTTTCGTTGCCACTCTTAATATCGGTGTTACGGTAATCGGCAACAATGGGGATTAGCACGACTAGGAAGGAACTTGCGAGTATAAGCTAGGCTTTCCAACGCATAAGTTCTTCCTTTTCGTGCTTGTCCGTCCGTTCTTGGCTCTTAGCCTTAACCTCCGGTTAATTCAACCACAATCGGTCTCACTACGGAATCACTAGGATAGGGTGCCGTAGGGAGCGGATTGTGGTTCAATTAACGGGAGTTCGATTTAAGATGTTGGGCAAGGAAAGAGTGAGAGAGATTTCCTTCTCTCAAACTTCCCTTATCCTACCCTAACAAGTATGGAAACTACTCACCCATTACAAGAAGAACGAAAAATAAAACAAAGGAGGAAGATAGAAAGAAGGAGATTAGAAGATAACAACTAGCTATTTGCGACCTCACCTTGGCAAGGATCAAACGTAAGCATCATGGTTGTTTAAGGATAAAGTAAAAGAGAACAAGAAAGAAACAAACACAAATAACAACAACTAAGTTAACAAATGAAAATTACAAGAAATAATAATTTAACTAAAGAACAAGACAACCATGATAAGTAAAAGAACTCCTTTATTCATTCTTCACTCACAAAAGCTCACTACAAGTTTTTTAATGGAGAAGAGATGAGAGGAGGAAGAAGAATAACAACTAAAACCTAAAATCTAAATACAAGATTATGCACCCTTTGCTTCATAAGGTTCTGGGCTATTTATAGGCTGGAAAAAGAAAATCTAGGGCAACATTCAGAATACACATGGAATGACCAAAACACCCCTGAAGTTTCATCATGTGAGGAGGCCGTACGGCCGCGGAACCGCGGCCTAGACCCCCTATTGGCCGCGGTTCCGCGGCCCTATAGGGGAGTTGGGCTGTCGTCTTTTGTGTGCTGCCCTGGTCTTCTGTTCCCTTTAGTCTGGTACATGTTTTTTCTGATAATCTTTCCACATTTCTTCCAGAATCAAAGGTGATTGGATGTGGATCTTTTTGTCATGATTTTCTTGAGCTCCGCGTAGATTTCTTGGACTTGGTGTTGCCATTGTGCTTTGTGCATGAAGGTGACAATCGATTTGCTATTTTGTCTCTTAAACTGGTGTGTGGCAACATACGGATAGAGAGCGGAGACCCGCGTTTTATCTGTGGTTGGCAGGAACCCAGATTTTGTCGTGCTTTTCCATGAATTTCATCGTTTAGAGCCGAGAACCTGTATCCTGCAATTGACTAGCAAACACGGCTCAAGAGTACCTACCGATAAGCAATATGATAAAAATTGAGCGGTATAAAAATGCAAAAATTTGATATGAACAAATACCCCCAAACTTATCATTTGCTCGTCCCGAGCAAAGCCAATTTATTCACAAAAATTCCTAACCTCACTTTCGCAGGGAACACGATTGCACTGAGCATGTGCAACAAGCCGTTAAACTTCTAGGTGTCCCTAGTAGGAGGAGTGTTGTCTCCTGAGGGTTTTCAGCAGATACTACCTACAAAATCCGGTCAAGCTAGTTTTGCAAAATAACTAAGATTCAAACCCTAAAGTTTTGTTTCAGAAAATAACAATTCTATTATCCTAAGTGTAGACTATCAAACCTTTATTTTTCACACCTCGCTTCTTATTTAACTACAGATTTTATATGTCTTTACGTGCAGTGCAAATAGTGTCGTTAAGTTTCCAGAAGGATCGATTTAAGTCATCATGTCACACAATAAAGCCCAGATAAAAATTTTGAAAGGATCACATAAGTTTTATAAAGAGATAAGCATTTTTCAAGTTTCGTTTTCCAGTAAAGTTTCAACTTCAGAATTTCTATCTTCCTTAACAGGAAACTAGGTCTTATTTTTCACTCCACCTTTTTCTTGTTTTCATTTCATACACACCTCTGTGAACGTGCAATAGTCTTTATCATAGAATAAAACCTTCATATCTCCGCTAATTTTTTTTATAAAGGCCTGTCTTTTATCAAGATTATTCTTACACAAAGAACCGTTAGGAATTTTAACTCGGGGAGAACACTTGCTTGACTTTTTTTTAATCTGGACTTTCTAGGCTTCTTAGCGAGTTTTGGCCCAATGCACCCAAACCAGTTGGCTTTAGGGCATTAGGTGTAGAAACACCCCAGCGGACTTAATTACTCTAGTTACCTAGGTCCAAAAACAAAAGACAGTTTGGCGTGAAACTCATGATGATTCAATATGAACAGAGATATAACTGGCAGTTCAATTTATTTTTTTGGATAAAAGACGTGTTAGTGGGTTCGGTGTGTAATCATTCCAATCAAGTTCAAGATGGGTTATTTTTCAGACTTAGTTCCAATTAAGGCATCAATAATATTCCTTCATATTTACTTTACTTCATAAACTATTCTTGATATTACTTATTTCAGAACAAACCTATTTGATCCTCAGAAAATCATTTATCCATTTAAAAGTTTTTAGACATAAAAGACTTGTCATCTAATTTCCAAAACTCACGATACGTGTAGTGTGATGTAAAGACGTATATCAACTATAGTTAACTTCAAAGGAGAGTTATCTTTCAGGTTTTCAAAATCTAAAAATAAGATTTAGTTATTCTTATTTTATCAAACAAAACTGTCGAAATGTTGAATCAGAGTCCTCCCATTAGCTAACTTGACAAATTTTTTTTATGTTTTTAGAAAATTTTCAGATTTTTATGGATTTTATGGATTTTAATATGCAGATGCAAAATATACATATGAATGCGAAGGTTAGAAATGCGTACCGAGCGTACCCCCAAACTTAAACTGGACAGTGTCCTCACTGTCATCGCATGAAGAGATCATTTGAAGGGTCAAAATTGTCGGTTAGATATACATAATTTTTTATTTTTTTTTTATTCTTTTTTTATGTTTTTAAAGAGTAAAGAAAAAGAAAAAGAATATCCACAAATAAATACAAAAAGGTATATATATATCCCCAAACTTATTTGGAACAGTGTCCACTGTTCTTGGCTGGATTACCGAAGTTTGGTGGTAGGCAGAGGAAGATTATGCAGGGTAAACCGGCTCCTGTAAGACTAGGAGCTCCTCTGTTGGTTCGGCGCTAAGGTACGGTTTGAGTCGGTGTCCATTTACTTTGAAAAATGAACCGTCCTTTGGATTCTCCAAATCCACAGTGCCGTGCGGATACACATTCCGCACAAAATACGGCCCTTTCCAGTGAGATCTGAGCTTTCCTGGATGGAAGTGTAGCCGAGTGTCGTAAAGCAGTACCTGTTGACCAGGTACGAAAGTTTTGCGCAAAAGGTGTTTATCGTGAAACACCTTCGTTCGATTCTTAATGACAACCGTGTTATCGTAAGCCTCATCCCTAAGCTCGCTTAATTCGTTCAACTGCAGCTTCCGATGGCTGCCCGCATCTTCGAGAGACAGATTCAGTTCTTTTATCGCCCAAAATGCGCGATACTCTATTTCGACAGGTAGGTGGCAAGCCTTTCCGTACACAAGCCGATAGGGAGACATGCCAAGATCGGTCTTATAAGCGGTTCGAAATGCCCAAAGGGCATCCGTGAGTTTCAACGAACAATCTTTTTGGTTCTTAGAAACCGTTTTCTCCAGTATCTGCTTGATTTGCCGATTTGAAACTTCGGCCTGCCCGCAGGTTTGGGGGTGGTAGGGCGTAGAGAGCTTATGATTAATGGAATATTTCCGCATCAAGGCCTCGAAAGTCTTATTGCAGAAATGAGTTCCATTGTCGCTAATGATCGTTCGGGGATGCCCAAAACGGGAGAAAATGTTTTCTTTAGGAAACCTAACGACAACCTTGTTGTCGTTAGTCCGGCTGGGCACAGCCTCGACCCACTTAGAGACGTAATCAACAGCGAGAAGGATGTACAAGTTCCCGAAAGAGCTGGGAAACGGCCCCATGAAATCTATCCCCCAAACGTCGAAAATCTCCACAACCAAGATTGGTTGGAGCGGTATCTCATTCCTCCGGGATATCCGGCCCATGTGTTGGCACCGGGAGCAAGTCTTGCAATAGTCATGAGCGTCTTTGAAGAGTTGTGGTCAGTAGAAACCACATTGCAAGATCTTCTCAGCTGTCTTTCTGGGGCCAAAATGCCCGCCACATGCTTGATCGTGGCAAAATGACAGCACACTCTTGAATTCCTCGTCAGGGACACACCGACGAATAATCTGGTCGGGACAGTACTTGAACAGATAGGGTTCGTCCCAGTAAAAGTGTTTTACTTGGGATAAGAAGCGAAGTCTGTCCTGACTTGACCATTCAGTCGGTAGTAATCCTGTGGCCAAATAGTTCACAATATCTACGAACCTGGGTTCACAAGATACTGTCAAGAGCTGTTCATCCGGGAAAACGTCGTTGATCGGAATTGGAAGCGAAGGCGAAGAAGGAAGTCGTGAGAGATGGTCGGCAACTACGTTTTTACATCCTCGTTTGTCCTTAATGACAAGGTCAAACTCTTGAAGCAAGAGGATCCAACGTATTAGCCGAGATTTTGCATCTTTCTTCGCAAAAAGATGGCGCAGAGCAGAATGGTCTGTGTAGATAATGACCGGAGAGCCAATGAGGTAGGGCCTGAACTTTTCTAAAGCAAATACAACAGCCAAGAATTCCTTCTCAGTTGTTGTATAATTGAGTTGGGTGTCGTTCAGGGTTCGGCTCGCATAATAGATTACGTGCGGCATCTTGTTGATGTGTTGTCCAAGGACAGCACCAATGGCAAAGTCGGATGCATCGCACATAATCTCAAATGGGTGCGTCCAGTCAGGAGAAGAGAGAACGGGAGCAGAAGTGAGTGAGCTTTTTAATGACTCGAATGCAGTCACACAGCTCGAGTTGAAGTGGAATGGCGTGTCCTTGGCCAGCAAAAGAGTCAAGGGCCTATCAATCTTGGTAAAGTCCTTGATGAACCGTCTATAGAAACCGGCATGGCCAAGGAAGGCTCGGATATCTCTGACGCATCGGGGAGGAGGGAGATTGGAAATGACCTCAATCTTCGCTTTGTCAACCTCTATGCCATTTTGCGAGATGATATGTCCTAAGACAATACCTTCGCGCATCATGAAGTGGCACTTCTCCCAATTCAAAGTGAGGTTCTTGTCTTTACATCGGGTAAGGACAGCGTCAAGATGCAGCAAACACTCGTTGAAGGAATCGCCGAAGATGGAGAAATCATTCATGAAGATCTCCAGAAATTTTTCCACCATGTCTGAGAAGATTCCCATCATACACCGCTGGAAGGTAACGGGCGCATTGCATAACCCAAAGGGCATGCGACGATATGCAAACGTGCCGAAAGGACAAGTGAATGTGGTCTTGTCCTGGTCTTTTTCGGCGATGGGAATTTGATTATAGCCGGACTAGCCATCAAGAAAGCAGTAGTACTCGTGTCCTGCCAGTCGCTCAAGCATTTGGTCAATGAAAGGTAGCGGGAAGTGGTCCTTCCGCGTTGCGGCGTTGAGTTTTCTGTAATCGATGCATACTCGCCACCCAGTTTGGGTGTGAGTAGGGATTAACTCGTTCGCCTCATTTGTGATAACCGTTATACCTGATTTCTTGGGGACAACGTGAATGGGGCTAACCCACTGGCTATCAGAGATAGGGTAAATGATACCACTATCCCGACATTTTACGATCTCCTTTTTCACAGCCTCTTTCATGACTGGGTTGAGACGTCTTTGTAGATCCCTGGCTGGTTTGGCATCATCCATCAGATGAATGTGATGTTCAACGATCAGGGGACTAATCCCCTTGATGTCCGCCATGGACCAGCCAAAAGCTTGCCTATTGCTGTGCAAGACCGCAAGAAGGGCTTTCTCTTGCTCTAGAGCTAGAGAAGCCGAGATGATAACCGGGAGGGTCTCGTTCTCATCCAAGTAAGCGTACTTAAGGTGAGACGGCAAAGGCTTGAGTTCGAGTGTTGGAGGTGAAATGATGGAAGGCAAGATTGGTGAAGAGGTCTCGAACTCAAAGGACTCCAGCAAAGGTTCAAAACGAGTGTAAGCGACCGAGTTGGATGGTTTAGGTAACTCATCCGGAAATTCGAAGGATTCAAACTCGGGTGGTGAGTGGCTAAGATCGTTCGAGAAAGTGAAACACTCGTAGTCATTGTCGGGCGCAGAAACAGCAGCAGGTTCGAAGAGGAACGCACTCGTGGCGTTAAGGTTATCGTGATCGAACAGAAACTCCTCGAATTCACTCTTCTGGGGTGATCTCCTGGATCGAGCAAACGTCCAGTATATGAGCATTAGGTTCGGAGGGCTGATTCCCCAACCTAAAAATGTTGAGTTCAATTGTCATGTTTCCAAAAGAGAGGTTCATCGAACCATTGCGACAATTGATCACAGCATTTGAGGTTGCAAGGAATGGGCGACCGAGTATCACCGGAATTTGATTCCGGGGGTTAGCTACAGGTTGTGTGTCTAATACAATGAAGTCAACGGGGAATATGAAGTCCCCGACTTTGATTAACACATCCTCTAGCTCACCTCTAGGATGGGTGATCGATCGGTCGGCCATTTAGAGAGTACAGTGTGTGGGTTTCAGCTCTCCTATGCCTAATTGCTCGTATACTGAGTACGGAAGCAGGTTAACACTGGCACCAAGATCTAATAGTGCGCGATTGATGTTCTTATTCCCAATGGTAATAGAAATCGTAGGACAGCCAGGATCCTTCCATTTTTGCGGTAAAGATTGGGTAAGGGCATCACTCACAGCACTAGCCAAGAAAACTTTCTTGGGTACCTGAGACTTCCTCTTTTTCGTGCACAAGTCCTTTAAGATTTTCGCGTAGGACGGGACTTGTTGGACAGCATCTAAAAGGCGAATGTTTATGTTAACCTGCTTAAACAACTCCAGAATCTTCTCCATTTGTGGATTTTGTTTATTGGACCTCAACCGGTTTGGAAATGGAACGTTTTTAAAATTAGTTGAGTCCAATGTTTGTGGAGGAGATTGTGGAGCTGGAGCGGATCCCAGAACTGGTGTTTTCGTGGAGTGAGAAATGGGTCCGTTCAAAGCAGAAGAAGAGGAAGAGTCTTTTGAAGAATGAAGAATAGGCTCAGAAGACGGGGAAGGAGAAGAAGAAGAAGAAGCAGCGGCCGGGGTGTCATCGTCGGTTCGTGTGCCAATGTTGTTTTGCAGCATCCTTCCCGATCTCAATGTGGTCACGGCACTTACATTATGGTTCTGTTGTTCAAGAGCAACATGTACATTATGTGGGTGACCGGGATTTGGGAGTGGCTGGGACGGAAGCTTCCCCTTCTCTCGCTCGCTTAAGGCCGCATTCAGCTGTGCAATCTGGGCCTCGATGGTCTTGATACTTTGCCCGTGAGCGGCAGTATATTGCACCAAGGACTGAATGGAAGACTGGATGTTGGCGGTGGATTGTGTCGATTGTTTAACAAACGCCTCCTGACTTCGTTCGAGCGAGGAAACCTTATCGTTGTTTGACGGAACAAAGTTGTTTTGGGGAAAAGAATTGTTGGGTGCAAAGTTGTTCGTCTGATTTTGAAAAGGTTGGGGTTGGAAGGGCTGCTGAAACTGATGTTGAGTTTGTTGTTGCGCTTGTTGTTGCGGAGGAGGGGGCCTCTGGAAATTGTTGCCTTGGAATTGATGCTGATTCTGATTCCAGGCGAAATTGGGGTGGTTCCTCTAACCGGGATTGTAGGTGGAAGAGTATGGATCATTCCTCGGTCTTTGCTGAAATGCAGCATTAACCTGATCCTGTCCTTGCGATGGTGGATTGTAAGGACACTCTTCGGTTAAGCGAGAAGGATCGGAACAACAAGCACAAATGGTACGAAGGGGAAGAACAGGGGCAGAAGCAGGAGAAGAAAATTTGCTCTCTATCGCTTCAAGTTTTCTCGTTATTGCAGCCATTTCAGCTTTCATCGCAATAGAGACATCAAGTTGGTGAATTCCTACCCTAGACTGACCGGTAGAAGTGGAGGTAGAAGAAGAAGAAGTCAGTCTGGTGCTCTCCTATTGTAGCGTTTGTTCCGCAAGGTCGTCGAAGAATTGCCACGTTTCCTCGTCAGATTTCGATAGGAAGTGGCCCTGACAAATGGTTTCCAACAGCTGCTTGGTTGCTGGGTTCAGGCCCTCGTATAAGGTTTGGCAAAGTTGTCATTTCTCTATACCGTGGTGAGGGCACTGAACAAGAAGGTCTTTATACCGGTCAAAGCACTTCCAGAAGGGTTCGGTAGGAAGCTGGGAGAATTGGTTGATTTCATTACGGATCCTTGCGGTTTTATGATTCAGATAAAATTTCTTGAGAAACGCTTTCACAAACTCGTCCCAACTGGTTATGGAGTGGGAAGCGGTGCTATATAGCCATTTTTCGGCAAGATCGCACAAAGTGAACGGAATGACCCGTAGCCGTATAACATCATCCGACAGCTGGGTGGTTTTCATCATGGCACAAACGTTTTGAAATTTGTTGATGAAGATATAGGCATCTTCAGATTCAAGCCCATGAAATTTCGGAAGCATGTTGATGAAATGGGGCTTAATTTCAAAATTATCCCCGTTGGCCGGTGGAAGAGATAGACAGGTGGGAAGAGCAGAACGGGTGGGATAGAAACGATTCTGGAGCGCGATTCGCTACGGCGCTACAACAGGCGGCGGTGGTGGGTTATTTGCCTCCATAGGAGGTGGAGTCAATCCAGGGGTAGTCAAAGAGATGTTTGGATTAAATCCTGACATCGCGGAAGAAGAGGTTGGTGATGGTGAAGGTGAAGATGTATGAACAGAATTCCGGTCAACGTCGGTGTTGGCCGGCAAAGGTAAGGGTGAAAGAGGCATGGACGGAGTTTCGACGTCTGAGTCGATCGCGTAGTCGGTAGCGACTAACGTAACGCGGACGAGGCGGGCGCTAGTGTCCCGAGTCCAAGCGGACATACACTAAACGAGTTTAGTATAGTCAAAGCGGAGAAGGCGAGGGTAAGAAAACGTCAATGGAGAAATACGATGGGTGGTGGGTGAAAAATGGATTTTTGGCGACAAAGGGCAAGTTTTTATAAAAGTTTTTGATTTTTTCCTTTTTTTTCTTTTTAGAAAGAGCTTTATAGAAATATGTACGGATTTACGGCTTCAAGCAATCACAAACAAGATATGCACAATCACACCTAGATCTAGGGTCACCTAGGTCAGCTAGACAGCTCCTAACTGTTCCAAAGGGCTAGAAACAGGACCTCAAACCGCCTCTTCTCCAACAATTGCGGCCAGGTAAGTGCCAGGTAAGTGGGAGGCTCCCCACTACGTAAGTAATGGTCCTAATTAAGTAACCACTTGCCTTCGACACACTTGCCTAGACACCGCAAAAGTCAGGATAGGATAAACGGCCGATGCCTGTAACTAGTCCTCTGTCCTATTGAGCGCGAAGTCCTTAGGGCTGAGTCTAGTATTTTTTAATTAACAATGGTCAATGCATATGCTTTTTGTGATTTCTGGGGTCCTGGGAAGGGTGATGAAATCCCCACCCAATCTGAATTGGTTTCAAGCCCCTTAAAGTCCGTATTAATAAATGCAAAGCGGTAACAAATCAACTGCAAACAATTTTTTATTTTTTAAGCGCGGCGCAAAGAATCCTGCACAAGAACAGTTTATTGGAAGGGGGGAGAGAATTTGCGCAAAGAATGCTGCAGAAAACACAGTTTAGTGGAGTCCAGAGAAGTGGGGAAGAGGAGAGAGAGAGTTACCAAAACTTTGGGCCACTGAAGCCAATAAATGGCCGCGGTTCCGCGGCCAAACATGTGCTAAGGCCGCGGTTCCGCGTCTGTAAGGAGGGACTGGGCTTCAAAAAATTTTGGGTGTGCTGCTGTGGTTGTCCACTGCTTGTCTGGATTTGCTGATTCTTGATTTGCTCACTGTATCTGCTCCAGATTTTTACAGTAGACCGTTTGCTTCGTTTTGATCCGTCGCGGTGTAGCTACGAGATGTGGGTCTAACTTCCCACGTCTTTGGCACTGAACTCGACCGTCTTTTGTTCCTACACACTTGCATAAAAACTAATCAAAAATAACAAGATGGTTTTTTACAATGTATAGTTTTTTTGTTTTGTTTTTCGGTTATATTTATATTCACAAATTAACCCAAAATTCCACAAAGAAATAAACTACCGTCTCCCCGGCAACAGCGCCATTTGATTGGTAGGGATTTTGCGTGTTCAAGTTTAGTTAATTACCGCAATCAAAACGGTTTCGCTTGTAGCTAGCCGGTTGAGTACGGGTCGTCCGCAGGGAGATTGGAATCTTTTTCTATGTGCTTTAACGAGTTAAGTCCAAAAGTCCAGATTTGTTTGTGATTAACTAAGTGTTAAAATGATATGTAAAGAGAGCTTGTTAGGGTTAGGATTAGGTTAGTTTGAGTTAGGAGTCGCTCACTTCTTTCGTTGCCACTCTTAATATCGGTGTTACGGTAATCGGCAACAACGGGGATTAGCACGACTAGGAAGGAACTTGCGAGTATAAGCTAGGCTTTCCAACGCATAAGTTCTTCCTTTTCGTGCTTGTCCGTCCGTTCTTGGCTCTTAGCCTTAACCTCCGGTTAATTCAACCACAATCGGTCTCACTACGGAATCACCGCTATCATGTAGGATAGGGTGCCGTAGGGAGCGGATTGTGGTTCAATTAACGGGAGTTCGATTTAAGATGTCGGGCAAGGAAAGAGTGAGAGAGATTTCCTTCTCTCAAACTTCCCTTATCCTACCCTAACAAGTATGGAAACTACTCACCCATTACAAGAAGAACGAAAAATAAAACAAAGGAGGAAGATAGAAAGAAGGAGATTAGAAGATAACAACTAGCTATTTGCGACCTCACCTTGGCAAGGATCAAACGTAAGCATCATGGTTGTTTAAGGATAAAGTAAAAGAGAACAAGAAAGAAACAAACACAAATAACAACAACTAAGTTAACAAATGAAAATTACAAGAAATAATAATTTAACTAAAGAACAAGACAACCATGATAAGTAAAAGAACTCCTTTATTCATTCTTCACTCACAAAAGCTCACTACAAGTTTTTTAATGGAGAAGAGATGAGAGGAGGAAGAAGAACAACAACTAAAACCTAAAATCTAAATACAAGATTATGCACCCTTTGCTTCACAAGGTTCTGGGCTATTTATAGGCTGGAAAAAGAAAATCTAGGGCAACATTCAGAATACACATGGAATGACCAAAACACCCCTGAAGTTTCATCATGTGAGGAGGCCGTACGGCCGCGGAACCGCGGCCTAGACCCCCTATTGGCCGCGGTTCCGCGGCCCTATAGGGGAGTTGGGCTGTCGTCTTTTGTGTGCTGCCCTGGTCTTCTGTTCCCTTTAGTCTGGTACATGTTTTTTCTGATAATCTTTCCACATTTCTTCCAGAATCAAAGGTGATTGGATGTGGATCTTTTTGTCATGATTTTCTTGAGCTCCGCGTAGATTTCTTGGACTTGGTGTTGCCATTGTGCTTTGTGCATGAAGGTGACAATCGATTTGCCATTTTGTCTCTTAAACTGGTGTGTGGCAACATACGGATAGAGAGCGGAGACCCGCGTTTTATCTGTGGTTGGCAGGAACCCAGATTTTGTCGTGCTTTTCCATGAATTTCATCGTTTAGAGCCGAGAACCTGTATCCTGCAATTGACTAGCAAACACGGCTCAAGAGTACCTACCGATAAGCAATATGATAAAAATTGAGCGGTATAAAAATGCAAAAATCTGATATGAACAAATACCCCCAAACTTATCATTTGCTCGTCCCGAGCAAAGCCAATTTATTCACAAAAATTCCTAACCTCACTTTCGCAGGGAACGCGATTGCACTGAGCATGTGCAACAAGCCGTTAAACTTCTAGGTGTCCCTAGTAGGAGGAGTGTTGTCTCCTGAGGGTTTTCAGCGGATACTACCTACAAAATCCGGTCAAGCTAGTTTTGCAAAATAACTAAGATTCAAACCCTAAAGTTTTGTTTCAGAAAATAACAATTCTATTATCCTAAGTGTAGACTATCAAACCTTTATTTTTCACACCTCGCTTCTTATTTAACTACAGATTTTATATGTCTTTACGTGCAGTGCAAATAGTGTCGTTAAGTTTCCAGAAGGATCGATTTAAGTCATCATGTCACACAATAAAGCCCAGATAAAAATTTTGAAAGGATCACATAAGTTTTATAAAGAGTTAAGCATTTTTCAAGTTTCGTTTTCCAGTAAAGTTTCAACTTCAGAATTTCTATCTTCCTTAACAGGAAACTAGGTCTTATTTTTCACTCCACCTTTTTCTTGTTTTCATTTCATACACACCTCTGTGAACGTGCAATAGTCTTTATCATAGAATAAAACCTTCATATCTCCGCTAATTTTTTTTATAAAGGCCTGTCTTTTATCAAGATTATTCTTACACAAAGAACCGTTAGGAATTTTAACTCGGGGAGAACACTTGCTTGACTTTGTTTTAATCTGGACTTTCTAGGCTTCTTAGCGAGCTTTGGCCCAATGCACCCAAACCAGTTGGCTTTAGGGCATTAGGTGTAGAAACACCCCAGCGGACTTAATTACTCTAGTTACCTAGGTCCAAAAACAAAAGACAGTTTGGCGTGAAACTCATGATGATTCAATATGAACAGAGATATAACTGGCAGTTCAATTTATTTTTTTGGATAAAAGACGTGTTAGTGGGTTCGGTGTGTAATCATTCCAATCAAGTTCAAGATGGGTTATTTTTCAGACTTAGTTCCAATTAAGGCATCAATAATATTCCTTCATATTTACTTTACTTCATAAACTATTCTTGATATTACTTATTTCAGAACAAACCTATTTGATTCTTAGAAAATCATTTATCCATTTAAAAGTTTTTAGACATAAAAGACTTGTCATCTAATTTCCAAAACTCACGATACGTGTAGTGTGATGTAAAGACGTATATCAACTATAGTTAACTTCAAAGGAGAGTTATCTTTCAGGTTTTCAAAATCTAAAAATAAGATTTAGTTATTCTTATTTTATCAAACAAAACCGTCGAAATGTTGAATCAGAGTCCTCCCATTAGCTAACTTGACAAAAAGTTTTTATGTTTTTAGAAAATTTTCAGATTTTTATGGATTTTATGGATTTTAATATGCAGATGCAAAATATACATATGAATGCGAAGGTTAGAAATGCGTACCGAGCGTACCCCCAAACTTAAACTGGACAGTGTCCTCACTGTCATCGCATGAAGAGATCATTTGAAGGGTCAAAATTGTCGGTTAGATATACATAATTTTTTTTTATTTTTTATTCTTTTTTTATGTTTTTAAAGAGTAAAGAAAAAGAAAAAGAATATCCACAAATAAATACAAAAAGGTATATATATACCCCCAAACTTATTTGGAACAGTGTCCACTGTTCTTGGCTGGATTACCGAAGTTTGGTGGTAGGCAGAGGAAGATTATGCAGGGTAAACCGGCTCCTGTAAGAGTAGGAGCTCCTCTGTTGGTTCGGCGCTAAGGTACGGTTTGAGTCGGTGTCCATTTACTTTGAAAAATGAACCGTCCTTTGGATTCTCCAAATCCACAGTGCCGTGCGGATACACATTCCGCACAAAATACGGCCCTTTCCAGTGAGATCTGAGCTTTCCTGGATGGAAGTGTAGCCGAGTGTCGTAAAGCAGTACCTGTTGACCAGGTACGAAAGTTTTGCGCAAAAGGTGTTTATCGTGAAACACCTTCGTTCGATTCTTAATGACAACCGTGTTATCGTAAGCCTCATCCCTAAGCTCGCTTAATTCGTTCAACTGCAGCTTCCGATGGCTGCCCGCATCTTCGAGAGACAGATTCAGTTCTTTTATCGCCCAAAATGCGCGATGCTCTATTTCGACAGGTAGGTGGCAAGCCTTTCCGTACACAAGCCGATAGGGAGACATGCCAAGATCGGTCTTATAAGCGGTTCGAAATGCCCAAAGGGCATCCGTGAGTTTCAACGAACAATCTTTTTGGTTCTTAGAAACCGTTTTCTCCAGTATCTGCTTGATTTGCCGATTTGAAACTTCGGCCTGCCCGCAGGTTTGGGGGTGGTAGGGTGTAGAGAGCTTATGATTAATGGAATATTTCCGCATCAAGGCCTCGAAAGTCTTATTGCAGAAATGAGTTCCATTGTCGCTAATGATCGCTCGGGGATGCCCAAAACGGGAGAAAATGTTTTCTTTAGGAAACCTAACGACAACCTTGTTGTCGTTAGTCCGGCTGGGCACAGCCTCGACCCACTTAGAGACGTAATCAACAGCGAGAAGGATGTACAAGTTCCCGAAAGAGCTGGGAAACGGCCCCATGAAATCTATCCCCCAAACGTCGAAAATCTCCACAACCAAGATTGGTTGGAGCGGTATCTCATTCCTCCGGGATATCCGGCCCATGTGTTGGCACCGGGAGCAAGTCTTGCAATAGTCATGAGCGTCTTTGAAGAGTTGTGGTCAGTAGAAACCACATTGCAAGATCTTCTCAGCTGTCTTTCTAGGGCCAAAATGCCCGCCACATGCTTGATCGTGGCAAAATGACAGCACACTCTTGAATTCCTCGTCAGGGACACACCGACGAATAATCTGGTCGGGACAGTACTTGAACAGATAGGGTTCGTGTTGCGCCACGGCAGCGTCCCGGCCGTCTTACTCGAGGCCAAATTGCGGAATCAAAATTTTTCCTTACTCGGAAACCGGCGCTACCGCGGACAATGAAAACCCGGATCGTTAACCATTAACCTAATGCTAGCAATCAAGAGATAGGGTGAGAAGTATACCGAGTGATCCGAGTCCTTCGGTCTTCTCGTCATCGTCCCGATCTCCCGCGGAAAGTCTTGTCTCCACATCGTCGCCTTCTCGCCGGAAAGGGCACCACAACGCCTGCGTCTTTTACGGGCTCCCGCCTCAATACCGAGGCAACTCGAGCATGAAGCCGGCAACTCGACATGCTCAAGATATGCTGTAGAATGCAGTGTAGAAGATGCTTGTCTCATTTGGGGTTTGTTGCCATGGTGATGGAGGAATCAAGAATAGAAAAATGGTGCTTGCATTTTTCTAGCAAGAAAATGAGATCATGAATGAAACTCTTAAGATGAAGCTCTCTTCTTCTTCTTCTCTCTTTCTTTTTCTTCTTCTCTCTTTTCTTATGAAAAAACTTATCATTTAGGAGAATGGTGGAGGAGGTAATATGAAGCATGAAGGGAGGTGAGTGTAGGGTAAAGCAAGGGGTGACTATATCCTAAACATCATGATAACAATCTCACATCACTTCTAATCAAGAATCAAATCCTTTCTCATCAACAAAAAGCAAATGATAAGAAAGGTATCAAAAGATGCTTTCATAATAAATACTTTTACAAATAAAACCTCCACCAAATGTAATTTGCAAAACTGCAAATTACCCCCTCCATCAGAAAAGTCCGGCCGGGAAAGAACAAAGGAAAACCGGCCGGAACGGAATGCAAACTGGCAACTCCAGAAAACTGGTCCCGTAATAAATTACAGGAAAACCCCGATACTGTGCATACATACCCGCATCTGTATTCCGACCGGATACAAATGCAATGAGACAAAATCTACACTGTACTAGTAAAATCCGTTCGATCCTGATCCGTGCAATACCGCACGTATCAGATCAAACCCTGCCATATAACTATACGGCCACTAGTACAAACCGTCCGATCCTGATCCGTGCAATACCGCACGTATCTGATCGGACCCTGCCATATCTCCATACGGCCTCTACAGCGTTTCGCCCGAAAGCTTGAGTAACTGTAAGTGTGGTGGACTCTAAAGACTCGTCAATACTATGGCTGTGGATTTAACCACTGGCACGTCAGAGGTATAAGCCAATACGTGATGGGCCACCAGCTATTGACCAAAAGGGACGTCGATGAGGAAGCTCACCCCGACACCCAACTGAGCCTGTCAGTGACAATATCCGTACAGTCCGGTCCGTTCGTCTATGAGCATCGCATGTCGGGCCTAGGGGGTTGGTAAAAGTCAGACCCCCAAAAGCGGTACAAGTCGTGTCGGAGTGTAGCCCAGAACGCCCTGAGATACTACTGGAATACCTACCAGTAAATCTCCTGCCTCGGCCGAGGGCTTTGCGTAATGGCTCTCCTAGACACAGCGCGACCTCACCCCCAATACCGGGAGAGACGAACCCCTGAAGATCCGCTCACTGCCTCCATGTGGCTCGGGACTGTACCCAACTAAAACCTGTTTGCACGACTCCTTTGAGCCGTGGTAGGGTAGTAATCAAAGCACAGTGGGAACTCACACGAGACAAATGACGATCTCAGGTCGATGAACTAACCTGTACACATGTCACCAGGGAACTGCTATCTGACATCTGGTATAAGACCAACTAGCAGGTTCCCGGCGAGTCCTGTCCGGTGTACTCATAACCCAATGAGCACCTGTATACATCTTAGGTGAACCAACTGACACCAGTGGCTTGTGAGACCGGCCACCGCCCCTCGTCGGGGTCTCGACTGTATACACTAGTCTACTAATGGAGTATCGATGCCCTGTCTCGAAACTCCTACGACTAGGGACCTTTTAAGGATGTGCTTATAGACCACGAGCTCCCACGTATATGATCGCCATCATACTGCTGGTAGTCAAGCAAGAATCCTAGGGGCTCTATCAACGTGTAATAGCGACATGTCAGGTCACCTAAAGCAGTACACGATGATAAAGATAAACCAGATAGCATACTATCATCTCGAGTAAGACTGTCCTACCGGGATAGGTCCTCTCTCAATCATTGCAATCACATGCCGGTGATCCGATAATTGACTCTGAGGGCACTATCTCCAACAATCTCCCACTTGCACTCAAGGCTAATTATTGCGATGTCGCATACTCACAGCCCGTGTGATACCGAACACCCTACTCCTCTACTAGTCAGTCTCACAAAACCCGTTTGCGAAACTATTGCGTTCGAGGAATAGCCTCAGTGAGTGGATCCGCTGTGATGTATCTTTCTATGTCTCTCTATATCTCAAGTTCGCGGAGAAAACCATCTCCCGAAATGAGCAATACCTGTCTTAGAACGTCTGGATGTCTGATGGGAACTAGCTCATAAATGAACTCCAAATCCAAACTTCTTAGACTGTATCGTCAACTGAACTTAATCAGTATCCTGCGCCATGCCACCCTCAGTATTGCCTTGGACCACCTGTCCAAAATACTGCCCCTCGTCAGAAGGAAAACTATAACTCTGACAACCTCCTTGTCGTCCATGTCACCTTGGAAGCCTGGAATGATAACTGTCTCCCAAATGAGGCTGTCGTTATCATATCCCTAGAACATCCACTTATGTACTAAGACTGCTTCCGACTGTTTCTCCAGGATTGGATCAATATCAACTTATTGCATCTAGTGCAAGAACAACATCTGGTGTGGTACTTGACATCTCATGATTGACTCAATTGCCTAAGCAAGTGATCTGCCAATCATGAGTATCCCTCTCCCCTTTAGTCTATAAGACACCTTTAGAGAGGGTGACTCCATCAACTGCAGGTGCACTACGGTGTCAGGAGTCGTCCATTCTAAATACTCATAGAATGCTGTCAAGGCACCCAGATTTGGAAACTACCCAAATCTAGATCTAAAACCATAGATCTAGTAACCAGTATGTCTGATATAATATCCAAGTCCCTTGTGGAGAAACCACTGTGTGACGACCAAAGTATAACCGATCGTAGTATAGGAATATCACTTCCTACTACCTTCTCAACAGATCCACCCCTTATTCTGATGACGTCAAACCTATGACTGTCACATCAGAAATAGATGATCTATCTCCGCTACATCTGCTTTAGTCTATAAATAGACATAAGCCTGATGTCCACCAATGCTTCCGCTGCTCCCACTGACTACGACAACCCTCTGGCAGAGTCATATAGACGTGCACTTCTAAAGCTAGTTTAGAACGACGCTATACTCATCCTCCCACCGGGTCTCGCAGCCTGGAACAACAACAATGGCAAGTGTGGGTAAACAAGAACTTCCCTGTCACCGTCCTTGAGGCTACCGGAGTACCTCTCGGGTGCCTGAAGTTACCCACCGTATCTGCGGAGTGGCCAATGGAATGTCAAATCAGATTGAATCTTTAGGTTCCTTATCAAATCTTCAGCAATCGTTTGTGGTTTTGGAATTACTTCCAGTTCTACCATACTCCCACTAATGTTTTCTGAAAAAATCCATTTTTATTAAAACTGTGGCGAGTCTAGAACAATATTGCTATTGTTCATCCAGATGGTAGAAAATCAACCCTCGTCATAGCCTGGGTCAACCCACAAACAGCCATCACAGAAACGTGCCTTGAGTTGTCCAGTGTCTGGTTTTAAGCATAAGCCGGACAACTCCCCGTACCTTAACATCGTTAAGATATGAACTGTTCTATATCCAATATAGAAACAGAGGCACTGATTTAATTGAACCAGATTCAAATCATGCAGCTGTCTCCAGTGCATGTAAACTAAATGGAAGGAGGCCGATCAGCGTTACCCAACTTAGGAATGCTTCCAATTATGAGTAACCTGAAAGAGAAGCAAGTTCTCATTACTATCAACTGAATACCATACACAAGTATCTACATCTTCGATCACCTTGAAGAATCCCGATACTTGCTACACCTGGTTCTCTACTCTATTCAAATACCTATAACTCCTCAAAACTTAGACCCTGTGTTTCTACGAAACACATGTCTAAGAATTAGATTAGTTAAAGGTAAACAGAATATAGTATGAGGACCAACCCCTCTGTCCCAATGGACACTGGACAACATACAATACTCTGTATAAGTCCGCTGAGTCTTACAACTCTTTCACTGTGCGTCGTAGGTTGAAAACTGTACTTATGGTTAAGAAGAATTACACCGCTGTTTGATGCTCCTTACCTAACCATCCACTGATATAGGTAAATGTCATCGACATAATATCAAAAAGTATATCTCACTCTATGAAAATAGACGTACAGATATATCAATTTGAAATTGGTGCACAACAGCGGATATTCAAAACCAAATATTTGCCGACCGGCAAACAGCCCAGATGATCTCCTCAAATATCACCGATTACAACGAATCCCGATATAATGAGGATGATCACCCTATTCCCAATAACTTACTCCCACTCATCATCTGTAAAACCATACAGATGTGAGAATCATACCTGGTAAATACATACCCTGGAGTGAGTGTCTAACTGGGAAATCAGTTTTCTTTTAACTGTACACAGTTGAAACTGAAACATTAAAATGTTTCGTCGGGGCATCCTGGTATTCCTAGTAATGCCTCTTCCATTATCCAGATTCACAACTGTAACCTTGTAATTCTTTGCCATCTTTCTAAATCCCTTTCTGTGTCTTTAGTCATTACCTTCTGTACACCCTCTTAGGCCAAATGGTTTTCTACCTTCCCTACCGTTCGCACCAGCCTATGGTTTGGAAGAAGACTATCCAAAAGGCATAAAGGGTGTACTGTCCCAATCCTAGGAACACTCGCAATGCGAGAGAAGGTGAAGATGAAAGACACCTGAATGTACTTAATTCCTATTTCTCCTGAACCAGAATCCATCCCCTAACTGGAACAAGTTCCTTTCGAGTTCGTATATAACCATACGATGGAGTATCCAATAAACTGTGGATCTTCGTAGTGATACGGAGTGTCCTGGAGAAATACAAAGGTGATTTAGGATTGGCGAAGAAATACTTGGTTTGGTCGTGAATATCAGTCGCAATTTACTTTGCCCTCTTACTAATCCCTTGCTTTGTCTTAACTTAATACCTTCTGCACACCATCGTTATACTAATTGGTTTTCTTCATTCCCCACCGTTCGGCACCAGCCTAAGGTTTGGAAGAAGACTATCCAATTTGCGTAATAGGTGTACTACTCCTAAACCAAGGAGTACTCGCAATGAGAGAAGGTGAAAAGAAAAGACAACTGAATAATCCTATTCGTTTTCTCCAGAACCAGAAACCATCCTCGAAGTCCTTCGAGTTCGTATCTAACCATACGATGGTTTTGTCCAATGGAAGTGGACGTTCGCAGTAATACGGGGTGTCCTGGAGAAAAGGGTAAAAGTAGGAGTGGCAAAGAGGTCTGCAACTCAGACAATCCAAAAGCCTGTGTTAAGAAGGTTCGGTCAACTTGGTCACTGAGTCATAGTCTTAGGGTCGGGTTATTGGTCGCTGCCAGAGAGAGAGAAAAGAAACACTCAGCGTGCACTCTAACCTAGATCAGAATGGTTATCACTTTGTCTAATCTGGAAACCTCCCACTGTACCTCAAATTCTCCTCCAAACCTGAAAGAAGAATTAGTCGGGATCACCCGAGGAGTAAACCAACTCATCAGTGGGAATCGGGATCCAACTATCATCGCATGATAACTTGACGGAATCCACTCAAGTCACCACACTCCAGAAGGTATGCGCATGCCTGGCAAGTTTCAGTTCTTTTGAAACTCCCGATGTGATTTTTACCCCTAAGACCCAAGTGACCTTGACGAATAATCAACAAATCAAAAGGTCCTAGTCAAGTTCAACCCGTCATTATCTTGATTGCGTTAAACCCACCCGCACGACCCTTGACGAATAATCAACAAAGTCGTACGACTGTCCTAACCAATCCACATATCCATGCGACAGAATAGCACAACAAAGCTACCGCACACTACGCCTCGGCGAATAGCAACGACAAACGTAGCGCGAATACTAAGCAATACTAATCTGAAATGACGGAGGGCTACGACTGGTTTTTGGCGAAAAACCTTTAACGTAATGAACTTGATATCGTTGAAGGAACTGGATAACTTTTTATAAAAATATAGTGACGAAAACCTTTACTAAAGAGGTCACTCCCGGTGAAGGGATCTCGGCTCTTTCCCCGTAGAATGAGGTGCAGGATATTCCAACTGAATACCACGATGCAAAGCAAAAGTAATCGGCTATAGTGAAGTTAATGCCCTGACGCAAACTTCTGTTCAAGGGGTCACTCCCGGTGAAGGGATCTCGGCCCTTGCCTCGTCGACTGAGGAGCAGGATATTCCAAATGAATACCACGATGCAAAACAAAAGTGAACGTCCTTGCAATAACAGCTTTTTGAAAAATTGTTCCAACAACATCAAAATAGGTTTGTTTAACTTGCATTGATCCGAATCAACGCAGTCCCATCAATTAATCACACCACAAAGAACGAAAATATACTGACGTACGTATATGCCATCCGCATTCGCCACTGAGTCCCGTCATCACTCGTTAGGTTAGCTTACTAACGATAGAGCGGGGACTGGACTAGCGCGGATGAAAAACATATACAACATCTACTAATATATATACCAATATATTATATTTCGCTCAAGGCGTGATAAAATGCAACATCACAGAAATGTACAGCATCACAGAACAATACAGATATCTGGAAGCCCCGGGTTTCACAGAGCCGCTGCTGAAACCCGACGTTCCCCTGGTCGTGTGGATAGCCTGTGCAATGAAATCCTAGACCCCTACGGGCGCGGTAAGTTACCCGCCAAAACCTGAAGCGAGGCAGCCCCCTTCAGCTCCGTGAATGGACCACCCAGCACTCTACGGAATCCGGCAACTTGGGCACCCCTCCTGGGTCAACCTGTACCCCCTACGAGTGCGGCGAATAGCCCGCCAATCCCAGAGTGAAGCCCCCTCCGTCTCAATGCCATGAGATGCGGGCTTGTTGCCCTCTAGAACCCGGCTATCCGTGCACTCCACCGCGGGGCAATCCTAGTACAGAAAGTAAAATATACATACACCGGGTACATCGACCGCAACCAGGTCGTGCCCCAAAAGAATAATACAAACAGGCAGTGACGGCAGTCCACATGTCGGACGCTCGCCCCGCAATATCAAATGTACATAATACAACAAAACTGTACTAGCATTGCATCCAGGCTATCCCCCACGACCGATCCGCAATATCACAGCATAAACATAAAACATCAACGTGAAAGTCACGTTCGCAAATCCGTCTAACCGGGCTATAGCAGTTAGACCGGATTTACCGATCGAGTGACATTCACGGTCGCAGATATAATGTAAACACTGTGAAAAATGTGTTTAAAATTTTCCGATTGACCAAAAATTAACAAGTGGGCCCCCAATCAAAACTGTAGCACTCACAGAAAACCTGGGCCCAATTTTAATATTCCAAAACCCCTAATTTCAGCCCATAAGCCCACTGTAAAAAAATAATCACACGATCCCACAATACTGCGGCGGAAGCGCGGCCAAAAGGGGGTTTTGGCCGCCCTTCCGCGGTCGTACGGAGGATTTGTGTCACCAAATTTTTGCAGTGTTCTTACGACTCCCTGCATATCATTCTGAGACAACCTGAAAAATTTTTAGACTAAAAAAAATTTCGACAGAAACTGATGTGCTAGAAAAATACGGTTTTTGGAATTTCGGTCGATCGGATAAGCAAAACACATTAGAACAAGCTAGGTAAGGTTAATGGCGTGGCTCTGATACCATGTTGCGCCACGGCAGCGCCCCGGCCGTCTTACTCGAGGCCAAATTGCGGAATCAAAATTTTTCCTTACTCGGAAACCGGCGCTACCGCGGACAATGAAAACCCGGATCGTTAACCATTAACCTAATGCTAGCAATCAAGAGATAGGGTGAGAAGTATACCGAGTGATCCGAGTCCTTCGGTCTTCTCGTCATCGTCCCGATCTCCCGCGGAAAGTCTTGTCTCCACATCGTCGCCTTCTCGCCGGAAAGGGCACCACAACGCCTGCGTCTTTTACGGGCTCCCGCCTCAATACCGAGGCAACTCGAGCATGAAGCCGGCAACTCGACATGCTCAAGATATGCTGTAGAATGTAGTGTAGAAGATGCTTGTCTCATTTGGGGTTTGTTGCCATGGTGATGGAGGAATCAAGAATAGAAAAATGGTGCTTGCATTTTTCTAGCAAGAAAATGAGATCATGAATGAAACTCTCAAGATGAAGCTCTCTTCTTCTTCTTCTCTCTTTCTTTTTCTTCTTCTCTCTTTTCTTATGAAAAAACTTATCATTTAGGAGAATGGTGGAGGAGGTAATATGAAGCATGAAGGGAGGTGAGTGTAGGGTAAAGCAAGGGGTGACTATATCCTAAACATCATGATAACAATCTCACATCACTTCTAATCAAGAATCAAATCCTTTCTCATCAACAAAAAGCAAATGATAAGAAAGGTATCAAAAGATGCTTTCATAATAAATACTTTTACAAATAAAACCTCCACCAAATGTAATTTGCAAAACTGCAAATTACCCCCTCCATCAGAAAAGTCCGGCCGGGAAAGAACAAAGGAAAACCGGCCGGAACGGAATGCAAACTGGCAACTCCAGAAAACTGGTCCCGTAATAAATTACAGGAAAACCCCGATACTGTGCATACATACCCGCATCTGTATTCCGACCGGATACAAATGCAATGAGACAAAATCTACACTGTACTAGTAAAATCCGTTCGATCCTGATCCGTGCAATACCGCACGTATCAGATCAAACCCTGCCATATAACTATACGGCCACTAGTACAAACCGTCCGATCCTGATCCGTGCAATACCGCACGTATCTGATCGGACCCTGCCATATCTCCATACGGCCTCTACAGCGTTTCGCCCGAAAGCTTGAGTAACTGTAAGTGTGGTGGACTCTAAAGACTCGTCAATACTATGGCTGTGGATTTAACCACTGGCACGTCAGAGGTATAAGCCAATACGTGATGGGCCACCAGCTATTGACCAAAAGGGACGTCGATGAGGAAGCTCACCCCGACACCCAACTGAGCCTGTCAGTGACAATATCCGTACAGTCCGGTCCGTTCGTCTATGAGCATCGCATGTCGGGCCTAGGGGGTTGGTAAAAGTCAGACCCCCAAAAGCGGTACAAGTCGTGTCGGAGTGTAGCCCAGAACGCCCTGAGATACTACTGGAATACCTACCAGTAAATCTCCTGCCTCGGCCGAGGGCTTTGCGTAATGGCTCTCCTAGACACAGCGCGACCTCACCCCCAATACCGGGAGAGACGAACCCCTGAAGATCCGCTCACTGCCTCCATGTGGCTCGGGACTGTACCCAACTAAAACCTGTTTGCACGACTCCTTTGAGCCGTGGTAGGGTAGTAATCAAAGCACAGTGGGAACTCACACGAGACAAATGACGATCTCAGGTCGATGAACTAACCTGAACACATGTCACCAGGGAACTGCTATCTGACATCTGGTATAAGACCAACTAGCAGGTTCCCGGCGAGTCCTGTCCGGTGTACTCATAACCCAATGAGCACCTGTATACATCTTAGGTGAACCAACTGACACCAGTGGCTTGTGAGACCGGCCACCGCCCCTCGTCGGGGTCTCGACTGTATACACTAGTCTACTAATGGAGTATCGATGCCCTGTCTCGAAACTCCTACGACTAGGGACCTTTTAAGGATGTGCTTATAGACCACCAGCTCCCACGTATATGATCGCCATCATACTGCTGGTAGTCAAGCAAGAATCCTAGGGGCTCTATCAACGTGTAATAGCGACATGTCAGGTCACCTAAAGCAGTACACGATGATAAAGATAAACCAGATAGCATACTATCATCTCGAGTAAGACTGTCCTACCGGGATAGGTCCTCTCTCAATCATTGCAATCACATGCCGGTGATCCGATAATTGACTCTGAGGGCACTATCTCCAACAGTTCGTCCCAGTAAAAGTGTTTTACTTGGGATAAGAAGCGAAGTCTGTCCTGACTTGACCATTCAGTCGGTAGTAATCCTGTGGCCAAATAGTTCACAATATCTACGAACCTGGGTTCGCAAGATACTGTCAAGAGCTGTTCATCCGGGAAAACGTCGTTGATCGGAATTGGAAGCGAAGGCGAAGAAGGAAGTCGTGAGAGATGGTCGGCAACTACGTTTTCACATCCTCGTTTGTCCTTAATGACAAGGTCAAACTCTTGAAGCAAGAGAATCCAACGTATTAGCCGAGATTTTGCATCTTTCTTCGCAAAAAGATGGCGCAGAGCAGAATGGTCTGTGTAGATAATGACCGGAGAGCCAATGAGGTAGGGCCTGAACTTTTCTAAAGCAAATACAACAGCCAAGAATTCCTTCTCAGTTGTTGTATAATTGAGTTGGGTGTCGTTCAGGGTTCGGCTCGCATAATAGATTACGTGCGGCATCTTGTTGATGTGTTGTCCAAGGACAGCACCAATGGCAAAGTCGGATGCATCGCACATAATCTCAAATGGGTGCGTCCAGTCAGGAGAAGAGAGAACGGGAGCAGAAGTGAGTGAGCTTTTTAATGACTTGAATGCAGTCACACAGCTCGAGTTGAAGTCGAATAGCGTGTCCTTGGCCAGCAAAAGAGTCAAGGGCCTATCAATCTTGGTAAAGTCCTTGATGAACCGTCTATAGAAACCGGCATGGCCAAGGAAGGCTCGGATATCTCTGACGCATCGGGGAGGAGGGAGATTGGAAATGACCTCAATCTTCGCTTTGTCAACCTCTATGCCATTTTGCGAGATGATATGTCCTAAGACAATACCTTCGCGCATCATGAAGTGGCACTTCTCCCAATTCAAAGTGAGGTTCTTGTCTTTACATCGGGTAAGGACAGTGTCAAGATGCAGCAAACACTCGTTGAAGGAATCGCCGAAGATGGAGAAATCATTCATGAAGATCTCCAGAAATTTTTCCACCATGTCTGAGAAGATTCCCATCATACACCGCTGGAAGGTAACGGGCGCATTGCATAACCCAAAGGGCATGCGACGATATGCAAACGTGCCGAAAGGACAAGTGAATGTGGTCTTGTCCTGGTCTTTTTCGGCGATGGGAATTTGATTATAGCCGGAGTAGCCATCAAGAAAGCAGTAGTACTAGTGTCCTGCCAGTCGCTCAAGCATTTGGTCAATGAAAGGTAGCGGAAAGTGGTCCTTCCGCGTTGCGGCGTTGAGTTTTCTGTAATCGATGCATACTCGCCACCCAGTTTGGGTGTGAGTAGGAATTAACTCGTTCGCCTCATTTGTGATAACCGTTATACCTGATTTCTTGGGGACAACGTGAATGGGGCTAACCCACTGGCTATCAGAGATAGGGTAAATGATACCACTATCCCGACATTTTACGATCTCCTTTTTCACAGCCTCTTTCATGACTGGGTTGAGACGTCTTTGTAGATCCCTGGCTGGTTTGGCATCATCCATCAGATGAATGTGATGTTCAACGATCAGGGGACTAATCCCCTTGATGTCCGCCATGGACCAGCCAAAAGCTTGCCTATTGCTGTGCAAGACCGCAAGAAGGGCTTTCTCTTGCTCTAGAGCTAGAGAACCCGACATGATAACCGGGAGGGTCTCGTTCTCACCCAAGTAAGCGTACTTAAGGTGAGACGGCAAAGGCTTGAGTTCGAGTGTTGGAGGTGAAATGATGGAAGGCAAGATTGGTGAAGAGGTCTTGAACTCAAAGGACTCCAGCAAAGGTTCAAAACGAGTGTAAGCGACCGAGTTGGATGGTTTAGGTAACTCATCCGGAAATTCGAAGGATTCAAACTCGGGTGGTGAGTGGCTAAGATCGTTCGAGAAAGTGAAACACTCGTAGTCATTGTCGGGCGCAGAAACAGCAGCAGGTTCGAAGAGGAACGCACTCGTGGCGTTAAGGTTATCGTGATCGAACAGAAACTCCTCGAATTCACTCTTCTGGGGTGATCTCCTGGATCGAGCAAACGTCCAGTATATGAGCATTAGGTTCGGAGGGCTGATTCCCCAACCTAAAAATGTTGAGTTCAATTGTCATGTTTCCAAAAGAGAGGTTCATCGAACCATTGCGACAATTGATCACAGCATTTGAGGTTGCAAGGAATGGGCGACCGAGTATCACCGGAATTTGATTCCGGGGGTTAGCTACAGGTTGTGTGTCTAATACAATGAAGTCAACGGGGAATATGAAGTCCCCGACTTTGATTAACACATCCTCTAGCTCACCCCTAGGATGGGTGATCGATCGGTCGGCCATTTAGAGAGTACAGTGTGTGGGTTTCAGCTCTCCTATGCCTAATTGCTCGTATACTGAGTACGGAAGCAGGTTAACACTGGCACCAAGATCTAATAGTGCGCGATTGATGTTCTTATTCCCAATGGTAATAGAAATCGTAGGACAGCCAGGATCCTTCCATTTTTGCGGTAAAGATTGGGTAAGGGCATCACTCACAGCACTAGCCAAGAAAACTTTCTTGGGTACCTGAGACTTCCTCTTTTTCGTGCACAAGTCCTTTAAGATTTTCGCGTAGGACGGGACTTGTTGGACAGCATCTAAAAGGCGAATGTTTATGTTAACCTGCTTAAACAACTCCAGAATCTTCTCCATTTGTGGATTTTGTTTATTGGACCTCAACCGGTTTGGAAATGGAACGTTTTTAAAATTAGTTGAGTCCAATGTTTGTGGAGGAGATTGTGGAGCTGGAGCGGATCCCAGAACTGGTGTTTTCGTGGAGTGAGAAATGGGTCCGTTCAAAGCAGAAGAAGAGGAAGAGTCTTTTGAAGAATGAAGAATAGGCTCAGAAGACGGGGAAGGAGAAGAAGAAGAAGAAGCAGCGGCCGGGGTGTCATCGTCGGTTCGTGTGCCAATGTTGTTTTGCAGCATCCTTCCCGATCTCAATGTGGTCACGGCACTTACATTATGGTTCTGTTGTTCAAGAGCAACATGTACATTATGTGGGTGACCGGGATTTGGGAGTGGCTGGGACGGAAGCTTCCCCTTCTCTCGCTCGCTTAAGGCCGCATTCAGCTGTGCAATCTGGGCCTCGATGGTCTTGATACTTTGCCCGTGAGCGGCAGTGTATTGCACCAAGGACTGAATGGAAGACTGGATGTTGGCGGTGGATTGTGTCGATTGTTTAACAAACGCCTCCTGACTTCGTTCGAGCGAGAAAACCTTATCGTTGTTTGACGGAACAAAGTTGTTTTGGGGAAAAGAATTGTTGGGTGCAAAGTTGTTCGTCTGATTTTGAAAAGGTTGGGGTTGGAAGGGCTGCTGAAACTGATGTTGAGTTTGTTGTTGCGCTTGTTGTTGCGGAGGAGGGGGCCTCTGGAAATTGTTGCCTTGGAATTGATGCTGATTCTGATTCCAGGCGAAATTGGGGTGGTTCCTCCAACCGGGATTGTAGGTGGAAGAGTATGGATCATTCCTCGGTCTTTGCTGAAATGCAGCATTAACCTGATCCTGTCCTTGCGATGGTGGATTGTAAGGACACTCTTCGGTTAAGCGAGAAGGATCGGAACAACAAGCACAAATGGTACGAAGGGGAAGAACAGGGGCAGAAGCAGGAGAAGAAAATTTGCTCTCTATCGCTTCAAGTTTTCTCGTTATTGCAGCCATTTCAGCTTTCATCGCAATAGAGACATCAAGTTGGTGAATTCCTACCCTAGACTGACCGGTAGAAGTGGAGGTAGAAGAAGAAGAAGTCGGTCTGGTGCTCTCCCATTGTAGCGTTTGTTCCGCAAGGTCGTCGAAGAATTACCACGTTTCCTCGTCAGATTTCGATAGGAAGTGGCCCTGACAAATGGTTTCCAACAGCTGCTTGGTTGCTGGGTTCAGGCCCTCGTATAAGGTTTGGCAAAGTTGTCATTTCTCTATACCGTGGTGAGGGCACTGAACAAGAAGGTCTTTATACCGGTCAAAGCACTTCCAGAAGGGTTCGGTAGGAAGCTGGGAGAATTGGTTGATTTCATTACGGATCCTTGCGGTTTTATGATTCAGATAAAATTTCTTGAGAAACGCTTTCACAAACTCGTCCCAACTGGTTATGGAGTGGGAAGCGGTGCTATATAGCCATTTTTCGGCAAGATCGCACAAAGTGAACGGAATGACCCGTAGCCGTATAACATCGTCCGACAGCTGGGTGGTTTTCATCATGGCACAAACGTTTTGAAATTTGTTGATGAAGATATAGGCATCTTCAGATTCAAGCCCATGAAATTTCGGAAGCATGTTGATGAAATGGGGCTTAATTTCAAAATTATCCCCGTTGGCCGGTGGAAGAGATAGACAGGTGGGAAGAGCAGAACGGGTGGGATAGAAACGATTCTGGAGCGCGATTCGCTACGGCGCTACAACAGGCGGCGGTGGTGGGTTATTTGCCTCCATAGGAGGTGGAGTCAATCCAGGGGTAGTCAAAGAGATGTTTGGATTAAATCCTGACATCGCGGAAGAAGAGGTTGGTGATGGTGAAGGTGAAGATGTATGAACAGAATTCCGGTCAACGTCGGTGTTGGCCGGCAAAGGTAAGGGTGAAAGAGGCGTGGACGGAGTTTCGACGTCTGAGTCGATCGCGTAGTCGGTAGCGACTAACGTAACGCGGACGATGCGGGCGCTAGTGTCCCGAGTCCAAGCGGACATACACTAAACGAGTTTAGTATAGTCAAAGCGGAGAAGGCGAGGGTAAGAAAACGTCAATGGAGAAATACGATGGGTGGTGGGTGAAAAATGGATTTTTGGCGACAAAGGGCAAGTTTTTATAAAAGTTTTTGATTTTTTCCTTTTTTTTCTTTTTAGAAAGAGCTTTACAGAAATATGTACGGATTTACGGCTTCAAGCAATCACAAACAAGATATGCACAATCACACCTAGATCTAGGGTCACCTAGGTCAGCTAGACAGCTCCTAACTGTTCCAAAGGGCTAGAAACAGGACCTCAAACCGCCTCTTCTCCAACAATTGCGGCCAGGTAAGTGCCAGGTAAGTGGGAGGCTCCCCACTACATAAGTAATGGTCCTAATTAAGTAACCACTTGCCTTCGACACACTTGCCTAGACACCGCAAAAGTCAGGATAGGATAAACGGCCGATGCCTGTAACTAGTCCTCTGTCCTATTGAGCGCGAAGTCCTTAGGGCTGAGTCTAGTATTTTTTAATTAACAATGGTCAATGCATATGCTTTTTGTGATTTCTGGGGTCCTGGGAAGGGTGATGAAATCCCCACCCAATCTGAATTGGTTTCAAGCCCCTTAAAGTCCGTATTAATAAATGCAAAGCGGTAACAAATCAACTGCAAACAATTTTTTATTTTTTAAGCGCGGCGCAAAGAATCCTGCACAAGAACAGTTTATTGGAAGGGGGGAGAGAATTTGCGCAAAGAATGCTGCAGAAAACACAGTTTAGTGGAGTCCAGAGAAGTGGGGAAGAGGAGAGAGAGAGTTACCAAAAATTTGGGCCACTGAAGCCACTAAATGGCCGCGGTTCCGCGGCCAAACATGTGCTAAGGCCGCGGTTCCGCGTCTGTAAGGAGGGACTGGGCTTCAAAAAATTTTGGGTGTGCTGCTGTGGTTGTCCTCTGCTTGTCTGGATTTGCTGATTCTTGATTTGCTCACTGTATCTGCTCCAGATTTTTACAGTAGACCGTTTGCTTCGTTTTGATCCGTCGCGGTGTAGCTACGAGATGTGGGTCTAACTTCCCACGTCTTTGGCACTGAACTCGACCGTCTTTTGTTCCTACACACTTGCATAAAAACTAATCAAAAATAACAAGATGGTTTTTTACAATGTATAGTTTTTTTGTTTTGTTTTTCGGTTATATTTATATTCACAAATTAACCCAAAATTCCACAAAGAAATAAACTACCGTCTCCCCGGCAACAGCGCCATTTGATTGGTAGGGATTTTGCGTGTTCAAGTTTAGTTAATTACCGCAATCAAAACGGTTTCGCTTGTAGCTAGCCGGTTGAGTACGGGTCGTCCGCAGGGAGATGGAAATCTTTTTCTATGTGCTTTAACGAGTTAAGTCCAAAAGTCCAGATTTGTTTGTGATTAACTAAGTGTTAAAATGATATGTAAAGAGAGCTTGTTAGGGTTAGGATTAGGTTAGTTTGAGTTAGGAGTCGCTCACTTCTTTCGTTGCCACTCTTAATATCAGTGTTACGGTAATCGGCAACAACGGGGATTAGCACGACTAGGAAGGAACTTGCGAGTATAAGCTAGGCTTTCCAACGCATAAGTTCTTCCTTTTCGTGCTTGTCCGTCCGTTCTTGGCTCTTAGCCTTAACCTCCGGTTAATTCAACCACAATCGGTCTCACTACGGAATCACCGCTATCATGTAGGATAGGGTGCCGTAGGGAGCGGATTGTGGTTCAATTAACGGGAGTTCGATTTAAGATGTTGGACAAGGAAAGAGTGAGAAAGATTTCCTTCTCTCAAACTTCCCTTATCCTACCCTAACAAGTATGGAAACTACTCACCCATTACAAGAAGAACGAAAAATAAAACAAAGGAGGAAGATAGAAAGAAGGAGATTAGAAGATAACAACTAGCTATTTGCGACCTCACCTTGGCAAGGATCAAACGTAAGCATCATGGTTGTTTAAGGATAAAGTAAAAGAGAACAAGAAAGAAACAAACACAAATAACAACAACTAAGTTAACAAATGAAAATTACAAGAAATAATAATTTAACTAAAGAACAAGACAACCATGATAAGTAAAAGAACTCCTTTATTCATTCTTCACTCACAAAAGCTCACTACAAGTTTTTTAATGGAGAAGAGATGAGAGGAGGAAGAAGAACAACAACTAAAACCTAAAATCTAAATACAAGATTATGCACCCTTGGCTTCACAAGGTTCTGGGCTATTTATAGGCTGGAAAAAGAAAATCTAGGGCAACATTCAGAATACACATGGAATGACCAAAACACCCCTGAAGTTTCATCATGTGAGGAGGCCGTACGGCCGCGGAACCGCGGCCTAGACCCCCTATTGGCCACGGTTCCGCGGCCCTATAGGGGAGTTGGGCTGTCGTCTTTTGTGTGCTGCCCTGGTCTTCTGTTCCCTTTAGTCTGGTACATGTTTTTTCTGATAATCTTTCCACATTTCTTCCAGAATCAAAGGTGATTGGATGTGGATCTTTTTGTCATGATTTTCTTGAGCTCCGCGTAGATTTCTTGGACTTGGTGTTGCCATTGTGCTTTGTGCATGAAGGTGACAATCGATTTGCCATTTTGTCTCTTAAACTGGTGTGTGGCAACATACGGATAGAGAGCGGAGACCCGTGTTTTATCTGTGGTTGGCAGGAACCCGGATTTTGTCGTGCTTTTCCATGAATTTCATCGTTTAGAGCCGAGAACCTGTATCCTGCAATTGACTAGCAAACACGGCTCAAGAGTACCTACCGATAAGCAATATGATAAAAATTGAGCGGTATAAAAATGCAAAAATCTGATATGAACAATATCCCTGCCACCATGTCTTAAAAGCGTCACACTCCTCAGTGGGGTGTGAAATCTCCCGATGATATGAGCAGTAATTAGGGTGCCTCTCCGCCCCATTGAGCGTGTTTTCTTCCGAGGGTGGTAGTTTCATTCCCATTGAAATGGCTTTGGCAAACCTTTTCCTCGTCTTGAATATGTTTTTATCCGCGTCGGGTGCCTTTCGATCTGGCGGGAGTGCTTCGACTCTTTCGTTTAATCGCCTGCGTTTGGCTCCTTCTGATGCGGCCATCTCATGCTCCTGGTCGGCTTTACTTTTCAAACGAATCTCGTCTAGAAAGGCGTCGATCATTTCGTCTGTCGGCCACACAAGCTCCGGTTCAGGCTCTGCCCCCAGTTTCTTAGTGTCGGGAGTTTTTTCATCGTCGGTAAACGAGTGGGAGATCACATTACAACTCGCCACGTATCTCTCGGATTCATCCGACGAACTCTCCCACTCATCTTCCTTTTGAAAGACGTGGTTGAGGAACTCTTGGAGTGTGATGGGAGTCCGTGCCTTTTGATTGTACTCTTCCAGTGCGTCAATCTGCTTTTGTAAGTCCGTGCGCTTGTTGCCAGGCTTCACGGGCTTCTTAGCTTTCTTTTTCTTTGAAGATTTCGACGGCTGGTTGTGAGTGCTCGGGCCATCACCACTGATCTTCGGAGTTGGGCGCGGCTTCAGCATCCCTTCAATGATCTGGGGTTCCAGCGGGTTCTTCCATTCGACCGCCGGGCACGTATGAAGATCACTCAGCATCTTTTTGGTTTTAGCTGATAGCACGACCTCCCATGGCGCTTCTTCAATAAAGGAACAAGTTGCCCCCGGTGCGTCTGTCTTCTTTGGAGTATGCGGCTGTGGCGGGTTCACCTTCCACTTTTCGGACAACGCAAACTTTCCCTGGAGGTATTGATCTTCAATCCATCCCTTGAAGACGAAGTAATCCTCAATCGGATGGCTTACCGTTTGATGGTAAGGGCAATAATTGGGGTTATTCATCTCAGTGGGTTGTGGCGGTCGCCTTGGGTTCGGCAAGTTGATAAGTCTGATGCGTACGGCCAGCTCGAATAACCGTTTCGTCTTATCCCGTGGGAACGAGTAAGGGCGCTTCATCTTCTCATTGTAATACTGCCGTCTTTCTTCTAGTTGATCCGCCAGCTTTGGGGCATTGGGTTGCTGCTGAGCGTTCGCGACGAAGGTTGCCTTCCCTTTATCCTTATCATTCCGAGGTTCTGGCTTCGGGGGAGATGGTCTGTGACCCATCTGGTCCATCTGGGCCAACTTGTCGATCAAAGCCTGGAACATGGTTGGCTTAAAGAACATCATGAACTGTGAGATAGTTGCATGAGGATCCAGGGTACCCACGAACATGCCTACCGCGGGCGCTTCCTCAATGTGTTGTTCGCATTTCGACCACAAGTTTCGCCAGCGTATAGCGTACTGGACCCACGTCTCGCCTGGTTTCATCCTGGCATTAATCAATGCCGTTATCGGGGTACGTTCGCTAGCGCTCGTGAATCGCTGAGTGAATAGCAACTCCATTTCCGCAAATGTTTTAATAGAGTTGTTTGGGAGCTCAGAGTACCACTCGAACGCCGTTTCTGACAAGCTACCGACGAACTGGCGAAGCAACAATTTATCATCACCGCCGGTATTGCTGCAAAGCGCCCTGAACTGGACAACATGCTGGTGGGGATTGCCCGTCCCCTTAAAGACATGAAATTTCGGTATTGTATAGCCCGGCGGGTACTTGATCTGATCATACCAGCTCGGATATGGTCGCCCTGTTCTGACAACTTGACCAGCTGCCTCAGTCGCCTGGTGAACCCGTATCTGTTGAGCAATATATTCGTCCAAGTCAGCTTTGGAGATTGTCTCCTCCTTGGCTGTTGACAGAGCCGGTGGAGGATTTGACGTTTCTCCCCTGTCGTCTTCAAGGACGATTAGAGGATTTTCAACAGGAGAATCTTGTTAGATCATCATTCCCACCATGTCCTGGAACAGGAGGGCCATTCGTTGTATATTAGCTGCTTGTTCGGCAGCCTCTTTATCCTTCTTCTCTAATATCCTACGAAGGAATTCAGCGTCAGTTTCTTGCTCTTGGCGTTGATCAGATGACACTTCGGGGCTTTCTTTGGGCCCAGTGAGTGCGGCTATCGCGTTCATCATTTCTTGGAGCTTCTGCTGTTGCTCCTGAGCTTTGGTCACTGACCGTGTAAGCGGTCTATGACCCGTGGATGTACGACTGTCCTCCTTTCCCAACGCCATGTATACCGTATGCACCATCATGCCCCCAAACTTAGGGCGTTTGGGCTCAGTGCCTTTAGCTCTCATTGCAGGCCCGGGGATTTTCTCCGGCCTCCTCTTTTTATGAGCAGTGGAAGTTGAGGGGGCCGTTGAGGTGGGCACCCAGACAGCTTTCCGTGGCTTATCATGATGACTGACTTCCTGTTGGATTTTCAGCTTCTTGTGCTGGCGGGAGAAATTTGGATCGATCACCGAGTCTCGGGTCTGCCGCCAGACTTTATAGATTTTGGAGGATAGCCGTTGAGGAGATTGGGGCTGTTCTGGCTTTACTTCCATAGCCTTTTTCAGCGGAGGGGGAGACCTCTTTAGCGCCGCGGTAGGAGAATTCATACGCACCTTATTTAGCATCTCAAAGCTGTTCTCAGTTGGAACAGCAGCATTAACTTCTGTCGTTGGGGCTGGAGGAGTTAGCCCAGAAGGGGAGTTGCCTCCGGCCTTCCTCATTCGGTGCCAGTAACGACGTCGAGCGTTCCATGCTGATGGAATCGGCTCGGTGATGGCGATAGCCTCGTCTTGCCCCCTGTGTAGGTGGGGGGTCACTGCTGGTGTCAGCCTGTTAAAGACCGATGTCCTTGGGATAGCAGGAACAGGGGCTGGAACAGTCAATCTCGTAAAGACCGACTTTTTGGCAGGAGAAACCGCCTTGACGACTTCAGGAGCAGGATTGGTTGTTTTCTTAGGAGCAGCCTTCTCTGGGATTGCAGGCCCCATTGCGGGTCCACAGGAGCTCTGGCCCAGTCTGGAGAAGGCTGAGGCGCTGGTGTTGGGCGACCCGCTGAGAGGGGCCGCAGTAGGTATAAGCCGATCAAAGACCGACTTCTTGGGAGCTTCCGGTGTCAGCATAGGAGTGGTGAAGCTCATTGGCGGGAGCATGGTCCCGAAAAACAACCCTGTAGTGGCTCGAGTGACCTGTTCCACGGGCATTATGAACAGCGAAGCAGCTTGGGGCCCGTAGGCTATACCTCCAGGCGAGGCGGAGCATCGGTTGCAGTTGCAGTTGGAGCATTTCGCACAAGTGGAAGCCATTGATTCTTTGCTTTCTGCAATAAGCAAAATGCCAAATCTTAGTACCTTAAAACCCAAGGGCAACCATTAGCGAGCCGTGTTTGGTTCACGAACATGACACACGAAGTGTGGAGTGGAAAGAGGAAAAGGTCCCACGGGCGTGCCAGAATCTGTTCCCCTCCGAAAGACGGCGCGACAGACGTCTTGCCTGAGATTCGGGGCAGATGCTAATTGGTGCTATCCGTCCACCTCTCCGAAGATACCAAGTTGATATAAGGCACCATATATCGAAGGTTTAAACGGATGCGTCCGATGTAGCAGACTTCGTCAGATTTTCCCTCGCTTGAGGGGTTTTTGATTGTGGGGACGCTCTTCCCTGCAGGCGCAAGCCCCTGCAGTTAATTACGTTACCGCATCGCGGTAACCACTTTCTCCTTCTCCAGAAATTTCACTTCGTGTCGTGTGTGTTTGTCTTGTTTGTAGATACCCGTGGATTGTATACGGAGACTGAGTTATGTCGTCGCCCGTAGGGCGTGGACTAGTCCAAATCCGTATTATCTTAGATTTGGGTTTGGGGGTTTAGGTTTAAGGATACGTTAGCCTTTTTTTGAGACTAAGATCAACTTAAACGTTTGTTAAGGATACGTTAGTCTCATTTCAGACTAAGATCAACTTAACGGGATCGTTTAGATCCAAAAAGAGAGCAATTAAGGGGGCCCTGTTGTTTAGTTTAGTGACATTGCAGTCAATAGGTAGTTTAAGGACATTGCGGTACAATGTTAGTTTTAAGACGTTGCGGTCAAGGTTAAGGACCTCATATTCTATGGATTTAAGGACCCCACAGTCCGACGTTAGTTTTATGACATTCCGGTCAAGGTTAAGGACGTCATAGTCCGTTGTTAGTTTTAAGACATTCCGGTCAAGGTTAAGGATATCATAGTCCATGGGTTTAAGGACCCCACAGTCCGGCGTTAGTTTTAAGACATCACGGTCAAGGTTAAGGACGTCGTAGTCCGTGGATTTAAGGACTCCACAGTCTGATGTTAGTTTTAAGACATTACGGTCAAGGTTAAGTACGTCGTAGTCCGTGGATTTATGGACCCCACAGTCTGGCGTTAGTTTTAAGACATCATGGTCAAGGTTAAGGACGTCGTAGTCCGTGGATTTAAGGACTCCACAGTCCGTATCAATATATGTGGTTATCGGGACCCGTCACCTCTTTGAAGACGTTGAGGAATTACAACGACAAGTATCAAAGGAGTGAAGAGATGTACCCTTACACCAAGGTAGATTAAGTGATCTGTAGTCCAATTTGGAAACTAAGATCAATTATTATATTGTGAGCCCATTGGCCCAGTTGAATTTGAATTGAGGACTTATGGCCATCTTGGGCTAAGTCCAATTATGTTTGGGATATTGGCCCTCTGTTGATTCATTGAAGGAGAGGCTTTGCCTCTGGAAACTTAGCCAATTGGGCTAAGGCTAGTGTTAAACACTAGAGACAAACAGTGTTTTCAAATTAGTGTTAAACACTAAGCAAATCCAAATTAGTGTTAAACACTAAGACAAGAGGGGTCACGTGGTAACACGTGAGAGCGCCCTGCTTCTCTTTATTTTGTTATGCAGATAAGTGTTTAACACTTTTAATTCTGAAAGCCATCACGTGCGGGCACGTGATGGGGGCTCATGCTCTGGTTTGTTAGAATACTCATTAGAGGTCACGTGATGCACGTGAGGGCGCCCCAGAGTCTCTATTTATTTTGCTTCTTCTTTATGTGTCTCAGGGATCACGTGGGGGCACGTGAGGCATTGCCTCAAAGTTCTCTTTTATATATCTTCGCAGAAGTCACGTGGCAGCATGTGAGGTGCCTGCTTCAGAGTTTTATTCTGTGGGTCTTTGCAGGGGTCAGGTGGTAGCACGTGACTCTGCATGTTTTAAAGTTCTGTTCATAGGGTTAAACCCTAAACTTCAGGGGAATTAAATTCTTACTTTCTTCTGAAGAATTATATTCTTAATAGGGTTAAACCCTAGTTTCTTTTCTTAAAGGAATTAAATTCCTGTGAGTTTGAGAGGATTATATTCTCAGTTAGGGTTAAACCCTAGTTCTGTTCATTTTGAAAGAATTAAATTCCCATAACATAGGGTTAAACCCTAACTTTATCTCAAAGGAATTGAATTCCTATCATTTTGTGAGAATTAAATTCTCTGAACTCAGTCCCTCCTCTGTGTTTTAGATCTGCATGGCAGGATCTCAACCCAATGAGAATTAAATTCTCAATTCATGGGGAGATGTGCACTTTGCAGATCATCAACCAGAGAAAGAACTAAGTTCTTTTTTATGTAAGAGTTAAACTCTTTTGAGAATTAAATTCTCCTTTTAAGCCTCTCCCTTCTTACCTAGGGTTTTATTTTGCAGAGGATCAATTTCTTTCAAAATCTCCAAGCTCTATCCCTCCTTCTCTCTGTCTCTCCCTGTATGTCTCTCTTGGCTCCAATTTATAGGAGAAGGAAAAGAATCAATCAGTTTTAGTGAATCTTTTATTGAAAGATTTGATTTGTTTATTAAGAGATTTGATTTACATTTATCATTAATCCAGGCCTTTAGATTCTTAGGTGAATTTTATTCACCATTGGATTTTAAATCCAAAGATATCCCTTTGTTGTTTCGGTTAGATTTTAAGGGGAAATCTTTCCAAGTCCAAGATTTTCCATAAATAGGCGATATTTAATCACTTTTAGATTTTTAATCCAACGGTTCCAAATAATCATTCTCTATTTGGAAAGATTTGAATGATCTCTTCTCAGAATTTAATTCTGTCATAGAAATAGGGCCTTTAAAGCCGGTCACGTGTGACTATGTGACCGTTGGTCACATGTGAGCACGTGACCCCTGATCACGTGTACGCACGTGACCCCTGGAACGGGCTCCCTTCTGCGCTCTGTTCTTTGCCGCTGCTTAGCCATCACGTGCCAACACGTGACCATTGGTCACGTGTGAACACGTGATGCTTTTTCTGGAGCTTTTTCCTTGATTTAATCATGGAACGAATGTGCCTTGTGCCGCCGCTTTTAAATGTCACGTGCCAACATGTGACCGCTGGTCACGTGCTAGCACGTGATGCCTCCTCCGTAGGTTTTCCTGATTTTAAATCAGGAAACAGTGGGTGTTTGAAAATCGATTGAAATGTTTAACGTCGTATAGATTATGATGATATGTGATACAATTTTTAGAATCCAAAATAATTAGTTTTGTGAAAACTAGTTTGTAATTATAAATCTAGCGTTTTAGTCTCGGTTGATCGATTGCCACGGAATTTCGATTCGGATCAAAACTCCGTCGCAATCACGTATTGTACGCGATCACTTAGTCGGGAATCTTATTGAATTATCCGACTGTTTATTGAAAAGAGTTTTCAGTTTGAAACTAAAATGCAGGGTTTATATGTTAGGCATGAAATTCGGAATATGAGATATTCCGGGTTTATGATATCTAAGGTATTTGCGGATTCTAAATATTGTAGTTTTTCATTTCTTTTCTGCGACCGTAAGTGTAATATGTGGTGTATCCCCGATCTCGTTGCTATATGTCAACGGAATTTGGGATACGCATATTTACTTACGTTGATGACATATGATGTTATGTGTTGCTGATATGTTATATTGGATCATCGTGATTGAATAGCCGGGTTTTTTTACGTGAGATGAGAGTTTTTCATTTTCATTCATGTAAAAAATGTATGTAATATTCTTTTATTAGGACACTTCCGGGTTGAGGATGATGTCACCATTGATATATATTATTTACTTTTCCGCATTAGGTTAGACCCAAGGCGGGGAGCAAAAGTAACCGGGTTCTAGAGTCCAGTGGGAGACCATCTCGAGGAGTCGAGACCGGGTCTCCCAACTCTAGAATTGGTAGGGTTACTTATCGCTCTCGTAGGGATCTAGAGATGTGGGTTTGGCTATTCATCATGACCGTGGAATCCATGTTTTACATTACTGGCTGCATTTAAAACACGGACCTCCTAGTATATCCAATATTTCATATGTTGACTTCTGCTGCTTGGTTCTGTGATGTGATCATATAACTGCGTGAGATGAATGCTATATTATATATATGATATATAATAAACGTTGCTTATGTTTTGCACCCGCGCTAGTCCACCCCCCTCTCTGCCGTTAGTTAAGTTACCTAACGGTGCATGATGGGGCCCCGTGGCAAATGCGGATGGCATAAGCGTACGTTCTATTTTCGTTTCTTTTCTGTGATGTTTAGGGAAACATAAATGATGGGACTTTATTAATGAGATTAATGAAAAGAAAAGAAACCTAAAGATGTTGTAGAATCGAAATTTTAAAAAGATAGGTCTAGTTCTTTCTTTGCATAGTGTTATTCTTTGATGAATATCCAGCACCTCATTCGATGAGGAAATAGCCGAGATCCCTTCACCGGGAGTGACCTATTTAGCAAAACTAGCAAATGCTACAACCCACTCAGTCTTGTTTTTATAGCTTCTCTAGTTATTGCTTTGCATAGTGGTATTCCTTGATGAATATCCAGCACCTTATTCGATGAGGAAAAAGCCGAGATCCCTTCACCGGGAGTGACCTCTTTAGCGAAACTAGCAAAAGCTACAAAAAAAACACTCTTTTTCAAATCACTAGATTCTACAACGATAACAAGTTCATTACGTTAAAGGTTTTCTTCAAAACCATTCGTAACCCGCCGTCATTTCAGATAAGTACTATTTAGTATTCGTACTGTGTTTGTTGGCATGCGTCAAGGCGTAGTGTACGGTAGCTGATTAGTGCTTATCTGCCGCATTTGATACGATTGGATTAGGGTAGTCGTACGACGTTGTTTGGCATGCGTCAAGGGTCATGCGGGTGGGTTTAATTCAATCATGAAATGAACGGGTTGAACTTGACTAGCGGCCCATGGTTTGTTGGCCTGCGTTACGGTCATAGGTCGTTAGGGGTAAAAACAGATATCGGGAATTTCAAGTGTTGGAATTTGTAATGAGATTGCATACCTTCTATATGATAGTTGGATCCCGATACCCACTGCGAGTAAGAGTTACTTCTGGGAGAGTTTTCCACTTTACAATTAGCTAATCCAGTAGGTGTCTAAGAAAGGTGTTAACGAGGTTAAGCCCCTGTGGAAATGAGGTTATTTAATTAGTTTCATGCGAAAGTATGGGGAGACTCCCTCGGAGTACCAATAGCTGCCTGGCCGAACGATTGGCGAACTTATAGGGTGTAATTAATCCTGGCTAATCTTACCTTTTAGGGTTTGAAGGAAGATTTGATAAAAACAGTAGGAGCCATTCTGATTAGATAAATTAATAACCAATCTAATCTTGCAAAGAGCGTACGCAAAAGTGATTATCCTTCTCTCTCTTGTGGTAGTGATCAATGACATGCCTTAATCAATATAATAATATGGATGTATTGACCGAACCCACTTATTATACTGGGCTAGGTTCCGCTCTATCTTATGACTGTCATAAGTCTAAGAAATGAATAGGGAAATACCCGGATTCCCAAGCCACCCGAACGAAGAAGGAGCATGCTGATGCATCTTCTTCGGGGGTGTTCGTTACCGAGAACTGTTTCTCAGTTTGCTCTACGTCCTGGGTATTGGATACCGGATCAGAATCCCACTTATATAATTTGTTACATGGGTTAAGTAGAGGTAGAGAACTGGGAAAATGTGATATGTACCTTAGAGAAGGGAATGGTGCAATTGTTGTAGCCAAAGCAGTTGGCGAATATCACCTTATATTACCAAGTGGTAACACAATGATTCTAATCGACTGTTATTTCGTACCAAAAATATTGTGAATGTTTTCCTAAATCAAGTGTTGATTGGGTATGGTATGTTGTATAACGGTATATACGTTCTAAATCACAAAACAGTTCTAAGTATACAGAACACACACAAGAGGAACAGTTCAGAAATGAACGAAGCTTTCTTGTGGCGTTATAGACTAGGTCATATCGATGCGATAAGACTGACTATGTTGCATACGGATGGATATTTGAATCCGTTCGAATTTACATCTTATGAAACTTGCCAATCATGTTTCAAAGGCAAGATGACCAAGACTCCATTTACTGGACACGGAGAAAGAGCTACTGAACTCTTGGGGCTGATACATAGTGATGTATGCGGTCTTATGTCTATGCATGCTAGAAATGGTTCCTCGTACTTTATTACATTCACCGACGATCTCTCAAAATTCAGACATGTGTTCCTGTTGAAACACAAGTCTGAGGCTTTTGAGAAATTCAAGGAATATAAGTACGAAGTTGAGAATCAGACGGGTAAAAGTATTAAAGTCCTACGATCTGATCGGGGAGGAGAATACTTGAGCACGGAATTCAGAGACTACTTAAAAAAGAATGGGATTTTCTCTCAGCTTACTCCTCCGTATACACCATATCACAATGGAGTGTCGGAGCGGAGGAATCGCACCCTATAAGATATAGTGTGCTCTATGATGAGTAATGCTGAGTTACCTATTTCCTTTTAGGGTTATGCACTTGAGACAGTTGCATACCTATTGAATAGGGTTCCGACCAAATCCGTTGTTAGTTATATGTATGCCCTAGAGGCCATTACTGTACATGAGATGTATATTGTAGTGGATACTGGGACATATATAGGTAGGACTTTCTTGCTCGACATGATAGTACGCTATCTGGTTGCTCTTTATCTTAACATGTATACTTGCAGTCTCTCTATTACATGTTGATAAAGCCCTTAGGATGTATGCTCGACTTCCAGGACTATGATGCAGATCATACTAGTGGGGCCTAGGCAGTCAATGAGTACATCTTCAATGTTCCTAGTCGTGGGAATATCGAGACGGGGCATAGATATTCCAGAGTAGACTAGCGTATATCTTCTCGACCCATGTGATGGGCGATGGATGATCCCATATCCATTGGTGTTTGACATCAGAGATGGTATGCGGGTGCTCAGTGGTGACTGGGTACACTGAACGGACTCGCCGAGAACTCCCAGATGGTATTATACCTCACGTCAGATGGCAGTTCTCTGGTGACACTAGTACAGCTTAGTCTGATGACCCGAGATCGTCATAGAGTCTTGTGTGTCTCCCACTGTGCTTTGATTTCCACCCTACCACGGCTCTCCTGAGCCGTGCAAACAGGTGGTTTTTGGGTACAGTCCCGATTCACATGGAGGCAATGAGCGATAGGAGGGGATTCGTCTCTCCCGGTATTGGGGGTTGATGTTGCGCTATGCTCGACTGGCCATAACTGGAAATCCCTGGCCAGGGTTGCACTGATTTACTGGTAAGTGTTATCAGTAGTTTCATGCTTGTTATGGACCTTACATCGGCATGACTTATCAAGCTATTGGGGTCTGACGTTTACCACCCCTAGGCGAGATATGCGACATATCAGACGAACAGACCGGACTGTGTGGTAAGTGTTATTGGTTGGATTCACAGGAGTGTGAGCGGGCTTGCTCGTTGATCTTCTGATCGCTCAATACCCGGGTGGCCGTTACGTTTAGCAGACCGCTTGTGGCTTGTGGGTGTTTGATATGATCATCACCTGCTGCCGGTGTATTGACGAGTCTTTAGAGTCCTACACAGAGGTTTCCTGGCTCAAGCGAAACGAAATAGGAGCGCATATGAGATATGTGCGGGACTAAGAATAATACCAGTATGTGATACTGAATTCTATCCTCGCGATTAGTATCATCGAACGGTTATATAAGATATAGCCGGGTTACCGAATCAAATGTTGATTCGATATATTGATACACTTGATATTAGTCGGTTATATGCAGTATGACCGTATCATTAAATCAAGTGTTGATTAATGATTTAATGTATAATTATATATTTGATATATTACTTTACATTAACTAGTATTGGTTCACTTAAGATTATTTTTCTCACTAGATTGTGCACATTGTATATATGATATATGTTTGTGCACTAGTTTGTATCATGTTTGATGATACATGCAAACTTGGGTGTGTGTATGCTTTAAACCATGTTTAGTTAATGGTTAGGGTTTTGTTTTCTTTATTTTATTTATTATGTTTTGTTAAAACAAAATGGTGCTTTTTCTTTTTCCATGCTAGAAGCTTCATGATGCTTCAAGCATCTTCGAAAAGTCTAACCATTTTGTTTTGACTCTTTAACCTAACCATTACCTAAACCCTAGTTTATTCTCTACACAAATCTCATCCATGGTTGCTATATGATAGACTTCACTTGAATTTTCTTTTAAGATAATTCATTTTTCTTTTCTTCTTCTTCTTCTTCTTCATGAAGAGAAGAAAGTTTTCTTGAAAACTCCAAGTGTTGAAATCAAGTGAGAAATCCAAATCCAAAGTGAACCCACTTCTTATTTCTTCATCCTCTACCACTTTCCATGTTGTATAGGGTGTTTTCTTCACAAGTTTCATGACCTAGTGAAGATGGAGCTTGAGTTTGAGTCGCCTCGACGTAGATCATCTTCGGCATCGAAGTCAACGACCTAGCCCGATCATTTCTCCGACGAAACCATCGCTAGAGCCCAGGATCCCAATGATCGCAGCGGAGGGATATCAACACGGAGCTAAAGAAGTGGAGGACTGGATCTACAAAGGTTGTAATCCCTTTCACTTGTTAGTAAAGTTGTTTGCTTGCATTTAGTTTCGCCTATCCTCTAGTTAACGATCTTGCATAGGGTTTATCGGCACATAAATTTTTGAATTTGGCATGGTTGATCAGTTGTGGAACCTCATGAGTGTGCCTAGGAATCCTACAGTGGAGGGTATGGCCGCGGTTCAAGAAAATTCATTTTTCTTTTCTTCTTCTTCTTCTTCTTCATGAAGAAAAGAAAGTTTTCTTGAAAATTCCAAGTGTTGAAATCAAGTGAGTAATCCAAATCCAAAGTGAACCCACTTCCTATTTCTTCATCCTCTACCACTTGCCATGTTGTATAGGGTGTTTTCTTCACAAGTTTCATGACCTAGTGAAGATGGAGCTTGAGTTTAAGTAGCCTCGACGTAGATCATCTTCGGCATCGAAGTCAATGACCTAGCCCGATCATTTCTCCGACGAAACCATAGCTAGAGTCCGGGATCCCAATGATCGCAGCGGAGGGACGTCAACACGAAGCTAAAGAAGTGGAGGACTGGATCTACAAAGGTTGTAATCCCTTTCACTTGTTAGTAAAGTTGTTTGCTTGCATTTAGTTTCGCCTATCCTCTAGTTAACGATCTTGCATAGGGTTTCTCGGCACATAAATTTTTGAATTTGGCATGGTTGATCAGTTGTGGAACCTCATGAGTGTGCCTAGGAACCCTACAGTGGTATCAGAGCCTAGCTAGAGCTTTATGCGATGTGTAGACGAAGTTAATAACCCGATCGAACCCCGAAACCCTAAACTACACCCTTCTCTGTACATTTTCTGAAAATGTTGATTTTTGTGAATTAAAAATACTCAGAAAATAGAGCAGAAAATTCTAAGAACAACTGCAGAAAATGAAACCCTAACACTACTGTTGCGCCGCGGAACCGCGGCCATACCCTACTTTTGGCGGCGGTTCCGCGGCCGTATGTAATGATTAGTATTCCATTTTCCTACAGTAATGCCCGTACCTGTATCCTCTGTTCTCTGGGAATTTTTAATCTGTACTCAACAGTTGAGTTTTCAGGGTTGTTTTGGGGACTCGTTGTTTCGATCGGATTGTTTAACTTTGTCTACGTGTTTTTCCGGATAATTTAGTATATGTTAAAAAGTTCGACCGGATATAAATTCCCACTTTTTCCCTTGCCGGGAAATTTCCAAGTGTTGGATTTTTCCGTGGTTTAAGAACGTTCTAAGTAGTGCAAGTAACGCGATGGACCCTCTAGAAGACAACAAACCTTAACTCGATTATGTGACCGTCTTGAACTGCCCTTTGAACCTTAGGGTTTGGGGCAGTACGGCGTGCCACATGTGAGGCGTTGGCTTGACCCTTCTATGGCTGGACCGTTGGTACTGTGGCATGAAGTGGATGTTTTTAAACTTATTTCATGTGTTGAGCTGTTTCGGGAAAACTTGGGTGTTTGATTGTTCGATCGGAAAGTTTAACATTTTCTATTTATCTGGAATGTGATACAATATTTGGAATTCACAAGTAGTTATGAGATAACTAATTTGAATGTTATAAATCTAGCGGTTTAGTCTCACTTGATTGGTTGCCACGGGATTTTGATGTGATCAAAAGTGCGTCGCAATCACGTTGCGTACGCGGATACTCGCCGGTAAACTTAATAGATAGCCACGCCCCATAGCCCCGATCAAGTGACTGTAGGAGAACCCCATCGTCGAAAGCATCCGTTCGGGTGCTCGCGGCAGCGGTGTTCTGCCTTAGTGCATTTCGTTGACGGCATCGGGGGTGCGGCCGCCTACTAAAGTTTGCGACGAGCATTCATTCTGGATGTCGGGAATCTTGTTGAATTGGCCGACTTGATATTGAAAAGAGTTTTCGATAATGAGACTAAAATGCGGGGTTTATAATTGTTAGGCATGCGATGTCTAAGGAATTCATTTGGTTAGGCATGTGATGTCTATGCAGGTTGCGGATTCCAACTGTTGTAGTTTTACACTTTCTTTTATGTGACCGTAAGTGTAATATGTGATATCGCCGGTTTCGTTGCTATATGTCAACGACAATTGGGATGGGCATATTTACTTACGTTGATGACATGTGATGTTATGTGTTGCTGGATATCTTATATTGGATCGTCGTGTTTGAATAGCCGGGGTTTTTTGTATGTGAGATGAGTGTTTTTCATTTTCATTCATGTAAAAACTTGTATGTAATATTCTTTAATTTGGGGCACTTCCGGGTTGAGGATGATGTCACCATTGTATATTATTTATTTTTCCGCATTAGGATAGACCCAAGGAGGGGAGCACAAGTAACCGGGTTCTAGGGTCCAGTGGGAGACCATCTCGAGGAGTCGAGTCCGGGTCTCCTAACTCTAGAATTGGTAGGGTTGCTTGCCGCTCTCGTAGGGGTCTAGGGGTGTGGGATTGTCTATTCATCACGACCGTGGAATCCGTGTTTTATACAGGGTCAAAATAAAACACGGACGTCCTAGTATATCCAATATTTCATATGATATTTTCTGCTGCGTTATCTGTGATATGATCATGTGATTTGTTCAGATAGATATTGTATATAGTATATATGATATATTATATAGACGTTGCTTATGTTTTGCACCCGCGCTAGCCCTGCCTCGCTCTGCCGTTAGTTACCTAACCTAATGGTGCAGACGAGACATCGAGGCGAATGCGGATGGCATGAGCGTACGTTATATTTATCTGTGATATTTAGGTGGACTTAAATGGTGGGACATTCATTAATGTGATCAATGAAAGAAAATAAACCTAAAAGATGTTGTGGAATCGAATTTCAAAAACAGGTAGCTACAGTTCTTGCTTTGCATCGCGGTGTTCCTTGTAGAACATCCTGCACCTTATTCGATAAGGAAAGGGCCGAGATCCCTTCACCGGGAGTGACCCCTTTCGCAATAAGTGGCAGATGCTACAACCTTCGGTTTCTCTTTTGATTGCTTCTATAGTTTTTGCTTTGCACAGCGGTATATATGATATATCCTGCACCTTATTCGATGAGGAAAGGGCCGACGATCCCTTCACCGGGAGTGACCCCTTTAGCAAAACTAGAAAAGCCTAAAAAACACTCCATTTAAAAACTATTTGATTATGCAGCGAGATCAAGTTCAAAGCGTTAAAGTTTTTATTAAAAACCATCCGCAACCCTCCGTCATTTTAGGAAGTAGAGTACTTAGTATTCGTGCTGTGTTTGTTGACCATAGTCAAGGCACAGTGTACGGTAGTTAAGTGATGTCTTCCTATACCGCATATGATGCGATTAGTTAGGACAGTCATGTGGCTTTGTTGACCTTAGCTAAGGGTCATGTGGGTGGGTCTAATTAATCACGAAATGACGGGTAGAACTTGACTAGTGCTTATGATTTGTTGACCTTAGCCAAGGTCATAGGTACTAGGGGTAAAAACTATTATCGGGAGTTTCAAGTGTTGAAATTTGCAATGAGATTGCATACCTTCTATATGATAGTTGGATCCTGATACCCACTGCGAGTAATTGTTACTCCTAGGAGAATTTTGCACTTTACAATGAGCCGATCAAGTAGGTGTCTAGAAAGGTGTCAACGGGGTTACGCCCCTGGGAAAACGAGGTTTACATTAATTAGGTCCGTGCGAAAGCACGGGGAACCTCCCTTAAAGTACCGGCACTGGCCTGGCTGAAAGATTGGCGAACTTGTAGAGTGTAATTAATCCCGGCTAGTCTTTCCTTTTAGGGTTTGAAAGAAGATTTGATAAAAACAGTGGGAGCCATCCTGATTAGATAAAAGAAATAACCAATCTAATCTTGCAAGAGCGCACGCAGAGTGTTTTCTTCTCTCTCTCTCCAGGTAGCGACCATATCACGCCTTAATCAAGATAATAATATGGATGTATTGACCGAACCCGCTTGTTATACTGAGCTGGGGAACGTTGGTCCCGCTCCAACTTATAATTGTTATAAGACCGAGCAGGAATTAGGGGAATACCAGTATTCCCATGCCGCTCAAACGAAGAAAGTGCATGATGATACATCTTCTTCGGGTGTGTTCATTACACAGAACTGTTTCTCAGTATCCTCTGCGTCCTGGGTATCTGATACCGGATCAGGATCCCAGATATGTAATCTGTTACAAAGGGCTACAGAAAGGTAGAGAACTGAGAACGGGTGATAAGTTTCATGAGACAGAAAATGGTGCAAGTGTTGTAGCCAAGTCTGTTGGTCACTATCACCCTGTATTACCAAAATACACTGATTCTGAACGAATGTTATTAGATACCGAACCTGATATACAACATCATATCAGTCTCTTTATTTACTAAAGAAGGATATAATTTTGTATTGTTGGATAATGTTTTGCACATATCCTATATCAAGAGTTGGTCGGTTCAGGCACGTTATCTAAAAGCATATACATTCTAAATCAGACCACAGTTCTTAACGTACAGAACACACATAAGAGGAAGAGTTCAGAATTGAACGATTCCTTCTTGAGGTATTGTAGACTAGGTCAAATCAATGTGACCCGACTAGCTAAAGTTACATTTAGATGCATATTTAAATCAGTTTGAATTTATATCTCATGAAACTTGCCAGTCATGTCACAAAGATAAGATGACCATAGCTCTGTTTACTCGAAACAGAGAAAGAGTTAGTGAACTCTTGGGACTGATACATAGTGATGTATGAAGGTCCCCAGTCTACATATGCCAGGACTGGTTCTTTGTACTTCCTTACATTCTCTGATGATCTCTCAAGATTCGGACACATGTTCCTGTTGAAACACATGTCTGAAACTTTTGAGAAATTCACAGAATATAAGTCAGAAGTAGAGAAGCAATAAAGGTATAAGTATTATGTCCTATGATAAGATCTGGGAGGAGAATACTTGTGCATGGAATTCTTGGACTATTCTAAAGGAGAATGAGATTCTCTCTCGGTGTTACTCCTCTGACACACCACAGCAAAACGGTGTATCGGGGCGGAGCAATCACACCCTATATGATATGGTGCGCTCTATGATGAGTACTACTGAGTTACCTATTTCCTTTTAGGGGTTGTGCACTTGAGAAGCTGCATACCTATCGAATTAGATTCCAATAAAATCAATGCCTACCACTCCAGACATGGTGTGGAAAGAGCCCATCTCTTAAGTAATTAAGATTTGGGATTGTCCGGCCTATGTCAAAAGCAAAATCCGGACAAGATCGAGGCAATGTCAATTCTGTAAAACTGGAAGGAGTTCCAGCTATACAAACTACAGCTGATAATTTGATAGAACCACAGGATTCGATAGTTTCCGACGAACCTCAGCCTCTCCGCCGATCTAGCAGGGTTCCTCATCCGCCTGAGAGATACTTTGGTTTCTCGATGACAGTGGGAGCGAGGATTGCATCATGAGATGATGACCCAACTAGTTTCGAGCAGGCCATCAAGAGTAGGGACTCTGTAAGAATGGCTGGATGCTTAGCGATCTGAGATGGAATCCATGTACACCAACAAAGTATGGACTTTGGATGCTGTATCTGAAGGGTTAAATCCCCATCAGAAGCAAGTATATCTTGAGAAGATTACTTGGTGTAGATGGAAAAGTTGAGACTTTCAAAGCTAGACTTGTTAATGGTTTTCATCATCGACCAGGCGTGGATAACGATGAAACCTTTTCCAGTGGCTATGCTTAAGTCCATTCGGATCCTACTTAACATTGCTGCATACCATGACTACGATATCTGGTGGTTGGGTGTCATGACTGCTTTTCTAAATATTGATTTAGAAGAGAGCATCTATAAGTACACAGCCAGAGGGCTTCGTAAACAGTGGGAGCAGCGGAAACGTGGGCAAGATGCTTTACAGAATAAAGCAGGCATCGCGGAGTTGGAACGTCTGTTTTGATGTGGTAGTCAAAGTGTTTGACCTCATCAAAATGGTAGATGAACCTTGTATATACAAAACGGCAGTAGAGAGTAAGGTCGTCATCCTCGTATTGTACGTAGACAACATACTTTTGATAGGAAAAGAGTTTCCTATGCTACGCTCGGTCAATCTCCTATTATCACATGGATTCTCCATATAGGATCAAAATGATACCTCCTAAATCCTGGGTTTTGGATCTATGAGATAGATCTAAATGGATGTTAGGATTCTCACTAGTTGTAGTGAGATGGTATCAGTTGATCCTGGGGAGAATCACTGGAAAAGTTCCAGGGTGATAAGGTCGACTGAATGTCAGTCGCAGGCATTGTCTTTACCCTCAGTGGAGGGACGGTATGTTGGAAGAGTTCCAAGCTAGATACCGTGGCAAACTAGACGATAAAGGCTGGTAACATTGCTATTAAAGATACTACCAAAGAGGCAGTTTGGGTTTATATTGGTTCATAAGATGAACTAGGTTCCTACCATTGTGTGACAATGGAAGTGTGGTTTTGGCCCAGGAACCCTGGTCCCATCAGTGACCCAGACACATTCTGAGGCAGCATCACCTGATCATGGAGATAGTTGATCTCCAGGATGATCGAGGTTAGGAGAGTAGACTCAGAGGACAACATGGCGGATCCACTCACAAAGGCCTTTTCCCAGAGAGAGACTCATATGGGATGGTTGAGTATGAGATACTACAACCACTGCTACAGATGGCCCTAGTGCAAGTGGGAGATTGTTAGTTATATGTATGCCCTAGAGGCCATTACTGTATATGAGATGTATATTGTAGTGGATGCTGGGACATATATAGGTAGGACTTTCTTGCTTGACATGATAGTACGCTATCTGGTTGCTCTTTATCTTAACATGTATACTTGCAGTCTCTCTATTACATGTTGATAAAGCCCTTAGGATGTATGCTCGACTTCCAGGACTATGATGCAGATCATACTAGTGGGGCCTGGGCAGTCAATGAGTACATCTTCAATGTTCCTAGTCGTGGGAATATCGAGATGGGGTATTGATATTCCAGAGTAGACTAGCGTATATCTTCTCGACCCATGTGATGGGCGATGGATGATCCCATATCCATTGGTGTTTGTCATCAGACATGGTATGCGGGTGCTCAGTGGTGACTGGTTACACTGAACGGACTCGCCGAGAACTCCCAGATAGCATTATACCTCACGTCAGATGGCAGTTCTCTGGTGACACTGGTACAGCTTAGTCTGATGACCCGAGATCATCATAGAGTCTTATGTGTCTCCCACTGTGCTTTGATTTCCACCCTACCACGGCTCTACTGAGTCGTGCAAACAGGTGGTTTTTAGGTACAGTCCCGATTCATACGGAGGCAATGAGCGATAGGAGGGGATTCGTCTCTCCCGGTATTGGGGGTTGATGTTGCGCTATGCTCGACTGGCCATAACTGGAAATCCCTGTCCAGGGTTGCACTGATTTACTGGTAAGTGTTATCAGTAGTTTCATGCTTGTTATAGACCTTACATCGGCATGACTTATCAAGCTATTGGGGTCTGACGTTTACCACCCCTAGGCGAGATATGCGACATATCAGACGAACAGACCGGACTGTTGTTAGTTATATGTATGCCTTAGAGGCCATTACTGTACATACGATGTATATTGTAATGGATGCTTGGACATATATAGGGAGGACTTTCTTGCTCGACATGATAGTATGCTATCTGGTTGTACTTTATCTTAACATGTACTCTGATTGTCTCTATGTTACATGTTGATAAAGCCCTTAGGATATGTACTCGACTACTCGGACTATGATGAGATCATACTAGTGGGGCCACGGTAGTCGACGAGTACATCCTATAACTGTTCCTAGTCGAGGGTGTATCGAGACAGGGCATCGATACACCAGAGTAGACTAGCGTATACGCATCTTGACCCATATGATGGGCGATGGATGATCCCATATCCATCGGTGTTTGACATCAAGGATGGTGTACGGGTGCTCAGTGGAGACTGGGTACACTGGACGGACTCGCCGAGAACTCCCAGATGATATTATACCTTACGTCAGATGGCAGTTCTCCGGTGACACTGGTACAGAGTAGTTTGTTGACCCGAGATCGTCATAGAGTCTTGTGTGATTCCCACTGTGCTTTGATTTCCATCATACCACGTCCAAGAGGGCGTGCAAAAAGGTGGCTTTTGGGTACAGTCCCGAATCACATGGAGGCAATGAGCGATAGGAGGGGATTCGTCTCTCCCGGTATAGGGAGCTGATGTTGCGCTGTGTTCGATTGGCTATAACCAGAAATCCCTGGCCAGGGTTGCTGAGATTTACTGGTGAGTGTTATCAGTAGTTTCTTGAACTGTTATAGACCTCATATCGACACGACTTATCGAGCTACTGGGGTCTGACGTTTACCACCCCTAGGCGAGATATGCGACATATCAGACGACGAGACCGGACTGTACGGGAGTGTTACTGTTTGGATTCACTGGAGAATGTACAGGCTTGCTTGTTGATCTTCTAAGCGCTCAATACCTAGGTAGCTGTTATGTTTAGCTGACCGTTTGCAGCTTGTGGGTGTTTGATATGATCATCACCTACTGCCGGCGTATTGACGGTTCTTTAGAGTCCTACACAGAGGTTTCTTAGCTCAGGCAAAACGAAGTAGGAGCACATATGTGATATGTGCGGGACCGAGGATAATGCGGTATATGATATCGTATTGGATTCTCGCGATATGAGATATCGGCCGGGTATATGTGATATAGCCGGGTCATCGTATTAGTCGGTTATATGCGATATAGCCAGATTATCGGATCAAGTGTTGATTCGATAATTTAATGTACAATAATATATATGATATATTAAATTACATTAACAAATATTTGCTCATTAAAAGATTCATTTTCTCACGGGATAATACATTGATACATATGCGATATATGTTAATTGTATTATTATCTATTGTTACAAAATATATTGTATATGAGATATATAATATTGTAACATGTTAGGGTTACAAATTTAACATTGGATTAGGGTTTAAACTTGGTTAGGGTTTGGATTAGGGTTAGCTTTTGCATGAAGCTTCCATGAAGCTTCATGAAACTTTGACTTTGTGGTTGCTTGATATTTTTGTGAGATATTATGTTAACCCAATCCAAACCATTAACTCTAGTTAACTCCCTACAAGGGTTAACTCTCTCATGCTTAACCCTTGGTTAGATTTGTAACCACTAAAATAATTCATTGTTCATCACAAAAGGAAAAAGGTTATCATCTTCATTCTTCTTCTTCATGCTTGAGTTCCTTCATGAAAAAGCTTTCTTTTGTGATGAAAGTGAGTGAGAAAAAGATAATAAATGAGAGAAAAAATCCTACTTCATCATCCTCATCTATCCTTTGTGTTTAGATGAGGGTGTTCACTTCATATTATGAGTGTTAGCTTGTGTTAATGAAACTTCAAGGTAGATCATCTTAGTATCGAAGATCGGAAGCAAAGGTTGCATCATTCTCTTCGTGAAGCCTCTCGAGAGTCCAGAACACGATGATCGCAGCGAAGGGACCTCAACACGGAGCTTAAGAAGTGAAGGACCAGATCGACAAAGGTTGTAATCCCTCTCACTTAGTGTTAAAGTTGTTAACATGCAAGTTTTCGCCTAAACCCTAGTTTAAAGATCCGGCTTCGGGTTGTTCGGCACGGCTAAATTTTTAATCGGGCATGGTTGATGCCTCGTAGAACCTTGTGAGCGTGCCTAGCAACCCTACAGTGGTACAGAGCCAAGCTATAGTTTTAGGCAAAGTCTAGACGAAGTTTAAAGTCCGATCGAACCCGAGAACCCCGATAAAACCCCTTCTCTGGATAATTTTCAAAAAGTTGATTTTTCCTGAATTAAAAATGCTCAAAAAACAATCAGGAAAAACTAAGAATTACTGTGAAGTGCAGATCTCTGAGTCAACAATTTGACCGCGGAACTGCGGCCAAACCATGGTTTTTGCGGCGGTTCCGCGGCCAAAATATGGGTTTAGTCCCTGGAATTTCACTTATTTATTCTTAGGTCCTTTCTTGGCAATTTTTTCTGGGAAATTTTTAATTCCACTCAAGTGTTGAGTTTTCTGGGTTGTATTGGGGACTTAGTGATTCGATCGGATAATTAAATTTTGTTTCGTTTTTCCGGATATTTTTTAGAAACTGTTAAAAAGTTCGAACGGATATCAATAACTCACTTTTTCCCCTGTCGGAAATTTTTTCAAAAGTTGGATTTTTTCTCGAGTTTAAGAACGTTCTAAGTCGTGCAAGTAACGCGGTGGACCCTCTAGAAGACAACAAACCTTAACTCGATTATGTGACCGTCTTGAACTGCCTCTAAACCTTAGGGTTTGCGGCAGTACGGCGTGCCACATGTGAGGCGTTGGCTTGACCCTTCTACGGCTGGACCATTGGTACTATGGCATGTGATGGATGTTTTTAAACTGATTTCAAGTGTTGAGATATATTGGGGAAATCTTGTGTGTTTGATTATTCGATCGGAAAGTTTAACATTGTCTATTTATCTGGAATGTGATACAAATATTTGGAATTCACAGGTAGTTATGAGATAACTAATTTGAATATTATAAACATAGCAGTTTAGTCTCAGATGATCGGTTGCCACGGAATTTTGATGTGATCAAAAGTCCGTCGCAATCACGTAGCGTACACGGATACTCGCCGGGTAAACTTAATAGACAGCCACGCCCCATAGCCCCGACCAAGTGACTGTAGGAGAACCCCGTCGCCAAAAGCATCCGTTCGGGTGCTCGCGGCAGCGGTGTTCCGCCTTAGTGCACTTCGTCGACGGCATCCGGGGGTGCGGCCGTCTATTAAAGTTTGCGACGAGCATTCGATCAGGTTGTCGGGAATCTTGTTGAATTGCCCGACTTGATATTGAAAAGAGTTTTCGATAATGAGACTAAAATGCGGGGTTTATAATTGTTAGGCATGAGATGTCTAAGGAATTCATTTGGTTAGGCATGCGATGTCTAAGGAGGTTGCGGATTCCAACTGTTGTAGTTTTACACTTTCTTTTCTGTGACCGTAAGCGTAGTATGTGTTGTATCGCCGGCTTCGTTGCTATACATCAACGTTAATCGGGATACACATACTTGCCTACGTTGATGATATGTGATATTATGTGTTGCTGTGATATGTTATATTGGATCGTCGTGTTCTGAATAGCCGGGGGTTTTATGTGAGATGAGAGTTTTTCTTTTTCATTCATGTAAAATTCATTTGTATGTAATATTCTTTTATTAGGACACTTCCGGGCTGAGGATGATGTCACCATTGTATATTATTTACTTTTCCGCATTAGGTAGACCCAAGGCGGGGAGCACAAGTAACCGGGTTCTAGGGTCCAGTGGGAGACCATCTCGAGGAGTCGAGACCGGGTCTCCTAACCCTAGAATTGGCAGTGTTGCTTGCCGCTCTCGTAGGGGTCTAGGGATGTGGGTTTGGCTATTCATCGCGACCGTGGAATCCGTGTTTTATACAGGCTCGTATTGAAAACACGGACATCCTAGTATATCCAATATTTCATATATTTTTCTTCTGCTGCAATGTTCTGTGATGAGATCATATTACTGCCTGAGACGAATGTTTATATTATATATATGAGATATATGTTATATTGCAGATTTCGTTTCAAATGTGATGCTTGTGAAGCATAATTAAAAATGGGACTTCATTAATGAGATTAATGAAATAAAAGAAACCTAAAGATGTTGTAGAAACTTGTTTAAAAGCTGGTAGCTCTAGTTTTTGCTTTACATAGCGGTGTTCCTTGTAGAACATCCAGCACCTTATTCGATAAGGAAAGAGCCGAGATCCCTTCACCGGGAGTGACCTCTTTAGTGAAACTAGCAGATGCTACAAACTCGGTTTGTCTTTTGATTGCTTCTATAGTTCTTACTTTGCATAGTGATATTTGTGAAATATCCCGCACCTTATTCGATGAGGAAAGGGCCGAAGATCCCTTCACCGGGAGTGACCCCTTTAGCAAAACTAGAAAGGCCTAAAAAACATTCCATTTAAAATCACTCGATTCTACAACGATATAAAGTTCATTACGCAAAGGGTTTTCTTAAAAACCTGTCGTAGCCCTACGTCATTTCAGATAAGTAATAGTTAGTATTCGTGCTGCGTTTGTTGACTCAGTTAAGGCGTAGTGTGCGGTAGCTAATTAGTGCTTATCTGCAAAGCATATGATGCGATTGGATTAGGGTAGTCGTGCAGCCTTGTTGACTCAGTCAAGGGTCGTGCGGGTGGGTTTAATTCAATCGGGAAATGACGGGTTGAACTTTACTTGCGGTCTATGGTTTGTTGACTCAGTCAAGGTCATAGATCGCTTGGGGCAAAATATTATCGGGAATTTCAAGTGTTGAAATTTGCAATGAGATTGCATACCTTCTATGAGATAGTTGGATCCCGATACCCGCTGCGAGTAAGAGTTACTCCTGGGAGAGTTTTACACATTACAATTAGCCGATCAAGTAGGTGTCTAGAAAGATGTTAACGGGGTTACGCCTCTGGGAAAATGAGGTTTACTTTAATTAGGTTCGTGCGAAAGCACGGGGGACCTCCCTCAAAGTACCGACACTGGCCTGGCTGAAAGATTGGCGAACTTGTAGCGTGTAATTAATCCTGGCCAGTCTTTCCTTTTAGGGTTTGAAGGAAGATTAGATTAAAACAGTGGGAGATATCCTGATTAGATATATTAGATAACCAATCTAATCTTGTAAGAGCATACGCTGAGTGTTTTCTTCTCTCTCTCTCTCCAGGTAGCGACCATATCACGTCTTAATCAAGATAATAATACAGATGTATTTGACCGAACCCGCTTGTTATACTGAGCTGGGGAACGTTGGTCCCGCTCCAACTTATAATTGTTATAAGACAGAGCAGGAAATTGGGGAATACCAGATTTCCCGTGCCGCCCAAACGAAGAAAGTGCATGCTGATGCATCATCTTCGGGTGTGTTCATTTCAGAGAACTGTTTCTCAGTAACCTTTACGTCCTGGGTATGTGATGCCGGATCAAGATCCCGCATATGTAATCTATTACATGGGCTACAGAAAGGTAGAGAACTAAGAACGGGTGATAAGTTTCATGAGACAGAAAACGGTGCAAGTGTTGTAGCCAAGTCTGTTGGTCACTATCACCCTGTATTACCAGAATATATTGATTCTGAACAAATGTTATTAGATACCGAACCTGATATACAACATCATATTAGTCTCTTTATTAATAAAGAAATGATATAATTTTGTATTGTTGGATAATGTTTTGAACATTTCCTATATCAAGAGTTGATCGGTTCAGGCCCGTTATCTAAAAGCATAGACGTTCTAAATCAAACTACAGTTCTCAGTATACAGAACACACACGAGAGGAAGAGTTCAGAAATGAACGAATCCTTCTTGAGGCATTGTAGACTAGGTCATATCAATGCGACCCGCTAGCTAAGTTACATTTAGATGCATATTTAAATTAGTTTGAATTTACATCTTGTGAAACTTGCCGGTCATGTCACAAAGATACGATGACCATAGCTCTGTTTGTTGGAAACAGAGAAAGAGTTAGTGAACTCTTGGGATTGATACATGCTGATGTATGAAAGTCTCCTGTCTACACATGCCAAGACCGGTTCTTTGTACTTCATTACATTCTCTGATGATCTCTCAAGATTCAGACATATGTTCCTGTTGAAACACAAGTCCGAACCTTTTGAGATATTCACAGAATGTAAGTTAAAAGTAGAGAACCAAAATACGGGTATAAGTATTATGTCCTTTGATGAGATCAAGGAGGAGAATACTTGAGCACGGAATTCCTGGACTATTCTAAAGGAGAATGAGATTCTCTCTCAGCATTACTCCTCCGTATACACCATAGCACAATGGTATATCGGGGCGGAGCAATAGCACCCTATGTGATATGGTGTGCTCTATGATGAGTACTACTGAGTTTCCTATTTCCTTTTGGGAGTTATGCACTTGAGAAGCTGCATACCTATTGAATAGGGTTCAAATCAAATCAGTTGCCTACCACTTCATATGTGATATGGAAAGGGAAGAGCCCATATCTTAAGTTTGTTAAGATTTGGGGTTGTCCGGCCTATGTCTAAAAGCAAAATCTGGACAAGCTCGAGGCAAGGTCTGTTATGTAGAACTGGAAATGTTCCAGCTTTACAAACTGCAGCTGATGATTTGGTAGAACCAAAGGATTCAATAGTTTCCAACGAACCTCAGCCTCTCCGCCGATCTAGTAGGGTTCCTCACCCACCTGAGAGATACTTTGGTTTCTCTATGACAGTGGGAGCGAGGATTGTATCATGAGATGGTGACCCAACTTATTTCGAGCTGGCCATCAGGAGTGGGACTCTGTATGAATGGCTGGATGCTTAGTGATCTGAGATGGAATCCTTATACACCAACAAAGTATGGACTTTGGTTGCTTTATCTGAAGGGTTAAATCCCCATCAGGAGCGAGTATATCTTGAGAAGATTACTTGGTGTACATGGAAAAGTTGAGACTTTCAAAGCTATGCTTAAGTCCATCCAGATCCTACTTGCCACGGCTACATACCATGACTACGATATCTGGCGGTTGGGTGTCATGACTGCTTTTCTAAATACAGATTTGGAAGAGAGCATCTATAAGTACATAGCCAGAGGGCTTCGTGGACAGTGGAAGCAGCGGAAACATGAGCAAGATGTTTTATGTGATAAAACAGGCATCGCGGAGTTGGAACGTCTGTTTGATGTGGTAGTCAAAGAGTTTGACTTCATCAAAATGGTAGATGAACCTTGTATATACAAAAAAGGTAGTAGGGAGTATGGTGTTGATCCTCGTAGAGTACGTGGATGACATACTCTTGATAGGGACGTAGTTTCCTATGCTACGCTCGGTCAATCTCTGCTTATCACAAGGATTCTCTATATAGGATCAAGGTGATACCTCCTAAATCCTGGGTTATGGATCTATGAGATAGATCTATTTGGATGTTAGGATTCTAACTAGTTGTAGTGAGATGGTATCAATCGATCCTGGGGAGAATCACTGGAAAGGTTCCAGGGTGATAAGGACGACTGAATAACAGTCGCAGGCATTGTCTTTACCCTCAGTGGAGGGACGGTATGTTGGAAGAGTTCCAAGCTAGATATCGTGACTTACTAGACGATTAAAGGCAAGATACATCGTTACTAAGGATACTACCAAAGAGGCAGTTCCAAGCTAGATATCATGAGATGAACTTCGTTCCTACCATTGTGTGACAATGGAGTTGTGGCTTTGGCCAAGGAACTACCGTCCCATCAGAAATCCAGATATAATTCTTAGGCAGTATCACCTGATCATAGAGATGGTTGATCTCCAGGGAGATCGAGGTTAGGAGAGTAGACACAGAGGACAACAGCGCGGATCCACTCACAAAGACCTTTTTCCCAGTAGAGACATTTATGGGATGGTTGAGTATGAGATACTTCAACCGCAGCTAATTGTTGGGTATGCGATACCACAACAGATGGCCCTAGTGCAAGTTGGAGATTGTTAGTTATATGTATGCCCTAGAGGCCATTACTGTACATACGATGTATATTGTAATGGATGCTTGGACATATATAGGGAGGACTTTCTTGCTCGACATGATAGTATGCTATCTGGTTGTACTTTATCTTAACATGTACTCTGATTGTCTCTATGTTACATGTTGATAAAGCCCTTAGGATATGTACTCGACTACTGGGACTATGATGAGATCATACTAGTGGGGCCACAGTAGTCGACGAGTATATCCTATACCTGTTCCTAGTCGAGGGTGTATCGAGACAGGGCATCGATACACCAGAGTAGACTAGCGTATACGCATCTTGACCCATATGATGGGCGATGGATGATCCCATATCCATCGGTGTTTGACATCAAGGATGGTGTACGGGTGCTCAGTGGAGACTGGGTACACTGGATGGACTCGCCGAGAACTCCCAGATGGTATTATACTTTATGTCAGATGGCGGTTCTCCGGTGACACTGGTAACCCGAGATCGTCATAGAGTCTTGTGTGATTCCCACTGTGCTTTGATTTCCATCATACCACGTCCAAGAGGGCGTGCAAAAAGGTGGCTTTTGGGTACAGTCCAGAATCACATGGAGGCAATGAGCGATAGGAGGGGATTCGTCTCTCCCGGTATAGCGAGTTGATGTTGCGCTGTGTTCGATTGGCTATAACCAGAAATCCCTGGCCAGGGTTGCTGAGATTTACTGGTAAGTGTTATCAGTAGTTTCTCGAACTGTTATAGACCTCATATCGACACGACTTATCGAGCTACTGGGGTCTGACGTTTACCACCCCTAGGCGAGATATGCGACATATCAGACGACGAGACCGGACTGTACGGGAGTGTTACTGTTTGGATTCACAGGAGAATGTACAGGCTTGCTTGTTGATTTTCTGAGCGCTCAATACCTGGGTAGCTGTTACGTTTAGCTGACCGCTTGCAGCTTGTGGGTGTTTGATATGATCATCACCTACTGCCGGCGTATTGACGATTCTTTAGAGTCCTACACAGAGATTTCTTAGCTCAGGCAAAACGGAGTAGGAGCACATATGTGATATGTGCGGGACCGAGGATAATGCGGTATATGATACCGTATTGGATTCTCGCGATATGAGATATCGGCCGGGTATATGTGATATAGCCGGGTCATCGTATTAGTCGGTTATATGCGATATAGCCGGATTATCGGATCAAGTGTTGATTCGATAATTTAATGTATAATAATATATATGATATATTAAATTACATTAACAAATATTTGCTCACTAAAAGATTCATTTTCTCACGGGATAATACATTGATATATATGCGATATATGTTAATTGTATTATTATCTATTGTTACAAAATATATTGTATATGTGATATATAATATTGTAACATGTTAGGGTTACAAATTTAACATTGGATTAGGGTTTAAACTTGGTTAGGGTTTGGATTAGGGTTAGCTTTTGCATGAAGCTTCCATGAAACTTCATGAAGCTTTGACTTTGTGGTTGCTTGATATTTTTGTGAGATATTATGTTAACCCAATCCAAACCATTAACTCTAGTTAACTCTCTACAAGGGTTAACTCTCTCATGCTTAACCCTTGGTTAGATTTGTAACCACTACAATAATTCATTGTTCATCACAAAAGGAAAAAGGTTATCATCTTCATTCTTCTTCTTCATGCTTGAGTTCCTTCATGAAAAAGCTTTCTTTTGTGATGAAAGTGAGTGAGAAAAAGATAATAAATGAGAGCAAAAATCCTACTTCATCATCCTCATCTATCCTTGCTATTTAGATGAGGGTGTTCACTTCATATTATGAGTGTTAGCTTGTGTTAATGAAACTTCAAGGTAGATCATCTTAGTATCGAAGATCGGAAGCAAAGGTTGCATCATTCTCTTCGTGAAGCCTCTCGAGAGTCCAGAACACGATGATCGCAGCGAAGGGACCTCAACACGGAGCTTAAGAAGTGAAGGACCGGATCTACAAAGGTTGTAATCCCTCTCACTTAGTGTTAAAGTTGTTAACATGCAAGTTTTCGACTAAACCCTAGTTTAAAAATCCGGCTTCGGGTTGTTCGGCACGGCTAAATTTTTAATCGGGCATAGTTGATGCCTCGTAGAACCTTGTGAGCGTGCCTAGCAACCCTACAACTGTGTGGTAAGTGTTATTGGTTGGATTCACAGGAGTGTGAGCGGGCTTGCGCGTTGATCTTCTGATCGCTCAATACCCGGGTAGCCGTTATGTTTAGCAGACCGCTTGCGGCTTGTTGGTGTTTGATATGATCATCACCTGCTGTTGGCGTATTGACGAGTCTTTAGAGTCCTACACAGAGGTTTCCTGGCTCAAGCGAAACGAAATAGGAGCGCATATGAGATATGTGCGGGACCGAGAATAATACTAGTATGTGATACTGAATTCTATCCTCGCGATTAGTATCATCGAACGGTTATATAAGATATAGCCGGGTTACCGAATCAAATGTTGATTCGATATATTGATATACTTGATATTAGTCGGTTATATGCAGCATGACCGGATCATTAAATCAAGTGTTGATTTAATGATTTAATGTATAATTATATATTTGATATATTACTTTACATTAACTAGTATTGGTTCACTTAAGATTATTTTTCTCACTAGATTGTGCACATTGTATATATGATATATGTTTGTGCACTAGTTTGTATCATGTTTGATGATACATGCAAACTTGGGTGTGTGTATGCTTTAAACCATGTTTAGTTAATGGTTAGGGTTTTGTTTTCTTTATTTTATTTATTATGTTTTGTTAAAACAAAATGGTGCTTTTTCTTTTTCCATGCTAGAAGCTTCATGATGCTTCAACCATCTTTGAAAAGTCTAACCATTTTGTTTTGACTCTTTAACCTAACCATTACCTAAACCCTAGTTTATTCTCTACACAAATCTCACCCATGGTTGCTATATGATAGACTTCACTTGAATTTTCTTTTAAGATAATTCATTTTTCTTTTCTTCTTCTTCTTCATGAAGAGAAGAAAGTTTTCTTGAAAATTCCAAGTGTTGAAATCAAGTGAGAAATCCAAATCCAAAGTGAACCCACTTCCTATTTCTTCATCCTCTACCACTTGCCATGTTGTATAGGGTGTTTTCTTCACTAGTTTCATGATCTAGTGAAGATGGAGCTTGAGTTTGAGTCGCCTCGACGTAGATCATCTTCGGCATCGAAGTCAATGACCTAGCCCGATCATTTCTCCGACGAAACCATCGCTAGAGTCCAGGATCCCGATGATCGCAGCGGAGGGACGTCAACACGGAGCTAAAGAAGTGGAGGACCGGATCTACAAAGGTTGTAATCCCTTTCACTTGTTAGTAAAATTGTTTGCTTGCATTTAGTTTCGCCTATCCTCTAGTTAATGATCTTGCATAGGGTTTCTCGGCACATAAATTTTTGAATTTGGCATGGTTGATCAGTTGTGGAACCTCATGAGTGTGCCTAGGAACCCTACAGTGGAGGGTATGGCCGCGGTTCAAGAAAATTCATTTTTCTTTTCTTCTTCTTCTTCTTCATGAAGAAAAGAAAGTTTTCTTGAAAATTCCAAGTGTTGAAATCAAGTGAGAAATCCAAATCCAAAGTGAACCCACTTCCTATTTCTTCATCCTCTACCACTTGCCATGTTGTATAAGGTGTTTTCTTCACAAGTTTCATGACCTAGTGAAGATGGAGCTTGAGTTTGAGTCGCCTCGACGTAGATCATCTTCGGCATCGAAGTCAACGACCTAGCCCGATCATTTCTCCGACGAAACCATCGCTAGAGTCCAGGATCCCAATGATCGCAGCGGAGGGATGTCAACACGGAGCTAAAGAAGCGGAGGACCGGATCTACAAAGGTTGTAATCCCTTTCACTTGTTAGTAAAGTTGTTTGCTTGCATTTAGTTTCGCCTATCCTCTAGTTAACGATCTTGCATAGGGTTTCTCGGCACATAAATTTTTGAATTTGGCATGGTTGATCAGTTGTGGAACCTCATGAGTATGCCTAGGAACCCTACATCCGTGCCTACCACTCCATATAAGATATGGAATGGGAAGAGACCATCTCTTAAACGAGTTAAGATATGAAGTTGTCCGGCCTATGTTAAAAAGCAAAATCCGGAAAAGCTCGAGGCAAGGTCTGTTTTGTGCAAGTTTGTTAGATATCCAAAGGATTCATATGGATATATTTTCTACCATACTGAGAAACAAAAGGTGTTTGTTTCTCAACATGCCACCTTTTTAGAAAAGGAATTTCTTATGAAAGAAATTAGTGGTAATGAGGTAGAACTAGAAGAAGTTCCAGCAACACAAACTATAACTGACGATTTGGTGGAACCGGAGGATTCAATAGTCCCCGACGAGCATTAACCACTCCGCAGATCTAGTAGGGTTTCTCATCCACATGTGAGATACTACGGTTTTCTCATAGACGGTGGGAGCGAGGATTGCATCATAGAAGATGATGACCCAACTAGTTTCGAGCAGGCCATCATAAGTGGAGACTCTGTAAAATGGCTGGATGCTATGCGATCCGAGATGGAATCCATATACAACAATAAAGTATGGACTTTGGAAGTTGCACCTGAAGGGGTAAAACCCATCGGGAGCAAGTGGATCTTTAAGAAGATAATAGGTATAGATGGAAATGTTGAGACCTTCAAAGCTAGACTTGTAGCAAAAGGTTTTCGTTAATGACCAGGTGTCGACTATGATGAAGCAGAAAGACGAGTCCTTCGATTCTCCTGTCGCTATGTTTAAGTCCATCAGGATTCTACTTGCCATTGTTGTATACCATGACTACGAAATCTGGCAGATAGACGTCAAGACCGATTTTTCTAAATGATGATTTAGAAGAGAGCGTGTACATGACACAGCCAGAGGGCTTCGTAGAAAGTGGGAGCAGCGGAAAGGTGTGAAAGCTGCTTAAATCCATCTACGGGTTAAAGCAGGCATCGCGGAGCTGGAACATCTGTTTTGATGAAGCTATCAAAGAGTTTAACTTCATCAAAAATATAAATGAACCATGTATATATAAGAAGGTAGTAGAGAGTAAGGCTTTCTTCCTCATATTGTACGTGGATGACATACTCTTGATAGGAAACTATCTTCCTATGCTACACTCGGTCAAGCTTTTCTTATCACACAAGTTCTCCATGAAAGTTCTAGGTGATGTCTCCTACATCTTGGGGATAAATATCTATAGAGATAGATCTAAACGGATGTTGGGATTGTCCCAATCCAGGTACATTGACACCATACTAAAGATGTTTAGTATGGAAGATTCTAAGCGTTGTAATTTACCCGCTTGCTCAGGAATCATTTTCTCCAAAGAGATGTCTCTTAAGACTGATTTGGAGAGGGCTCACATGCAAGGGATACCCTATGCTTCGGCAGTCGGGTCAATCATGTATGCGATGTTATGTACCATACCGGATGTAGCTTACTCACTATGTGTAGTGAGTAGGTATCAATCAGATCCTGGGGAGAAATACTGGATAGCGGTGAAGAACATTCTTAAGTACTTGAGAAGGACTAAAGAACTGTTCTTGGTGTATAGTAACGGTGAACTCCAGGTGGAGTCCTTTACAGATTCGAGCTTCCAGAGTGATAAGGATGACAGTAAGTCGGTCTCGGGTTTTGTCTTCACCCTCAATGGGGGAGCGGTATGTTGGAAGAGTTTTAAGCAAGATACCATAGCAGACTCGACAATGGAGACTGAATACATCACTGCCAACGATGCTGCCAAAGAAGCTGTCTGGATAAAGAAGTTCATAAGATGAACTTAGTGTGGTTCCATCCATTGAGCATCCAATACCTGTGTATTGTGATAACAATGGAGTTGTGGCTTTAGCCAAGGAACCCCGGTCCCATCAGTGATCCAGACATATTCTTAGGCGGTATCACCTGATAAGGGAGATAGTAGATCGTCGGGAGATCGAGGTCAGGAGAGTTGACATGAAGGATAACACAGCGGATTCACTCATGAAGGCCCTCCCCCAGATGCAATTCGAGAGACTTTTTGGGATGTTGGGTATGAGATACTACAACATCTGGCCTTGGTGCAAGTGGGAGATTGTTAGGAATATGTATGCCCTAGAGGCCATTATTGTATGATATAGTTGATGCTTGGACATTTATATAGAGGACTTTCTTGCTCTACATGATAGTTTGCTATCTGGTTGCTTTTATCTTAATATGTTCACTGGTATTATTATACTGTCTCTCATATACTTGTTGATAAAGCCCTTAGTGTTGGATATAGTGCCCTCAAAGTCAATTATTGGATCGCAGGCACGTGATTGCAATGATTGAGGGAGGACCTATACCGGTAGGACAGTCTTAGTCAAGATGATAGTATGCTATCTGGTTTATCTTTATCATCGTGTACAGCTTTAGGTGACATTACAGGTCACTATTACACGTTGATAGAGCCCTTAGGATTCTTGCTTGACTACCAGCAGTATGATGGAGATCATATATGTGAGAGTTGGGTAGTCTATAAGCACATCCTTAAAGTGTCCCTAGTCGTGGGAGTTTCGAGACCGGGCATCGATACTCCATTAGTAGACTAGTGTATACAGTCGAGACCTCGACGAGGGGCGGTGGCCGATCTCACAAGCCATTGGTGTCAGTTGGTTCACCTAAGATGTATACAGATGCTCATTGGGTTATGAGTACACCGGACAGGACTCGCCGGGAACATACTTGTTGGTATTATACCTAGCGTCAGATAGCAGTTCCCTGGTGACATGTGTACAGGTTAGTTCATGAACCTGAGATCGTCATTTGTCTCGTGTGAGTTCCCACTGTGCTTTGATTACTACCCTACCACGGCTCAAAGGAGTCGTGCAAACATGTTTTAGTTGGGTACAGTCCCAAGCCATATGGAGGTAGTGAGCGGATCGGCAGGGGTTTCGTCTCTCCCGGTATTGGGGGTGAGATCGTGCTGTGTCTAGGAGAGCCATTACACGAAGTCCTTGGCCAATGCAGGAGATTTACTGGTAGGTATTCTAGTAGTATCTCAGGGTGTTCTGGGCTACACTCCGACACGACTTGTACCGCTTTTGGGGGTCTGACGTTTACCAACCCCATAGGCCCGACATGCGATACTCATAGACGAACGGACCGGACTGTACGGATATTGTCACCGACAGGCTCAGTAGGGTTATTGGATGAGTTCGCTCATCGGCCTCCCTTTTGGTCAATACCTCGGCAGCCGTTACGCACAGCTAGTGCCATTGACGTGCTAGTGGTTAGATCCACAGCCAGTGTATTGACGAGTCTTTAGAGTCCCCCACAGACAGTTTCTCAAGTTTCGGACGAAACGTTGTAGAGGCCGTATGGTATTATGGCAGCGTTCGATCGTATACGTGCACTTGTGCGCGGATCATGATCAGACGGATCATACTAGTAGGCTTTGGTTTAAGCCAGATCCTAGTATTAGATTTGTTAGATTACTTTAGTCTCATTGCATTCGCATTCAGTCGGAATGCGGATGCAGATATGTATATACTGGTGATGGGTACTCTTGTGATCCATCATGAGTTTACTTTAGTATATGCTATTCTATTTATTGTTGTAAACATTTGGATTAATGTTTGCAAGTGGAAATCGTGAGCTCAAGCCATGATGGAGTGCATTTAATATGGCATGTGCAAGGGTAGTGACTCATGGTCTTATTTTTTATGCATGCCATCATTTCATGATGGTTTATTGGGTGAGATGGTGATGGAAGGAGAGAGAGGGTAGCCACATATGTTTAGGGTTAGCTCTTGGATTATTTCTCTAGCTCACTCACAACATTGTCTCACACAATAACAAAAGAAAAAGTTCTCCTTCTTCTTTCTTCTCTTGAGCTCACCATCTCCTTATCAATGGCATCCTCTTCAACCGCCATCCATACAATCTCATGAGTTGAGAATCAATGGATGCTTGAGACAAAATTATCACACACATTCTCTACTTCACCTTGGATATGTTGGGTAGCAAACTTCATGTCCGAGTTGCTTCGGTTTGAAGCGGGAGCCTGTAAAAAGACTTCTTGATGTGGTGCCCTTTTCGACGAGGAGACCGAAGATCGAGCGAGATCGGAAATGCCGCGAGGAGCTAGGGATGGTGGCTAATGACCGAAGGACACGGATCGATCGGTATAGCCATTCTAACTTCTTGTAGATAGCTAGTATAGGTTAATGGTACAATCCGGGTTAAAGTCTGCGTTGGCGCCAGTTTCGTAAAAAGTTTTTGTTTCCGCGTTTGGCCTCGGATTGACGGCCAGGGCATTACCGTAGACTTACATGGTATCAGAGCCACGCCATTAACCCATAGCTAACTTGTTTATACAATGTTAAAGTATCGAAATCGAAACGACGATAATACACCGCACTGCACTTTCTGGTCTCTGTTGTTTTTAAAAATGTCTTCGAAAAATTATTTAAACATGTGCAGAAGACTACTGAAGTGAACCTAAGCCTGCACCCCAAAAACGACACCCACCCCTTGGTTTTTGGCCGAGGACATGGCTCCCAAAACCGAGGAGGCCGTCCTTCTTAGGGTGTTTGGGGTTGTATTTTTGGGTGCAGTCAGGTCTCTGGAAAGTTAGTGAAGTGGTATTGTTTGTTTGGCCCAATTTGGATATGGTTTTATCAGATTGTTTGGGCTATTCGGGGGTTATTTCGAATTCGATATTTTCTAATATTGTTTAAAGTTTACAGTGCATTACATTATATCTGCGACCGTGAATGTCATTTGATCGGTAAATCTTGTCTAATCGCTATAGCCCTTTTAGACGGATTTGCGAACGTGACATTCACGTTGATGTTCTGTGTTGTGCTGTGATGTTGCGGATTTGTCATGGTGGATAGCTTGGTGCAATGGTAGTGCAGTTTAGTATTATTTGTACATTTGATATTGCGGGGCGAGCGTCCGACATGTGGACTGCCGTCACTGCCTGTTTGTATATTATTCTTTTAGGACACGACCGGGTTGAGGTCGATGTACCCATTGTACATATTTTATTTTCTGAACTAGGATTACCCCGCGGTGGAGTGCACGGATAGCCGGGTTCTAGAGGGCAACGGGCCCACATCTCATGGCTTTGAGACGGAGAGGGTTTCACTCTAGAATTAGCGGGCTATTCGCCGCACTCGTAGAGGGTACAAGTTGACCCAAGGTGGGGTGCTCAAGTTACCGGATTCCGTGAAGTGTTGGGTGGTCCATTCACTTTGCTGAAGGGGGCTGCCTCTCTTCTGGTTTTGGCGGGTAACTTTCCGTGCCCGTAGGGGTCTAGGATTTCATTGCACAGGCTATTCACACGACCAAGGGAACGTCGGGTTTCACTTGCGGCTCAAAGGAAACCCGGGGATCCCAGATTATCTGTATTGTTCTGTGATGCTTATTACTTTTCTGTAATGTTGCATTTATCACGCCTGGAGCGATTATTATATATTGTTATATATATACTAGTAGATATTGTATATGTTTTGCATCCGCGCTAGTTCAGTCCCCGCTCTGTCGTTAGTTAAGTAACCTAACGGGTGATGACGGGACCCAGTGGCAAATGCGGATGACATATACGTACATCATATTTTCGTTCTTTATTGGTGTGATTAATTGATGGGACTGCATTGATTCGGATCAATGCAAGGAAAACAAACCTGTTTGACATTGTTGGAACAATTTTCAAAAAGTTGTTATTACAAGGACGTTTTCTTTTGTTTTGCACAGTGGTATTCAGTTATGAATATCCAGCACCTCATTCTACGAGGCAAGGGCCGAGATCCCTTCACTGGGAGTGACCCCTTGGATAGAGGTTTGCGTCAGGGTAATAACTTCACTATAGTCGATTACTTTTTGCTTTGCATCGTGGTATTCAGTTTGGAATATCCTGCACCTCATTCTATGGGGAAAGAGCCGAGATCCTTTCAACAGGAGTGACCTCTTTAGCAAAGGTTTTCGCCACTATATATTTGTAAAAAGCTATCCGATTCCTTCAACAATATCAAGTTCATCACGTTAAAGGTTTTTCGCCAAAAACTATTCGTAGCCCTCCGTCATTTCAGACGGGTAGCACTTAGTATTCATGCTATGTTTGTTGCCCTTCGTCATGGCATAGTGTATGGTAGCTATTTGTTACTTTTCTGTTGCATAGATAGATGCGTTGGTTTGGGACAGTCGTTTAGCCTTGTTGACCTTCGTCAAGGGCTTGTACGGGTGGGTTCAAATTAACCTGGACAATGACGGGTAGAACTTGACATGTGACTTATGATTTGTTGACCTTCGTCAAGGTCATAAGAGCATGGGATAAAAATCACATCGGGAGTTTCAAACATACAGGAAACTTGCTAGGCATGCGCATACCTTCTGGAGTGTGATAACGTGAGTGGATTCCATCACGTTATCATGCGATGATAGTTGGATCCTGATTCCCACTGATGAGTTGGTTTACTCTTCGGGTGATCTCGACTAATTCTTCTTTCAGGTTTGGAGGAGAATTCGACGGTACAGTGGGAGGTTTCCTAATTAGATAAAGTGATAACCATTCTGATCTAGGCTAGAGTGCATGCAGAGTGTTTCTTTTCTCTCTCTCTCTTTGACAGTGACCATGGCCCGTCCTCAGACTATGACTCAGTAACAAAGTTGACCGAACTTTCTTAAAATACTGGCTTTTGGATTGTCTGAGTTGCACACCTCATTGCCACTCCTGCTTTTACCCTTTTCTCCAGAACACCTCGTATCAATACGAACATCCACTTCCATTGGATAAAACCATCGTATGGTTATATATGAACTCGAAGGAACTTGTTCCAGATTCGAGGATGGTTTCCGGTTCTCGAGAAAATGAATAGGACTATTCAGTTTTCTTTTCCTTTTACCTTCTCTCAGGTTGCGAGTGCTCCTTAGATTAGGACGGTACACCTATTACACTAATTGGATAGTCTTCATCCAAACCATAGGCAGGTGCCAAAAGGTAGGGTATGAAGAAAACCGATTAGCCTAAGTGAGGTATACTGAAGGTAATAAGTAAAGACAAATAAAGGGATTAGAAAGAGGGCAAAGTAAATTGTGACTGTTATTCACGACCAAACCAAGTATTTCATCGCCACTCCTACTTCACCTTTGTATTTCTCCAGAACACCCCGTATCACTATGAAGATCCACAGTTATTTGGATAATCCATCGTATGGTTATATACGAACTCGAAGGAACTTGTTCCAGTTCGGGGATGGATTCTGGTTCAGGAGAAATAGAATATGGTTTATTCAGTTGTCTTTTATCTTTACCTTCTCTCGCGTTGCGAGTGCTCCTAGGATTAGGACAGTACACCTATTACGCTTATTTGATAGTCTTCTTCCAAACCATAGGCTGGTGCCAAACGGTAGGGAAGGAAGAAAACCATTTAGCCTAAAGGTGGTGTACAGAAGGTAACGACTAAAGACAAATAAAGGGATTTGGAGAGATGGCAAAGAAATATACGGTTATAGTTATGAATCTGGATAATGGAAGAGGCATTACTAGGAATACCCCGATACCCCTTCGAAACATTTTCATGTTTCAGTTTCACTGTGTATTGTTAATAGAAAACTGATTTCCCAATTAGTCTTTGCTCCAGGGTATGTATTTACCAGGTATGATTCTCACATCTGTATGGTTTTACAGATGATGAGTGGGAGTAAGTTATTGGGAATTAGGTGATCATCCTCATTATATCGGAATTCGTTGTAATAGGTGATATTTGAGGAAATCGCCTGGATTTTTGCCGGACGACAAATGTTGGTTATGAATATCCGTTGTTGTGCACCAGTTTCAAATTGATATATCTGTACGTTTATTTTTTTTAATAAAGTGAGATATAACTTTTTGAAATTATGTCCATGACATTTACCTATATCAGTTGATGGTTAGGTAAGGAGCATTCAGCAGCGGTGTAATTCTTCATAACCATAGTACAGTTTTCAACCTACGACGCACAGGGTTTGAGTTATTCAACTTAAAGGACTTATACAAAGTTTTGTATATCGTCCAGTGTCCATTAAGACAGAGGGGTTGGTCTTCGTACTATATTCTATTTACTTGTGACTTCTCTAGTATTAGACAAGTGTTTCGTAAAAATACAATGTCTAAGTTTTTGAGAAGTTATAGGTATAAGAGTAAAGTAGAGAACCACGTGTTGCAAGTATCAGGATTCTTCAAGGTAATCGAAGATGTAGATACTTGTGTATGGTATTCGGTTGATAGTAATGGTTTTGAGAAACTTGTTTCTCTTTCAGGTTACTCATGTTTGGATGCACTCCTAAGTTGAGTAATATTGATCAGCCTCTCTTCATTTAGTTGATATGCACTGGAGACAGCTGCATGATTTGAATCTGGTTCCAATTAAATCAGTGCCTCTGTTTCTATATTAGATATAGAATGGCTCATATCTTAATGATGTTAAGGTATATGGAGTTGTCCGGCTTATGCTTAAAACAGACTCTGGATAACTTAAGACACGTTTCTGTAATGGCTGTTTGTGGGTTGACCCGGGCTATGATGATGGTTGACTTTCTACCATCTGGAAGATCAATAGTGATATTGTTCTTGACTTGCCACAATTTTAATAAAATGGACTTTTTCAGAAAACAGTAGTGGGAGTATGGTATAACTGGAAGTGATTCCAGAACCGCAAACGATTACTGAAAATTTAATAGGACTTAAAGACTCAATCTGGATTGACATTCCATTAGCCACGCCGCAGATATGGTGGGTAACCTCAGACGCCTGAGAGGTACTCCAGTATCCTCAAGGACGGTGACAGGGAGGTTCTTGTTTACCCAGACTTGCCATTGCTGCTGTTCCAGACTATGAGACCCGGCAGGAGGATGAGTATAGCGTCGTTCTAAACTAGCTTTAGAAGTGTACGTGTATATGATTCTGCCAGAGGGTTATTGTAGTCAGTGGGAGCAGCGGAAGCATAGTGGACAAGTTGCTTGCGTCTATTTATAAACTAAAGCAGATATAGCGGAGATAGATCATCTATTTTTGATGTGACAGTCATGGACTTTGACTTCGTCAGAATAGAAGATGGATCTGTTAAGAAGGTAGTAGGGTGTGATGTCCTGATATATAGATGACATACATATAGTAGGAAGTGAAATTCCTATACTACGATCGGTTATACTTAGGTTGTCATACAGTGGTTTCTCCACATAGGGCTTAGATATTATATCATACATTCTGGTTACTAGATCTATGGTTTTAGATCTAGATTTGGGAAGTATCCCAATCTGGTTACTTAGACAGTATTCTAAAGGTATTTAGAATGGACGACTCCCAGCATAGTGGTGTACCTGCAGATAATGGAGTCACCATATCTAAAGGTGTCTTACAGACTAAAGTGGAGAGGGATGTGCATGATTGGCATATCACTTGTTTAGGCAATTGAGTCAATCATGAGATGTCAAGTACCACACAAGATATTGTTTTTGCACTAGCTGCAACAAGTTAAGATATTAATCCAATCCTGGAGAAACGTTCGGAAGCAGTTTTTGAACAAAAGTAGATGTTCTAGGGATTTGATAACGACAGCCTCCTTCGGGAGACAGTTATCATTCCAGGCTTCCAAGGTAACCTGTATGATAGAGTGACTGTCAAAGTTATAGTTTTCCCTTTGACGAGGGGCAGTAGTTTGGACAGGTGGTCCAAGCGGATACTGAGGGAGGCATGGTACAGGATACTAATTAAGTTCAGTTGACGATACAGTCTAAGAAGTTTGGATTTGGAGTTCATTTGTGAACTAGGTCCCATCAGATATCCAGACATATTCTAAGAAAGGTATTGCTAATTTCGGGAGATGGCTTTCTCCGCGAACTTGAGATTAAGAGAGACATAGAAAGAAACATCAGGGCGGATCCACTCACCGAGGCTATTTCTCGAACGCAATAGTTTTACAAACGGGCTTTATGAAACTGATCAGTAGAGGAGTTGGGTGTTCGATATCACACGGGCTGTGAGCATGCGACACCGCAATAATTAGCCTTAAGTGCAAGTGGGAGATTGTTGGATATAGTGCCCTCAAAGTCAATTATTGGATCGCAGGCACTTGATCGCAATGATTGAGGGAGGACCTATACCGGTAGGACAGTCTTAGTCAAGATGATATTATGCTATCTGGTTTATCTTTATCATCGTGTACAGCTTTAGGTGACATTACAGGTTACTATTACACATTGATGGAGCCCTTAGGATTCTTGCTTGACTACCAGCAGTATGATGGAGATCATATACGTGAGAGTTGGGTAGTCTATAAGCACATCCTTAAAGTGTCCCTAGTCGTAGGAGTTTCGAGACCGGGCATCGATACTCCATTAGTAGACTAGTGTATACAGTCGAGACCCCGACGAGGAGCGGTGGCTGGTCTCACAAGCCATTGGTGTCAGTTGGTTCACCTAAGATGTATACAGGTGCTCATTGGGTTATGAGTACACCGAACAGGACTCACCGGGAACATGCTAGTTGGTATTATACCTAGCGTCAGATAGCAGTTCCCTGGTGACATGTGTACAGGTTAGTTCATCGACCTGAGATCGTCATTTGTCTCGTGTGAGTTCCCACTGTGCTTTGATTACTACCCTACCACGGCTCAAAGGAGTCGTGCAAACATGTTTTAGTTGGGTACAGTCCTGGGCCATATGGAGGTAGTGAGCGGATCGGCAGGGGTTTCGTCTCTCCCGATATTGGGGGTGAGATCGCGCTGTGTCTAGGAGAGCCATTACACGAAGTCCTTGGCCAAGGAAGGAGATTTACTGGTGTAACGTTTTGAAAATCGTTTCGGTGAAATTTCGAAAAAACAGTAAAATAAGGGGGTTTTCTGTAAAAAGACAAAATACAAATATTTTTATTATAAAATTAAATATACATATTCTAGCTATGTAATTGCTAGTATTTGGTGTTTATTGAACCACTGGTGAAATTTCAAATTTTCTGAAATTTTTTCCGAAATTAATTATTTTAATATTATTTTAAGCCGTCACTAATATATTTAATGAGGGAAAATTACAAATTGGAATGAGTTGAAACAAATTTTGTGCATCATAAAACATTAAATAAAATTTTATCATGTGGTTTTTGAAACGAAATCGTTTGCCAAAACGGTGCAGAAAATTATTGAAGAAAAATGCTTAAATGGTGAAAATAAGTTAAATGGAGATTTGGGGTATTATATTTATCATTTTCCCTCATCCCACACACACACCCACACTCACACAACCCCATATTTAGCAGCCCTCTCCAAGTGTTCCTCACTTATTGATAGAAGAAAAGAAATCATGAGAAAGAAAACAAAGGAAGTGAGAAAATAGTAAAAAGAGTATAGTCTTTTGTTGACTTGGTCTTCTTTTCTCCCATTGACTTCACCCACCCCCACACCACACCTCACTCCTCTCCTCCCTTGGCCGAATCTGAACTGTTGGCAGCCCCCCCATTTTTCTCCAAGTCCTCATCTTCCTTCACCTCCAAATTCATTCAAAAATCAACCAAAATCAACACAAATCAAAGCAAACTCAAAATCTAATCCCTACCCATTTCTCATTAGCCAAACTTGCATGGATCTAGGGAATAAGTTGGCATTTTAGAGGCTTTGATTTCCATATTTGATCTCTTGATCATGAGGTATAATTCTAACCTTTTTCTTAATTTGTTGGTTATTGCTTTAATTTAGCTTAATCAGGAAATTAATTATGGTTCTAATTGAAAGATTTGAGTTTCAAGAGAAGGATTAATTTATAGTTAGGGTTTTTTTTGTTGTGTGTTTATGGATGCATAGTGTAATTCATCATATTGTGAAATGAAAAACCTAATCTAATTGCTAGTTTGCAAATTGTTAGGTTGAAATTGTGGTAATTACACTAATTTGCAAACTAGGTTTTGGAATTTAATTGCAAATGTTAGATTAAAAATCTAAATATGTTTTTCATGACTTCATTAACATTTTAAAGTGTAGTTTAATGTTATAGATCATGCAAATCCAAGCTAGATTGTAGTTTGTGCATTTTTGCTATAAAATTGTTAAAATTGGTTATGTATGCAAACTAGATTTTTTTTGAGATTAATATTAAGAGTTAAGTTTAAAATCTAATTAAAATTGGTATGACTTAATTAAGATGTTTAATAAGTATTATGGCCATTAGATTTGTTTAAACGTCGAGTTTTGTACTAAAACGGGTAATTTGTGCTTGCTAGATTTTCGGAAAAATGGCTTTTAAAGTGATTTTGGGGTTTTTTGTGAATTTTAAGCTATTTTATATTATAATTAGTGCTTGTGATTGTACAAATGAGTATGTTTGGGTGTTTCTCGATGGTCTGGCGTTTGTACACCGACGTCGAGAGTTTTTGGGTTGATTTGTGAAAGCAACCATAGGTTTTGACCCATGTGGGATTCGTGTGTCGTTTTGGTCATGAGTCGGATTTTAATGCGATACGATGGGTTGTGATATGTTGGTACCCCCATGTGGACTTCGAGACGACAAGCAAGCGCGTGGCGACGTCGGCACCGGCGAGCGAGGACCATGTGAGTAGATTTATATCCACGGGGAGAAGTCGGGTGGATGGCGTATAGCACCCCCGCAGTCCGTAGTGTAGCTCATATATATATGTTTATATAGGTGTTTTATGATACGAGAATGTTCATTCATATTATGTTTATGTGTTCATGGAGTACCTTTGGGTTAGTTGTGAAACCCTAGAGTAGTTGTTATACCCACATACGCACACACAGACTTGCATACTTGACTTTCTTGTGCGCAGATTGGGATGTGTATATATGTATATATGCGTGGGTATGGGACTATGCATATGTACATTCATATACGCATGCATGGATAATGAGGATAGTACTTGGAATTTAAGATGAGTTGATGAGATTTGATTTGAGGCCGTGAGATCGGTGATATAGCAGGGTTCGTATTTGAGATACGACATGATGTTGTAGCGGGTCCTTGACGTAGTGTTTCACACACGTCCATGCATACTTAGGCGGTATCAGTATTGTACTAGACGTAGATCAGTACCCCGATCATGATATTTGATAAAGAGGATACCAGGTGAATAGTATGATGAATGTGATATTGACCCATACCCAGATTTGGGGATGCCGTACGACGGATTTACGTACGAGCTATATTTTGATGATTGATCCCCACTCTTGACTTGGGATGTCTGGTTATAGATATGGTATCGGATATGATATTATTGAGGCGGGATCACCGACTATATATATATATATAGGTATGTATATGTATCGACTCAGATGTTAGGCGGTTTCCTTACGTGCAGTCCAGCTTGTTAATTTAGTCCTTTAGTTTAGTTTAGTTGTTAGATTAGATTCGATTCTTACCTATTTCAAAAACTAACGAATCGTGGGTATTTTAAAAGACAACCCAAGGGATCCTACGGATATTTCAAAAGACGTATCTTTTCATAAAAACACCGTAGCCCCTATTTTCAAAACCCCATGATTCGTGTTATTTCAAAAGGCACCATTTGTAGGATTTATATTAGGGTAATGCAGATTAGTTATCGTTGTGTTTAGTATTTAGCTCCCGCTCATTATTACTGTTCGCTCCGCATCGCATACTTATATTATAATTTCTTATTGCATTGTTGATATCATACTGTTAGGACACCAGCACCATTACCGATGATGCGTATGTACCACGTACAATTGCTTGCCGGCTCACACACATCTTCATCGGTAATTGCCATGTCACGCACACCTTAGAAAATATTATCGCCTAATGTAGCTTGTTAACTAGTAATTTTGACATGATGATTAGTTGCTTGCATTATATGCTAGTTTAAATATTTTAGTTGTTACTTGTCACTTCGTGCATACTGTTATTCATTATATGCCGTATTCATGGATGCTCATGCTTATATTCATGGTTTTACATGCTTTTGATGATTCGGATTTCCATGATATTTTCTGGATTTGGAGGAAAACCGCAAAACATATATAAACTGCTTTCTCTCTTTTTAAATAAAAAAAATGCGATTTTCCCATTATGTATGAGTCGTCCACCATGATTTTGCTGATGGATTTCGAGAACCGATTCGAGGAGATGGATGAACCATTTCGGGTACATGGTGGGCCTGGTAAGGTACCCCGGGGCAAGAAGCTCGTGGTGATGACGATGAGCCTGGCAGGGGGAGACTACCTACCGGTGATTTTACCCGACGCGTCGGATATCCGGAGGATACCGTCGTGGTCTTGAGATGGATGGTAGGGGCCGGTCTGGATTGACGGCGCCCTAGATATTGTGATTGAGATATTGAGATTTTGAGATATTGAGGTACAGAGATTGTGATACAGAGATATCGAGATATTTGGACACTTGTTTTGTGTCGATGCTGGGCACTGTTTTATGCTGATTTCATTTATAGTACCTCACTTTTAAAATACAGAAACCTCACTGGTTTATGAAAGCAGTTTTCTTCAGTCCATGCATTCTGTTCCATGCATTCATACATCATCCATATGATACATTGCTACCTGAGGCACTGACACGGGCACATGGAATTACACTTGGGTTAGATATTTGCCCTAACCATTGTTATGGGTTGCTGGTTATATATTTGAGGATATATTATGATCATTGACCTAGGATTGCGTTATTTATGCGATTTCTTTTCGTAGATGTTTTTCTATTCACGAGTTGGCAACTCACCCCCGTTGTGCCCCAGTTTCTTGCAGGTTTGCCGTACAAGTTTCATTACGGCTTGCGGGCATAGTTTCCTTCGGGTGATTTACTAGTAGGTGGGTTTACTTGTATCGTACCCCCATTATATATCTTGTATATTATTTTTCTGTTGTATCTAGAAGTTCCATCAACCAAACATATATTTATTTGAGATAGAGACCAGTGATTTTATTCCTTCGACCTTAGAGTCGCGCGTTATATTTCTGTGGTTTTCTTGTGGTTTTGAGTTTCCTTTTGAATTTTGATCCTCGCCGTTGGCGTTGTATATTATATTGCTTGTGTGGTTATGACCGTCGATTGACGAAGAGCTAGCTCCCGCTTGGGGATGCCTTTTTATTGATTTCGTATACTATTCATGTTGTATCCTGTTTGGGGGCCAGTTTTTACAAAGGAGACTCTGCCGAAATTTTCGGGAAATATTTGATGTTTTTTTTAAAAACCGCATAATTCGGCTTATGCTATTAAAACTACTTGTTTTAAATTGGTTTTCCTTCACTCTACTACTTTTCTTGGTTTGGGTTTCTGGGTTTTCGGCTTACTTAGATTACGTACGCCTCGAGACGTTCGTAGTTTAAGTGCCAGTCATATTCCGTACTTTCGGGACGTGACAAAGTTGGTATCGGAGCGTTAGGTTTTATCTTCGGAGCGTAGGATGACCCTTGGTTGATGGAATAGGTGACTAAAGTAGAGTGACGTACCGTAGGTATGTTCCGCGGCATATTTACGATACGCTACTCCATTTAAGAAGCCTTAGGATGTACATTTCTTTGCTCAGTATTATATTCATTCCGATCTAGCCTCATCAGTACCAGTTATGGTTTTGCTGCCACGATTACGGGCAGGGAGAGCTACAGCTAGAGTTGCGGTCAGCACGAGCTCATCACGAACGAGGACTGACCAGGGCGAAATTCCGGCAACACACGATTGCAGAGATGTGTCTTTTTACTGTGTTTCCGCGCCACGAGCGTTTGGCGGATCGCCTTTATGAGGTTACTCGGATGTGCTGATCGACACTAGAGGATTGAGCCAATGATAGAGGCCAGCCAGATTTTGATGACCGTTGGTGTGTTGCTTATTCATGATGATCGAGGCACTGTTCAGCGTGCAGACGAGCGAGCCAGTTATTGCTGCGAACGACGAGATATTACCCTAGATGCTGGAATTAGTGCAGAATGAGTTGTACTAAGAGATGATAGAAGGTCGCTAGTCATCGAGGATGAATGACTAGGACATGTAGATCGTTCGCCTACCCCGATGCGAGGTCATCAGATAGATTGATTCCAGCCAGAGATGACTTCACGCGGAGACGTTGGGAGTCGACAGAGACGATCGAATGTCAGAAACCTATTATTCCAAGTTTAAAGTAGTCGGAAAGACATGCAGGCAATTCTATGGTCCCTCTGGAAGAATGAAACCCTAACTCGACTTAATGACCGTGTGAAAGCCTTTGAACCTTCGGGTTTGCGGCAGTTCTACGGCGCCATTAGTGAGGCTTGGGTCTGCCCTTCTACGGCTGGACCACCGATGCTGTGGTATGTACTCGATACTATTAAACTATGCCCAAGAGGTTGAGCTCTTGGGGGATTATGAGGTTTTGACGACTCGATCGGATGGCTCGACTTAATTCGGATGCTAGGTGGTGAGATGCATTTCTTGGGAGACTCCCGATACGAGGATAGCCGTTGGAGCTCAATCCATGTAGCCACGATGAGACGAGTCCGAAGCAGTCGACATTAGAGAAAGTGGAGTAAAGAGGTCCGTACAAGATCTGGATAAGACGACGTTCCACTCCGCCGACATCAGAGATGCGATACGCATGCCGAGGCAGAGTACTGGATATACCTTCCAGAAGGAGTCGCGATGGGTATGCAGCCATTCCGGAGCAAGATGCAGATATAGGAAAGGACGATGACTTCCGGACAGTTGGCAGAGACGAGACATGGAAGAGACCGTGAGCAGGATTCCTTCCAGGACACTGCTGCAATGATACTTGCACCCAGGATCAGATGTGTCACGTACATTCAGAGAGCTAGAGGCCGACGCCAGTGATATGCTGTCTTACGAGTGGTCGCGATGATTGACCGGGAGATGACAAGAGACGTGCCAGAACGGGATCATCCCCGTTAGCACACCTGACAAGGCCGATGAGCCGATGGACCGAGAGATTGGTAATTCCCAGTGAAGACCTTGACCCAGGAGTGGTCATTGTTACGCACACCAGCAGGCCAGAGTTCATGATCATCGACGAGACGTCCCACTAGTGACCGCGACAGTTGGCCCGAGATTCTTATAGGATGCGCTTGAGCGGTACTATTCCGCCATTATTGATTTCGATGTTTTGGGTGATTTATTCGAATGATTTGATTTTGATTATTGAGGATTTATGATCTTTGCACAGTGTTGCACTTGATATCGTTTTCGTGCTTGGGTTTCACATGTTTGTGATTTTACGGTTTTAGACATTTGAGTTGATTTTGTGCGTATGCACGCACACGATTTGGTTCCTGCACTCTGTATAGTTTATATATGCTTGCAGTGCAGTGATACGCCTTTTGTGCACTTAGATGCATTGGACTTCGATTTCGATTGTGATACTCGATATTTGTTTTGTGCACCTGATTTGATTTTGCGCATGTTCAGCGCTTGATATTGGATTTCATGATTTCGTGCATGATGGATGCCCCTGGTTTTGGGTTTTCGCGCATGTTGAGCGCATGTCTTGAGATGCGATTTTGGTGCACACCAGATGCACTAAATCGAGATTTTTTCGTGCATATCAGATGCACCTGATTTTTCTGTCAGGCACACACGTTGCCTACGACAGATGCTTTATGCACACCCGATGCACTTAGATCTTGTTTCTGTGCACTTGTATGGCACGTATATGGATTTTGATTGTCGTGCGCACCAGACGCACGCAGTATTCATACGCGTATTTTGGTATTGATTTTTCTTATAGAGCAGTGTGTTTTTATGATACTTGCTATGTGTTTTCATATTGAGCAGTGTGTTTTTATGATACTTGCTATGTGTTTTCATATTGAGCAGGACTAGTCAGAGGACAGTATCTGAATATATTTTGCATGCATTGATAGTTATTGAAGGGATTTCCAAAAAAAAAAAGCGAGCTATAGTCTCAGTATTTACCTACGTGTCTGATATGACACGAAATGTTTAAAACAAGGAGACCCTTCTAAATTGTTTCCAAAACGGCGGAACGTACATTTCAAACAAAGGTATATATGTATATAGTTATTTTCTTATGATAGACGTCCGCCACTGTGCAGTGTTATACGCGTTGCACAGCGACTTTAAGAGATTTGGCATGCATTTCCTTTAGATATTTACATATGTAGATTTGATATTTACGCGTATAGTTTCGAGTTATATCATATTGGTTTTGTATTGGATTTGACATTTGTGTCTTTACTATGACTCTGATGATTGCGAGATACTTGACGGAGTTTTGATTTTGAGTTATATGCTCATTTTTCATGCGCATGCGCTGCGCTACGATTGGTTTTATGTATTTATGATTTCGGAGACCCGGCGATTTGATGGTTTTGGCTGAAATATTTTAGTATTTGGGGGGAGTTTTAATTTAAATTCGGGACCGAATTTCTTTAAGGGGGAAGATTGTAACGTTTTGAAAATCGTTTCGGTGAAATTTCGAAAAAACGGTAAAATAAGAGGGTTTTCTGTAAAAAGACAAAATACAAATATCTTTATTATAAAATTAAATATACATATTCTAGCTATGTAATTGCTAGTATTTGGTGTTTATTGAACCACTGGTGAAATTTCAAATTTTCTGAAAATTTTTCCGAAATTAATTATTTTAATATTATTTTAAGCCGTCACTAATATATTTAATGAGGGAAAATTAAAAATTGGAATGAGTTGAAACAAATTTTGTGCATCATAAAACATTAAAAAAAAATTTATCATGTGGTTTTTGAAACGAAATCGTTTGCCAAAACGGTGTAGAAAATTATTGAAGAAAAATGCTTAAATGGTGAAAATAAGTTAAATGGAGATTTGGGGTATTATATTTATCATTTTCCCTCATCCCACACACACACCCACACTCACACAACCCCATATTCAGTAGCCCTCTCCAAGTGTTCCTCACTTATTGATAGAAGAAAAGAAATCATGAGAAAGAAAACAAAGGAAGTGAGAAAATAGTAAAAAGAGTATAGTCTTTTGTTGACTTGGTCTTCTTTTCTCCCATTGACTTCACCCACCCCCACACCACACCTCACTCCTCTCCTCCCTTGGCTGAATCTGAACTGTTGGCAGCCCCCCCATTTTTCTCCAAGTCCTCATCTTCCTTCACCTCCAAATTCATTCAAAAATCAACCAAAATCAACACAAATCAAAGCAAACTCAAAATCTAATCCCTACCCATTTCTCATTAGCCAAACTTGCATGGATCTAGGAAATAAGTTGGCATTTTAGAGGCTTTGATTTCCATATTTGATCTCTTGATCATGAGGTATAATTCTAACCTTTTTCTTAATTTGTTGGTTATTGCTTTAATTTAGCTTAATTAGGAAATTAATTATGGTTCTAATTGAAAGATTTGAGTTTCAAGAGAAGGATTAATTTATAGTTAGGGTTTTTTTTGTTGTGTGTTTATGGATGCATAGTGTAATTCATCATATTGTGAAATGAAAAACCTAATCTAATTGCTAGTTTGCAAATTGTTAGGTTGAAATTGTGGTAATTACACTAATTTGCAAACTAGGTTTTGGAATTTAATTGCAAATGTTAGATTAAAAATCTAAATATGTTTTTCATGACTTCATTAACATTTTAAAGTGTAGTTTAATGTTATAGATCATGCAAATCCAAGCTAGATTGTAGTTTGTGCATTTTTGCTATAAAATTGTTAAAATTGGTTATGTATGCAAACTAGATTTTTTTTGAGATTAATATTAAGAGTTAAGTTTAAAATCTAATTAAAATTGGTATGACTTAATTAAGATGTTTAATAAGTATTATGGCCATTAGATTTGTTTAAACGTCGAGTTTTGTACTAAAACGGGTAATTTGTGCTTGCTAGATTTTCGAAAAAATGGCTTTTAAAGTGAATTTGGGGTTTTTTTGTGAATTTTAAGCTATTTTATATTATAATTAGTGCTTGTGATTGTACAAATGAGTATGTTTGGGTTTTTCTCGATGGTCTGGCGTTTGTACACCGACGTCGAGAGTTTTTGGGTTGATTTGTGAAAGCAACCATAGGTTTTGACCTATGTGGGATTCGTGTGTCGTTTTGGTCATGAGTCGGATTTTAATGCGATACGATGCGTTTTGATATGTAGGTACCCCCATATGGACTTCGAGACGACAAGCAAGCGCGTGGCGACGTCGGCACCGACGAGCGAGGACCAGGTGAGTAGATTTATATCCACGGGGAGAAGTCGGGTGGATGGCGTATAGCACCCCCGCAGTCCGTAGTGTAGCTCATATATATATGTTTATATAGGTGTTTTATGATTACGAGAATGTTCATTCATATTATGTTTATGTGTTCATGGAGTACCTTTGGGTTAGTTGCGAAACCCTAGAGTAGTTGTTATACCCACATACGCACACACAGACTTGCATACTTGACTTTCTTGTGCGCAGATTGGGATGTGTATATATGTATATATGCGTGGGTATGGGACTATGCATATGTACATTCATATACGCATGCATGGATAATGAGGATAGTACTTGGGATTTAAGATGAGTTGATGAGATTTGATTTGAGGCCGTGAGATCGGTGATATAGCAGGGTTCGTATTTGAGATACGACATGACGTTGTAGCGGGTCCTTGACGTAGTGTTTCACACATGTCCATGCATACTTAGGCGGTATCAGTATTGTACTAGACATAGATCAGTACCCCGATCATGATATTTGATAAAGAGGATACCAGGTGAATAGTATGATGAATGTGATATTGACCCATACCCAGATTTGGGGATGCCGTACGACGGATTTACGTACGAGCTATATTTTGATGATTGATCCCCACTCTTGACTTGGGATGTCTGTTTATAGATATGGTATCGGATATGATATTATTGAGGCGGGATCACCGACTATATATATATACAGGTATGTATATGTATCGACTCAGATGTTAGGCGGTTTCCTTACGTGCAGTCCAGCTTGTTAATTTAGTCCTTTAGTTTAGTTTAGTTGTTAGATTAGATTCGATTCTTACCTATTTCAAAAACTAACGAATCGTGGGTATTTTAAAAGACAACCCAAGGGATCCTACGGATATTTCAAAAGACGTATCTTTTCATAAAAACACCGTAGTCCCTATTTTCAAAACCCCATGATTCGTGTTATTTCAAAAGGCACCATTTGTAGGATTTATATTAGGGTAATGCAGATTAGTTATCGTTGTGTTTAGTATTTAGCTCCCGCTCATTATTACTGTTCGCTCCGCATCGCATACTTATATTATAATTTCTTATTGCATTGTTGATATCATACTGTTAGGACACCAGCACCATTACCGATGATGCGTATGTACTACGTACGCTTGCTTGCCGGCTCACACACATCTTCATCGGTAATTGCCATGTCACGCACATCTTAGAAAATATTATCACCTAATGTAGCTTGTTAACTAGTAATTTTGACATGATGATTAGTTGCTTGCATTATATGCTAGTTTAAACATTTTAGTTGTTACTTGTCACTTCGTGCATGCTGTTATTCATTATATGCCGTATTCATGGATGCTCATGCTTATATTCATGGTTTTACATGCTTTTGATGATTCGGATTTCCATGATATTTTCTGGATTTGGAGGAAAACCGCAAAACATATATAAACTGCTTTCTCTCTTTTTAAATAAAAAAATGCGGTTTTCCCATTATGTATGAGTCGTCCACCATGAGTTTGCTGATGGATTTCGAGACCCGATTCGAGGAGATGGATGAACCGTTTCGGGTACATGGTGGGCCCGGTAAGGTATCCCGGGGCAAGAAGCTCGTGGTGATGACGATGAGCCTGGCAGGGGGAGACTACCTACCGGTGATTTTACCCGACGCGTCGGATATCCGGAGGATACCGTCGTGGTCTTGAGATGGATGGTAGGGGCCGGTCTGGATTGACGGATCCTAGATATTGTGATTGAGATATTGAGATTTTGAGATATTGAGGTACAGAGATTGTGATACAGAGATATCGAGATATTTGGACACTTGTTTTGTGTCGATGCTGGGTACTGTTTTATGCTGATTTCATTTATAGTACCTTACTTTTAAAATACAGAAATCTCACTGGTTTATGAAAGCAGTTTTCTTCAGTACATGCATTCTGTTCCATGCATTCATACATCATCCATATGATACATTGCTACCTGAGGCACTGACACGGGCACATGGAATTACACCTGGGTTAGATATTTGCCCTAACTATTGTTATGGGTTGCTGGTTATATATTTGAGGATATATTATGATCATTGACCTAGGATTGCGTTATTTATGCGATTTCTTTTCGTAGATGTTTTTCTATTCACGAGTTGGCAACTCACCCCCGTTGTGCCCCAGTTTCTTGCAGGTTTGCCGTACAGGTTTCATTACGGCTTGCGGGTATAGTTTCCTTCGGGTGATTTACTAGTAGGTGGGTTTACTTGTATCGTACCCCCATTATATATCTTGTATATTATTATTCTGTTGTATCTAGAAGTTCCATCAACTAAACATGTATTTATTTGAGATAGAGACCAGTGATTTTATTCCTTCGACCTTAGAGTCGCGTGTTATATTTCTGTGGTTTTCTTGTGGTTTTGAGTTTCCTTTTGAATTTTGATCCTCGCCGTTGGCGTTGTATATTATATTGCTTGTGTGGTTGTGACCGTCGATTGACGAAGAGCTAGCTCCCGCTTGGGGATGCCTTTTTATTGATTTCGTATACTATTCATGTTGTATCCTGTTTGGGGGCCAGTTTTTAAAAAGGAGACTCTGCCGAAATTTTCGGGAAATATTTGATGTTTTTTTTAAAACCGCATAATTCGGCTTATGCTATTAAAACTACTTGTTTTAAATTGGTTTTCCTTCACTCTACTACTTTTCTTGGTTTGGGTTTCTGGGTTTTCGGCTTACTTAGATTACGTACGCCTCGAGACGTTCGTAGTTTAAGTGCCGGTCATATTCCGTACTTTCGGGACGTGACAACTGGTAGGTATTCCAGTAGTATCTCAGGGTGTTCTGGGCTACACTCCGACACGACTTGTACCGTTTTTGGGGGTCTGACGTTTACCTACCCCATAGGCCCGACATGCGATACTCATAGACGAACGGACCGGACTGTACGGATATTGTCACTGACAGGCTCAGTAGGGTTATTGGATGAGTTTGCTCATCAGCCTCCCTTTTGGTCAATACCTCGGCAGCCGTTACGCACAGCTAGTGCCACTGACGTGCTAGTGGTTAGATCCACAACCAGTGTATTGACGAGTCTTTAGAGTCCCCCACAGACAGTTTCTCAAGTTTCGGGCGAAACGTTGTAGAGGCCGTATGGTATTATGGCAGCGTTCGATCATATACGTGCACTTGTGCGCGGATCATGATCGGACGGATCATACTAGTAGGCTTTGGTTTAAGCCGGATCCTAGTATTAGATTTGTTGGATTACTTTAGTCTCATTGCATTCGCATTCAGTTGGAATGCGGATGCAGGTATGTATATACTGGTGATGGGTACTCTTGTGATCCGTCACGGGTTTACTTTAGTATATGCCATTCTATTTATTGTTGTAAAAATTTGGATTAATGTTTGCAAGTGGAAATTATGAGCTCAAGCCATGATGGAGTGCATTTAATGTGACATGTGCAAGGGTAGTGACTCATGGTCTTATTTTTTGTGCATGCCATCATTTCATGATGGTTTATTGGGTGAGATGGTGATGGGAGGAGAGAGAGGGTAGCCACATATGTTTGGGGTTAGCTCTTGGATTATTTCTCTAGCTCACTCACAACATTATCTCACACAATAACAAAAGAAAAAGTTCTCCTTCTTCTTCCTTCTCTTGAGCTCACCATCTCCTTATCAATGGTATCCTCTTCAACCTCCATCCATACAATCTCATGAGTTGAGAATCAATGGATGCTTGAGACAAAGTTATCACACACATTCTCTACTTCACCTTGGACATGTCGGCTAGCAAACTTCATGTCCGAGTTGCTTCGATTTGAAGCGGGTGTAATGACCCCAAAATCTTTATACATTTGTATTATCTCTCTTCAATAATATACCGTATTTATTTGTACTTGGTATTTTCCGTTTTCTATTAAATTTATTATTATTTTATTTCTCAATCTATTATGTATTTTTTCTACGTACAATTTCTTTTTCTTATATTTAAGTTTTTAACTTCTCATTCTTATTTTTTCCTTTCATAAATATTTAACCCAAATCCATTATTCTTATTATCTACAGCCCATCTAAAAAGCCCATTTTCTTTTTAAGCAACATCATATATTTAATTCTAATTAAATATATGCATGAACAACCTTATAGCTCATTGGTTAAGTCCTTGCATTGTTATTCCATAAGTCACATGTTCAAATCCCCATTCTTGCAATTATTTTTTATCATTTTTTATTCTTCCCATAACCTACAAATGAGACCTTTCATTTCCAAAATGAATGGTGACCTTTCATTTCTCTTTTAATTCTCATGTTAAATGCATATATTATTATTCACCATTACACCATCTTTATTTGTCCTCCTCTCTCTTTTCCTTCCTCACATTTTTTATCTCTCACTTCTCCATCTTCACCTAAAGTCCAAGAAGAAGAGCATGAAGAAGACTTCAAGAGGGTCTCGCTACTAACACGAGGCTATCGGCGGATAGACAAGCCCGGTGACAATACCGGCTTGTGCATGTAAGTCCCTTCTCTGTCCTTTCCCCCCACCTCTTATTTTCCTCTTGTCATGCATCGTGAATCCCCTATTCTTTTCATATCATGATCCATAAGAGAAGATACACATAAACATATACATATACATATACATAAGTTTAGATATATATGATTCTATATGGTTTAATAATATCTTATTATCTCTTGTTCAAATTAAAGTATTTTTAATTCTTTCTTCATGATTATGATTGTTTATTACAAGTTGTGAGAACATAGATTTCAATACATAATATATCTACGATATCTCATGGAATCGGTTTGGTTATTAAAAGAAAGGATAAAGCTTGCATAAAAATACTAGTTAATCTTTTTGCCGATTTTAGTATACACATCAATACCTTTAGGTTTAAAATAATTTTTAGAAATTAATTTTTACTTCTGAAAATTTCATGGAATTTACATATGATAGATTATATTATTTTATACATGCTGTAAAATTTTTAGATCGATCCGCATAACGGTTTGTGAATTACATCGTATTTATTCACTGATCGTAAAACAGAAAACTGCAGCTATCGGTCAATTTCTAGGACACATAACTTGGTATACCGGTATCCAAATTGAGCAAACTCAGATGTTTTTGATATCTACATCGAATGATATAGATTTTATTAGTTTTATAGTTTTACCGAAAACCTATCTAAGATAAAGAAAACTGCATTACAATATTAAGTGACGGATCTGGACAGAATCTGTTCCGATTCGCACACTGTTTTTAAATTGGACATAACTCGAACACCCGATGTCCGTTTGTGATAAAATTTAGATGTGTAGATGCACCATTGATAGAAATATAATTTTATGTACATTATATTACTTAGGAATGCATGAAACAACCTGATATAGGCTTTGCAATAGAATATATAGTTGCTGTCCAGAAATCTGAATTTCTGTTTTAAATGCTGATATTAAAATGATCATAACTAGAGATTCATAAATCCAAATCGTATGAATCTTGGTGTTTTCGATAAGTACATCGAAATACCTACAATTTTCTAATAATTTTCGTAACCTGAAACCTGATACAAATTAACTCAAACTGCGTTTTAAAAATATGTGACGGTGCCGAATAGATTCTGATCCGTTTTGCGCGACGATACGAAAACATATATATCTCTCAAACCGGTAGTCGTATTTAGGTGAAACTGGAACTTACGCATGCAAAACATTTAGAGACATATCTCTGTTTATATTCCGCATTCGTTCAACTTGATTAATTAGTCGTACATAATATTTCTTTACAGCATTGTTTATGGTAGTTACTCGAATAATATACTTGACTCATTTCATGTTATTCGAACATGTATACATATTTATCTTGATCATTAAATTATTGTATGTACATAAAGACGATAATTAAATACTTAAGTTGTATTTTGAAAAATATACAATAGTATTTTTACAATAAACCCCCTCAAGTTTTATAAATTACAATAAGGCCCCTAACAAATAAAGAACTTCAAATTATCTTCTCTAGTCTGACTCGGGTTAGAGTCTGACTATTTCTGACTTGAATATAATTCAAGTCAATCTATATTCTTTATATTTCAACTCAAGATGAATACATGAATCCTAGAATCCAGTTAACAATCTATATAACTTGACTGAACCGAACCATGGATATTCCTTTTACATGATTCCCAGTATTCCATTTACATGACTCTATGGTTATAGCCGTTTCCTGATATCATGGTTTCGGTCAGTCAGTTAATCACTCATACAATCAACACAATTTTACAAGATAACAATACAAACAAGACATCGCGGGGTTTAAGGGGTAGACTGGTACGGAATATGTTAAAGGTGGCACGAGGTGGTCACTTAAGACGTAATTACATCCATGCCGTTGTTCCGTGGTATTATCGACGGAGCCTTGTACTACAGGTTACCAAAGTCCCCGGTGTAAGTGGGACTCCCCTCGTATACACTGGCATCTTCTGTACCAGGCTACAAACAACAGCGTTAATACAACATTACAATATTATAATACAATATTAAAAGCTACTCTCTCTCTCTTACTCTCTGTCTATTTCTCCCTTATCTTTGGGACTTACCGAGCGACCTGTTCGCTGACGACATTCTATTTCTTTCTTCTTTGAATGTCGTCAGGTGGTTTGGACCCGGCGGAGATCGAGCCATCTCAGGAAGACTTGGAGCAATTTGCTGAAGACCCTGCAGTATAATTTCATTGTACACTTTTCTTTTCAGTACTTTCCATTTTCTGTTATGCCACTGTTTAGGCATCTTTTATTTCAGTTGTATTTCCTTTCATGTATTGTACAAAGAATGTTAATAAATAAAAGTTGCTGTTCTTTTTATACTCTTGTCTCTTGTGTAATATTTTATATTGCTTAGCTACGCTTAGCGTATGTACTTCTGAGTACATACGTAGCGGACCTCGTCGCGTCCACTTCGCCGTACACTGGGAAGCGGGGCGTGACAGGTTTTGTTGGTGGCCCATGCAGGTCCGAGCTGTATGAATCCCTGTCATGCAGTTCTGGTCTGCGTGAACAACCTAAGCAATATAACACAAGAAACAGCAACTAAAACATTCTTTACAATCATGTTCCTTGAATCTTACCATTTCATATTCCTTGAATCTTATCATCCGTTGAATCTATCATAACCCTCTTCTTTCACTCACAATCACCAAATTGTTTTGAAACTGTTACACTTTCCTTTTACAAATTTCGAGGACGAAATTATTTTTAAGGAGGGTAGAATGTAATGACCCCAAAATCTTTATACATTTGTATTATCTCTCTTCAATAATATACCGTATTTATTTGTACTTGGTATTTTCCGTTTTCTATTAAATTTATTATTATTTTATTTCTCAATCTATTATGTATTTTTTCTACGTACAATTTCTTTTTCTTATATTTAAGTTTTTAACTTCTCATTCTTATTTTTTCCTTTCATAAATATTTAACCCAAATCCATTATTCTTATTATCTACAGCCCATCTAAAAAGCCCATTTTCTTTTTAAGCAACATCATATATTTAATTCTAATTAAATATATGCATGAACAACCTTATAGCTCATTGGTTAAGTCCTTGCATTGTTATTCCATAAGTCACATGTTCAAATCCCCATTCTTGCAATTATTTTTTATCATTTTTTATTCTTCCCATAACCTACAAATGAGACCTTTCATTTCCAAAATGAATGGTGACCTTTCATTTCTCTTTTAATTCTCATGTTAAATGCATATATTATTATTCACCATTACACCATCTTTATTTGTCCTCCTCTATCTTTTCCTTCCTCACATTTTTTATCTCTCACTTCTCCATCTTCACCTAAAGTCCAAGAAGAAGAGCATGAAGAAGACTTCAAGAGGGTCTCGCTACTAACACGAGGCTATCGGCGGATAGACAAGCCCGGTGACAATACCGGCTTGTGCATGTAAGTCCCTTCTCTGTCCTTTCCCCCCACCTCTTATTTTCCTCTTGTCATGCATCGTGAATCCCCTATTCTTTTCATATCATGATCCATAAGAGAAGATACACATAAACATATACATATACATATACATAAGTTTAGATATATATGATTCTATATGGTTTAATAATATCTTATTATCTCTTGTTCAAATTAAAGTATTTTTAATTCTTTCTTCCTGATTATGATTGTTTATTACAAGTTGTGAGAACATAGATTTCAATACATAATATATCTACGATATCTCATGGAATCGGTTTGGTTATTAAAAGAAAGGATAAAGCTTGCATAAAAATACTAGTTAATCTTTTTGCCGATTTTAGTATACACATCAATACCTTTAGGTTTAAAATAATTTTTAGAAATTAATTTTTACTTCTAAAAATTTCATGGAATTTACATATGATAGATTATATTATTTTATACATGCTGTAAAAATTTTAGATCGATCCGCATAACGGTTTGTGAATTACATCGTATTTATTCACTGATCGTAAAACAGAAAACTGCAGCTATCGGTCAATTTCTAGGACACATAACTTGGTATACCGGTATCCAAATTGAGCAAACTCAGATGTTTTTGATATCTACATCGAATGATATAGATTTTATTAGTTTTATAGTTTTACCGAAAATCTATCTAAGATAAAGAAAACTGCATTACAATATTAAGTGACGGATCTGGACAGAATCTGTTCCGATTCGCACACTGTTTTTAAATTGGACATAACTCGAACACCCGATGTTGTGATAAAATTTAGATGTGTAGATGCACCATTGATAGAAATATAATTTTATGTACATTATATTACTTAGGAATGCATGAAACAACCTGATATAGGCTTTGCAATAGAATATATAGTTGCTGTCCAGAAATCTGAATTTCTGTTTTAAATGCTGATATTAAAATGATCATAACTAGAGATTCATAAATCCAAATCGTATGAATCTTGGTGTTTTCGATAAGTACATCGAAATACCTACAATTTTCTAATAATTTTCGTAACCTGAAACCTGATACAAATTAACTCAAACTGCGTTTTAAAAATATGTGACGGTGCCGAATAGATTCTGATCCGTTTTGCGCGACGATACGAAAACATATATATCTCTCAAACCGGTAGTCGTATTTAGGTGAAACTGGAACTTACGCATGCAAAACATTTAGAGACATATCTCTGTTTATATTCCGCATTCGTTCAACTTGATTAATTAGTCGTACATAATATTTCTTTACAGCATTGTTTATGGTAGTTACTCGAATAATATACTTGACTCATTTCATGTTATTCGAACATGTATACATATTTATCTTGATCATTAAATTATTGTATGTACATAAAGACGATAATTAAATACTTAAGTTGTATTTTGAAAAATATACAATAGTATTTTTACAATAAACCCTCTCAAGTTTTATAAATTACAATAAGGCCCCTAACAAATAAAGAACTTCAAATTATCTTCTCTAGTCTGACTCGGGTTAGAGTCTGACTATTTCTGACTTGAATATAATTCAAGTCAATCTATATTCTTTATATTTCAACTCAAGATGAATACATGAATCCCAGAATCCAGTTAACAATCTATATAACTTGACTGAACCGAACCATGGATATTCCTTTTACATGATTCCCAGTATTCCATTTACATGACTCTATGGTTATAGCCGTTTCCTGATATCATGGTTTCGGTCAGTCAGTTAATCACTCATACAATCAACACAATTTTACAAGATAACAATACAAACAAGACATCGCGGGGTTTAAGGGGTAGACTGGTACGGAATATGTTAAAGGTGGCACGAGGTGGTCACTTAAGACGTAATTACATCCATTCCGTTGTTCCGTGGTATTATCGACGGAGCCTTGTACTACAGGTTACCAAAGTCCCCGGTGTAAGTGGGACTCCCCTCGTATACACTGGCATCTTCTGTACCAGGCTACAAACAACAGCGTTAATACAACATTACAATATTATAATACAATATTAAAAGCTACTCTCTCTCTCTTACTCTCTGTCTATTTCTCCCTTATCTTTGGGACTTACCGAGCGACCTGTTCGCTGACGACATTCTATTTCTTTCTTCTTTGAATGTCGTCAGGTGGTTTGGACCCGGCGGAGATCGAGCCATCTCAGGAAGACTTGGAGCAATTTGCTGAAGACCCTGCAGTATAATTTCATTGTACACTTTTCTTTTCAGTACTTTCCATTTTCTGTTATGCCACTGTTTAGGCATCTTTTATTTCAGTTGTATTTCCTTTCATGTATTGTACAAAGAATGTTAATAAATAAAAGTTGCTGTTCTTTTTATACTCTTGTCTCTTGTGTAATATTTTATATTGCTTAGCTACGCTTAGCGTATGTACTTCTGAGTACATACGTAGCGGACCTCGTCGCGTCCACTGGGAAGCGGGGCGTGACAGCGGGAGCCTGTAAAAAGACTTCTTGATGTGGTGCCCTTTTCGACGAGGAGACCGGAGATTGAGCGAGATCGGAGATGCCGCGAGGAGCTAGGGATGGTGGCTAAAGACTGAAGGACACGGATCGATCGGTATATCCATTCTAACTTCTTGTAGATAGCTAGTATAGGTTAATGGTACGATCCGGGTTAAAGTCTGCGTTGGCGCCAGTTTTGTAAAAAGTTTTTGTTTCCGCGTTTGGCCTCGGATTGACGGCCAGGGGGCTACCGTAGACTTACACTTAGGATGTTAGCTTGACTATCAGGACTATGATGCGGATCATACTACTGGGACCTGGGTAGTCCACAAGCATATCCTTCAATTGTTCCTAGTCGAGGGAATATCAAGACAGGGCATCGATATTCCAGAGTAGACCAGTGTGTACGTTTCTTGACCCTGTAGGGGCAATGGTTGATCCCATATCCATTGGTGTTTGACATCAAAGATTGTACACATGTGCTCATTAGAGAATGGATACACCGAACTGGACTCGCCGAGAACTCCTAGATGGTACTATACCTATCGTCAGATAGTAATTCTCTGGTGATACTGGTATAGGTTAGTCTGTAGACCCGAGATCGTCATAGAGTCTTGTGTAGTTCCCACTGTGCTTTGATTTCCTCCCTACTACGGCTCAAAGGAGTCGTGCAAACATGTGCATTTTGGGTACAGTCCCGAGTCATATGGAGACAATGGGCGATAGGAGGGGTTTCGTCTCTCCCGGTATATGGAGTTGATGTTGCGCTATACTCGATTGGTTATAACAGGAAGTCCCTGGCCAGGGCTGTTGATGAGATTTACTGATAAGAGTTATCAGTAGTTTCTTGTACCGTTATAGGCCACAAATCGTCATGACTTATCAAGTTATTGGGGTATGGCGATTCCACCCCCAGGCTCGATATGCGACATATCAAACGAAGAGACCAGACTATACGGTAAGTGTTGCTTATAGGCTTCATGGGAGTTTGGACAAGCTTGCTTATTGATCTTCTATTCGCTCAATACCTGGGTAGCGGTTATGTCTAGCTTGTACCGCTGACGGCTTGTGGGTGACTGATGTGATCATCACCTACTGCTGGCGTATTGACGAGTCTTTAGAGTCCCACATAGAAGTTTCCTGGTTCAAGCGAAACAAAGTAGGGCATATATGTTGATATGTGCGGGGGTCTGATTAAATACGAGTATGTGATACCGTGTTCTAATCTGGCGGTTATTTGATATCAGTTAGGTTATATGTGATATAACCGGATTGTTGAATCAAGTGTTGATTTGATAATGTAATATACAGATAAATGATATTAGTCAGTTATATGTGATATAACCGGATTATTAAATTAAGTGTTGATTTAATAATTTGATATATATTATATTTGATATAATTATATATTAACTAATATTATTAGCTTACTAATTATTCTTCATAATATATATATTAATATATATATATATATATATTATATGAAGCATGGCATGGATTTTCTATTTTTGGAAAATAGAAAAAGAGGTGGAAATTGGAGAGATATTTATGGTATGGGTGTGGCATGGTATTTACATTTATTTTATTAGTCTTGACTCACTATTCAAGTATGGTTGCAATTTATTATTGCAATTTATTTCATGCTTGAATAAGTGAGGTCAAGAGTGTTGCCATTACACACTTGGTTCATTTTTTGCCTTAGCCATTTTTCTTGAGCTCATGTGATGGGTTCTCCTCTCTAGCTCTCTCCATCTTCTTCCTCACCTCCTCCAAGCTCAATCCCTCACATGAGTTATGAAACCTTGAGCTTGTGAGAACCCTAGTGAGCAAACAAAACCCCTATTTCACCATCCTACACTTGATTAGCAATTAAGTATAGTGTGTTTACTTCACTAAAGAGTTTAGTGAAGAGGTAGCTTGGATTAGCGGAGCTTCGGGTGGATCATCTTCGGCACGAAGGTCATCGAAGGAAGCTTGTTCATTCTTCATGTGGAGCCTAATGGAGTTGTAGGGACTACAACCCGGAGCTTGAGAAGAGAAGGATACGGTCTACAAAGGTTGTAGCTTCCATCTCTTAGCTAGGTTTTGTGATATCATCATAGTTAACCCTAATCATCTAGTTAGATTCTAGGATAGTCTAGCTTAGCACCAAGAATTTTTGAAATTTGCATGCTTAATGCCGGTTTAGACCTCATGGTGGTGCTAGGGTAGACTTTCAAGGTCTAGGAGGGTGGAAAACGTCAGACCCCTAATAACCTGACAAGTCGTGTCGGTATAGCTTAAGACCATATGAGAATCTACTGGTCTAACTACCAGTAATTCTCAATCTTTCATGTCCAGGGACTTATGGTGTTGACCAACCGATCACAGCGCGACATCGACTCCCTATACCGGGAGAGAAGAATCCCCAACAGTCACTCACTGCCTCCATATGACTCGGGACTATACCCAACTAAAACCTGTTTGCACGACTCAGTAGAGCCGTGGTAGGGTAGTAATCAAAGCACAGTGGGAACTCACATGAGGCAAATGACGACCTCAGGTCGACAGACTATCTGCACTCATGTCACCAGAGAACTGCTATCTAACACCAGGTATAATACGATATAGCCAGTTCTCGGCAAGTCCGTCCAGTGTACTCACCTCAAGTGAGCACCTGTATACAATCTTAGGTGAACCATACCAATGGCTACGAGACCAATCCATCGCCCCTCGTTAGGGTCTAGATATATATACACCAGTCTACTCTGGAGTATCGATGCCCAGTCTCGATACTCCCACGACTAAGAACATTTTAAGGATGTGCTTATCGACTACCCAGCTCTCACAAGTATGATTTCATTACAACGTTGGTAGTCAAGCAAGGATCTTACGTGATTTATCAACATATATACAAGATATGAAACACACCACATGTTAAGAAGGGCTCCAAGATTATCCACCATTCTGTATTGCTTCTGTGATGCTGCTTATATCATGCCTGGGACGAATGCTATATATATTAGTAGATGTTGTATATGTTTTTCACCCGCGCTAGTCCAGCTCCTGCTCTGTCTTTAGTTAAGTAACTTAACGTGTGATGATAGGGCTCAGTGACGAATGTGGATGGCATATACGTACATTATATTTTCGTTCCTTTCTGTGGTGTGATATGATTAATTGATGGGACTGCATTAATTTTGATTAATGCAAGGAAAACAAACCTATATGATGTTGTTGGAACCAATTTTCAAAAACTGTTATTACAAGACGTTTTCTTTTGCATTGCACAGTGATATTCGGTTATGAATATCCAGCACCTCATTCGACGAGGCAAGAGCCGAGATCCCTTCATCGGGAGTGACCACTTGAGCGAAAGTTTGTGTCATTGTAATAACTTCACTATAGTCGATTCTTTGCTTTGCATCGTGGTATTCAGTTTGGAATATCCTGCATCTCATTCGACGAGGAAAGACCTGAGATCCCGTTGATCCGCCACCCTTTCTTATCAAGAATGAGAATGCGAATAGTCTACCCACCCCTTATCTTTCACATTCCTGTTTTCATCCACCATCACTGTTTCGTCTCTGCCAACCGAGACGTAAACCCGTTCAATTACACCTCTTATCTCCTCCCCACTTCTTCACGTCTATATATAACATGATCTCCTACCAAATATGGTGTTACATTGATAAAATATTCGAATGGTTGGTGTTGACTTTTGGTTTTTGTAAAGCATTGAATAGACCAATAATTTTACCCCCCTCTTTATAATTTTAAATGCTTAATACTGTTTCACTCAAGTTTGGGGGGGGGGGGAGAAAAATATATTTTGGCTCTTGATGGAAAAGAAATTTTTGTACGATTGTGAGCAAAAAATAAGTTTGGGGGAGGATTTCGTTATCATTAATTCTTGTCCCTTTTAATAACTTATCCTCCCAAGTATACAGGTTTTGAGATTAAAAGATAACATCAGTGAGGAAACTACTGCAAATAGATTTGGGGGAGGTTTGTGCTTATTCATGCATCATTTTGCATTATACTAAATAAAAGCACAATTTTTTTAATGAAAATTAGAAAGTGAAAAATACATATGAAAGATAGGAAGAGATTTAAGAAAAGCAAGAAAATTAGACGTTTTAAAACAAAACTAGTGATAGGTAGTCATGAGCTGTTGTCCCAAGGGTTAGTAAGATGAAAGGAATCACTAATCTGCGGATAAAAATAAGTCTGAAAAATAGTCCATATTCTTGAGTCCAAACATCTGAATGTTGATACCTTACTATACACACTTGCACATATCTGTAGGGTTACTAGGCACTCTCACAAGGGTCTACAAGGCATCAACCATGCCCGATTTAAAATTTAGACGTGCCGAACAACCCTAACCAAGATATTTAAACTAGAGATTAGGTGAAACAAAGCATGTTAAACACTTTAACATCTAACAGTTTGGGATTACAACCTTTGTAGTCCGGTCCTTCACTTCAAAAGCTCCGTGTTGAGGTCCCTTCGCTGCGATCACCATGTACTCGGACTCTAGAGAGGCTCCACGAAGAGAATGATGCAAACTTGCTTCCGATCTTCGATAACTAAGATGATCTACCTTGAAGTTTCTTAAACACAAGCTCTCATTCTCAAATGAAGTGAACACCCTAATCTAAATGGCTAGGATAGATTAGGATGATGAAGTAGGATTTTAGCTCTCATTTATTTTCTTAATCTCACTCAAAATCATCACTAATGAAAAAGCTAGAAAGCTTTTCCATCAAGAACTCAAGAAAGAAGAAGAAGAATCCTTTTGATGATGAATAATGAAAACCCAAGTATGAGGTTAGAAATGCAACCATGGTATATGTAACTCTCATAGAGATTTTACTAAGGTTAAAGGGTTGGGTTGGGTTAAACAAATATCTTGCAAAATATCAAAACAAATATCTTTGCACAAAACAAAACAAAACCTTCTAGAAGGTTCTAGAAAAGATTAACCCAAATCAAACCCTAACCATGTTTAATCTCCACTAAACATGTTGCATTAAAAATCCTAACATGTTACAATATTATATATTACATATACAATATTTATTGTAACAACATAAAATAATACAATTAACATATATCGCATATATATCAATGTATTGCCCGAGTGAGAAAAAGAATCTTTTAGTGAACTTATATCAGTTAATGTAATTTAATATATCAAATATATAATTATACATTAAATTATCGAATAAACACTTGATCCGATAATCCGGCTATTTCATAAATAACCGACTAATATAATCTGTATCAGTTCATCGAATCAACACTTGATCCGATGACCCGGCTATATCTCATATACCCGGCTGATATCACATATCGTGAGAATCTAATACGGTATCACATACACGTATTGTTCTCGGTCATGCACATATCACATATGTGCTCCTACTCCGTTTTGCCTGAGCTAAAAAACCTCTGTGTAGGACTCTAAAGAATCGTCAATACGCCGGCAGTAGGTGATGATCATATCAAACACCCACAAGCTGCAAGCGGTCAGCTAAACGTAACAGCCACCCAGGTATTGAGCGCTCAGAAGATCAACAAGCAAGCCTGTACATTCTCCTGCGAATCCAATCAATAACACTCCCGTACAGTCCTGTCTCTTCGTCTGATATGTCGCATATCTCGCCTAGGGGTGGTAAACGTCAGACCCTAGTAGCTTGATAAGTCGTGTCGATATGAGGTCTATAACAGTTCGAGAAACTACTGATAACACTTACCAGTAAATCTCAGCAACTCTGGCCAGGGATTTCCAGTTATGGCCAATCGAACACAGCGCAACATCAACTCCCTATACCGGGAGAGACGAATCCCCTCCTATCGCTCATCGCCTCCATATGATTCGGGACTGTACCCAAAAGCCACCTTTTTGCACGCCCTCTTGGATGTGGTATGATGGAAATCAAAGCACAGTGGGAATCACACAAGACTCTATGACGATTACCCTAATCCAACCGCATCATATGCTTTGCAGATAAGCACTAATCACTACGCCTTGACTAAGTCAACAAATGCAGCACGAATACTAAATACTACTTATCTGAAATGACGGAGGGCTACGATAGGTTTTTAAGAAAACCCTTTGCGTAATGAACTTTATATCGTTGTAGAATCGAGTGATTTTAAATGAAATGTTTTTGAGGCCTTTTCTAGTTTTGCTAAAGAGGTCACTCCCGGTGAAGGGATCGTCGGCTCTTTCCTTATCGAATAAGATGCAGGATATTTCACAAATATCACTATGCAAAGAAAAAACTATAAAAACAATCAAAAGACAAACCGAGTTCGTAGCATCTGCTAGTTTCGCTAAAGAGGTCACTCCCGGTGAAGGGATCTCGGCTCTTTCCTTATCGAATAAGGTGCTGGATGTTCTACAAGAAACACCGCTATGCAAAGCAAGAACTAGAGCTATCAGTTTTTAAACAAGTTTCTACAACATCCTTAGGTTTCTTTTAGTTTCATTAATCTCATTAATGAAGTCCCATTTTATTATGCTTCACAAGCATCACATTTGAAACGAAATCTGCAATATAACATATATCTCATATATATAATATAAACATTCGTCTCAGGCAGTAATATGTTCTCATCACAGAACATTGCAGCAGAAGAACATATATGAAATATTAGATATACTAGGACGACTGTTTTTTAATACGAGCCTGTATAAAACACGGATTCCACGGTCGCGATGAATAGCCAAACCCACATCCCTAGACCCCTACGAGAGCGACAAGCAACACTGCCAATTCTAGGGTTAGGAGACCCAGTCTCGACTCCTCGAGACGGTCTCCCACTGGACCCTAGAACCCGGTTACTTGTGCTCCCCGCCTTGGGTCTACCTAATGCGGAAAAGTAAATAATATACAATGGTGACATCATCCTCAGCCCGGAAGTGCCCCAATAAAAGAATATTACATACAAATGAATTTTACATGAATGAAAAAGAAAAACTCTCATCTCACATAAAACCCCCGGCTATTCAGAACACGACGATCCAATATAACATATCACAGCAACACATAATATCACATATCATCAATGTAAGTAAATATGCGTATCCCAATTGTCGTTGATGTATAGCTATGAAACCGGTGATACACCACATATTACACTTACGGTCGCAGAAAAGAAAGTGTAAAACTACAACAGTTCGAATCCGCAACCTCCTTAGACATCGCATGCCTAACCAAATGAATTTCTTAGACATCTCATGCCTAACAATTATAAACCCCGCATTTTAGTCTCATTATCGAAAACTCTTTTCAATATCAAGTCGGGCAATTCAACAAGATTCTCGACATCCTGATCGAATGCTCGTCGCAAACTTCAGCAGACGGCCGCACCCCCAGATGCCTTCGACGAAGTGCACTAAGGCGGAACACCGCTGCCGCCAGCACCTGAACGGATGCTTTTGGCGACGGGGTTCTCCTACAGTCACTTGGTCGGGGCTATGGGGCGTGGCCGTCTATTAAGTTTACCCGGCGAGTATCCGCGTAAGCTACGTGATTGCGACGGACTTTTGATCACATCAAAATTCCGTGGCAACCGATCATCTGAGACTGAACTGCTGGATTTATAACATTCAAATTAGTTATCTCATAACTACTTGTGGATTCTAAATATTGTATCATATTCCAGATAAATAGACAATGTTAAACTTTCTGATCGAATAAACAAACACCCAAGATTTCCCAAATAGTTATCAACACTTGAAGTTAGTTTAAAAACATCCATCACATGCCACAGTACCAATGGTCCAGCCGTAGAAGGGTCAAGCCAACGCCTCACATGTGGCAACGCCGTACTGCCCCAAACCCTAAGGTTTAGAGGCGGTTCAGACGGTCACATAATCGAGTTAAGGTTTGTTGTCTTCTAGAGGGTCCACCGTGTTACTTGCACGACTTAGAACGTTCTTAAACTACGGAAAAATCCAACACTTGGAAATTTTCCGGGTCGGGAAAAAGTGAGTTATTGATATCCGTTCGAACTTTTTAACAGGTTCTAAATTATCCGGAAAACACTTAAACGAAGTTAAACTTTCCGATCGAATCAACGAGTCCCTAATAAAACCCAAAAAACTCAACACTTGAGTAAGAATTAAAAATTCCCAGAAGCATCAGGAAACACATATGGACGTAACTGTACAAAAAAAAATACCCTAATCCCACTGTAGCGCCGCGGAACCGCCGCGCAAGCCTTGGTACGGCCGTGGTTCCGCGGCGCTTTAATGGTATTAGTGGCACGATTTTCACACTAATTCATATATTTCCCTGCTGAATTGTCTGAGCATTTTTAATATGAAAAAAAATCAACTTTTTGAAAAATTTCCAGAAACTAGGGTTTTACGGGTATTCGGAGTTCGATCGGACTTTAAACTTCGTCTAGACTTCGCCTAAAGCTCTAGCTTGGCTCTGATACTACTGTAGGGTTACTAGGCACTCTCACAAGGGTCTACAAGGCATCAACCATGCCCGATTTAAAATTTAGATGTGCCGAACAACCCTAACCAAGATCTTTAAACTAGAGATTTGGTGAAACAAAGCATGTTAAACACTTTAACATCTAAGAGTTTGGGATTACAACCTTTGTAGTCTGGTCATTCACTTCATAAGCTCTGTGTTGAGGTCCCTTCGCTGTGATCATCATGTACTCGGACTCTAGAGAGGCTCCACGAAGAGAATGATGCAAACTTGCTTCCGATCTTCGATAACTAAGATGATCTACCTTGAAGTTTCTTAAACACAAGCTCTCACTCTCAAATGAAGTGAACACCCTAATCTAAATGGCTAGGATAGATTAGGATGATGAAGTAGGATTTTAGCTCTCATTTATTTTCTTAATCTCACTCAAAATCATCACTAATGAAAAAGCTAGAAAGCTTTTCCATCAAGAACTCAAGGAAGAAGAAGAAGAATCCTTTTGATGATGAATAATGAAAACCCAAGTATGAGGTTAGAAATGCAACCATGGTATATGTAACTCTTGTAGAGATTTTACTAAGGTTAAAGGGTTGGGTTGGGTAAAACAAATATCTTGCAAAATATCAAAACAAATATCTTTGCACAAAACAAAACAAAACCTTTTAGAAGGTTCTAGAAAAGATTAACCCAAATCAAACCCTAACCATGTTTAATCTCCACTAAACATGTTGCGTTAATAACCCTAACATGTTACAATATTATATATCACATATACAATATTTATTGTAACAACATAAAATAATACAATTAACATATATCGCATATATATATCAATGTATTACCCGAGTGAGAAAAAGAATCTTTTAGTGAGCTTATATCAGTTAATGTAATTTAATATATCAAATGTATAATTATATATTAAATTATCGAATCAACACTTGATCCGATAATCCGGCTATTTCACAAATAACCGACTAATATAATCTGTATCAGTTCATCGAATCAACACTTGATCCGATGACCCGGCTATATCTCATATACCCGGCCGATATCTCATATCGTGAGAATCTAATACGGTATCACATACACGTATTGTTCTCGGTCATGCACATATCACATATGTGCTCCTACTCCGTTTTGCCTGAGCCAAGAAACCTCTGTGTAGGACTCTAAAGAATCGTCAATACGCCAGCAGTAGGTGATGATCATATCAAACACCCACAAGCTGCAAGCGGTCAGCTAAACGTAACAGCCATCCAGGTATTGAGCGCTCAGAAGATCAACAAGCAAGCCTGTACATTCTCCTGCGAATCCAATCAGTAACACTTCCGTACAGTCCGGTCTCTTCGTCTGATATGTCGCATATCTCGCCTAAGGGTGGTAAACGTCAGACCCCAGTAGCTTGATATGTCGTGTCGATATGAGGTCTATAACAGTTCGAGAAACTACTGATAACACTTACCAGTAAATCTCAGCAACTCTGGCCAGGGATTTCCAGTTATGGCCAATCGAACACAGCGCAACATCAACTCCCTATACTGGGAGAGATGAATCCCCTCCTATCGCTCATTGCCTCCATGTGATTCGGGACTGTACTCAAAAGCCACCTTTTTGCACGCCCTCTTGGACGTGGTATGATGGAAATCAAAGCACAGTGGGAATTACACAAGACTCTATGATGATCTCGGGTCTACAGACTACTCTGTACCAGTGTCACCAGAGAACTGCTATCTGACGTGAGGTATAATACCATCCGGGAGTTCTCGGCGAGTCCGTCCAGTGTACCCAGTCTCCACTGAGCACCCGTACTCCATCCTTGATGTCAAACACCGATGGATATGGGATCATCCATCGCCCATCATATGGGTCAAGATGCGTATACGCTAGTCTACTCTGGAGTATCGATGCCCTGTCTCAGTACTCCCACGACTAGGAACATTTGAAGGATGTACTTGGCGACTACTTTGTCCCCACTAGTATGATCCGCATCATAGTCCTAGTAGTCAAGTACTCATCCTAAGGGCTTTATCAATATGTAACAAAGAGACAATCAGAGTACATGTTAAGATAAAGAGTAACCAGATAGCGTACTATCATGTCGAGCAAGAAAGTCCTCCCTATATATGTCCTAGCATCCACTACAATATACATCGTATGTACAGTAATGGCCTCTAGGGCATACATATAACTAACAATATCTTGAAACTTGGGATAGTAGAGAATACCTTGAAATGCTCTTGTCTGAAAGCTTTAGTATGAAGGAAAAATATATATAAACAAAAATATAAATAACACATAAAAAAATATAAATGGTGAAGAAAAATGAACACTGGGTTTTTGATTACTTAAGGCAACATAAAAAAAATATAGCGAGGGTGCCTTATCACCTGGTGCCTTAGACCAACTGGTTTGGGAGCCACTGCTAAGTTTTCGGTGTTGCAAAACTAGGATATTGCTAATTACGCCTTAATGAGTGAGCACATTTGGTAATCGGTTGGTTAGTACCGTAAGAAGTATTAACGGTCGCATGAAAAATGTGTAGGCAATTCCATCTAAAATATTCACCGACTAAAAAGTACTAAGGAAGATGGAAAAGAGTATCATAGCTTGAATTGAATTCTCTAAGTGTAGGGATGTCTTTTACACACACGTAGGGGTATATGATCGATGTTTGGAAGAAAGGTAGGAATGAAGACTAAAGACGATGTTTTATTGAGGGATGATGCGACTTCTGACATCTTTTCATGACTATTAAGATAAGGCTCATGGCAACTAAAAAGCTAGCGTAGTTTGAAACTCTTATTTTCAAGTTCTTTCTTTTATATGTTCTTATCTTTGTATGTAACTTTCATTATCTTTCTTTTATTATGGGATTTTATGGGTGTAATCCGCTGAAAACCCTCAGGAGACAACACTCCTCCTACTAGGGGGCACCTAGAGGTTTAAAGGCTTGTTGCACGTGCTAAGTGCAATCATGTTGCCTGCGAAAGTGTGCTAGGTTTTTCTTTTTTTTTCTTTTTTCTCTTTAAACTCGGGACGATCAAAGATAAGTTTGGGGGTATTTGATTAGTCTAAAATATTGCACATTTGAATGAACATTTTCCCAACTATTGTTAAGTATTAAAAGGTGTTTATTGTATATATAAAACATATGAGGGTTTATTTGTAAAAAGTTTATTATCATATGTTTCTACATTATAATTAACATAATGATGGAAAATATACGCATATAATATTTAAATGAAATATTAGTAATTAAAATATGCACAATATATCAAATATTTCTAATCAATATTCTTAAGATTTAATATCATATAAAATGGTTAGAATAATATATCAAGAATACCAAATGCTACTAATACTTTGATTTGAGATATTGTGCAGGTATTAGCTCAGGTCTGGAATCCAAGTAAGAGATCCAAGTCAAATCGGGATATCGAAACCAAATCTGCCAAAATATAGAAGAAAATCAAGAGATCTAGCAATGACAGAGACTCAGAGCATTATTTTCAGAATCTAGACATCAAGAAGATCTCCAAATATCAACAAAAAATACCAGATAAAATCCCAAAACATAATTCCATTATGTTGCGGCGGATCCGCGGATAAAGGGGGGTATATGCAGCGGAACCGTGGCGCAATCCGGGCCGTAGGATATGAGCTTTTAGGATCATGATCTTAACTGCATATATTCACAGATGTTATCGAGGGTTTCTGGTTTCAAATACTATATAAAGGACCGAGAGCTGTACATTCAAAATCATCACCGAAGAGATCGAGGGATCCACGTATCCGAGTGATCATCATCTATTCATCTATTCATTTACCTTCATAAAGAGAGAGCTTTAGAGCAAACTAGGGTTCTTGTAATCGAATTTCTAAGGAGAATTGTAAATGCAATAGTTGATTAATAAAGATAGTTTTTAGTTTTAATTCTCTTTGCATTTATTTTCCGCATTTAATTTCTGCATCTTCATTATGCTTTCATTCACCTTCATCCTTTCTTCTAAGTTAACCATGAGAGAGTAATTCCTAACTTGCTTGGGTTTGTAGGATAGGGTAGAATAATGGATGAGAAAACCTTTTAACTTCTTTTATACATTTTAAAGTTTATAAACTTTAGCAAAATAAATGTTCACCTCTTTATCGGGTGCGCTATCAATTCATTGATAGTCTCGAACACGATTTGAGATTGGTTAAACACTTGTTTTGTTAAAGGCTAGACATGAATAGAGATCAATGAAAGGACAAGGGTTAGTAGTGGGGAAACCCTATTTTCCTCCAAGAACCCTAATCTACTTTCATCACTATCGCTCTAGTTTGAAACTATTAAAAGATAAAAAAAGTCATTTTTAATTATTCATCCATTACTACTAAGTCCTATAAATCCTACAAGCCCTTTTATTATAAATTTTATATTCGTATTAAAATATAACGACAAACAATCACCCATCTTTTTATCAACTCGTCTAAAGCAAGAAAATGGTTCACGTTTTCCTGCGGACGACCCGTACTCATCGCGGCTAGCTACTAGCGACACTGTTTTGATTGCGGTTATTTATAAAACACCTCTTCGCATACGATCAATCACTGAGTGTTTCTTTTCTCTCTCTCTAGGTAGCAACCATTTCACGCCCTAATTAAGATAATAAAATATTTAACTTGACCGAACCAGCTTGTTACATAGGGCTGGGATACGTCGGTTCAGTTCTAACTTGTGACAACTGTCACGAGTATGGGCAAGGGAAAGAAGACTGTAAGGAATTCCAAATGACCCCATTGAAGGAGAAGCATTCTAATGCATCTTCTTCGGGTATGTTTATTATTGAAAACTGTTTTTCGGTCAACCCTGCCTCCTGGGTACTAGATACCGTGTCAGGATCTCATATTTGTAATTTATTACAAGGACTGAGAAAAAGTAGAATGGTTGGACCGGGTGATATGTCCCTCAGAGTAGGGAACGGAGCACAAGTTGATGCTACCGCCATCGGTGAATATCACCTAGTATTGTCAAGCAACAATACTATGATTTTGAACAATTGCTACTATGTACCTTCCATGCTCTGCAACATCATATCAGTCTCTTTACTTGATAAAGATGGATATAATTTTATTCTAGATAGAAATATCATGAACATTTACTTTAATCAGGTATTAGTTGCAGAAGGTACACTGTGTAATGGTATCTACGTTTTAAATCAAAATACAGTCTTCAATATACAAAACACACGCAAGAGGAAGAGTTCATATACGAACAAAATATACTTGTGGCATTGTAGATTTGGTCATATCGGTGAGAAAAGACTAGGTAAGTTGCATAAGGATGGATATCAAAATTCGTTCGAATTTTCATTTTATGAAACTTTCCAGTCCTGTCTTAAACGAAAGATGACCAAATCTCCGTTCACCGGACATAAAGAAAGAGCTACAAAGCTTTTGGGACTGATACACAGTGATGTATGTGGTCTGATGTCTATACATGGGAGGGGTGGGTTCTCGTACTTTATTACATTCATTGACGATCTCTCTAGGTTCAGATATGTGTATCTTTTGAAACACAAATCTGAAGCTTTTGAGAAATTCAAAGAATATAAGAACGAAGTAGAGAACTAGACTGGTAAAAGTATCAAGGTCCTCGTATCTGATAGAGGAGGGGAGTATTTAAGCACAGAATTCCTAGAATACCTAAAAGAGAACGGTATTCTCTCTCAGCTTACACCTTCGTATACACCACAGCACAACGGTGTATCGGAATGGAGGAATCGTATCCTATTTGATATGGTTCGCTTAATGATGAGTAATGCTGAGTTACCTCTTTCATTCTAGGGTTATGCGCTACAGACAGCGGCATACCTATTGAATAATGTTCCATCCAAGTCTGTGCCTAAGACTCCATATAAAATATAGAGTGGGAAAAGACCTTATCTTAAACGTATTAAGATATGGGGTTGTCCGGCCTATGTTAAAGCACAAAATCTGGACAAACTTCAGACACGTTCAGTTTTATGTAAGTTTGTGGGATATCCAAAACATTCGACATGATATCTGTTCTACCACACCGAGGAATAGAATATGTTTGTTGCTCACTATGCCACCTTATTAGAATGGCAATTTCTTGCAAAAGAAATTAGTGGGAGCATGGTAGAACTGGAAGAAATTCTGGAACCATAAACTAAAACTGAAGAAGTGGTAGAACCTCAAGATTCAATAATCTTGGACGAACCTCAGCCACTCCGCAGAGCTAGTAGGATTTCTCTTCTGCCCGAGAGATACTACGGTTTTCACATAGATGGCGATCGAGAGGATTGCATCTTGGAAGAAGATGATCCTACTAGTAATAAGCAGGCCATTAACAGTAGGAACCCTGTAAAATGGTTTGATGCTATGAAATCCGAAATGGAGTCCATGTACACCAACAAAGTTTGTACTTTGGATGTTGCTCCTCCTGGGGTAAAGCCCGTTGGATGCAAGTGGATCTTCAAAAAGAAGATTGGTGCAGATGGACAGGTGGAAACCTATAAGGTTAGACTTGTTGCACAAGGTTTTCGTCAAAGACCAGGAGTGGACTATGACGAAACCTTTTCTCCAGTGGCTATGCTGAAATCCATTTGGATCCTACCTGCCATTGCTGCCTACCATGAGTAAGATATTTGGCAGATGGACGTAAAAACGGCCTTTCTAAATGGATGTTTAGAAGAGTACGTTTATATAGATCAGCCGGAAGGATTCCTAGACAGTGGGAGCAGTGGAAAGGTGTGCAAGTTGCTTAAATCCGTTTATGGATTAAAGCAGGCATCGTAGAGCTGGAACATCTGTTTTGATGAGACAGTCAAGAAATTTGACTTCATCAAAAACGAAGATGAACCATATATCTACAAGAAGATTGTAGGGAGAACTGTCGTTTTCCTCTTCCTATATGTGGATGACATTCTCTTGATAGAAAATGACATTCCTATGCTGCAATCGGTCAAGCTGTTCTTGTCACAAAAGTTCTCCATGAAGGACCTGGATGATGCCTCCTACATTCTGAGGATTAAGATCTATAGAGATAGATCCAAGAGATTGTTGAGATTTTCACAGTCCAGATACATAGAGACCATACTAAAGAGATTTAGTATGGAAGATTTCAAGCGTGGTAATATACCCGCATTGCACGGAATCACCCTCTCCAAAGAGATGTCTCCCAAGACTGAGGAGGAGAGGGTCCGCATGAGCACTATACCCTATGCTTCGGCTGTAGGATCTATAATATATGAGATGCTATGTACCAGACCAGATATAGCATATGCACTTAGCTTGGCGAGCCGGTATCAGTAAAACCCGGGTGAGAATCATTGGACAGCTGTGAAGAACATTCTCAAGTATCTGAGAAGAACTAAGGAGATGTTCTTGGTATACGGTAATGGAGACCTTAAGGTCGAGTCTTTTATCGACTCAAGCTTCCAGAGAGACAAGGATGACAGCGAGTTTGTCTCGGGTTTTGTGTTTACCCTCAATGGAGGCATGGTGTGTTGGAAGAGCTCCAAACAGGACACCGTCGCAGACTCGACGATGGAGGCTGAATACATTGCTACAAATGATGCCGCAAAAGAAGCAGTCTGGATGAAAAAGTTCATTACTGAACTTGAGGTGGTTTCGTCCATTGTTGATACGATACCTTTGTATTGCGATAACAATGGGGCTATAGCTTTAGCGAAGGAACCGCAGTCCCATCAGAAATCCAGACACATCTTGAAGCGGTATCACCTGATCAGGGAGATCATAGATCGCCAGGAGATCGAGGTCCGGAGAGTAGATATGAAAGACAACAGGACGGATCCATTTAACAAGGCCCTCCCTCAAGCACAGTTCGAGCGACTTTTTGAGATGTTGTGTATGCGGAACGCCAACAACTGGCCTTAGAGCAGACGTTGGGTATTCGGTACGCCAATTACAGGGCTTAGTGCAAGTGGGAGATTGTTGGATATGTATGCCCTAGAGGCCTGTATTGTATAGGATGCTAGGGATATGTATGTACATGACAATCTTGCTCAGTAGTATATAGTATATCATTTGAGTTTTCTTTATCTTGATATGTGCATTTCGTTCTATTGATGCTTTATATTGGTTGCACATATTGATAAAGACTCGATACAGTAGTATACTATTATGGTTTGTCTTTATCTTAATATGTGCATATGTTATACTTGATTTAACATATGGCGGTTACATGTTGATAAAGCCCGTAGGTTTTGCTTGACTACCAGCGTTATGATGGAGATCATACTTGTGGGAGCTGGGTAGTCAATAAGCACATCCTTAAGGTCCCAAGTCGCAGGAGTATCGAGATCGGGCATCGATATTCCAGAGTAGACTTGTGTATACGTTTCTAGACCCCAACGAGGGGCGGTAGTTGGTCCCACAACTATTGGTGTGATCACCTAAGATTGTATACAGGTGCTCACTGGGGTGAGTACACTGGATGGACTCACCGAGAACCTCTAGATGGTATTATACCCATCGTCAGATAGCGGTTCTCAGGTAACATGAGTACAGGTTAGTCTTAGGACCTGAGGTCATCATTTGTCTCGTGTGAGTTCCCACTGTACTTTGATCACTACCCTACCACGGCTTTACTGAGTCGTGCAAACATGTTTTGGTTGGGTACAGTCCCGAGCCATATGGAGGCAGTAAGTGATTGTCAGGGATTCGTCTCTCCCAGTATTGGGAGTCGATATCGCACTGTGTCCGGTTGGCTAGAACCATAAGACCTTAGCAAAGGCAGTTGGGAACTACTGATGGTTAGATCAGTAGTTTCTCAGATTGGTCCTGAGCCAAATCGACATGAATTATCGGGTCAGTAGGGGTCTAACGTTTACCACCCCTAGACCCGGTATGCGATACTCTTAGACGAAAAGACCGGATTGTACGGAGATTGTCACGGACAGGCTCAATGGGGGTTCGGATGAGTTTGCTCGTCAGCCTTCTTTTCTACAGATACCTGGGTAGCTGTTATGTACAGCTAGTGCCACTGACGGACTTTTGGTTAAAGCCACTGTCAGCGTACCGTCAAGTCTTTAGAGTCCTATACAGAGGGTTTCCCTAGTTTAGGCGAAACGAAGTAGAGGCCGTATGGTTTTACGTGCAGGGTTCCGATCATATACGTGTTCTAGCTACACGAATTTTGTTCGGACGGATAATACTAGTTGGCTTAGGATTAAGCCGCATTCTAGCATTTTATTATTGGATTATCTTTATCTCTTGGTATTCTTATTTTTTGCAGTATGAATACGGGTATGTATATACGGTAAGGGCATTCTTGTAATTTATTAAGAAGTGCTTCTAGAAGGAGACACCTCATTTTGCATATATCTATTTTTGGAAAATAGATAATGAGGTGGAAGAATGGAGATATTTGAGGCATGGGATGATTTATGGATAATTCTTTTGTTTATTCATTTGCTCTTACTATTCAAGCATGGTTGCATTTTTCTATAGAAAAATAATGCATGCCTGATTTTTGGTAAAAGACTTGGCCATTCTTCACTTGCTTTTTCTTGAATTCATTTTACACTTTGCATTCTCTCTCCTTTGCTCTCCTTCTTCTTCCTCAAACCCTAACCCTTACATGTGTTATGAAACCTAGGGTTCTTTGAGATAAATTAGTCCAATTAACTCTCTACATCTCCTAAGCTACCTAGATTAGAAAACTAAGTACTTTAGTTACCTCATTCTTGAGGTTGGAGTTTGAACCATAGACTTTCGGGTGGATCATTTTCGACATGAGGAAGCTAGCGACCAAGCTTGATTCGTACCATCTTGGCGCTTAATAAGGGGACAAGAAGATCCGAAGGACTAGAATCATCAAGGTATAAACCAATAACATAGTAGTTTAGAACCTTTATGAGTTTAGTTAGTTAATGTTTCTGAATGATCTTGGAAGTTTAGTTGATGTTACTTGTATAAAAATCGTTTTTTATAAATTCTATCTCTCCACAAGCCTTGTGAAGTGTGTATCATCGACCAACAGAAGGTTGGTATGAGGGATGGAAAAATCCCTTGTGCTTCTCTTCGCCAAACAACTTGAATTAAACCTAGACCAAACACAACCCCCTCTCTTAGGCGCGCTATAAGTGACATATAGCCGCGACCTAATTCAAGAATTTCTTTAGGCGCACTATAACGTGACATGTAGTTGTGACCTAATTAGAGACTTGGTTGTGTAGGTTTGGCCTAAGGTTGGAAATAAGAGCATGGAACGGACGGACATGGGGCACTAGGAATGGATTTAGCGTTGGAAAGCTTACTTAAACTCGCAAATTCCATTCCTATGTCCTCCTAATCCCCGCTACTTCTGATTATTCAAACATCATTTCAAGGATGACAAAATACAAGCATAAGACTAATTCCTAACTCTACTAACCAACCCTAACCTTAACAAGTTCTCTTGAACATAAAATACAAACACTTATGATAGAATTGAACAGACTTATACATTTTTACTTGACTCATCTAAAACAAGAACGAAAATACAAACCATTTCCCAGTGGACGACTCGTACTCAACCAGCTAGCTACATGCAAAGCCTTCCAAAATATTCTCAGATTCACAACAGTCCACAGTTGCAACTTTTTTTTGTCTTTTGGCCTTGATCTCCCTCGAGCTCCGCGTTGCACCTTGATTCTTGTGCTGCCTCCCTCATGCTCTGTGCTTGTCCGAGACATAAATGACCATTGTATTCGTCTTGTCTCTTAAACTGGTAGACAACTCTTAACGGGTGACTCAGATTTTATCTGTTTTTAGCAGTTGTTCTGAACTTTGTTATAACTGTAGAGATTTGGCATGATTTGCGTTATTCTGGACTGAGAACCTGTAACCTGTAATTATATAGCAAACACGGATCAAAAGCACCTATATATATACAAATGAGAATAAGAATGAGCGGTTAGTATAGTTTAGTCAAGTTTTCTTCTTCTTCTTCATCTATTTTCCATGAAAATGTAGTGAGAGTTTTTGAGTGAAAGATTAATGAAGATGAGAGTTTTTTATTACCTTGTATCATTATTTTCTTACATTGTATTTTAATTTTTAGCTTAACTTTTATTATTTGTTGTTAAAGTAGTTGTTGATTTTATTATTCTATTTCTTCTCTTCTAAACTTTATTTTCAAACCATGATACTCAATGGAGTCTCTTGCTTAGGTGAGGGCCCAAGTAGTTAGATATCTCTTGTTAAAACCGTATTTTTCCATTCTTTCTTCTCTTCTTTCTTGTTTTATTTTTCTTTTAATGTATGAATAATTTACTCACTTATTAGGGCTAAGAAAGGTTAGTATAAGGGATGGAAAAATCCCTTCATTGCTCAGAACCGAGAAATCTCATGGTGGACATCGAAATATCATATCATGAGAAAACCGCATTTTAAAAACATTCACAAGTTTTAAATAATATATGTGGTTTCTCAAATCCAGAAATCTCATGAAAACAAAATCTCATAAGAATATGGCAATAATGGAATAATATGTACAGGCACAGAACAATACTGTAATGCATGACAAGTCTGTTCATATAAGCGTGTCGTATAGCAATGTAAAGAATGTGCTAATAGAATCTAACTGCTAATAGGTTATAGTGTGATGCGGTAGTATAGCGAGTTCTATCTGTGTACGTGGCATAGAAATTACCGCTGATGTGTGTGTGAGCATACGAGTATGTGCACGTGCAACATGTAAATCATCGATAATAGTGTGTGTGTCCTAGTACGAGATCAAGTAAAACTAAAGGTATAAACGCAATATACATCGTAAATGATCGAAGCGCGAGCGTATGCAGAAATAAGAAATCGAAATGCATGTTAGTTATATGTATGCCCTAGAGGCCATTATTGTACATGATTGTATATTATAGTGGATGCTTGGACATATATAGAGATAACTTTCTTGCTCGACATGATAGTATGCTATCTGGTTACTCTTTATCTTAACATGTATACTAGTATTATTATACCGTCTCTCACTGATACATGTTGATAATGCCCTTTGGATGTTAGCTTGACTACCAGGACTATGATGCAGATCATACTAGTGGCGCTTGGGTAGTCCGTAAGCACACCCTTTAATTGTTCCTAGTCGAGGGAGCATCGAGACAGGGCATCGATATTCCAGAGTAGACTAGTGTGTACGTTTCTTGACCCTGTATGGGGCGATGGATGATCCCACATCCATTGGTGTTTGACATCAGAGATTGTACACAGATGCTTATTGGAGAATGGGTACACCGAACAAGACTCGCCGAGAACTCCTAGATGGTATTATACCTATCGTCAGATAGCAGTTCTCTGGTGACACTGGTACAGGTTAGTCTGTAGACCCGAGATCGTCATAGAGTCTTGTGTGGTTCCCACCGTGCTTTGATTTCCTCCCTACCACGGCTCAAAGGAGTCGTGCAAACAGGTGGATTTTGGGTACAATCCCGAGTTACATGGAGGCAATGAGCGATAGGAGGAGTTTCATCTCTCTCGGTATTGGGAGTTGATGTTGCGCTATGCTCGATTGGCTATAACAGGAATTCCCTGGCTAGGGCTGTTGATGAGATTTCTTGGTAAGTGTTATTAGTAGTTTCTCGACCCGTTATGAGCCTCACACAGGCATGACTTATCAAGTTATTGGGGTCTGACGTTTACCACCCCCAGACTCGATATGCGACATATCAGACGAAGAGACCGGACTGTACGGTAGTGTTACTTGTAGGATTCATAGGAGTTTGGACAAGCTTACTTGTTGATCTTCTATTCGCTCTATACCTGGGTAGCTGTTACGTCCATCTAGTACCGCTGACGGCTTGTGGGTAACTGATATGATCATTACCTACTGCTGGCGTATTAACGAGTCTTTAGAGTCCCACATAGAGGTTTTCTAGCTCAAGCGAAATGAAGTAGCGCACATATGTGATATGTGCAGGACCTTGATTAATACGTGTATGCGATACCGTATTCTGATCTCGCGATAAAGGTTATATGTGATATAACCGGATTATTGAATCAAGTGTTGATTCAATGATTTGTTATATGTATATTTGATATACATATAAATGATATTAGTCGGTTATATATAATATTGCCGGATTATTAAATCAAGTGTTGATTAAATAATTTAATATATATTAATATATTTGATATATAAATATATATTAACTAATATTAGCTCACTAAAGAATTTCTTCTCTTGATTTGTATATATGATGATATATACATTTATGTGATATATATATATATATTTGTGTATATATTGCATATATTATTGTGTCATGGTAGATGATACATTGGACATGGGTGTATGAGACTCACACAAAACTAAAGATAATTTGGGTGATTTAATTATTAAAGGATAAACCAAACTTAGGTGGAAATTGCCATGGCTTAAGATGCTTGTGGAAGTATGTAGAAGCCTTGACTTAGTCCACTAATTTTGTTTTACTTTAGATGTTTATTAACCCAACCATTATCTTTAGCCATGGTTAAGTCTCTTCAAATTTTATTTTGAGATTTTTTCTTCACCAAGGTTCACTACTTGATCATCTTCTTCATCTCATTCTTTTGCTCTTTAGCTTTTCATGAGTTGAAAAAGAAAAAGAGAAACAAAATTCTAAAGTGAGCAAAATTCCTACTTCATCAATCTATACCAAACTAGCCCTTTATTATAGGTCGTTTACTCCACTAATTCCTTAGTTAGTGAAGAGGTAGCTTGAGTTAGAGATTCCTCAAGGTGGATCATCTTCGGTCTCGAAGATCCTTAAGCAAGTTTGTTCCTTTCTCCTAGTGGAGCCTAAGAAGAGTTCGGGGGACCACTACTTGGAGCTAAGGGACTACTACTTGGAGCTTTAGAAGTGAAGGATTGGTCTACAAAGGTTGTATTCCTTGTTCACTTAGTGTAAATCTTGTTTACTAGTTTAAAAACCCTAATTCTCTAGTTCGATTCTAAGATAGCATGCAATAGCATGCTAGATTTTTTAAAATTGTATACTTGATGCTTCTAAAAACCTAGTAGTGATGCTAAGGCATACTTTCAATGCAAGCATAAACGGAATAAAGAAATCTTAACGCGAACAAGTATAAAAATATACAACTACGTAAGAGCCATATAGTTATTGTTTAAAATAGTACGAAACGTTATTTTAGAAAATAGGGGGCTACGATGTTTTTGAAGAAGATACCATTTGAAAAGTCATAGCGTCTCCTTGAAGTTATCGTTTAAAAGTACATAACGATTCGTTAGTTTTGAAAGTAGGTATGGCTCTAAACATCTCATAATATCTAATTTGTTATTTTAAACAAGATTTCTCGAGTCGAAATAAATATCGGCGATCCATCATCATCATATCACGTATGGAATATCCATTGTACGATATCATCAAATCAATAGTACGGATCTATAGTCACGTATATCATCTTATCTCATATTATAATATATCATCTTATGTCATCTCGTATCATATCATATCGTATCGCCTCATATCATCATATCATATCATATCGACTCATATCATCATATCGTAAATATCCTTATATATATGTATATATGTGTGTGTGTGTGTGTATGTACGGCCGAATGGCAAGAAATAGAGACTAAGGGTATAACTCCTACTAAGTATAGAAATATACAAATACGGTATTCTAGCAAAACCTATAGGCTAAGTACTATTCTTATATATATGTGTGTGTGTGTGTGTGTGTGTGTGTGTATGTATCGTATCCTAGTTCTACGGTTGCGGAGGTGCTATACGCCATCTACCTGATTTCCTCCGTAGATATACAGCTACCACCTAATACTTTTGTTAGGGGGTCTCGTTCACTGGACGGGTGTTTAAAAATATTTTCGGAAGCGTAAAATCGAAGTATTCCATGCGAACAAGATCACCCAATCACTAGAATCAACCATAGACTAAAACTTACAAACTAAAGAATGGAACAAGGAGAAAATACAACCTTTGATACTTCTTCATTTGCTCCAATGATGAAACTCCGGACTCCAGCTAAGTGCCGAGGCACTACGGATGTTGCTTGATTCTCAGTCGGCTTTGTCAAAGATGATCTACACAAAGACCACCGGTTCTAGCTCCATCTTCAACAATTTGATTAGATTCTCACTTCATGGTTGCTTGACATTAGATGAGAGGGATGTAGAAAAGGTAGTGAATTCATGAACTCTCTTTCTTTCCTTTTCTTTTTCTCGTTTTCTTTTTGTTCTTGAACTAGAGAGCAAAGTATAGTGCAAAAAATGAAAAACCAACATCCAAAAACATTACCATGGTTGGAATGAAGAGAGTAGAGTGTCTACTTATTTCATTCCACCGTCTCTCATATCCAAGTGTCATGAGCATGATGATGTGTAGGCAACAGGCCTCCACCCCACTCTCATATCATGCAAAAAGAAAATGGGAAAAAGAAAATCATATAAATATATGTACAAAATAATTGTACACATAAATATACATGCACATGTTATGTAACCATACATTAAGAGAGAGAAAAAGAATATCACATTAATACTAGTTTATATATACACCATCATATATAAGAAATATCATTAAATCAACACTTGATTCAATGACCTGGTTCAATCATAAACCGGCTAGTATCAACCGTCCGATTAATACACGTAGTATCACAAATGCATGTTTAATTGGACCCCGCACGCATCACCGCACGTGCACTAAATCATTTCGCTAGAATGGAAAAACCCTCTGTGTGGGACTCTAAAGACTCGACAATACGCTGGCAGTAAGTCGGGATCATATCCGATTGATCTGGAACACTTTCGAATCAATCCCCCACCAGGTTAACCTACAAGCACGTTAGCAGTACTAGTTATATATAACGGCTACCCAGGTATTGAACGAAAAAATGGTTGACAAGCAACCTCGTCTGTACCCTGCTAGAGCCTATCAGTGACATTCACTATACAGTCTGGTCTCTTCGTCTAAGACTGTCGCATACCGGGACAGGGAGATGGAAACCGTCAGACTCCTAATAACCCGATAAGTCATGCTGACATCAAGCCCATCTCTATCTGAGAAACTACTAATAACACTTATTAGTAAATCTCATTTGCCTTGGCCAAGGACTTATGGTCATAGCCAGCTGTGCACTGTGCGACATCGACTCCCTGTACCGGGAGAGACAAATTCCCTTGACTACTCACCGCCTCCATGTGCTTCGGGACTGTACCTAACTAAAACCTGTTTGCACGACTTTTTAAAGTTGTGGTAGGGTAGTAACCTAAGTACAGTGGGAACACACACAAGACACTATGGCGATCTTGGGTCTAGGGACTACCCTGTACTAATGTCACCAGAGAACTGCTATCTGACGATTGGTATAATTCCATCTAGGAGTTCTCGGTGAGTCCGTCCAGTGTAACTCATCTAATGAGCACCTATATACAATCATCAGTGTCAAACACTAATGGCTATGGAATCAGCCATCGGCCCGTATAGGGTCATGAAACTTATACACTAGTCTAAACTGGAGGACTGATTCCCAGTCTCGATACTCCTACGACTAGGGACTTTTAAGGATGTGCTTATATACTACCAAGGCTCCACTAATATGATCCCTATTATAATCCTGGTAGTCAAGCAAAGATCTAATGGGCTTTATCATCATGTAATAGTGATACGTTACGGCAAGTAAAACGTATACTTATGAATGACAAACACAAACCAGCTAGCGTACTGTCATCTCGAGCAAGACTGTTCTTGGTATATGCCTTTCTCGAATTCATTAATTGCATTTCTGCAACTATGATAATTGCCTTGAGGGCACATATATCCAACAATCTCCCACTTGCACTTAAGGCCAATTATTGCAGTATCGTATACACACATCTCATGTGCTACTGCATACCCAACTTCTGTACTAATAGTTTCATAAATTGTGTTCGAGAAACAGCCTCAGTGAGTGGATCCGCTGTAATGTTTTTATCTGTATCTCTCTGAATCTTAACTTTACGGTGATCAACTATCTCTCGAAATGAGCGATACCTACTTTAGAACTTTGTTTGGATAGCCGATGGGACCATGTTCATAAATGAACGTATTTATCTGGACAATTTCTTAAGATGTATCCTCTGCTAGGTCAAAATCAGCATCTAGCGCTTTGACTACCTCAGTATCCCGTTTGGAACTCTTCCAATATACTGCTCCTCATGAGAGGGTAAACTAATGGCTCACGATATATACTCTGTTTACCTTTGTCACCACGGAAGCTGAAATTGGTAATCGCTCCCCGAAGGAGTCTGCCATTACCATACACCAAGAACATCTCATATGTTCTCCACTTCTTCCAATGTTTCTACAGGATTGGATTAAAATCTGCTTACTACACCAACTGTAAAAGTATCATCTAGTCTGGTATATATCATCGTATGATTGACCTCACTGCCGAAGCATGTCGAATGTCATTCATATGTGTCTCTCTCTTTATCAATCCCGAAAGACATCATTTTAGAGAGAGTGACCCCATTACCTGCAGGTACATTACCTCGCTAGGATTCATCCATTCTAAACTCTTTAGGATGGTGTCATTATACCTGAATTGGGATAATCCCAAAACCCATACTAGATCTAAATCTATAGACCTGATCACTAGAATCAATGATATATATAATCCATAAAGGAGAAATAGTGACAACTAATGTTTAACCGAATTGTAGTATAGGAATATTTTTTCCTATCAAGAGTATTTCCTCTACATCAGTATGCGGAATCTGACAGTACTCCATACAGTTTTCTTACAAAATACCCAGCTTATCTCTAATTTTGATGAAGTCAAACACCTTGACCGTTGCATCAAAACAGATGATCCGTCTCCGCCATGTCTGCTTTAGACTTAAGCAATTTGCACACTATCCGCTGCTCCCACTGACAACGATAACCCTATGGTAGAGTCATATACACGTACACTTCTAAATCCAATTTATAAAGTCGTTATAGTCATCCTTATACCAGATATCATAGTCATGAAGACAACGGTGGTAAGTTATATCCGTATGGACTTCAGCACAGATAATGAAGTAACAGTATTATCACATTCCACACCGGGCATTTGATGAATACATGTTAACTACAAGTCCGGCCTTATTAGGTTAATACATTTCCATTTGAACTGATCTCGAAAGATCTGCTTGCTCCTTATGGGTTTTACCCCTTTCAGGAGCACACAACAAAATCTATAATTTGTTGTAGTGCATGGAGTCCAACTTGGATAATCTTGGCATCCATCCATCAGTCGGAACTCACCACTTCCTATGGCCTGCTGATAACTAGTAAGGTCATCATCACATGATGCAAGCCGTCTAGTCACCGTCTACGAGAAAACCGAAGTATCTCTCGGATGGCTGAGGTCACCTACTAAATCTGCGGAGTAGCTATGGTCTGTCAGGGTCAATTGGATCATCAGGTTCCACTAAATTTTAGTAACCGATTATGATTCTGGAACCATTTTCAGTTCTACCATACTCCCACTAATTTCTTTTGCAAGAAATTCCTTTACCAAGGAGGTGGCGAGTTAAGGACAAAACACTTTTGAACTTGAAAATGGTAGAAAGCAATCCCTCACGAAAACATGGGATAACCTACAGACTGCTATTACCGAAACGTGCCTCAAGTTTGTCCGGATTATGGTTTTAAACATTAACCGGATAACCCCATATCTTAACAACTTTAAGATGAATACCATTCCATATCATATATGTAAAAGAGGCTTGTTTAGGTGGAACCAGTATCTGTAAGTCTACGGTAGCGCCCCGGCCGTCAATCCGAGGCCAAATATAGAATAAAACTTTCTCAAAACTGGCGCTAACGTAAACCTAAAACCCGGATTGTTCCATTAACCATAAACTAGTAAACAGTAAAAGAGTTTGGAGAGATTATATCATCGATCCATGTCCTTCGGTCTTCAATCTCTGCACCAAGCTCCTCGCTGCGGCGCCGACGAAGTTCGCTCTCTGATCTTGCTCGTCGAAGTGGCTCCACATCGAGGATTCTTTATACGGGCTCCCGCTTCAAACCGAAGCAACTCGGACATGAAGTTTGCTAGCCGACATGTCTAAGGTGAAGTAGAGATAGTGTGTGAATACTTTGTCTCAAGGCACCCAATGATTTGGGTGGAGGTAAATGAAGTTGCCACTGGTGAAAGAATTGTGAGCACAAGGAAAATTTTCATGTAAAAATGGGCTCGGCCAAAGCTTTTATGCTCTCTGTGGATTTGTGTAGTGTGTGATGGTGAGGTCAATGAATAATGAAGCCACACCAAAAATTAACCCCACAAAAATATCAACAGCCAAACAAAAACCTTAAGCTCAACAAAAACAATTAAAGCTAAATGGACACCTCACCCAAAAGAACCCATGCTGCCCATGCCCAATAAATGCAACCACCAATGACTCACCAACCCCAAGCCATGAATGACCCATGAAATGTACACAGCCAATGACTTGGCAAAAAACCTTCACTTACATATCTCACTATAAATTAAACACATGAGCACAAGAAAATCCACAAATGTACACAGCCCAATCTCGAAATTTCCAATGCCAAATCAAAAAATTCCATTTTCACATTAAAATATTAAACTAAATATTTAAATCGGAAGAAAGGAAAATGGCAACTTCAAAAAGTAATCTTGTAACGGATCACAAGAAAACCTCTCATCCGTATATACATACATGCATCCGCATTCGACCGAATACGGATACAACGAGATGAAAGTAATCCAACATTCTAATACTAGGATCCGGCTTAAACCAAAGCCCACTAGTATGATCCGTCCGATCATGATCCGTGCACAAGTGCACATATATGATCGAACCCTGCCATAAAACCATACGTCCTTTACAACGTTTCGCCCGAACTTGGGAAACTCTCTGTGGGGACTCTAAAGACTCGTCAATACGCTGGCAGTGGGTTTAACCACAAGCACGTCAGTGGTACTAGCTGTACGTAACGGCTGCCAAGGTACTGAGCAAAAGGGAGGCCGATGAGCGAACTCATCCTGAAACCCTACTGAGCTTGTCAGTGACAATATCCGTACAGTCCGGTTTGTTCGTCTATGAGTATCGCATATCGGGCCTTGGGGGATGGTAAACGTCAGACCCCCAATAGCGGTATAATTCGTGTCGGAGTGTAGCCCAGAACACCCTGAAAAACTACTGGAATACCTACCAGTAAATCTCACTTACCCTGGCCAGGGATTTCGTGTAATGGCTCTCCTAAACACAACGCGATCTCACCCCCAATACCGGGAGAGACGAATCCCCTGCCGATCCGCTCGCTGCCTCCATGTGGCTCGAGACTGTACCCAACTAAAACCTGTTTGCACGACTCCTTTGAGCCGTGGTAGGGTAGTAATCAAAGCCCAGTGGGAACTCACACGAGACAAATGACGATCTCAGGTCGATGTACTAACCTGTACACATGTCACCAGGGAACTGCTATCTGACGACAGGTATAATACCAACTAGCATGTTCCCGGCGAGTCCGTCCGGTGTACTCATAACCCAATGAGCACCTGTATACATCTTAGGTGAAACATCTGACACTAATGGCTTGTGAGACCAGCCACCGCCCCTCGTCGGGGTCTCGATCCGTATACACTAGTCTACTCTCGGAGTATCGATACCCAGTCTCAAAACTCCCACGACTAGGGACACTTTAAGGATATGCTTATAGACCCCAGCTCCCACGTATATGATCGCCATCATACTGCTGGCAGTCAAGCAAGAATCCTATGGGCTCTGTCAACGTGTAATAGTGATCTATAATATCGCATGAAACATGTACACGAGGATAAAGACAAACCAGATAGCATACTATCATCTCGAGTAAGACTGTTCTACCGGTATAGGTCTTCCCTCAATCATTGCAATCACGTGCCTGCGATCCAATAATTGACTTTGAGGGCACTATATCCAACAATCTCCCACTTGCACTTAAGGCTAATTATTGCGATGTCACATACTCACAGCCCGTGTGATACCGAATACCCAACTTCTCTACTGATCAGTCTCACAAAGCCTGTTTGTGAAACTATTGCGTTCGAGAAATAGCCTCAGTGAGTGGATCCGCCCTGATATTTCTTTTTATGTCTCTCTTTATCTCAAGTTCGTGGAGAAAGACATCTCCCGAATTGAGTAATACCTGTCTTAGAATATGTCTGGATATCTGATGTGACCTAGTACACAAGTGAACTCCAAATCCAGCAAACTTCTTAGACTGTATCATCAACTGAATTTAATCAGTATCCTGCACCATACCTCCCTCAGTATCTTCTTAGACCACCTGTCCAAAATACTGCCCCTCGTCAGAGGGAAAACTATAACTCTGACAGTCACTCTGTCATTCAGGTCACCTTGGAAGCCTGGAATGATAACTGTCTCTTGAAGAGGCTGTCATTATCATATCCTTAGAACATCCACTTATGTTCTAAAACTGCTTCCGAATGTTTCTCCAGGATTGGATTAATATAAACTTATTGCAGCTAGTGCAAAAACAACATCTGGTGTGGTACTTGACATCTCATGATCAACTCAATTGCCTAAGCAAGTGATATGCCAATCATGCACATCCTTCTCCCCTTTAGTCTGTAAGACACCTTTAGAGAGGGTGACTCCATCACCTGCAGGTTCACCACCATGCTAGGAGTCGTCCATTCTAAAACACCTTTAGAATATTATCTAAGTACCCGATTAGGACACTTCCCAAATCTAGATCTAAAACCATAGATCTAGTAACCAGAATGCTTGATATTATATCCATATCATATGTGGAGAAACCACTGTGTGACAACCACAGTATAACTGATCGTAGTATAGGAATTTCACTTCCTACTATGTGTATGTCATCCAAATACCAGGACATCACACCCTACTACTTTCTTAATAGATCCATCCCCTATTCTGATGAAATCAAAACCTATGACTGTGACATCAAAAATAGATGATCTATCTCCGCTATATCTGCTTTAGTCTATAAATAGACACAAGCTACTTGTCCACTATGTTTCCGCTGCTCCCACTGACTACAATAACCCTCTGGCAGAGTCATATACATGTGCACTTCTAAAGCTAGTTCAGAACGATGCTATACTCATCCTCCTGCCGGGTCTCATAGTCTAGAACAACAGTAATGGCAATTCTGGGTAAACAATAACCTCCCTGTCACCGTTTTTGAGAATACCGAAGTACTTCTTGGGTGTCTGAGGTTACCCATCATATCTGCGGAGTGGCTAATGGAATGTCAAACCTGATTGAATCTTTAGGTCCTATTAAATTTTCAGTAATCGTTTGCAGTTCTGGAATCACTTCCAGTTCTACCATACTCCCACTACCGTTTTTTGAAAAAAATCCATTTTTACTAAAACTGTGGCGAGTTAAGAACAATATCACTATTGATCTTCCAGATGACAGAAAATTAACCCTCGTCATAGCCCAGGTTAACCCACAAACAACCATTACAGAAACGTGCCTTGCGTTATCCAGAGTCTGGTTTTAAGCATAAGCCGAACAACTCCCCGTACCTTAATATCGTTAAGATATGAACCGTTCTATATACAATATAGAAATATATGCACTGATTTAATTGGAACCAGATTCAAATCATGCAGCCGTCTCCAGTGCATGTCAACTAAATGGAGAGAGGCCGATTAGCATTACTCAACTTAGGAGTGCATCCAATTATGAGTAACCTGAAAAAGAAGCAAGTTTCTCAAAATCATTACTATCTACTGAATACCTAATACAAGTATCTATATCTTCGATCACCTTGAAGAATCCTGATACTTGCAACACATGGTTCTCTACTTTATTCTTATACCTATAACTTCTCAAAACTTGGACCTTGTATTTCTACGAAACACATGTCTAAAAATGGAGAAGTCACAAGTAAATATAATATAGTATGAGGACCAACCCCTCTGTCCTAATGGACACTGGACAACATACAATACTTTGTATAAGTCCCCTGAGTTGAATAACTCAAATCTTGTGCGTCGTAGGTTGAAAACTGTATCCAGGCGATTTCTTCAAATATCACCAATTATAATGAATTCCAATATAATGAGGATGATCACCTAATTCCCAATAACTTACTCCCACTCATCATCTATAAAACCATACAGATGTGAGAATCATACCTGGTAAATACATACCCTGGAGTAAGGGTCTAATTAGGAAATCAGTTTTCAATTAATAATGCATAGTGAAACTGAAATATGAAAATGTTTCGAAGGGGTATCCGGGTATTCCTAGTAATGCCTTTTCCATTATCAGATTCATGACTGTAACCGTATATTTCGTTGCCACCTCTCCAAATCCCTTTATTTGTCTTTACTGATTACCTTCTGTACACCCCCTTAGGCTAAATGGTTTTCTTCCTTCCCTACCGTTCGACACCAGCCTATGGTTTGGAAGAAGACTATCCAATAAGCATAATAGGTGTACTCTCCTAATCCTAGGAGTACTCGCAACCTGAGAGAAGGTAAAGATAAAAGACAACTGAATAAACCTTATTCCTATTTCTCCTGAACCAGAATCCATCCCCGAACTGGAACAAGTTCCTTCGAGTTCGTATATAACCATACGATGGATTTATCCAATGGAAGTGGATATTCATAGTGATACGGGGTGTTCTGGAGAAATACAAAGGTGAAGTAGGAGTGGCGATGAAATACGTGGTTTGGTCGTGAATGATAGCCGTCGCAATTTACTTTGCCCTCTTTCTAATCCCTTTATTTGTCTTTACTTATCACCTTCTGTACACCACACTTAGTCTAATTGGTTTTCTTCATTCCCTACCTTTCGGCACCTGCCTATGGTTTGGAAGAAGACTATCCAATAAGCATAATAGGTATACCCTCTCCTAATCCTAGGAGCCCTCAAAACCTGAGAGAAGGTAAAAGGAAAAGACAACCGAATAGTCCTATTCAATTTCTCCAGAACCAGAATCCATCCTCGAATTTGGAACAAGTTCTTTCGAGTTCGTATATAACCATACGATGGATTTATCCAATGGAAGTGGATGTTTGTAGTGATACAGGGTGTTCTGGAGAAATGCAAAGGGTAAAAGAAGGAGTGGCAATGATGTATGCAACTCAAACAATCCAAAAGCCAGTGTTTTAAGAAAGTTCGGTTAACTTGGTCACTGAGTTATAGTCTAGGGTCGGGTCATGGTCGCTGTCAAAGAGAGAGAAAGAAACACTCCGTGTGCACTCTAACCTAGATCAGAATGGTTAATCACTTTGTCTAATCAAGATGTCTCCCACTGTATCCTCAAATTCTCCTCCAAACCTGAAAGAAGAATTAGTCGGGATCACCCGAGGAGTAAACCAACTCATCAGTGGGAATCGGGATCCAAATATCATCGCATGATAACGTGATGGAATCCGCTCACGTTATCACACTCCAGAAGGTATTCGCATGCCTGGCAAGTTTCCTGTATGTTTGAAACTCTCGATGTGATTTTTATCCCATGCACTTATGACCTTGACGTAGGCCAACAAATCATAAGTCACTTGTCATGTTCTATCTGTCAGGTTAATTTGAACCCACCCGTACATACCCTTGACGTAGGCCAACAAAGTAGTACGACTGTCCCAAACCAACACATCTATCTATGCAACAGAAAAGTAACAAATAGCTACCATACACTATGCCTTGACGTAGGCCAACAAACATAGCATGAATACTAAGTGCTACTCGTCTGAAATGACGGAGGGCTACGAATGGATTTTGGCGAAAAACCTTTAACGTAATAAACTTGATATCGTTGAAGGAACCGGATAGCTTTTTACAAAAATATAGTGGCGAAAACCTTTGCTAAAGAGGTCACTCCCGGTGAAAGGATCTCGGCTCTTTCCCCGTGGAATGAGGTGCAGGATATTCCAACTGAATACCACGATGCAAAGCAAAAAGTAATCGACTATAGTGAAGTTATTACCCAGACGCAAACCTATGTCCAAGGGGTCACTCCCGATGAAGGGATCTCGGCCCTTGCCTCGTGGAATGAGGTGCTGGATATTCATAATCGAATACCACTGTGCAAAACAAAAGAGAACGTCCTTGTAATAACAACTTTTTGAAAAATGTTCCAACAACATCAAATTGGTCTGTTTTCCTTGCATTGATCTGAATCAATGCAGTCCCATCAATTAATCACACCACAAAAGAATGAAAATATAATGTACGTATATGCCATTCGCATTCGCCATTGGATCCCGTCATCACCCGTTAGGTTACTTAACTAACGACAGAGTGGGGACTGGACTAGCGCGGGTGTAAAACATATACAACATCTACCAGTATATATATCAATATATAATAATCGCTCCAGGCGTGATAAATGCAACATCACAGATAAGTAATAAGTATCACAGAACAATACAGATAATCTGGGAGCCCCGGGTTTCCTTTGAGCCGCAACTAAAACCCGACGTTCCCTTGGTCATGTGGATAGCCTATGCAATGAAAACCTAGACCCCTACGAGTGCGGCATGTTACCCGCCAAAACCTAAAGCGAGGTAGCCCCCTTCAGCAAAGTGAATGGACCACCTAGCACTTCACGGAATCCGGTAACTTGAGCACCCCTCCTTGGGTCAACCTGTACCCCCTACGAGTGCGGCGAGTAGCCCGCTAATTCTAGAGTGAAGCCCCCTCCGTCTCAAGGCCATGAGATGCGGGCCCGTTGCCCTCTAGAACCTGGCTATCCGTACACTCCACCGCGGGGTAATCCTAGTACAGAAAAGAAAATATGTACAACGGGTACATCGATCTCAACCCGGTCGTGCCCCAAAAGAATAATATACAAACAGGCAGTGACGACAGTCCACATGTCGGACGCCCGCCCCGTGATATCAAATGTACAAATAAATCTAAACTGCACTAACATTGCACCCAAGCTATTCACTACAACGAATTCGCAACAATACAGCACAACACAGAACATCAACGTGAATGTCACGTTCGTAAACCCGTCTAAAAGAGCTATAGCGATTAGACAAGTTGTACCGATTAAATGACATTCACGGTCACAGATAGAAATGTAATGCACTGTAAACCAACGTATTTAAAATTTCGATCGACAAAATTTCCCAAAATGACCCTAAGTGCAAATCCAGCACTCAAAAAAATCTGGGCCATAAACAAAAATCTCAGAAACCACATTTTCATATACCTGACACCCAGAAGAAAAATTAAGCGCTGAGTCCATAATTCCACCGCGCAACCGCGACGAACATGCCTGTTCTGCCGCGGTTCCACGGCGTGATGGTGAGATCGTGCTTTCAAATTTTTTCAGGGGTCTTAGAAAAGCCTGCACGATTTTCTGACATACTGAAAACTATTTTTCAACGACTTCAAAAAATTTGGCAGAAACTTGAAATATTGCAAATGCGGTTTTGAAAATTCCATCGATCGATGTTTTAAACACATTAGAACAAGCTAGTAAACGGTTAATAGTTTAGCTTTGATACCTTGTAAGTCTACGGTAGCGCCCCGACCGTCAATCCGAGGCCAAATGCGGAATAAAATTTTTTCAAAACTGGCGCTAACGTAAACCTAAAATCCGGATCGTTCCATTAACCGTAAACTAGTAAACAGTAAAATAGTTTGGAGAGATTATACCGATCGATCCGTGTCCTTCGGTCTTCAATCTCTGCGCCAAGCTCCTCGCTGCTGCACCGACGAAGTTCGCTCTCCGATCTTGCTCGTCGAAGTGGCTCCACATCGAGGATTCTTTATACGGGCTTCCGCTTCAAACTGAAGCAACTCGGAAATGAAGTTTGCTAGCCGACATGTCCAAGGTGAAATAGAGATAGTGTGTGAATACTTTGTCTCAAGGCACCCAATGATTTGGGTGGAGGTAAATGAAGTTGCCACTGGTGAAAGAATTGTGAGCACAAGGAAAATTTTCATGTAAAAATGGGCTCGGCCAAAGCTTTTATGCTCTCTGTGGATTTGTGTAGTGTGTGATGGTGAGGTCAATGAATAATGAAGCCACACCAAAAATTAACCCCACAAAAATATCAACAGCCAAACAAAAAACTTAAGCTCAACAAAAACAATTAAAGCTAAATGGACACCTCACCCAAAAGAACCCATGCTGCCCATGCCCAATAAATGCAACCACCAATGACTCACCAACTCCAAGCCATGAATGACTTACGAAATGTACACAGCCAATGACTTGGCAAAAAACCTTCACCCACATATCTCACTATAAATTAAACACATGAGCATAAGAAAATCCACAAATGTACACAGCCCAATCTTGAAATTTCCAATGCCAAATCAAAAAATTCCATTTTCACATTAAAATATTAAACTAAATATTTAAATCGGAAGAAAGGAAAATGGCAACTTCAAAAAGTAATCTTGTAATGGATCACAAGAAAACCTCTCATCTGTATATACATACATGCATCCGCATTCGACTGAATACAGATACAACGGGACGAAAGTAATCTAACATTCTAATACTAGGATCCGGCTTAAACCAAAGCCCATTAGTATGATCCGTTCGATCATGATCCATGCACAAGTGTACGTATATGATCGAACCCTGCCATAAAACCATACGGCCTCTACAACGTTTCGCCCGAACTTGGGAAACTCTCTGTGGGGGACTCTAAAGACTCGTCAATACGCTGGCAGTGGGTTTAACCACAAGCACGTCAGTGGTACTAACTGTACGTAACGGCTGCCAAGGTAGTGAGCAAAAGGAAGGCCGATGAGCGAACTCATCCTGAAACCCTACTAAGCATGTCAGTGACAATATCCGTACAGTCCGGTCCGTTCATCTATGAGTATCGCATATCGGGCCTAGGGGGTTGGTAAACGTCAGACCCCCAATAGCGGCATAAGTCGTGTCGGAGTGTAGCCCAGAACACCCTGAGAAACTATTGGAATACCTACCAGGAAATCTCCCTAGCTAGGGATTTCGTGTAATGGCTCTCCTAAACACAGCGCGATCTCACCCCCAAATACCGGGAGAGACGAATCCCCTGCTGATCCGCTCACTGCCTCCATGTGGCTCGGGACTGTACCCAACTAAAACCTGTTTGCACGACTCCTTTGAGCCACGGTAGGGTAGTAATCAAAGCACAGTGGAAACTCACACGAGACAAATGACGATCTCAGGTCGATGGACTAACCTTTACACAGGTCACCGGGGAACTGCTATCTGACGACAGGTATAATACCAACTAGCATGTTCCCGGCGAGTCCGTTCGGTGTACTCATAACCCAATGAGCACCTGTATACGTCTTAGGTGAACTATCTGACACCAATGGCTTGTGAGACCAGCCACCGCCTCTCGTGGGGGTCTCGATCCGTATAGACTAGTCTACTCTTGGAGTATCGATGCCCAGTCTCGAAACTCCCACGACTAGGGACACTTTAAGGATGTGCTTATAGACCCCAGCTCCCACGTATATGATCGCCATCATACAGCTGGCAGTCAAGCAAGAATCCTATGGGCTCTATCAATGTGTAATAGTGATCTGTAATATCACCTGAAGCATGTACACGATGATAAAGACAAACCAGATAGCATACTATCATCTCAAGTAAGACTATTCTATTGTATAGGTCCTCCCTCAATCATTGCAATCACGTGCCTGCAATCCAATAATTGATTTTGAGGGCACTATATCAAACAGTATCAATTGATATGCATATATTTCAAGTGCATCCCCAAAATTGAAGAAGGCAACTCAACATTACTCATCATGGAGCGCACCCACGGATGAGCAATCTGAGAGAGAATCACATTCTCAATACGGAATATCTGGTTCCAACCCCATGTCTGTATAGACATTAGAAAATATACTGTAAGTCGATGTCGATCACCTCACGGTTCGCGGGAAGGAGAAATTTTAAAAAACAATAAATATTTTACTACGCAACACTGGATAAAACTCCAGGATCTTTACTAAATCCTTAACTAGATAATCTATCTAGGAGGTTTATCTACTATGGTAGAATGGTTATACCTCCAGGATCGAGTCCTTCGGGTCTTCTAGTGCTCCTCTCCATGGCTCCTCGGTGATCGGATGACGAAAGCTCCATCGGCTTCCTTGCGTCAAAGATGATCCACCGCGAGAGAATGTGCTTTAAGCTCCAAGCTCTAATCGAGGTAACTAGGGTAGATGGTTCGCTAATCCAACTAGCCTAGGAGATATAGAAAGTCTAATGGATTGTTTAGTCTCACTAAACCCTATGACTCACAACACATGCGAAGGATTAGGGTTTAGTCTTAAGGTAGAAGGAGATGGAGAAACCAAGAGAGAGAATGGGAGAGTGAAAATGAATAACCATTAAAGCTAAGTATAGAGAATGGCTGATTGATGTGAAAAAGTGTTTATAGAATAACCGCAATCAGTAACGGTGTCGCGTGTAGCTGGACCGAGATGAGTACGGGTCTTCCTCAGGAAAACGTTGAATCTTTTAATCTTACTTTAGGCGTGTTGAAAAAAAGGGAAGAATAAAGAATGGTGAAGAATGGTTGTAGATTCTAGATCCACGTCAAATACGGATGCATGATATAGATCTAGATTAACTACGGATATATGTTTTATATTAGAAGGGGGCTTGTAGGTTTCGTTAAGATTTAGTAGTCATGGATGTTTAACTAAAGATTACCCCTTTTATCCTTTAATAGATTTAAAACTAGATGGACAGTGATGCATGTAGATTAGGGTTTCTGGAGGGAAAAGGGTTCCCACTCTTAACCCCTATCTTGACATGGATCTCCGTTCATGTCTAGCCTTTACCAAAACAATCGTTAATCTAATCTGAAATTGCGGTCGTGACTATCAATGAATTGATAGCGCGCCCGATTAGGATAACGATTCTTTTGGTAAAGTTTATAAACTTTATAGGACGTAAAAGGAGTTTAAGGATCTTCATCTTCCATTGATCTACCCTAATCCTATGAACCCTAACAAGCAGAGAATTACTCGCGCATGCTGGAGATAAAAGAAAAGATAGAGATCATGATGTAAATAAAATGCAATAAGAATAAAATGATATAAGAAAACAACTACTTTTATTAATCAACAAGATCAATTACACTTTGTTCCTTTAGAAAATGATTACAAAACCCTAGTTTGCTTCTCGATCTCTTCTTAAGGAGGTAGATGAACTGTTGATGATCAACTAGGATTCTTGAGCCGTCGTGGACTTCGTGATCTCGTCGGTTTGATAATTTTTCCAAGAGGCTCTCGGTCCTTATTTATAGTCACAGAGCCAGAACCTTAGTTTCTTAATATGGTAACTAGTTGTTACGATCCTACTGTAAAAATCCAAAATCCCAACTCCTCAATATTGCGGCGGAACCACGGTCATTTGGTGGGTTTGGCGTCGGATCCGCGATGGGTTGGAGGGTTCTTTGCTTCAAAAATCTTGTGGCCTCTTCTGGTGACACATGTAGACTATTTTAATATTTGGAATCTGAAAATTTTCTCTAAGTCTCTGCCAGAATTGATTTCTTCGATTTACTTTAAGATTTCGGCAGATTTGATCTCGATAAATCAGATTTTCTTGATTCCAGTCCTGATATAATTTCTGCACAATATCTCAATAAATAATGTTAGTAGAATTTTTTTTTATTGAGATATTATCTTAACCATTTGACATGATTATAGTTTTAAGAGAATTGGTCAAAGATATTTGATATGGTATGCATATTTAAATGGACTAAATATTACATAGATATTATATGCATACATTTTCCTTCATAATGTTAATTATAATATATAAACACATGAAAATAGTATTTTTACAGATAAACCCCCATATGTGTCATATTTATAATAAATACCCTTAAATATTTAAGAAGAGCAAGGAAAATGTCATATCAAAAGTGCAGTTTTATCGACTGAACAAATACCCCCAAACTTATCTTTGATCGTCCCGAGTAAACTAGTTATTTAAGAGAAGGAGAAAAAGAAAAAAAAACTAAGTAGCACACTTTCATAGGCAACACGATTGCACTGAGCACGTGCAACAAGCCGTTAAACCTCTTGGTGTCCCTTGTAGGAGGAGTGTTGTCTCCTGAGGGTTTTCAGCGGATTACACCCACAAAATCCTATAATAAAAGATAGATGGTGAAAGTTACATATAAAGATAAGAACTATAAAAGAAAGAGTTTGAAAAGAAGAGTTTTCAACTACACCAGCTTTTCGGTTGTCATGAGCCCTTATCTTAATGGTCGTGAAAAAATGTTAGAAATCACATCATCCCTCAATAAAACATCGCCTTTAGTCTTCCTCCCTATCTTTCCTCCAAACATTGGTCATATACCCCCACGTGTGTGTAAAAGACATCCCTACACTTAGAGAATTCAATTCAAGCTATCATACTCTTGTCCATCTTCCAAAGTACTTTATAGTTGGTGACTATTTTCGATAAAATTGCTCACACATTCTTCATGCGACCGTTAATACTTCTTGAGGTACTAACCGACCGATTACAAAATGTGCTCGCGCATTTAGGCGTAATTCCTCGTTTCGCAATACCTAAGGCTTAGCAGTGGCTCCCAAACCAGTTGGTCTAAGGCACTAGGTGATAAAGCACTCTCGCTATATTTTTTTATGCTGCCTTAAGCAATTACAAAATCAGTGTTCATTTTTTTTCTTCACTACTTATACTTTTTTTCTTCATACTAAGGCTTTTAGACAAGAGCATTTCAAGGTATCCTCTACTATCCCAAGTTTCAAGATGTGTGTAAGTGCGTATAGTAGGGTATCAACGTTCAAATGTTTGGCGTCAAGAATAAGGACTATTTTTCAGACTTAATTTTATCTTCAGATTAGTAATTTTCTTCATCTTACTAACCCTTGAGACAATGGCTCATAACTAATACTAGTTTCGTTTAAGAAAACATCTAACCTTCTTGTTTTTCTCAAACTATTCATATCTTTCATAAGTAAATTTTCACTTTCAAATTTTCATTATCAATTTTTTTTTGTGCTTATATATAGTATAATGCAAAGTAATGTGTAAATAAGCACAAACCTCCCCCAAACCTGTTTGCAGCAGTGTCCTCACTGTTGTCATCTTTTAAATCTCAAAATCTGTACTTGGGAGGAAAAGTTATTAAAGGGGATAAGAAATAATGAAAGTGAAATTCTCCCCCAAACTTATTTTTGGCTCGTAATTTTATAAAAATTTTCTTTCAAGAGCCAAAATATCCCTCCCCAAACTTGAGTAAAATAGTATTTTAAAATTATGGGAGGGGTTAAAGTTGGTGGTCAAAGTAAAGCCTTACAAAGACCAAAAGTCAACACCAACCATTCAAAAATTTTATCGCTGTAACGTACTGGTTGGTGGAAAATCAGAGATTTGAAGAAGTGGGGAAATAAGAGGCGGTATGGTGTATGTCTCGGTTGATAGAGACGAAACAATAACAGTGAACGGAAACGAGAATGTGGATGATTAGGAATGGGAAGAATAGTCACATTCTCGTATGGGATAAGAAGAAATGGTGGTGGTTCGACTTCTTCAGGTGGAGGTTGATTAATCACAAAATCCATGTCATTTAGGAATGCGAGTTCGTCGGCGAAAATATCTTCGAAACTTTCATCGATGGACCGATTGAACGTTTCAATGTCAATAAGTGTTGCGCCATAATTCAACACACTTGATTTGTCAAAAATTATGAAGGCAGGATTCTCGAAAAGCTTATTTACCTCATTCTCAAAAGAGTCTAAATCAAGTTGTCTTTCAAGAATTATCGAACTCGAAAAATCGGATAGTGATTTATCAACACTCGCTAAAATTAAAGGAAGAATAGAAGAAGAACCAGAGAAAGTGGGAGATGAAATGGGTAAACAGATTGGTGTGTCGAGTATTGCTGAACCAGATGTGGGAGATGAAGGATGAATTTCATTCTGCTTTTCGGTTATACATTTATCATCAACTTCAAGAAGCATATGGGGTTCGGGAAGAATAGTTAAAGGTTCGAGATGATGACCACACGGGAGTGAAAGGACCTGATGAATTGGTGGGACAAACTCATCCAAAATTTCGGGTTCATCATCCAATATATCCCCAACATCAATCCCATTCAATTGAAGGTTAGAAGTCTCAGACATCTCATCTAAAGTATGGTTTTCAATCAATTTCGGCTCTAGAGTAGAGATATGGAGATTATAAGGATTGGGTGTGGTTTCACTTGGAATGGACCCTTCACAATCGGGTAAATCAAATACTACAAAGTCACATAACTTATCAGACATTCTATCTTCAATTGGTGCACTCGATAGATCAGTGAAACTGGAGTTGTGGATTTCAATTTGGGATGGGGAGGTTTGATTAGGAAGGGTATATCGTTCTCTCTCACTACCCGAATTCTCAATTTGTCCTATGGCCGTATCATACACTGAAATTTTTTGAGCTGGTTCAAAACTAGTTGCTCGTTTATACTCAGCCATGCTTTCTTCCAATTCCTTTCTGAAGCGGCGCATCGATTCCATACCTTCTTCTAATTTCCGCTTAAGACTAGACTTAGGTCGATAAGGGGTTTCAGTATAAGATTGAAATTCTTGTGGATAATTAAAATTCCCAAATGACTGATTAGAAGGACTGTCTAGAGAAGGTGTAAAAGTCGGATAAGACTGATAGGAATAGAATGGTTGCGAAAATTGGGCAGGAGTAGGATCAACATTATGGTTGGTTGGTTGGCTATTTTCAATAGACATCATATATGCCACAAACCGATTATGAAATTCTTCTTTAGAAAGTGGTGGTGATGGTTGATATTGGTCCGGATTGAAACTTTGGCCGTTAGCCTTCGCAATATGCTCAGCAATGGACATGCTTCTAGGGGTATCCTCACTCGGAGTATCAACTAAAACAGATGTAGAATTAAGATACGGTTGATAAGACCTGGACTGAGGTGGCCAACTGTTTCTATCTGCTTGTTCTATCCGATCTCTTAAAGACATGGGAGAGTCGGATGGTATACCGAAGCGATTACGAAGACAAGAAATATCTGGTTGTGGATAGCAAAGCTCGGCAAGAGTTCGTCTGTTTGGATTACCCATTATAAGAAGAAAAGAGGGGGGAAGGGTAAAAAGGAAAATAAAAAAAATTGGATTGTTTTGCTTTAAAAGTGGACTTGGGGGTTGACTCAAAAAATCATAAAAAATGCACAAACAACCCTAGAACTATAGTTACCTAGGACAAGCTCTAGACTTCTAGACTTCCAAAGGACAAGCCGCAGGATAAATCCTCTACCACCTCTTTATCTCTCTTGTGGCCAGGTAAGTGCCAGGTAAGTGGGAGGTATCCCCTATACGAATCACCGAAAATAGCGGGCCTAATTAAATAACCACTTGCCTTAGACACACTTGCTTAGGCACCACAAAAGAAATGCGGATAAGCGATAGATTACCCACGACCTTCCTCTGTCCTTATTGAGCGCGATAGTCCTTAGAGTCTTGGTCTAGATATTTTTTAAATTAATGTAGAGTTGATGCGGATGCTCGTTTTGTGATTTGTGGGGCCTAGGAAGGGTGATGAAATCCCCACCTAATCTGAATTTTGGTCTTGCCCCTTAAAGTCCGTATTAAAATATGCAAAAACAAACCGCAAAACAAAACTCGCAAAAAGATTTTTGAGCAGCGATATTTTGCAAAGAATCCTGCAGAAAAGATATTTTATTGGATTTCAGAGGAGAGATAAGGATATAGAGAAGATACCAGAGAATTTAGAAACCCTAAATCCCCTAATGAGCCATGGTTCCGCCGCCAATAGGCTCTTTGCGCCGCAGTTTCGCCGCCGACTAGGAAGATCTGATGAATATTTTTGCTACGTGGCCTCCCTTACTCCTCTGGATCTTGATGAATGTCTCTGAATCTCTGTTTCCTCAAGTCTGTGACTCCAGATTCCCTCGCAAAAATTCACACAATAATCGTTAAATATACAATTTGCAGTTTTGTTTATTTTTATGATATATATCGAATTAGAATTCAACACGAATAGTAGGAAAAAAAATTACGCACGTATCCCCAGGAATGGCGCCATTTGATTGATGTGAAAAAGTGTTTGTAGAATAACCGCAATCAGTAACGGTGTCGCGTGTAGCTAGACCGAGATGAGTACGGGTCGTCCTCAGGGAAACGTTGAATCTTTTAATCTTACTTTAGGCGTGTTGAAAAAAGGGGAAGAATACAGAATGGTGAAGAATGGTTGTAGATTCTAGATCCACGTCAAATACGGATGCATGATATAAATCTAGATTAACTACGGATGTAGGTTTTATATTAGAAGGGGGCTTGTAGGGTTCATTAAGATTTAGTAGTCATGGATGATTAATTAAATATTACCCCTTTTATCCTTTAATAGATTTAAAACTAGATCGACAGTGATGCATGTAGATTAGGGTTTCTGGAGGGAAAAGAGTTCCTACTCTTAACCCCTATCTTGACATGGATCTCCGTTCATATCTAGCCTTTACCAAAACAATCGTTAATCTAATCTGAAATCGCGGTCGTGACTATCAATGAATTGATAGTGCGCCCGATTAGGATGTTAACGATTCTTTTGGTAAAGTTTATAAACTTTATAGGACGTAAAAGGAGTTTAAGGATCTTCATCTTCCATTGATCTACCCTAATCCTATGAACCCTAACAAGCGGAGAATTACTCGTGCATGTTGGAGATAAAAGAAAAGATAGAGATCATGATGTAAATAAAATGCAATAAGAATAAAATGATATAAGAAAACAACTACCTTTATTAATCAATAAGATCAATTACACTTTGTTCCTTTAGAAAATGATTACAAAACCCTAGTTTGCTTCTCGATCTCTTCTTAAGGAGGTAGATGAACTGTTGATGATTAACCAGGATTCTTGAGCCGTCGTGGACTTTGTGATCTCGTCGGTTTGATAATTTTTCCAAGAGGCTCTCGGTCCTTATTTATAGTCACAGAGCCAGAACCCTAGTTTCCTAATATGGTAACTAGTTGTTACTGTTAGTTGTATGTATGCCCTAGAGGCCAGTATTGTATAGATGATGTATATTATATTATATGCTTGGACATATATAGAGAGGATTTTCTTGCTCGATATGATAGTATGCTATCTGGTTTCTCTTTATATTAACATGTATACTTGTCTCTTGATACTGTCTTATGGTTACATGTTGGTAAAGCCCTTAGGATGTGTACTTGACTACCAGGACTATGATGCAGATCATACTAGTGGGGCCATGGTAGTCCATAAGTTCATCCTTTAATGTTCCTAGTCATAGGTGTATCGAGACAGGGCATCGATATACCAGAGTGGACTAGTGTATACGCTTCTCGACCCATGAGATGGGCGATGGATGATCCCATATCTATTGGTGTTTGACATCAGAAATGGTATACGGGTGCTCAGTGGAGACTGGGTACACTGGACGGACTCACCGAGAACTCCCAGATGGTATTATACCTCACGTCAGATGGCAGTTCTCTGGTGATACTTGTACAGGTTAGTCTGTAGACCCAAGATCGTCATAGTGTCTTGTGTGATTCCCACTGTGCTTTGATTTCTACCTTACCATGTCCAAGAGGGCGTGCAAAACGGTGGTTTTTGGGTACAGTCCCGAGTCACATGGAGGCAATGAGCGATAGGAGGGGTTTCGTCTCTCCCGGTATTGGGAGTTGATATTGTGCTGTGCTCGATTGGCCATAACAGGGAAGTCCCTGGCCAGGGCTGATTTAGAGATTTACTGGTAAGTGTTACCGGTAGTTTCTCGACCCGTTATGAGCCTCACATCGGCATGACTTATCGGTTATTAGGGTCTGACGTTTACCACCCCTAGACTTGATATGCGACATATCAGACGAGGAGACCGAACTGTATGGCAAGTGTTACCGTCTGGCTTTTGCAGGAGTAGGAGCGTGCTTGCTTGCTGATATTCTGATCGCTCAATACCCGGGTAGCCGTTACGTCCAGCTAGTACCGCTGACGGCTTGTGGGTGCTTGATGTGATCATCACCTACTGCCGGCGTATTGACGAGTCTTTAGAGTCCTCCATAGATGTTTTACCGGCTCAGGCAAAACGAAATAGGAGCACATATGTGATATGTGCGGGACCAAGAATAATGTGTGTATGAGATACCGTATTCTATTCTCACGACTTTTTATATCGGTCGGTTATATGTGATATAGCCGGGTTATCGAATCAAGGGTTGATTCGATAAGTCGATACATTGGATGTTAGTCGGTTATATGAGATATAGCCGGATTATTAAGTCAAGTGTTGATTTGATAATTTAGTGTATAATTGTATATATGATATACTAATTTACATTAACTAACATTGGTTCACTTAAGCATTTGTTTTTCTCATATATGCACAACTTTAATATATATGTGATATATATTAAATTGTGTTTTCTTTTTGTATCATGGTTGTTGATACATATTACATGGGTATACAAGACTTACACCATGCCATTTGTGATATTAGGTTTTAATATTTAAAGTAAAAACAAAATAAGTGGAATTTTAGTATAATGCATGAAGCTAGTGGAAGCTTATGGATGCATTGACTAAGTCCATTGCTTATATTTTACTTAAGATATTTAGTAACCTAACCATCACAATTAGCCATGGTTATGTTTCTACATGAGTTAGTATATGATACTCACTCACTATGGTTCACTCTCTCACTTGATCATTATCCTCATCTCATTCTAGTTCATCTTCTTCCTCAAGCTCAAAAAGCTTGCTAGGTTTTGATTTAGTGAGAAAGTAAAGTGAGAAAAGAAATTCTAAAGTGAGCCCACTTCCTATTTCTCCATCCTCTACTAGACTAGCACTTTAGTTTAGGGTGTTTGCTTCACTAATTCTCTAGTTAGTGAAGTAGAAGCTTGAGTTGGCATCCCCCCGACGTAGATCATCTTCGGCCGCGAAGACTTTAAGCAAGGTCGCTCCTTTCGCCTCGCGAAGCCATGCCAGAGTCCGGGAGAACCACGATCGCAGCGAAGGGACTACAACAAGGAGCTTATGAAGTGAAGGACCGATCTACAAAGGTTGTATTTCGTTTTCATTAGTTGTAAATAGTTTACAAGTGTTTCCGTATTCTATTCTAGCTAACGATTCTAGTTTAGAGTTCCCTTTAACGGCAAAATTTTAAAAAATGTCATGGACGATGCCTCCCGAAACCTTGATGCCGTCGATAGGAACCCTACAGTGGTATCAGAGCCTAGCTAGGAAATTATACGGATAATGTTAGATTACGAACACGAAACAAACTCCGAACTTGAAACCCAAAAATCATGTTTCTGTCGAATTTAATCCGAGCCCTAAATTTTTTTTAAACAAGTACAGAGTCATAAATGTATGATAATATGAACACTGAAGAAATCTGGAGCCATTCTGAGCTGTTTGGGCCGGCCACACCCCCTCCCCTCACCGATCCAATCCGAGCCCCCCTCCAAATTTTTCCAGTGTTCTGTTACATGGGTTTTGGTGCTTCAGGTGTTGTTTATTTTTGTTAAATTGTCATGTGATGTTAATTTACTGTAATGACAACTCGGAGTGTTTCGTAGTCGTAATTTTAACTGTTTTCGGGTAACTTTAGACATTGTTAAAAAGTTCAATCGGATATCAAATACCTACTTTAACTCTTACCGGGAAAATTACCAAGTGTTGGATTTTTCCCGTAATTAAAAAGCTTTCAAAGATCATGCAAGTTATGCGATGGACCCTCTAGAAGAACAAAACCTTAACTCGATTATGTGACCGTCAAAACCGCCACTGAACCCTCGGGTTTGTGGTGGTTCAGCGGTGCCACATGTGAGGCGTTGGTTTGGCCCTTCTAGGGCTGGTTTGTTGGTACTGTGGCGTGTGCTGAATTACTTTAAACTACGCTCAAGTGTTGAGTTTTCTGGATAATCTTGGGTGTTCGATGATTCGATTGGAATGTTTAACATCGTCTAGTTTTTCTGTGCTGTGATGACATGCGATGTTATGTACTGCTGGATATGTTATATTGGATCGTCGCGTTTTGAATAGCCGGGGTTTTTATGTGAGATGAGAGTTTTCATTTTCATTCATGTAAAATTAAATGTATGTAATATTCTTTTATTGGGGAACTTCCGGGTTGTGGTTGATGTCACCATTGATGTATATTATTTACTTTTCCGCATTAGGATAGACCCAAGGAGGAGAGCACAAGTAACCGGGTTCTAGAGTCCAGTGGGAGACCAACTCGAGGAGTCGAGTCCGGGTCTCCTAACTCTAGAATTGGTAGGGTTGCTTGCCGCTCTCGTAGGGGTCTAGGGATGTGGGTTTGGTTATTCATCGCGACTGTGGAATCCTTGTTTTATAGAGGCTCAAAGTAAAACACGGACGTCCTAGTATATCCAATATTTCATATGTTTCTTCTGCTGCGATATCTGTGATGTGATCATTTGATATGTTGAGATGGATACTGTATATAGTATATATGATATATTATATAGACGTTACTTATGTTTTACACCCGCGCTAGCCCTGCCCCGCTCTGCCGTTAGTTACCTAACCTAACGGTGCACGAGGGGACATCGAGACGAATGCGGATGTCATAAGTGTACGTCGTATTTATCTGTGATGTTTAGGTGACTTAAATGATGGGACTTCATTAATATGATTAATGAAAGAAAAGAAACCTAAAAGATGTTGTAGAATCAAACTTTCAAAAAGGATAGCTACAGTTTTTGCTTTGCATAGCGATATATATAATATATCCCGCACCTTATTCGATGAGGAAAGAGCTGAGATCCCTTCACCGGGAGTGACCTCTTTAGCAAAACTGGCAGATACTACAACACTCGGTTTGTCTTTTGATTGCTTTTGGAGTTTTGCTTTGCATAGTGATATATATGATATATCCTGCACCTTATTCGATGAGGAAAGAGCCGAGATCCCTTCACCGGGAATGACCTCTTTAGCAAAACTAGTGAAAGCCTCAAAATCAATCCATTTCCAAATTCAATCGATTCTACAACGATATCAAGTTCATTACGCAATAGGTTTTCAGAAAAACCTGTCGTAGCCCTCCGTCATTTCAGATAAGTAGTATATAGTATTCGTGCTACATTTGTTGGCTTTCATCAAGGTGTAGTGTGCGGTAGCTATATACTGCTTATCTGCTGTATATGATACGATTGGATTAGGGTAGTCGTACGGCTTTGTTGTCTTTCATCAAGGGTCATGCGGGTGGGTTTAATTCAGTCAAGAAATGTACGGGTTGAACTTGATTAGCGGCTGTGGTTTGTTGGCTTTCGTCAAGGTCATAGCACGTTAGGAGCAAAATATTATCGGGAATTTCAAGTGTTGAAATTTGCAATGAGATTGCATACCTTCTATGAGATAGTTGGATCCCGATACCCACTGCGAGTAATTGTTACTCCTGGGAGAGTTTTATACAGGACAATTAGCCGATCAAGTAGGTGTCTAGAAAGGTGTCAATGGGGTTACGCCTCTGGGAAAACGAGGTTTATTTTAATTAGGTCCGTGCGAAATCACGGGGAACCTCCCTTAAAGTACCGACACTGTCCTGGCTGAAAGATTGGCGAAATTGTAGGGTGTAATTAATCCCGGCTAGTCTTTCCTTTTAGGGCTTGAAGGAAGATTTGACAAAAACAGTGGGAGCCATCCTGATTAGATAAAATAATAACCAATCTGATCTTGCAAGAGCATACGCTAAAGTGTTTTCTGTAAGTGCACGGCGGCGCCCCGGCCGTCAATCCGACGCTGGAATGCGGAAACGAAACTTTTCTAGAACTTAGAAACCGGCACCACCGCGCACAAAAAATCCCGGATCGGGCCATTAACCTACTCCTAGCAAATACGAGAATGGGAAGAAGGCTATACCAAGCGATCCGTGTCCTTCGGTCTTCGGCCTCCACTCCGATCTCCTCGCGGAATCTCCGGTCTTCAGCTCCTCGTCGGAACGGGCACCATATCGCTGGGTTCTTTTACGGGCTCCCACCTCTGGACCGAGGCAATTCGGGCACGAAGTTGGCGAGTCGACGTGTCCAAGAAATGCTGTAGACGAAGTGTAGAAACCAATGTATCAATGGGGTATGAAGTTTCCTTTGGATGTGGAGGAGAGAAAGAATGAACTTTGGAGAATTTTTTGTGGCAAGTAGAGAAAATGAGATGATGGAATTTTCCTCACAAAAATGAACCCTCTCTCCTCACCAAATGTGGACGGCCCCTTGCTCAATTGAAGAGGAAAAAAAGGGAATCATGCAAGTGGGGATAATGTGTGATGATATGAATGGATTAAAGTCACACCAAATGCTAATCTCAAGCCAAATCAATTCCCATCACATAAATGAAAACCATCATGAAAAAGCAAAGATGCTTAACCCATCATAATCCCCATTTACAAACAAACCCTTCCATTTAGCTAATTTGCAAACTTGCAAATTAGCCCCCTCCAACGGAAAAATCCGGCCGTGAAGGAACAAAGGAAAACTGGCCGGAACGGAATACAAACTGGCAACTTCAGAAAACTGATCCCGTAATAAATTACAGGAAAACCCCGCGACTGTATATACATACCTGCATTTGTATTCCCACTGAATACAAATGCAATGAGACAAAATCTACATTGTACAATATCGTTCTTGAGAAAGAAAGACCGGAAGCCTTAGATTTAGATGAGGTTCCAGACAGAAATTGCCTCTCAGGCTTCGTAAGGTAGTTGACTTGAGCAAGAAAACGGATGTGCTATCGCACCATTCAAACCAATATCGCGCTAGCGCTCGTTTACCCGTCCGTTCACTGTTACGTTCCTAGGATCCGGCTTAAACCAAAGCCCGCTAGTATTATCCGTCCGATCATGATCCGTGCAATACCGCACGTATCTGATCGAACCCTGCCATATCTCCATATGGCCTCTACAGCGTTTCGTCCGAAACTTGAGAAAACGGTCTGTGGGGGACTCTAAAGACTCGTCAATACTTTGGTTGTGGATTTAACCACTAGCACATCAGAGGTATTAGCCAATATGTAATGGGCTACCAGGTATTGACCAAAAGGGACGTCGATGAACGAACTCATCCTGACACCCTACTGAGCCTGTCAGTGACAATATCCGTACAGTCCGGTCCGTTCATCTATGAGCATCGCATGGCGGGCCAAGGGGTTGGTAAAAGTCAGACCCCCAAAAGCGGTACAAGTCGTGTCGGAGTGCAGCCCAGAACACCCTGAGATACTACTGGAATACTTACCAGTAAATCTCCTGCCTTGGCCAAGGACTTTCATGTACTGGCTCTCCTAGACACAGCGCGACCTCACCCCCAATATCGGGAGAGACGAACCCCTGCAGATCCGCTCACTGCCTCCATATGGCTCGGGACTGTACCCAACTAAAACCTGTTTGCACGTCTCCTTTGAGCGTGGTAGGATAGTAATCAAAGCACAGTGGGAACTCACACGAGACAAATGATGATCTCAGGTCGATGAACTAATCTGTACACATGTCACCAGGGAACTGCTATCTGACATCAGGTATAATACCAACTAGTATGTTCCCGGCGAGTCCTGTCCGGTGTACTCATAACCCAATGAGCACCTGTATATATCTTAGGTGAACCAACTGACACCAGTGGCTTGTGAGACCGGCCACTGCCCCTCGTCGGGGTCTCGACTGTATACACTAGTCTACTCTGGAGTATCGATGCCCTGTCTCGAAATTCCCACGACTACGGACCTTTTAAGGATGTGCTTATAGACCCCAGCTCCCACGTATATGATCTCCCTCATACTGCTGGTAGTCAAGCAAGAATCCTAGGGGCTCTATCAACGTGCAATAGTGATCAGTAATGTCACCTAAAGCAGTACACGATGATAAAGATAAACCAGATAGCATACTATCATCTTGAGTAAGACTGTCCTATCGGGATAGGTCCTCCATCAATCATTGCAATCACGTGCCTGTGATCTAATAATTGACTCTGAGGGCACTATCTCCAACAGTCTCCCACTTGCACTCAAGGCTAATTATTGCGATGTCGCATATTCACAGCCGGTGTGATACCGAACACCCAACTCCTCTACTAGTCAGTCTCACAAAGCTCGTTTGCGAAACTATTGCGTTCGAGGAATAGCCTCAGTGAGTGGATCCGCTGTGATGTTTCTTTCTATGTCTCTTTTTATCTCAAGTCCGCGGAGAAAACAATCTCCCGAAATGAGCAATACCTGTCTTAGAATATGTCTGGATGTCTGATGGGACCTAGCTCATAAATGAACTCCAAATCCAAACTTCTTAGACTGTATCGTCAACTGAACTTAATCAGTATCCTGCGCCATACCTCCCTCAGTATCCGCTTGGACCTCCTGTTTGTCAGAGGAAAAACTATAACTCTGACAGTCACTCTGTCATCCAGGTCACCTTGGAAGCCTGGAATGATAACCGTCTCTCGAAAGAGGCTGCTGTTATCATATCCCTTAGAACATCAACTTATGTTCTAAAACCGCTTCTGAATGTTTCTCCAGGATTGGATCAATATCTTATTGCATCTCGTGCAAAAACAACATCTGGTGTGGTACTTGACATGTCATGATTGACTCAATTGCCTAAGCAAGTGATCTGCCAATCATGTACATCCCTCTCCTCTTTAGTTTGTAAGACACCTTTAGAGAGGGTGACTCCATCACCTGCAGGTACACTACCATGCCAGGAGTCGTCCATTCTAAAAACTCTTAGAATGCTGTCTAAGTACCCTGATTGGAAAACCACCCAAATCTAGATCTATAGATCTAGTAACCAGAATGTCTTGATATTATATCCAAGTCCCATGTGGAGAAACCACTGTGTGACAACCAAAGTATAACCGACCGTAGTATAGGAATTTCACTTCCTGTATGTCATCCAAATACCAGGACATCACACCCTACTACCTTCTTAACAGATCCATCCCCTATTCTGATGAAGTCAAACCTATGACTGTCACATCAGAAATAGATGATCTATCTCCGCTGTATCTGCTTCAGTCTATAAATAGACATAAGCCACTTGTCCATTATGCTTCCGCTGCTCCCACTGACTACGACAACCCTCTGGCAGAGTCATATAAACGTACACTTCTAAAGCTAGTTTAGAATGACGCTATACTCATCCTCCTGCCGGGTCTCACAGTCTGGAACAACAGCAATGGAAAGTCTGGGTAAACAAGAACCTCCCTGTCACCGTCCTTGAGGCTACTAGAGTACCTCTCGGGTGCCTGAGGTTACCCACCACATATGCGGAGTGGCCAATGGAATGTCAAACTAGATTGAATCTTTAGGTTCTTATCAAATCTTCAGTAATCGTTTGCGGTTCTGGAATCACTTCCAGTTCTACCATACTCCTACTACCGTTTTCTGAAAAAAACCATTTTTATTAAAACTGTGGCGAGTCAAGAACAATATCACTATTGATCTTCCAGATGGTAGAATATCAACCCTCGTTATAGCCCGAGTCAACCCACAAACAGCCATTACAGAAACGTGCCTTGAGTTATCCGGAGTCTGGTTTTAAGCATAAGCCGGACAACTCCCCGTATCTTAACAATGTCAAGATATGAACTGTTCTATATCCAATACAGAAACAGAGGCACTGATTTAATTGAACCAGATTCAAATCATGCAGCTGTCTCCAGTGCATGTAAACTAAATGGAAGGAGGCCGATCAGCATTACTCAACTTAGGAGAACTTCCAATTATGAGTAACCTGAAAAAGAAGCAAGTCTCTTAATCATTACTATCAACTGAATACCACATACAAGTATCTACATCTTCGATCACCTTGAAGAATCCCGATACTTGCAACACCTGGTTCTCGACTTTATCCACATACCTATAACTTCTCAAAACTTGGACCCTGTGTTTCTACGAAACACATGTCTAAGAACTAGAGAAGTCACAAGTAAACAGAATATAGTACGAGTACCAACCCCTCTGTCCTAATGGACACTGGACAATATACAATACTTTGTACAAGTCCCTTGAGTCTAATAACTCATTCCCTGTGTGCCGCAGGTTGAAAACTTTACTTATGGTTAAGAAGAATTACACCGCTGTTTAATGCTCCTTACCTAACCATCCACTGATATAGGTGAATGTCATAGACATAATTTCAAAAAGTTATATCTCACTCTATAAAAATAGACGTACAGATATATCAATTTGAAATTGGTGCATAGCAACGGATATTCAAAACCAAATATTTGCCGTCCGGCAAACAACCTAGGCGATTTCCTCAAACATCACCAATTACAAAGAATCCCGATATAATGAGGATGATCACCAAATTCCCAATAACTTACTCCCACTCATCATCTGTAAAACCATACAGATGTGAGAATCATACCTGGTAAATACATACCCTGGAGTAAGGACAATCGGGAAATCAGTTTTCTTTTAACAGTACACAGTGAAACTGAAACATTGAAATGTTTCGATGGGGTATCCGGGTATTCCTCGTAATGCTTCTTCCATTATCCAGATTCACAACTGTAACCGTATAATTCTTTGCCATCTCTCCAAATCCCTTTATATGTCTTTAGTCGTTACCTTCTGCATACCCCTTTAGGCCAAATGGTTTTCTTCCTTCCCTACCGTTCGGCACCAGCCTATGGTTTGGAAGAAGACTATCCAATAAGCATAATGGGTGTACTGTCCTAATCCTAGGAGCACTCGCAATGCGAGAGAAGGTGAAGATAAAAGACAACCGAATAAACCTTATTCCTATTTCTCCTGAACCAGAATCCATCTCCGAACTGGAACAAGTTCTTTTCGAGTTCGTATATAACCATACGATGGAGTATCTAATAAACTGTGGATCTTCGTAGTGATACGGAGTGTCCTGGAGAAATACAAAGGTGATTTAGGATTGGCGAAGAAATACTTGGTTTGGTCGTGAATAGTAGTCGCAATTTACTTTGCCCTCTTACTAATCCCTTGATATGTCTTTACTTAATACCTTCTGTACACCATCGTTATGCTAATAGGTTTTCTTCATTACCCACCGTTCGGCACCAGCCTAAGGTTTGGAAGAAGACTATCCAATTTGCGTAATAGGTGTACTATCTCCTAAACCAAGGAGTACTCGCAACCTGAGAGAAGGTAAAAGGAAAAGACAACTGAATAGTCCTATTCGTTTTCTCCAGAACCTGAAATCATCCTTGAATAAATTCCTTCGAGTTCGTATATAACCATACGATGGTTTTATCTAATGGAAGTGGACGTTCGTAGTAATACGGGGTGTCCTGGAGAAAAGGGTAAAAGTAGGAGTGACAATGAGGTTTGCAACTCTGACAATCCAAAAGCCAGTGTTTAAGAAGGTTCGGTTAATTTTGGTCACTGAGTCATAGTCAAGGGTCGGGTCATGGTCGCTGCCAAAGAGAGAGAGAGAGAAAAGAAACACTCAGCGTGCACTCTAACCTAGATCAGAATGGTTATCACTTTATCTAATCAGGAAACCTCCCACTGTACCGTCAAATTCTCCTCCAAACCTAAAAGAAGAATTAGTCGGGATCACCCGAGGAGTAAACCAACTCATCAGTGGGAATCGGGATCCAACTATCATTACATGATAACGTGATGGAATCCGCTCACGTTATCACACTCCAGAAGGTATGCGCATATCTGGCAAGTTTCAGTTTCTTTAGAAACCCCCGATGTAATTTTTGTCCCATGCTCTTATGACCTTGACTTTGGCCAACAAATCATAGGTCACATGTCAAGTTCTATCCTTCATTCTCCAGGTTAATTTGAACCTACCCGTACAAGCCCTTGACTTTGGCCAACAAGGCTATACGACTGTCCCAAACCAACGCATCTATCTATGCTGCATATGAATACCCAATAGCTACCAATCACTGTGCCTTAACTTTGGCCAACAAACACAGCTTGAATACTTATTGACTATCCATATGAAACGACGGAGGGCTACGAATGGTTTCTGGCGAAAACCTTTAACGTAATGAACTTGATATCGTTGAAAGAACTGGATAGCTTTATAAAAATATAGTGACGAAAACATTTGCTAAAGATGTCACTCCCGGTGAAGGGATCTCGGCTCTTTCCCCGTGGAATAAGGTGCAGGATATTCCAACTGAATACCACGATGCAAAGCAAAAGCAATCGGCTATAGTGAAGTTATTGCCCTGACGCAAACTTCTGTCCAAGGGGTCACTCCCGGTGAAGGGATCTTGGCCCTTGCCTCGTCGATTGAGGAGCTGGATATTCATAACTGAATGCCACTGTGCAAAACAAAAGAGAACGCCCTTGCAATAACAGCTTTTTGAAAAAGGTTCCAACAACATCAGAATAGGTTTGTTTAGCTTGCATTGATCCGAATCAACGCAGTCCCATCAATTGATCACACCATAAAAGAACGAAAATAATGATGTACGTATATGCCATCCGCATTCGCCACTGGGTCCCGTCATCACCCGTTAGGTTACTTAACTAACGACAGAGCGGGGACTGGACTAGCGCGGATGCAAAACATATACAACATCTACTAGTATATATATCAATATATAATATTCGCTCACGGCATGATAAAATGCAACATCACAGAAATGTAATAAGCAGTATAGAACAATACAGATATCTGGGATCCCCGGGTTTCATAGAGCCGCTACTGAAACCCGACGTTCCCCTAGTCGTGTGGATAGCCTGTGCAATGAAATCCTAGACCCCTACGGGCGCGGCAAGTTACCCGCCAAAACCTGAAGCGAGGCAACCCCCTTCAGCAACGTGAATGGACCGCCCAGCACTTCACGGAATCCGGTAACTTGGGCACCCCTCCTGGGTCAACCTATACCCCCTACGAGTGCGGCGAATAGCCCGCCAATTCTAGAGTAAAGCCCCCTCCGTCTCAATGCCATGAGATGCGGGCTCGTTGCCCTCTAGAACCCGGCTACCCGTGCACCCTTCCACGGGGTAATCCTAGTACAGAAAGTAAAATATACAACGGGTACATCAACCTCACCCCGGTCGTGTCCCAAAAGAATAATATACAAACAGGCAGTGACGGCAGTCCACATGTCGGACGCTCGCCCCGCAATATCAAATGTACATAAAAAACAAAACTGTACTACCATTGCAACCAGACTATCCCCCATGACCAATCCGCAAAATCACAGCACAACACAGAACATCAACGTGAATGTCACGTTCGCAAATCCATCTAAAAGGGCTATAGCAGTTAGACATGATTTACCGATCAAATGACATTCACGGTCGCAGATATAATGTAAATACTGTGAACTAACATGTTTAAAATATTCGATCGACTAAATTTACCGAAGTGGGCCCCCAAGCACTACTGTAGCACTCAAAGAAAATCTGGGCCCAAAAAGAATATTCCAAAAACCCCATTTTCAACCCAGAAGCTCTCTGTGAAAATTTGGTGAAGTGAACAGTATAAGTGGCGGCGGAACCGCGGCCCAAGCATGGGTTTGGCCGCGGTTCCGCGGTGCAACAGTAAGAACATGCCACCAAATTTTCACAGAATGCTTATAATTGCCTGCATGTGTTTCTGCAACAACCTGAAAAAATTTTAGAGCCCAAAAAAATTTCGACAGAAACTCATGCAAATGGAAACGCGGTTTTTGAAAATTCGTTCGATCGAACTTGTAAACACATTAGAGCAAGCTAGACTAGGTTAATGGCGTGGCTCTGGTACCAGTGTAAGTGCACGGCGGTGCCCCGGCCGTCAATCCGACGCCGGAATGCGGAAACGAAACTTTTCTAAAACTTAGAAACCGGCACCACCGCGCACAAAAAATCCCGGATCGGGCCATTAACCTACTCCTAGAAAATACGAGAATGGGAAGAAGGCTATACCAAGCGATCCGTGTCCTTCGGTCTTCGGCCTCCACTCCGATCTCCTCGAGGAATCTCCGGTCTTCAGCTCTTCGTCGTAACGGGCACCACATCGCCGGGTTCTTTTATGGGCTCCCATCTCTGGACCGAGGCAACTTGGGCACGAAGTTGGCGAGTCGACGTGTCCAAGAAATACTGTAGACGAAGTGTAGAAACCATTGTCTCAATGGGGTATGAAGTTGCCTTTGGATGTGGAGGAGAGAAAGAATGAACTTTGGAGATTTTTTTGTTGGAAGTAGAGAAAATGAGATGATGGAATTTTCCTCACAAAAATGAACCCTCTCTCCTCACCAAATGTGGCCGGCCCCCTTGCTCAATTGAGGAGGGAAAAAAAGGGAATCATGCAAGTGGGGATAATGTGTGATGATATGAATGGATTAAAGTCACACCAAATGCTAATCTCATGCCAAATAATTCCCATCACATAAATGAAAACCATCATGAAAAAGTAAAGATGCTTAACCCATCATAATCCCCATTTACAAACAAACCCCTCCACTTAGCTAATTTACAAACTTGCAAATTATCCCCCTCCAACGGAAAAATCCGGCCGTGAAGGAACAAAGGAAAACTAGCCGGAACGGAATACAAACTGGCAACTTCAGAAAACTGATCCCGTAATAAATTACAGGAAAACCACGCGACTGTATATACATACCTGCATTTATATTCCCACTGAATACAAATGCAATGAGACAAAATCTACACTGTACAATACTAGGATCCGGCTTAAACCAAAGCCCGCTAGTATTATCCGTCCGATCATGATCCGTGCAATACCGCACGTATCTGATCGAACCCTGCCATATCTCCATACAGCCTCTACAGCGTTTCGCCCGAAACTTGAGAAAACGGACTGTGGGGGACTCTAAAGACTCGTCAATACTTTGGTTGTGGATTTAACCACTAGCACGTCAGAGGTATTAGCCAATACGTAACGGGCTACCAGGTATTGACCAAAAGGGACGTCGATGAGCGAACTCATCCTGACACCCTAATGAGCCTGTCAGTGACAATATCCGTACAGTCCGGTCCGTTCGTCTATGAGCATCGCATGGCGGGCCTAGGGGGTTGGTGAAAGTCAGACCCCCAAAAGCGGTACAAGTCGTGTCGGAGTGCAGCCCAGAACACCTTGAGATAGTACTGGAATACCTACCAGTAAATATCCTGCCTTGGCCAAGGACTTTCATGTACTGGCTCTCCTAGACACAGCGTGACCTCACCCCCAATACCGGGAGAGACGAACCCCTGCAGATCCGCTCATTGCCTCCATGTGGCTCGGGACTGTACCCAACTAAAACCTGTTTGCACGTCTCCTTTGAGCGTGATAGGGTAGTAATCAAAGCACAGTGGGAACTCACACGAGACAAATGACGATCTCAGGTCGATGAACTAATCTGTACACATGTCACCAGGGAACTACTATCTGACATCAGGTATAATACCAACTAGCATGTTCCCGGAGAGTCCTGTCCGGTGTACTCATAACCCAATGAACACCTGTATACATCTTAGGTGAACCAACTGACACCAGTGGCTTGTGAGACCGGCCACCGACCCTCGTCGGGGTCTCGACTGTATACACTAGTCTACTCTGAAGTATCGATGCCCTGTCTCGAAACTCCCACGACTAGGGACCTTTTAAGGATGTGCTTATAGACCCCAGCTCCCACGTATATGATCGCCCTCATACTGCTGGTAGTCAAGCAAGAATCCTAGAGGCTCTATCAACGTGCAATAGTGATCAGTAATGTCACCTAAAGGAGTACACGATGATAAAGATAAACCAGATAGCATACTATCATCTTGAGTAAGACTGTCCTATCGGGATAGGTCCTCCATCAATCATTGCAATCACGTGCCTGTGATCCAATAATTGACTCTGAGGGCACTATCTCCAACATTTTCTTCTCTCTCTCTAGGTAGCGACCATATCATGCCTTAATCAAGATAATAATATGGATGTATTGACCGAACCTGCATGTTATACTGTGCTGGGGAACGTTGGTTCCGTTCTTTCTTATAAAAGTTATAAGACTGAACAAGATATAGGGGAATACCGGGATTCCCATGCCACCCGAATGAAGGAAGTACATGTTGATGCATTTTCTTCGGGTGTGTTCGTTACAGAAAACTGTTTCTCCATTGCTCTACGTCCTGGGTATTAGATACCGGGTCAGGATCCCATATATGTAATCAGTTACATGGGCTGAGAAAAGGTAGAGAGCTTGGAGAAGGTGATAAAGACATAAGGGTTGGAAATGGTGCAATTGTTGCAGCTAAAACCATCGGGGAATATCACCTTGTATTACCAATTGGTAATACATTGATTCTGAACGAATGCTATTATATGTTGAACCTGATATGCAACATTATATCGGTTTCTTTATTGAGTAAAGATGGATATAATTTTGTATTACAGGATAATGTTATGAATATTTTCCTGAATCAAAAGTTGGTTGGATCAGGCACAATGTGCAATGGCATTTATGTTCTAAATCAATCAACAGTTCTGAACATAACAAACACACACAAGAGGAAGAGTTTAGAATTGAACGAATCCTTCTTGTGGCATTGTAGACTAGGTCACATCAATACGACACGGCTAGCTAAGTTGCATAAAGATAGATATTTGAAACCGTTCGAATTTTCATCATATGACACTTGCCAGTCATGTCTCAAAGGCAAGATGACCAAAACTCCGTTTACGGGACATGGAGAAAGAGTTACAGAACTCTTGGGATTGATACATAGCGATGTATGCGATCCCATGTCTACACATGCCATGGATGGTTCTTCGTACTTCATCACATTCACCGATGATCTCTAAAGATACGGACATGTGTTCTTAATAAAACACAAGTCTGAAGCTTTTGAGAAATTTAGAGAATATAAACAAGAAGTCGAGAACCAAACCGTGAAAAGTATTAAAATCCTTCGATCTGATCGAGGAGGTGAATATTTGAGCAATGAATTCCTGGACTTCCTAAAAGAGAATGTGATTCTCTCTCAGCCGACTCCTCCATATACACCACAGCACAACGGTGTATCGGAACGGAGGAACCACACCTTATTAGATATGGTGCGCTCTATGATGAGCACAGCTGAGTTACCTATTTCCTTCTGGAGGTATGCGCTAGAGAGATCCATACATCTATTGAATATGGCCCGCACCAAATCTGTGCCTACCACTCCATATGAGATATGGAAAGGAAAAAGACCATGTCTTAATTATGTTAAGAAATGGGGTTGTCCAGCCTATGTCAAAAGACAAAATCCGGACAAAGGCACAGTCTGTTCTATGAAAATTTGTAGGATATCCCAAGAATTCACAAGGGTATATCTTCTACCACACTGAGGAGCAATGGGTGTTTGTTTCTCGGCATGCCACCTTTTTAGAAAAGGAATTTCTTGCCAAAGAGGTTAGTAGTCATGAGGTAGAACTGGAAAAGGTTCCAGCTACAACAGCTGCAACAGAAAATTTAGTGGAACCAGAGGATTCAGTAGTTCCTAATGAACCCCAGCCTCTCCGCCGATCTAGTAGGGTTCCTCACCCACCTGAGAGATACTACGGTTTTCTCATGGATGGTGGGAGCGAGGATTGCATCATGGAGGATGATGACCTAACTAGTTTCGAGCAGGCCATCACGAGTGGAGACTCAGTGAAATGGCTGGATGCAATGCGGTCCGAGATGGAATCCATGTACACCAATAAAGTATGGACTTTGGAAGTTGCTTCTGAAGGGGTAAAACCCATTGGGAGAAAGTGGATCTTCAAGAAAAAACTTGGTGTAGATGGGAAAGTGGAGACTTTCAAAGCTAGACTTGTTGTAAAGGGTTTTCGTCAACGACCAGGTGTCGATTATGACGAAACCTTTTCTCCAGTGGCCATGCTTAAATCCATCCGGATCATGCTTGCATCGCTGCATATCAAGACTACGAAATCTGGCAAATGGATGTTAAGACCGCCTTTCTAAATGGTGATTTGGAAGAGTGCGTGTACATGACTCAGCCAGAGGGCTCCGTAGACAGTGCGAGCAGCAGAATGGTATGCAAGCTGCTTAAATCCATTTATGGATTAAAGCAAGTATCGCGGAGTTGGAACATCTGCTTTGACGTCGTTATCAAAGAGTTTGATTTCGTCAAGAACGTAGATGAACTTTGTATTTACAAGAAGGTGGCAGAGAGTAAGGTAGTCTTCCTCGTGTTGTACGTGGAGGACATACTCTTGATAGGAAATGACATTCCTATACTGCAATCGGTCAAGATTTTCTTATCACAAAGATTCTCAATGAAAGATCTAGGGGATGCCTCCTACATCTTAGGGATTAAGATCTATAGAGATAGATCTAAACGGATACTCGGATTGTCCCAATCCAGGTACATTAACACCAAACTAGATCTAAATGGATACTCGGATTGTCCCAATCCAGGTACATTAACACCAAACTAAAGCGGTTTAGTATGGAAGTGTAACACTTTGAAATTCGTTTAGGATATTTTTGCGATAATTAGCAATTTTGCGTGTTTTTCATAAAAGCCTGAGTATCGTATTTTCCTTCTTGGATAGTGATAATTGTGTTGTGAAGTGTTATATATATATATATATATATATTTATATGTAATTATAGGGTTTACTAATTATATTTAGTCGTGTTACCCTAATTGGAAAAATTCCCTTATGTAGTGTACACTTGCACACTTAGCCATTTTGTGACCTAGGTTCAAAGTGTTAGCCATTTCATTCTTGCATGGTTCATTGTTATTTCCCCACTCTTTTATCAATTCAAAACCCCTTTTTAAAATTCAAAATGCAATAGAAAATGAGGTATGGGGGTTAGGTAAAGAATTGGACCTTGTTTGACCCTTGCTTCTCTCTCATTTCTCTCTCTTTCCCCTCACTTCTGAGCTCCAGCAGGAATAGCAGCAGAAACAACACCATTTTCTTTATCTTCTCTTCTCTTTTCACTTCCCTTTGATCTCTACACAAAACCCTACACAAATCTAACCATTTCCTTCACAAAACCTTGGGAAAAATGGTCTTTTGAAGTGTTTGGAGGCAAATCTGCACACTTGAGGCTAGGGCTGAGACTTGGGGTGTTTCTTAAGGTCTTTTGAAGGTATTAACTCACCCTTAGCACCCATTTTCCCATATCTTGTAGTATTTCTATCAAAATATCACCTTTTTGTGCAATTTTAGTGCTATTGAAGGGATTTTGTGATGATATGTTAAATTTAGCATTTTTATGGCTCGATTAGCTTAGTAATGGGTTATTAGTGTGATTTTAGACTTGGGTTTGCTTCAGATTTCAGAAAAATACCCTAAAGTATCATTTTAGTGCAAAAGTATGGTTTTTAACTAGAAATATGGCTCTGTAGGATCTGCTGCTACCCGAGTTATTTCAGAACAAATCTGTAATTACTGTAGCATTTATAGGAGGTATAGAGTGCACACAAAAAACCTGGGGGCCCACCTCCTTACCCAGGCCGTCAGAAAATGCATTCTGGCCGCAAATTGCGGCCAGATGGGTGAATGTGGGGTTGGGGTTTGGACCACAGGAGTCTGCTGCTATGTGTAGTGTTATGGTATATATAGTTTTGTAATATCTTTTCTGTATAAAAATCTGGGAGCTAATACCCTATTTTTCCGTATTTTAAACTTTCGCGACACGCGTGATACGTGTGTGGGTTTGGGATTTCTGCGTATCGCGACGCGTCGGGTTAGCTTCAGGCGCGTAATCACACGGTTTAGCTTATTGCGCACACGCGCGCTTGGTTCGCAACGCGGGTTTCTAGTTTGACGTTAACGTTGCGTTTTATATGGATTTGAGCTTATGTGTGATATATTGTGTAATTCTAGGTTCGCAGGCGAGTACGACGGACACCGCGCAGAAGGGGAAACAAGTCATCGGCTATACCTAGCGTGAGACTACGGTGAGTAGATTTAACATCTACGGGGAAATCTCCCGCATGGCGTTATGCGTCAGGGCTGATAGGACCTTGTAGCAGCATATTACATTTATATACATTGACTGTTCATGGCTACTATTTAGTGCATACCGCATTCCCTGCTATATGTATATAACTAGAACTGATAGAACACCGCACCATTACTAACGGTTCATGTTGCACGAGCACTATTCTGCATGTTACACACACACCGTTAGTAATTGCCATAACACCCACACTGTAGAATTTCCATGATCATTATGCTGTAGCTCATCTTTTATGTGACTTGACATGATATTCATACTTGATGCATATATCACATCGCATTGACTTGCATATTGGTTTTGGATTATATGTGATTTCTGGATTTGGGAACCGTGGCTATTTCAAAGAGAATAAGTAATTATTTAAAAACCCGGTTTCCCTTGATATGATATTTCGGTGCGTCCACCATGTGTTTTCTCGGTGCGAGAGTGATATATGTGAACCCGAATCGAGGAGTTGGATGAGGCCAATTACGGGTACATGGTGGACCCGGTATGGTACCCCGGGACGAGAACGGTTTCGCTGTGTAGTAGACGGTGAGCCTGGCAGAGGGACTACTACCTACCGGTGATTGGTTAGACCTGGCGGTTATCTGAAGGATACTGACCAGAGTCGATAGATGGATGCGGGATGACCCATACTGCTGGGGCCGAGGGCCGATACCGCAGACGGAACCCTTGGGCTGACCCGGACTGACGGATGCCCGCTATATGAGGATTTGGGTGTCGATCTAGAAACGAGTATTTATGATATTTGGGTGCCGATGTTGGGCACTCGTGATTCTCAGATATTTACAGGATTGGAGGGCCGATGGGAGTGCCGGCGTCTGAGTTGTTGGGATCTGGGTACATTGATGGGCACCGATTATATATTCCACGTTGACATTCCGTGTAGATGTTATATTTCCCATGGTCAGCATTCATTATTGTATCTCATCCTGTAGTTATATTGCCTGATAGAGCACTTGCATGATTATTTCACATACTGCTTATCGCGCATTGATATCATCTGTTGGCATATGATAGAGTAGCGCAGTACGTGCATGCTCGCGATTACCTTTATATGTTATCTCTATTCACGAGTTGGCAACTCACCCCCGCTGTGCCACAGTATTTGCAGGTTGCCCATCAGAGTAGTCGCGGCAGGCTGCCTCCTTACATCTTTTGGCTACAGATATCACTACAGTTGGTGCGTGAGCTGTTTTGCTATTAGGTGGGTTGTGGTATCTGGTTACTTCTATTGTACACATTTTTGTATCTAGTATTCTCCATCTACCTTATATGTATTTGACTTAGAGACAGTGTGAGCACGATGATGTATATTATTGGTATTCTGGTGTCGAGCTCGTTGTGAGCCGACTTTACTTATGCAGTTTATTCTATCTGTGATGTTTCCCACTTGTTGCTCATGATCTTCGCTACGGCATCGTATATTGCTATCTTGGTGATTGTTTACTTAAGACTTCTTATCACTTTTGTAAATGCTTCCATTTAAAGCTTAAAACACTCTATACTTTTTTTGGTTTGATTTCTGGGTTTTCGGTTCACTTGGTCGCGTTACACCTGTAGACGTCACGTGGTTAAGTGCCGGTCATGGGCCAAACCTTGGGTCGTGACAAAGTTGGTATCGGTGCGTAGGTTTTTACCTTTCGGAGTGTAGGATGACACTGGTATGATGAGTAGGTAGCTGAAGCAGAGTGGCGTAGCGTGCATATGTTCCGCGGCATGCTCACAACACGGTACTCCGCCAACGCGACCTTAGGACTTGTTGATTTAAATTCCTTCTCGAGTATATACATTTTTTCGATTCGATTTCCGTACCCTAATCGAATCCTACTTTTCTTTTCAGCCATTATGCCGCCAAAGACTACGAGGGCGCAGTTAGCGGCCGCGAGGGCCGAGATTCGAGTTGACTCGTCCGAGACGAGGATTGATCCGGGTAGTACACCGGTTGTGCCCGAGCAGGCTGTTCCTCCCATGATAGATCAGATTGCCATGTTAGGGGCTGGTGTGCAGGAGATGCGCCAGAAAGTGGGATCCGGTATGCAGGAGATGCGCCAGATGATGGGATCTCTAGTTGAGACACTTCGAGTGCAGCGACCAGAGGTAGTTCCACCCGTTGCAGAGACCGCGGTGGTACCCACAGTACAGGTAGTTTCCCCTGCAGCTACAGAGGTCATCTCGGTATCGCTATCAGAGTTTATGAGGCTGAAGCCTCCGGTCTTCACAGGCACCGATGCAGCCGAGGACCCGCAGTCTTTCATTGATAGGATGGCTCGGATATGCTGTTCCCTCAGATGCGCAGATGCGAGATGGGTTGAGTTCGTGAGCTTTCGCCTGGAAGGTCTTGCGTAGAAATGGTGCGAATCAGTCGAGAAGGGTAGAGCAGCAGGTCTTCCTCCTATGACCTGGACAGAGTTCGTGGCACTATTCCTTGCCCACTTTCTCCCACTGAGTGTCAGAGATGCTAGAGCACGCAGGTTCGAGTCCTTACGCCAGACTCCTAGGATGTCAGTGGCAGAGTACGATATGCTGTTCACCGGGCTATCAGTTTATGCTCCGTACCTAGTGGTTACCGAGGAGATGCGGGTCAAGAGATTTGTCCGAGGCTTGCTTACACCACTGTTCCTTGCGATCAGCGCACAGCATTACGAGACATATGTAGCAGCTGTAGATGCAGCCTTATTAGTCGAGGAGCGCCTTGCTGAGACTTCGGTAGTTCCAGAGCCGAAGAGAGTTCGCGCGGATACATCAGTGTAGAGACAGCCTTTTCGGCGCCGTGACAGGCACCTTGCAGGTGGCAGAGATTCGAGGCGAGGCCGGTTGTTCATCTCCTATCCCCAGGAGGGTCAGCGACCATCATCGGGATGTTTCCGTTGCGGGAGTTCTTATCATCGTGTGCGAGATTGTCCTGAGATACCCCGGAGGGAGGCGGCAGCACCGCATGCCACATTACCACCTTCACCACCCTAGAGGGCATTGCCTATTGTACCTACTGTTACTCCGCATCAGACTCATGTACAGAGAGGTCGTGGTCGCGGAGGATTTGTTCATAGAGGACGAAGTGATCGAGGCAGAGGAAAGCCAGCTGCCGGCAGGGGACAGTCAGTCACAGGTGGAGGACATGCGCGAGTTTTTGCTTTGACGCATCAGGACGCACGGGCGTCCAATGCGGTGGTCTCAGGTATCCTTCCAGTATGTTCGGTTGATGCACACATGTTATTCGATCCCGGATCCATGCACTCGTACGTATCCACACACTTTGTGCCGAGTTTGGGTAGAGAGTCCGGTTTGCTTGATCAGCCGCTTGTTGTGACTACTCCTGTGGGAGAGTCGTTTGTTGTTAGGCACGTGTTTCGATCCTGTACCGTCCGTATTGGCGAGAGAGAGTTGCCTGTCGACTTGATCCTTCTTGAGATGTTGGACTTCGACGTTCTTTTGGGCATGGATTGGTTAGCCACGTGCTATGCTTCCGTTGACTGCCGTGAGAAGACAGTTAGATTTTGTTTCCCCGGCGAGTCGGTTTTTGTTGTGTTGGGGACCGTGGTGCCACCCCTCACAGTATGATTTCTTCTTTTCGCGCTGGACAGCTTTTGAGGAAGGGATGTCAGGAATTTCTCGCCTATGTTTGCGATACTAGAGCTACAGAGGTTCCGTTGGATCAGGTTCCGATTGTTAGCGAGTTCCCTGATGTGTTCCCTGACGAGCTTCCTGGGCTACCGTCCGAGCATGATATTTCCTTCTGTATTGATTTGGTTCCTGGCACGGGGCCTATTTCTGTACCGCCTTATCGGATGGCCCCGGCGGAACTTCGAGAATTGAAGGGTCAGTTACAAGATTTGCTGGATAAGGGACTTATTCGACCCAATGTTTCTCCTTGGGGTGCTCCAGTCCTGTTTGTCAAGAAGAAGGACGGCAGTATGCGTTTGTGTATCGACTACCGCCAGCTGAACAGGGTTACAGTGCGGAACAGGTATCCTTTGCCATGCATCGACGATTTGTTCGACCAGCTTCAGGGGGCAGGATACTTTTCGAGGATCGATTTTCGATCAGGCTACCATCAGCTGCGGGTTCGACAGGAGGACATTCTTAGGATAGCTTTCCGCACGCGCTACGGCCATTATGAGTTTTTAGTGATGTCGTTCGGACTCGCCAATGCGCCAGCAGCATTTATGGACTTGATGAACCGTATTTTCCGGCCGTACCCTTATCTGTTCATCATAGTATTCATTGACGATATCTTGGTGTATTCTCGGAGTAGAGAGGAGCATGAGCAGCACCTGCGGATTACACTGCAGTCCTTGAGGGAGCATCAGTTTTTCGCCAAATTCTCCAAGTGTGCTTTCTGGCTGGACAACGTAGACTTCTTAGGGCACGTGATTAAACGAGATGGTATATGTGTAACCCCGAGGAAGATCGAGGCCGTTCGGGGTTGGCCCAGACCCACGTCAGTCACGGAGGTTCACAGCTTTCTAGGGTTGGCGGGCTACTATAGGAGATTCATGCAGGACTTCTCCCGTATTGCTACACCTTTGACCGGGTTGACCCGGAAGGGAGTTCCTTTCGTTTGGACGGAGGAGTGTGAGCACAGTTTTCAGCAGCTACGGGCTCTACTGACTACGGCGCCAGTGTTATCATTGCTTTCAGGATCAGGCGGATTTATGGTCTATTGTGATGCTTCACGAGTGGGGCTAGGGTGCGTATTGATGCAGCATGACAGGGTGATCGCGTATGCTTCGCGGCAATTGAAGAAACATGAACAGAACTACCCCACTCACGATTTGGAGATGGCTGCAGTGGTCTTTGCACTTAAGATCTGGCGACATTACCTATACGGCGAGTCGTGCCAGATATACACTGATCACAAGAGCTTAAAGTATATATTCCAGCAGCGAGACCTGAACCTTAGACAGCGCCGATGGATGGAGTTAGTGAAGGACTACGATTGTGAGATCTTGTATCACCCGGGCTGGGCTAATGTAGTGGCGGATGCTTTGAGCAGGAGACTCGGGGGTAGTCTATCTTGTTTGAGCGCAGTACAGAGGTAGTCATTGGCAGATTGGCAGATCTTATGCGACAGCCGGGTACAGTTCGAGTTTACGTCGATCGGAGGACAGATTGCGCATGTTCGTGCACGCCCCCAGTTGCTTGACCATATACATGAGGCACAGCACAGTGATGACCGATGTTCAGAGATCAGGGCATAGATTGGACAGGGCAGATTTTCCGAGTTTGAGATCGATGATCAGGGGATACTACGATTTAGGGCTAGACTGTGCATACCAGATGCTGAGGGACTGCGGCGCGAGATTCTTGAGGAGGCACATCGATCGGTATACAGTGTTCATCCCGGTTCCACCAAGATGTGTTATGACATGAGAGGTGATTACTGGTGGGACGGAATGAAGAGAGACATCGCAGATTTTGTGTCGAGATGCCTGACTTGTCAGCAAGTCAAGGCTGAGCACCAGAGGCCCGCGGGAGAGCTACAGCCGTTACCCATCCCGGAATGGAAATGGGAGCAGATTTCTATGGACTTCATTGTGGGTCTACCCAGGACTAGTCGAGGGTATGACTCCATCTGGGTGATCGTGGATCGTTTGACGAAAGCGGCTCACTTCCTACCGGTGAAGACGACTTTCAGATTTGCTCAGTATGACCAGATATACATTGATGAGATCGTACGACTGCACGGAGTTCCGGCATGTATCGTGTCCGACAGAGGCACCCAGTTTACCAGCCGACTATGGCAGAGGCTTCAGGAGGCTTTGGGCACTCGCTTGAGTTTCAGCACAGCATTTCATCCGCAGACCGACGGACAGTCAGAGTGGACTATTCAGACTCTCGAGGACATGCTCCGAGCGTGTGTATTAGATTTCGGAGGTAGCTGGGATCATCATTTACCCTTAGTAGAGTTCTCCTACAACAATAGCTACCAGGAGACCATTCAGATGGCACCATTTGAGGCTCTTTATGGGAGGAGATTCAGATCGCCCACCTGTTGGATAGAGCTCGGTGAGAGCAGTATCTTAGGGCCGCAGATTGTGGAGGAGACGACCGCGAAGATCCAGTTGATTCGCGATAGGATGAGAGCAGCCCAGAGTAGGCAAAGATCTTATGCGGACCGTCGTCGGCATAGACTTGAGTTTTTTGTAGGTGATCATGTTTTCTTGAGGGTCTCCCCAATGAAAGGTGTGATGAGATTTGGGAAGAAGGGGAAGCTTAGTCCCAGATATGTGGGCCCCTTCGAGATCCTCGAGCGCGTTGGTGCAGTTGCGTATCGGTTAGCCCTTCCGCCTAGTTTCCTGGATGTGCACCCTGTATTTCACATTTCGATGCTCCGCAGATATCTTTATGATCCTTCGCATGCGATTCAGCACCCGACGATCCAGCTTAAGCGTGACCTTTCCTATGCAGAGCAGCCGGTGATCATTTTAGATCGACAAGTGAAGAAATTGAGATCGAAGGACATACCGTCAGTCAAGGTACTTTGGCGTGGCCCGAGCAGCGAGGAGGTCACTTGGGAGACCGAGAGCGAGATGAGGAAGAGATATCCCCTTCTTTTCGAAGGTACTTGTAGTTAGATTTTCTTTTAAATTCGGGGACCGAATTTCTTTAAGGGGGGTAGATTGTAACACTTTGAAATTCGTTTAGGATATTTTTGCGATAATTAGCAATTTTGCGTGTTTTTCATAAAAACCCGAGTATCGTATTTTCCTTCTTGGCTAGTGATAATTGTGTTGTGAAGTGTTATATATATATTTATATGTAATTATAGGGTTTACTAATTATATTTAGTCGTGTTACCCTAATTGGAAAATTTCCCTTATGTAGTGTACACTTGCACACTTAGCCATTTTGTGACCTAAGTTCAAAGTGTTAGCCATTTCATTCTTGCATGGTTCATTGTTATTTCCCCACCCTTTTATCAATTCAAAACCCCTTTTTAAAATTCAAAATGCAATAGAAAATGAGGTATGGGGGTTAGGTAAAGAATTAGACCTTGTTTGACCCTTGCTTCTCTCTCATTTCTCTCTCTTTCCCCTCACTTCTGAGCTCCAGCAGGAATAGCAGCAGCAACAACACCATTTTCTTTATCTTCTCTTCTCTTTTCACTTCCCTTTGATCTCTACACAAAACCCTACACAAATCTAACCATTTCCTTCACAAAACCTTGGGAAAAATGGACTTTTGAGGTGTTTGGAGGCAAATCTGCACACTTGAGGCTAGGGCCAAGACTTGGGGTGTTTCTTAAGGTCTTTTGAATGTATTAACTCATCCTTAGCACCCCTTTTCCCATATCTTGTAGTATTTCTATCAAAATATCACCTTTTTATGCAATTTTAGTGCTATTGAAGGGATTTTGTGATGATATATTAAATTTAGATGGCTCGACCAGCTTAGTAATGGGTTATTAGTGTGATTTTAGACTTGGCTTTGCTTCAGATTTCAGAAAAATACCCTAAAGTATCATTTTAGTGCAAAAGTGTGGTTTTTAACTAGAAATATGGCTCTGTTGGATCTGCTGTTACCCGAGTTGTTTCAGAACAAATCTGTAATTACTGTAGCATTTATAGGAGGTATAGAGTGCACACAAAAAACCTGGGAGCCCACCTCCTTACCCAGGCCGCCAGAAAATGCATTCTGGCCGCAAATTGCGGCCAGATGGGTGAATTGGGGGTTGGGGTTTGGACCACAGGAGTCTGCTGCTATGTGTAGTGTTATGGTATATATAGTTTTGTAACATCTTTTCTGTATAAAAATCTGGGAGCTAATACCCTATTTTTCCGTATTTTAAACTTTCGCGACACGCGTGATACGTGTGTGGGTTTGGGGTTTCTGCGTATCGCGACGCGTCGGGTTAGCTTCAGGCGCGTAATCACACGGTTTAGCGTATCGCGCACACGCGTGCTTAGTTCGCAACGCGGGTTTCTAGTTTGACGTTAACGTTGCGTTTCATGTGGATTTGAGCTTATGTGTGATATATTGTGTAATTCTAGGTTCGCAGGCGAGTACAACGGACGCCGCTCAGAAGGGGAAACAAGTCATCGGCTATGCCTAGCGCGAGACTACGGTGAGTAGATTTAACATCTACGGGGAAATCGCCCGCATGGCGTTATGCGTCAGGGCTGATAGGACCTTGTAGCAGCATATTACATTTACATACATTGACTGTTCATGGCTACTATTTAGTGCATACCGCATTCCCTGCTATATGTATATAATTAGAACTGATAGAATACCGTACCATTACTAACGGTTCATGTTGCACGAGCACTATTCTGCATGTTACACATACACCGTTAGTAATTGCCATGACACTCACACTGTAGAATTTCTATGATCATTATGCTGTAGCTCATCTTTTATGTGACTTGACATGATATTCATACTTGATGCATATATCACATCGCATTGACTTGCATATTGGTTTTGGATTATATGTGATTTCTGGATTTGGGAACCGTGGCTATTTCAAAGAGAATAAGTAATTATTTAAAAACCCGGTTTCCCTTGATATGATATTTCGGTGCGTCCACCATGTGTTTTCTCGGTGCGAGAGTGATATATGTGAACCCGAATCGAGGAGTTGGATGAGGCCGATTACGGGTACATGGTGGACCCGGTATGGTATCCCGGGGCGAGAACGGTTTCGCTGTGTAGTAGACGGTGAGCCTGGCAGAGGGACTACTACCTACCGGTGTTTGGTTGGACCTGGCGGTTATCTGGAGGATACTGACCAGAGTCGATAGATGGATGCGAGATGACCCGTACTGCTGGGGCCGAGGGCCGATACCGCAGACGGAACCTGTGGGCTGACCCGGACTGACGGATGCCCGCTATATGAGGATTTGCGTGTCGATACTAGACACGAGTATTTATGATATTTGGGTTCCGATGTTGGGCACTCATGATTCTCAGAGATTTACAGGATTGGAGGGCTGATGGGGGTGCCGGCGTCTGAATTGTTGGGATCTGGGTATATTGATGGGCACCGATTATATGTTCCACGTTGACATTCCGTGTAGATGTTATATTTCCCATGCTCAGCATTCATTATTGTATCTCATCCTGTAGTTATATTGCCTGATAGAGCACTTGCATGATTATTGCACATACTGCTTATCGCGCATTGATATCATCTGCTGGCATATGATAAAGTAGCGCAGTACGTGCATGCTCGAGATTACCTTTATATGTTATCTCTATTCACGAGTTGGCAACTCACCCGCGTTGTACCACAGTATTTGCAGGTTGCCCATCAGAGTAGTCGCGGCAGGCTGCCTCCTTACATCTTTTGGCTACAGATACCACTACAGTTGGTGCGTGAGCTGTTTTGCTATTAGGTGGGTTGTGGTATCTGGTTAATTCTATTGTACACATTTTTGTATCTAGTATTCTCCATCTACCTTATATGTATTTGACTTAGAGACAGTGTGAGGACGATGATGTATATTATTGGTATTCTGGTGTCGAGCTCGTTGTGAGCCGACTTTACTTATGCAGTTTATTCTATCTGTGATGTTTCCCACTTGTTGCTCATGATCTTCGCTACGGCGTCGTATATTGCTATCTTGGTGATTGTTTACTTAAGACTTCTTATCACTTTTGTAAATGCTTCCATTTAAAGCTTAAAACACTCTATACATTTTTTGGTTTGATTTCTGGGTTTTCGGTTCACTTGGTCGCGTTACGCCTGTAGACGTTACGTGGTTAAGTGCCGGTCACGGCCAAACTTTGGGTCGTGACAGGAAGAATCCATGCGTGGGTTTTTACCCATGATCTCTGGGCTCACTCTCTCCAAAGAGATGTCTCCCAAGATTGATTTGGAGAGAGCTCACATGCAAGGGATACCCTATGCTTCGGCAGTAGGCTCTATCATGTACGCGATGCTATGTACCAGACCCGATGTAGCACACTCACTAAGTGTAGTGAGTAGGTATCAAGCTGATCCTGGAGAGAGTCACTGGACAGCTGTGAAGAGTATTCTCAAGTACTTACGAAGGACTAAAGAGATGCTCTTGGTGTATGGTAACAGAGAACTTCAAGTGGAGTCCTTTACCGATTCGAGCTTCCAGAGTGATAAGGACGACTCTAAGTTCCACTCGGGATTTGTCTTTACTCTCTACGGAGGGGCGGTATGCTGGAAGAGTTCTAAGCAGGAAACCGTGGCAGACTCGATGATGGAGGCTGAATACATCGCTGCCAACGATGCTGCCAAAGAGGCCGTCTGGATCAAGAAGTTCATAACTGAACTTGGAGTGGTTCCATCCATTAAGGATCCAATACCTTTGTATTGTGACAACAATGGAGTGGTGGCTTTGGCCAAGGAACCCAGGTCCCATTAGCGATCCAGGCATATTCTGAGGCGGTATCACCTGATCCGGGAGATAGTTGATCACCGGGAGATCGAGGTCAGGAGAGTTGACACGAAGAACAACACAGCTGATCCACTCACGAAGTCCATTCCCCAGATACAGTTCGAGAGACTCTTCGGGATGCTTGGTATGCGATACTACAGCAGTTGGCTGTCACGACCCGAAATTTCGACTCGTGACCGGCACTCAACCACGCAACGTCTACAAGCGTAACGCGACTAAGTAAGCCGAACCCAGAAATCAAAACCATTTAAAAGTAGTGAGTGTTGAAAACATTTAATTAAAACATTTAGAAAACCTTAAATAGTTCAATAAAGTTCTTTTAAAGTTAAGTTATCCTTATAATAATTTTGGCAGCATTTCCTTTGTAAAAGTAACCCCGAAATCGGGTACAAAACAGGATATAAGTGAAATGATATATAATGAAATAAAGCATCCCCAAACGGGAGCAATCATGCCCAACGGCGGAAAACAACACCACAAGAGTAATATATGACGCCGTAGCGAAGAATGAGCAATAAGTAAAAACATCACAGAAAAATAAAACTACATATATAAAGTCGGCTCCCACGAGCTCAACCCCAGAATACAAATAATATACATCATCGTCCTCACACTGTCTCTAAGTCCAGTACATATATGGTAGACGGAGATACTAGATACAAAAGAGTGTACAATAGAAGTAACCAGATACCACAACCCACCTAACAGCAAAACAGCTCTCGCACCAACTGTAGGGGTATCTGTAGCCAAAAGATGTAAGAAGGCAGCCTGCCGCGACTACTCCGAAGGGCAACCTGCAAATACTGTGGCACAACGGGGTTGAGTTGCCAACTCGTGAATAGAGATAACAGATAAAGGTAATCGCGAGCATGCACATGCTGTGCTACTTTATCAATGCCAGCAGATAAGTCTATATGCAATAAGCAGTATGTGTATAATCATGCCAGTGCTCTGTCAGGTAAAATAACTACAGGATGAGATGCATACTAATCAATGCTGAGCATGGGATAAATAACATCTACACGGAATATCAACGTAGAAAATATAATCGGTGGCCAATACTGCACCCAAATCCCAAATAAACTCAGGCGCCGGCACTCTCCCCGGCCCTCAAATCCTGTAAATCTTTGAAAATCATGAATGCCCATCATCAGCACTCAAAATATCATAAAATACTCGTGTCCAGCATCGATACGCAAATCCTCGTATATCGGGCTCCGTCAGTCCGGATCAGCCTACGGTCTCCGTCTGCGGAATCGGCCCTCGGCCCCAGCAGTACGGGTCGTCCCGTATCCATCTATCGACTCTGGTCAGTATCCTCCGGATAACCGCCAGGTCCAACCAATCACCGGTAGGTACTCGCCCACCTCCAGGCTCAATCGGCAAAATCCAGTGATCATCTTACCGAGGGGAACCATACTGGGTCCACCACGAACCCGCAAACGGATCGTACAACTTCTCGAATCGGGTTTCAAACACACGTCTCAGCACCGAGAAAACGCGTGGTGGACGCCCCAAAGTATCATATCACGAGGAACCGGGTTTTTTAAATAGTGCATAATTTCATAAATAATCCCACGGTCCTCAAAACCAGAAATCACATGGAATCCAAAACCAATGAATAAGTCAATGCGATGTGATATGTATCTCAGGTCATACTATAAGTAAAAGGGAGAAACCGCTTTGTTAAATCGTTTCAGTTTTTCAAAAGGCATCATGCGGCTCCCAATTTCTATGAAAATCATATCGAATCATATGTGAAATGAACTACAGTATAATGATCATGGCAATTCTACAGTGAGTGTCATGGCAATTACTAACGGTGTGGGTGTAACATGCAGATTAGTGTTCGTGCGACATGAACCGTTAGTAATGGTGCGGTGTTCTATCAATTCTAAGTTTATATACATATAGCAGGGAATGCGGTATGCAACTAACAGTAGCCATGTAGGTAAATGAAATATGTAGCTATAAGGTTCTATCATCCCTGACGTAGAACGCCATGCGGGCGATATCCCCGTAGATGTTAAATTTACTCACTGTAGTCTCTCGCTAGGTATAGCTGACGACTTGTTTCCCCTTCTTCGCGGTGTCCGTCGCACTTTCCTGCGAACCTGGAATTTCACAGAATATCACACATAAGCTCAATTGTACAAAAACACGACATTCAAAGTCATACTAGAAACCCGTGTCGCAAACCAAGCGCGCGTGTGCGCGATACGCTAAAACGTGTGATTACGCGCCTAAAGCTACCCCGACGTGCCGCGATACGCAGAACACCCCAAACCCACACACGTATCACGCGTGTCGCGAGGATTTAAAATATGAGAAAATAGGTATTTAACTCCAGAATTTGATACAGAAAAGATATTATAAAAATATATATACCAAAATACTCCACATAGTAGCAGACACCAATCACCCCAAACCCCAACCCAAAACACCCCCATCTGGCCGCAATTTGCGGCCAGAATGTATATTTCGGCTGCCTGGGTAGGGAGATGGGCTCCCGGGTTTGGTGTGTGCACTCTATACCCCATATATATACTACAGTAATTACAGATTTAATTTACAGCAACTCGGGTTGCAGCAGATTCCTCAGAGCCCAATTCTAGTTAAAAAAACACATTTTGCACTAAGAAATACTTTAGGGTATATTTGTGAAATCTGAAACAAACTCAAGTCTAAAATCACACTAACAACTCATCACCAAGCTAATCAAGCCATGAAGATATCAATTTTAAAATAACTTCACTAAATCCCCTTACATAGCACAAAACATGCACAAAAATGAGATTTTTAGAAACCAAACATACAAGTTGTGGAAATAGGGTGCTAGGAGTGAGATTAATACCTTCAAATGACCTTAGAAAAACCTAAATCTCCAGCCCTAGCCTCAAGTGTGCAGATTTACCACCAAACACCTCAAAAGCTCATTTTCCTCCAAAGTTTTGTGATGAAAAAGGGTTGTTTTGTGTAGGGTTTTGTGTTGAGATCAAAGAGAAGTGAAAAGGAGAAGAAAAGGTGAAGAAAAGCTAGGGTTTTCTGCTGGAATCCTGCAGAAATTCTGAAATGGGGAGAAGAGAGAGAAGAGAGAAGGAAATGTCAAACAAGAAGTCAATTTTTTTCCCACCTACCCACCATACCTCCATTTCCTTTTAAATTTGAATTATAAAAAGTGTTTTACTTGATTAAAAATGGGTGGGGGATTAAATACAACCATACTAGAAAATGAAAAGGGTTAACATGATACATTTTCTCATCTAATCTCAAAATGCTAAGTGTGCATGTGTGCACATAACACAAAAATTCATACTTAGGGTAAACCCGACTAAAAATAATTAATAACCCTATAAATATATGTAAACACTTCACAACACAATTATCACTAGCCAAGAAGGAAAAATAAGATATCGTTTTTATGAAAAACACGCACACTAGCTAATTAACGCGAAAATATCCTAAACGAATTTCAAGGCGTTACAATCTACCCCCCTTAAAGAAATTCGGTCCCCGAATTTAAAAATCTAACTACACGTACCTTCGAAAAGATGGGGATTCCTCTTCCTCATCTTGCTCTCGGTCTCTCAAGTGACCTCCTCGTTGCTCGGACCACGCCAAAGTACCTTGACGGACGGTATCTCCTTCGATCTCAATTTCTTCACTTGTCGATCCAAGATAATCACCGGCTGCTCTGCATAGGAAAGGTCGCGCTCAAGCTGGATCGTCGGGTGCTGAATCGCATGCAAAGGATCATGAAGATAGTTGCAGAGCATCGAAACATGAAATACGGGGTGCACATCTGGGAAACTGGGCGGAAGGGCTAATCGATACGCAACCGTACTAACACGCTCGAGGATCTCGAAGGGGCCCACATATCGGGGACTAAGCTTCCCCTTCTTCCCAAATCTCATCACACCTTTCATTGGGGAGACCCTCAAGAAAATATGATCACCAACAGAAAACTCAAGTCTGCGCCGACGACGGTCCGCATAAGATCTCTGCCTATTCTGGGCTGCTCTCATCCTATCGCGAATCAAATGGATCTTCGCGGCCGTCTCCTCCACAATCTGTGGTCCTAAGATAATGCTCTCACTGAGCTCTGTCCAACAGGCCGGCGATCTGCATCTTCTCCCATAAAGAGCCTCAAACGGTGCCATCTGAATGGTCTCCTGGTAGCCGTTGTTGTAGGAAAACTCTACTAAGGGTAAATGATGGTCCCAGCTACCTCCGAAGTCTAATACGCACGCTCTGAGCATGTCCTTGAGAGTCTGAATAGTCCGCTCTGACTGTCCATCGGTCTGCTGATGAAATGCTGTGCTGAAACTCAAGCGGGTGCCCAACGCCTCCTAAAGCCTCTGCCATAGTCGGCTGGTAAACTGGGTGCCTCTGTCGGACATGATACATGTCGGAACTCCATGCAGTCGTACGATATCGTCGATGTATATCTGGGCATACTGGGCAAATCTGAAAGTCGTCTTCACCGGTAGGAAGTGAGCCGCTTTCATCAAACGATCCACGATCACCCAGATGGAGTCATACCCCCGACTAGTCCTGGGTAGACCCAAAATGAAGTCCATAGATATATGTTCCCATTTCCACTCTGGAATGGGTAACAACTGTAGCTCTCCCGCGGGCCTCTGGTGTTCAGCCTTGACTTGCTGACAAGTCAGGCATCTCGACACGAAATCTGCGATGTCCCTCTTCATACTGTCCCACCAGTAAACATCTCTCATATCGTGGTACATCTTGGTGGAACCTGGATGAACACTGTACACAGATCGATGTGTCTCCTCGAGAATCTCACGCCGCAGTCCCTCAGCATCTGGTACGCACAGTTTAGTTCCAAATCGTAGTATCCCCTGATCATCGATCATGAACTCGGAAAATCTGCCCTGTCCAATCTTTGTCCTGATCTCTGAACATCGGTCATCACTGTGCTGTGCCTCATGTATACGGTCAAGCAACTGTGGGCGTGCACGAATATGCGCAATCTGTCCTCTGATCGGCGTAAACTCAAACTGCACTCGGCTGTCGCATAAAATCTGCCAATCTACCGACGACTGCCTCTGCACTGCGCTCAAACAAGATAGACTACCCCTGGGCCTCCTGCTCAAAGCGTCCGCCACTACATTAGCCCTGCCCGGGTGGTACAAGATCTCGCAATCGTAGTCTTTCACTAACTCCATCCATCGGCGCTGTTTGAGGTTCAGGTCTCGCTGCTGAAATATATACTTTAAGCTCTTGTGATCAGTGAATATCTGGAACGACTCCCCATATAAGTAATGTCGCCAGATCTTAAGTGCAAAGACCACTGCAGCCATCTCCAAATCGTGAGTTGGGTAGTTCTGTTCATGTTTCTTTAATTGCCACGAAGCATACGCGATCACCCTGTCATGCTGCATCAATACGCAACCTAGCCCCATTAGAGAAGCATCACAATAAACCACAAATCCGCCTGATCCTGAAGGCAAAGATAACACTGGCGCCGTAGTCAGTCGAGCCCGTAGCTGCTGAAAACTGTGCTCACACTCCTCCGTCCAAACGAAAGGAAATCCCTTTCGGGTCAACCCGGTCAAAGGTGTAGCAATACGGGAGAAGTCCTGCACAAATCGCCTGTAGTAGCCGGCCAGCCCTAGAAATCTGCGAATCTCCGTAACTGATGTGGGTCTGGGCCAACTCCGAACGGCCTCGATCTTCCTCGGGTCTACACATATACCGTCTCGTGAAATTGTAGGGTTCCTAGGCACACCCATGAGGTTCTACAACTGATCAACCATGCCAAATTCAAAGATTTTCTATATGCCGAGAAACCCTAATCAAGATCGATACTAGAGGTAAGGCGAAAGAAGCAAGTAAACAACTTTATTGCTAAATGAAAGAGACTACAACCTTTGTAGATCCGGTCCTCCACTTCTCTAGCTCCGTGTTTACGTCCCTCCGCTGCGATCATCGGAATCCCAGACTCTAGCGTCGGTTTCATCGGAAAAATGGGCGGGCTAGGTCGTTGACTTCGATGCCGAAGATGATCTACGTCGAGGCGACTCAAACTCAAGCTCCACCTTCACTAAGTCATGAAACTTGTGAAGAAAACACCCTATACTACATGGAAAGTGGTAGAGGATGAAGAAATAGGAAATGGGTTCACTTTGGATTTTGATTTCTCACTCCTTTTCTCATGGCACCATTGAAGGTAGCAAGGTTTCTTCTTCTTGAAGAAGAAGAAGAAGAAGAAAGAATATGATAAGAATTATCTTCAAAAAGAAAATCCAAGTCATTCTTATCATAATGCAACCATGGGTGAGGTAACTAGTGTAGAGACTAAACTAGGGTTTAGGTGAATGGTTAGGTTTAGGAAAGAAACAAAATGGTCAAAGCTTCATGAAGCTTCAAAATAAATCCAAAGAAAGCCACCATTTCATTTCTTGACAAAATGAATAAATAAATAAATGAATAAATAATAAAACAAACCCTAACCATTAACCTAATCATAGTTTAAAGCATACACACACCCAAGTTTGCATGTATCATCAAACATGATACAAACTAGTGCACAAATATATATCATATATACAATGTGCACAATCAAGTGAGAAAATCCATCTTAAGTGAACAAATACTAGTTAATGTAAAGTAATATATCAAATATATAATTATACATCAAATCATTAAATCAACACTTGATTTAATGATTCGATCATATTGCATATAACCGACTAATATCAAGTGTATCAATGTATCGAATCAACACTTGATTCGGTAACCCGGCTATATCATATATAACCATCCAATGATACAAATCGCGAGAATAGAATTCAGTATCACATACTGGTATTATTCTCGGTCCCGCACATATCTCATATGCGCTCCTATTTCGTTTCGCTTGAGCCAGGAAACCTCTGTGTAGGACTCTAAAGACTCGTCAATACGCCGGCAGCAGGTGATGATCATATCAAACACCCACAAGCCGCAAGAGGCCTGCTAAACGTAACGGCCACCCTGGTATTGAGCGATCAGAAGATCAACGAGAAAGCCTGCTCACACTCCTGTGAATCCAACCAGTAACACTTACCGTACAGTCCGGTCAATTCGTCTGATATGTCACATATCTCGCCTAGGGGTGGTAAACGTCAGACCCCAGTAGCTTGATAAGTCATTCCGATGTAAGGTCCATAACATAGCATGAAACTACTGATAACAATTACCAGTAGATCACTGCAACCCTGGCCAGGGATTTCCAGTTATGGCCAGTCGTGCATAGCGCAACATCAACCCCCAATACCGGGAGAGACGAATCCCCTCCTATCGCTCATTGCCTCCATGTGAATCGGGACTGTACCCAAAAACCACCTGTTTGCATGACTCAGTAGAGCCGTGGTAGGGTGGAAATCAAAGCACAGTGGGAGACACACAAGACTCTACGACGATCTCGGGTCAACAGACTAAGCTGTACCAGTGTCACCAGAGAACTGCCATCTGACGTGAGGTATAATACTATCTGGGAGTTCTCGGCGAGTCCGTTCAGTGTACCCAGTCTCCACTGAGCTCCCGCATACCATCTCTGATGTCAAACACCAATGGATATGGGATCATCCATCTCCCATCACATGGGTCGAGAAGATATACGCTAGTCTACTCTGGAATATCGATGCCCCGTCTCGATATTCCCACGACTAGGAACATTGAAGGATGTACTCATGGACTACCCAGGCCCCAATAGTATGATCTACATCATAGTCCTGGAAGTCGAGTACACATCCTAAGGGCTTTATCAACATGTAACAGAGAGACAGAAAGTATACATGTTAAGATAAAGAGCAACCAGATAGCATACTATCATGTCGAGCAAGAAAGTCCTACCTATATATGTCCCAGCATCCACTACAATATACATCCAATGTACAGTAATGGCCTCTAGGGCATACATATAACTAACAGAAATCACATGGCCCAAGAAGTCTACGCTGTCCAGCCAGAAAGCGCACTTGGAGAATTTGGCGAAAAGCTGATGCTCCCTCAAGGTCTGCAGTGTAATCCGCAGGTGCTGCTCGTGCTCCTCTCTACTCCGAGAATATACCAGAATATCGTCAATGAATACAATGATGAACAGATCAAGATACAGCCAGAAAATACGGTTCATCAAGTCCATGAATGTTGCTGGCGCATTGGTGAGTCCGAACGACATCACCAAAAACTCATAATGGCCGTAGCGCGTGCGGAAAGCTGTCTTAGGAATGTTCTCCTGTCGAACCCGCAGCTGATGGTAGCCTGATCACAAATCGATCCTCGAAAAGTATCCTGCCCCCTGAAGCTGGTCGAACAAATCGTCGATGCGTGGCAAAGGATACCTGTTCCGCACTGTCACCCTGTTCAGCTGGCGGTAGTCGATACACAAACGCATACTGCCGTCCTTCTTCTTGACAAATAGGACTGGAGCACCCTAAGGAGAAACACTGGGTCGAATAAGTCCCTTATCCAGCAAATCTTGCAATTGACTATTCAATTCTCGAAGTTCCGCCGGGGCCATCCGATACGGCGGTACAGAAATAGGCCTCGTGCCAAGAACCAAATCAATACTGAAAGAAATATCACGCTCGGGCGGTAGCCCAGGAAGCTCGTCAGGGAACACATCAGGGAACTCGCTAACAACCGGAACCTGATCCAACGGAAGCTCTGTAACTCTAGTATCGCAAACATAGGCGAGAAATCCCTGACATCCCCTCCTCAAAAGCTGTCCAGCGCGAAAAGAAGAAATCACACTGTGAGGGGCGGCACCACGGTCCCCCAACACAACAACAACCGACTTGCCGGGAAAAAAAAATCTAACTGTCTTCTCACGGCAGTCCACAGAAGCATAGCATGTGGCTACCAATCCATGCCCAAAAGAACGTCGAAGTCCAACATCTCAAGAAGGATCAAGTCGACAGGCAACTCTCTCTCGCCAATACAGACTGTACAGGATCGGAACACGTGCCTAGCAACAAATGACTCTCCCACAGGAGTAGTCACAACAAGCGGCTGATCAAGCAACCCGGACTCTCTACCCAAACTCGGCACAAAGTGTGTGGATACGTACGAGTGCGTAGATCCAGGATCGAACAACACGTGTGCATCAACAGAACATACCGGAAGGATACCTGAGACCACCGCATTGAACGCCTACGCGTCCTGATGCGTCAAAGCAAAAACTCACGCCTGTCCTCCACCTGTGACTGACTGTCCTCTGCCTCGGTCATCCTGTCCTCTCTGAGCAACTCCTCCACACCCACGACCTCTCTGTGTATGAATCTGACGTGGAGCAACCGTAGGAACAACAGGCAATGCCCTCTGGGGTGGTGAAAGTGGTAAGGTAACATGCGGTGTTGCTGCCTCCCTCCGGTGTATCTCAGGAAAATCTCTAACGAGGTGAAGTAGGCTGCAGCATCTAAAGCAACCCCGCGATGACTGCTGACTCTCCCGTGGATACGAACTAAACATCTGGCCTCGTCCCGAATCTTTGCCACTCCCCGTACCTGAGCGATACCTGTCGCGGCGTCTGAAGGTCTGTCTCCGTGCTGATATACCAGTACGAATTCTCTTCGGCTCTGGAACTACCGAAGTCTCAGCAAGGCGCTCCTCGACTACTAGGGCTGCATCTACCGCTGCTGCATATGTCTCGTAATGCTGCGCGCTGATCGCAAGGAACAGTGGTGTAAGCAAACCTCGGACAAATCTCTTGACTCGCAACTCCTCAGTAGCCACTAGATACGGGGCATAAACCGATAGCTCTATAAACAGCACGTCATACTCTGCCACTACCATCTCTGGAGTCTGGCGTAGGGACTCAAACCTGCGTGCTCTAGCATCTCTGACACTCAGTGGAAGAAAGCGGGCAAGGAATAGCGCCACAAACTCTGTCCAGGTCATAGGAGGAAGACCTGCTGCTCTACCCTTCTCGACTGATTCGCACCACTTCTGTGCAAGACCTTTCAGGTGAAAGCTCGCGAACTCAACCCATCTAGCATCTGCGCATCTGAGGGAACAGCATATCCGAGCCATCCTATCAATGAAAGACTGTGGATCCTCGGCTGCATCGGTGCCTGTGAAGATCGGAGGCTTCAGCCTCATAAACTCTGACAGCGATACTGAGATGACCTCTATAGCTGTAGGGACCACTGCCTGTGCTGTGGGTATCATCGCGGTCTCTGCAACGGGTGGAACTACCTCTAGTCGCTGCGCTCGAAATGTCTCAACTAGAGATCCTATCATCTGGCGCATCTCCTGCATACTGGACCCCACCGTCTGGCGCATCTCCTGCATACCAGCCCCTAACATGGCAATCTGATCTGTCACGGGAGGAACAGCCTACTCGGGCACAACCGGTGTACTACCCGGATCTGTCCTCGTCTCAGACGAATCAACTCTAATTTCGGCCTTCGCGGCCGCTCTCTGCGCCCTCGTAGTCTTTGGCAGCATAATGGCTGAAAGGAAAATAGGATTCGATAAGAATACGGAAATCGAATCGCAAGGATGTATATACTCAAGAAGGAATTTAAATCAATAAGTCCTAAGGTCGCCTTGGCGGAGTACCGTGTCGTGAGTATGCCGCGGAACATACGCACGCTACACCACTCTGCTTCAGCTACTTACTCCATCATACCAGGGTCATCCTACACTCCGAAAGGTAAAACCTACGCTCTGATACCAACTTTGTCACGACCCGAAATTTCGACTCGTGACCGGCACTAAACCACGCAACGTCTACAAGCGTAACGCGACTAAGTAAGCCGAACCCAGAAATCAAAACCATTTAAAAGTAGTGAGTGTTGAAAACATTTAATTAAAACATTTAGAAAACCTTAAATAGTTCAATAAAGTTCTTTTAAAGTTAAGTTATCCTTATAATAATTTTGGCAGCATTTCCTTTGTAAAAGTAACCCCGAAATCGGGTACAAAACATGATATAAGTGAAATGATATATAATGAAATAAAGCATCCCAAACGGGAGCAATCACGCCCAACAGCGGAAAACAACACCACAAGAGTAATATACGACGCCGTAGCGAAGAATGAGCAATAAGTAAAATCATCACAGAAAAATAAAACTACATATATAAAGTCGACTCCCACGAGCTCAACCCCAGAATACAAATAATATACATCATCGTCCTCACACTGTCTCTAAGTCCAGTACATATATGGTAGACGGAGATATTAGATACAAAAGAGTGTACAATAGAAGTAACCAGATACCACAACCCACCTAACAGCAAAACAGCTCTCGCACCAACTGTAGGGGTATCTGTAGCCAAAAGATGTAAGAAGGCAGCCTGCCGCGACTACTCCGAAGGGCAACCTGCAAATACTGTGGTACAACGGGGGTGAGTTGCCAACTCGTGAATAGAGATAACATATAAAGGTAATCGCGAGCATGCACGTGCTGCGCTACTTTATCAATGCCAGCAGATAAGTCTATATGCAATAAGCAGTATGTGTATAATCATGCCAGTGCTCTGTCAGGTAAAATAACTACAAGATGAGATGCATACTAATCAATGCTGAGCATGGGATAAATAACATCTACACGGAATATCAACGTGGAAAATATAATCGGTGCCCAATACTGCACCCAAATCCCAAATAATCTCAGGCGCCGACACTCTCCTCGGCCCTTAAATCCTGTAAATCTCTGAAAATCATGAATGCCCATCATCGGCACTCAAAATATCATAAAATTGTAAGTGCACGGCGGCGCCCCGGCCTCCATCCCGAGGCCAAATGCGGAAGCGATGGTTAACTTTAATTTTTCTTGAACCGGCACCACCGCGCACTAAAACCCGGATCGGGCCATTAACTAGTCCTAGCTAACTACAAGATAGGGAAGAGAGATATACCGAGCGATCCGTGTCCTCCGGTCTTCTCGCCGTCGTCCCGATCTCCTGCGGAATGTCCGGTCTCCACCTTCTCGCCGGAAGGGCACCACGTTGCCGGCTTCTTTTACGGGCTCCCGCCTCTAGTCCGAGGCAACTCGGGCACGAAGTTGGCGAGCCGACGTGCCCAAGGTTTGCTGTAGAATAGTGTGTAGTGCTCATGTCTCACTTTGGGGTTTGTGGAATTGCCATTGGTGGAGGAATGATACTTGGAGTTTTGGAGATTGATCTTGTAGGATTTTTGCAAAGCCAAATGAACAAAACCCCACACCAAATGAATTGGGCAGCGCCTCCCCAATTGGCCGGCCTTGCAAATTGTGGTGGAGAGAATGGAGTGAGTGAAAAAGGATAGCCACAAGAATAAGCAAGTGAAAAGAAAAATGGTTATCATATTCAACCATCATCAAAAGAAAAAATGACAAAGAAAGTCAAGCAATGATCACTAACAAATCCACACTCCACCAACTAATCAACAACAACCATGATTGCTCCAAAGTCAAGCCATGATGAAATGAATAAGTCAAATGGTGGAGGAAAAATCATGATACAAAAATATGCAAAGACCCCCTCCACAAATGCTTATTTGCACAAATGCAAATAAGCCCTCCTCCACCAATCTTCGACCAAAGAAAGATACAAATGAAAATGGCCGAAACGGAAAGTAAACTGGCAACTCCAGAAAACTGGTCCCGTAATAAATTACAGGAAAACCCCGATACTGTGTATACACACCCGCATCTGTATTCCGACCGAAATACAAATGCAATGAGACAAAATCTACACTGTACTATACTAGGATCCGGCTTAAACCAAAGCCGGCTAGTAATATCCGTCCGATCCTGATCTGTGCAATACCGCACGTATCTGATCGGACCCTGCCATATCTCCATACGACCTCTACAGCTTTTCGCCCGAAAACTTGAGCAACTGAATGTGGGGGACTCTAAAGACTCGTCAACACCTTGGTTGTGGATTTAACCACTAGCACGTCAGAGGTATAAGCCAATATGTAACGGGCTACCAGGTATTGACTAAAAGGGACGTCGATGACCGAACTCATCCTGACACCCTACTGAGCCTGTCAGTGACAATATCCGTACAGTCCGGTCCGTTCGTCTATGAGCATCGCATGGCGGGCCTAGGGGATTGGTAAAAGTCAGACCCCCAAAAGCGGTACAAGTCGTGTCGGAGTGTAGCCCAGAACACCCTGAGATACTACTGGAATACCTACAAGTAAATCTCCTGCCTCGGCCGAGAGCTTTGTGTAATGGCTCTCCTAGACACAGCGCGACCTCACCCCCAATATCGGGAGAGACGAACCCCTGAAGATCCGCTCACTACCTCCATGTGGCTCGGGACTGTATCCAACTAAAACCTGTTTGCACGTCTCCTTTGAGCGTGGTAGGGTAGTAATCAAAGTACAATGGGCACTCACACGAGACAAATGACGATCCTCAGGTCGATGAACTAACCTGTACACATGTCACCAGGGAACTGCCATCTGACGTCAGGTACAAGACCAACTAGCATGTTCCCGGCGAGTCCTGTCCGGTGTACTCATAACCCAATGAGCACCTGTATACATCTTAGGTGATCCAACTGACACCAGTGGCTTGTGAGACCGGCCACCGCCCCTCGTCGGGGTCTCGACTGTATACACTAGTATACTCAGGAGAATCGATGCCCTGTCTCGAAACTCCCACGACTAGGGACCTTTTAAGGATGTGCTTATAGACTACCAGCTCTCACGTATATGATCGCCCTCATACTGCTGGCAGTCAAGAAAGAATCCTAGGGGCTCTATCAACATGCAATAGTGACCTGTCAGGTTACCTAAAGCAGTACACGATGATAAAGATAAACCAGATAGCATACTATCATCTTGAGTCAGACTGTCCTACCGGGATAGGTCCTCCCTCAATCATTACAATCACGTGCCTGTGATCCAATAATTGACTCTGAGGGCACCATCTCCAACAATCTCCCACTTGCACTCAAGGCTAATTATTGCGATGTCGCATACTCACAGCCCGTGTGATACCGAACACCCAACTCCTCTACTAGTCAGTCTCACAAAGCCCGTTTGCGAAACTATTGCGTTCGAGGAATAGCCTCAGTGAGTGGATCCGCTTTGATGTTTCTTTCTATGTCTCTCTATATCTCAAGTTCGCGGAGAAAGCCATCTCCCGAAATGAGCAATACCATTCTTAGAATGTCTGGATGTCTGGTGGGACCTAGCTCATAAATGAACTCCAAATCCAAACTTCTTAGACTGTATCGTCAACTGAACTCAATCAGTATCCTGCGCCATGCCTCCCTCAGTATTGCCTTGGACCACCTGTCCAAAATACTGCCCCTCATCAGAAGGAAAACTATAACTCTGACAACCTCCTTGTCATCCAGGTCACCTTGGAAGCCTGGAATGATAACTGTCTCCCGAATGAGGCTGTCGTTATCATATCCCTAGAACATCCACTTATGTTCTAAAACTACTTTCGACTGTTTCTCCAAGATTGGATCAATGTCAACTTATTGCATCTAGTGCAAGAACAACATCTGGTGTGGTACTTGACATCTCATGAATGACTCAATTGCCTGAGCAAGTGATCTGCCAATTATGCACATCCCTCTCCCCTTTAGTCTGTAAGACACCTTTAGAGAGGGTGACTCCATTATCTGCAGGTACACTACCATGCCAGGAGTCATCCATTCTAAATACTCTTAGAATGCTGTCTAAGTACCCAGATTGGGAAACTACCCAAATCTAGATCTAAAACCATAGATCCAGTAACCAGTATGCCTGAAATAATGTCCAAGTCCCATGTGGAGAAACCACTGTGTGACGACCAAAGTATAACCGATCGTAGTATAGGAATATCACTTCCTACTCTGTGTATGTCATCCAAATACCATGACATCACACCCTACTACCTTCTCAACAGATACATCCCCTATTCTGATGAAGTCAAACCTATGACTGTCATGTCAGAAATAGATGATCTATCTCCGCTATATCTGCTTTAGTCTATAAATAGACATAAGCTACCTGTCCACCAATGCTTCCGCTGCTCCCACTGACTACGACAACCCTCTGGCAGAGTCATATACATGTACACTTCTAAAACTAGTTTAGAACGACGCTATACTCATCCTCCCGCCGGGTCTCGCAACCTGGAACAACAGCAATGGCAAGTGTGGGTAAACAAGAACTTTCCTGTCACCGTCCTTGAGGCTACCGAAGTACCTCTCGGGTGCCTGAAGTTACCCACCTTATTTGCGGAGTGGCCAATGGAATGTCACACCAGATTGAATCTTTAGGTTCCTATCAAATCTTCAGTAATCGTTTGTGGTTCTGGAATCACTTCCAGTTCTACCATACTCCCACTACTGTTTTCTGAAAAAATCCATTTTTAATAAAACTGTGGCGAGTCAAGAACAATATCACTATTGATCTTCCAGATGGTAGAAAGTCAACCCACGTCATAGCCTGGGTCAACCCACAAACAGCCATTACAGAAATATCCAGAGTCTGGTTTTAGTCATAAGCCGGACAACTCCCCGTACCTTAACATCGTTGAGATACGAACTGTTCTATATCCAATATAGGACCAGAGGCACTGATTTAATTGAACCTGATTCAAATCATGCAGCTGTCTCCAGTGCATGTCAACTAAATGGAAGGAGGCCGATCGGCGTTACTCAACTTAGGAATGCTTCCAATTATGAGTAACCTGAAAGAGAAGCAAGTTCTCTTAATCACTACTATCAACTGAATACCATACACAAGTATCTACATCTTCGATCACTTTGAAGAATCCCGATACTTGCAATACCTGGTTCTCTACTTTATTCAAATACCTATAACTTCTCAAAATTCGGACCCTGTGTTTCCACGAAACACTTGTCTAAAAACTAGAGAAGTCATAAGTAAACCGAATATAGTACGATGACCAACCCCTCTGTCCTGATGGACCCTGGACAACATACAATACTCTGTATAAGTCCCTTGAGTCTGATAACTCATTCACTGTGTGTCGTAGGTTGAAAACTGTACTTATGGTTTAAGAAGAATTACACCGCTGTTTAATGCTCCTTACCTAACCATCCACTGATATAGGTAAATGTCATCGACATAATTTCAAAAAGTATATCTCACTCTATGAAAATAGACGTATAGATATATCAATTTGAAATTGGTGCATAACAGCGGATATTCAAAACCAAATATTTGCCGACCGGCAAACAGCCCAGGTGATTTCCTCAAATATCACCGATTACAACGAATCCCGATATTATGAAGATAATCACCTAATTTCCACTAACTTACTCCCACTCATCATCTGTAAAACCATACAGATGTGAGAATCATACCTGGTAAATACATACCTTGGAGTAAGGACTAATTGGGAAATCAGTTTCCTTTAACAGTACACAGTGAAACTGAAACATTGAAATGTTTCGATGGGGTATCCTGGTATTCCTAGTAATGCCTCTTCCATTATCCAGATTCACAACTGTAACCGTATATCTCTTTGCCACCTCTCCAAATCCCTTTATATGTCTTTAGTCATTACCTTCTGCACACCCCTTTAGGCCAAATGGTTTTCTTCCTTCCTTACCGTTCGGCACCAGCCTATGGTTTGGAAGAAGACTATCCAATAAGCATAATGGGTGTACTGTCCCAATCCTAGGAACACTCGCAATGCGAGAGAAGGTGAAGATAAAAGACACCTGAATAAACCTTATTCCTATTTCTCCTGAACCAGAATCCATCCCCGAACTGGAACAAGTTCCTTTCGAGTTCATATATAACCATACGATGGAGTATCCAATAATCTGTGGATGTTCGTAGTGATACGGAGTGTCCTGGAGAAATACAAAGGTGAAGTGGAAGTGGTAATGAAATACCTGGCTTGGTCGTGAATATCAGTCGCAATTTACTTTGCCCTCCTTCTAATCCCTTTCTTTGTCTTTACATAATACTTTCTGTACACCGTTTAGGCTAATTGGTTTTCTTCATTCCCCACCGGTCGGCACCAGCCTAAGGTTTGGAAGAAGACTATCCAATTTGCGTAATAGGTGTACTATCTCCTAAACCAAGGAGTACTCGCAACCTGAGAGAAGGTAAAAGGAAAAGACAACTGAATAATCCTATCCGTTTTCTCCAGAACCGAAAACCATCCTCGAATAAATCCCTTCGAGTTCGTATATAACCATACGATAGTTTTGTCCAATGGAAGTGGACGTTCGTAGTAATATGGGGTGTCCTGGAGAAAAGGGTAAAAGTAGGAGTGGCAATGAGGTTTGCAACCCTGACAATCCAAAAGTCAGTGTTAAAGAAGGTTCGGTCAACTTGGTCACTGAGTCATAGTCTAGGGTCGGGTCAATGGTCGCTGCCAAAGAGAGAGAGAAAAGAAACACTCAGCGTGCACTCTAACCTAGATCAGAATGGTTACCAATTTATCTAATCTGGAAACCTCCCACTGTACCGTCAAATTCTCCTCCAAACCTGAAAGAAGAATTAGTCGGGATCACCCAAGGAGTAAACCAACTCATCAGTGGGAATCGGGATCCAACTATCATCGCATGATAACGTGACGGAATCCGCTCACATCATCACACTCCAGAAGGTATGCGCATATCTGGCAAGTTTCAGTTCTTTTGAAACTCCCGATGTGATTTTTACCCCATGCTCTTATGACCTTGACGAAGGCCAACAAATTATAAGTCACATGTCAAGTTCTACCCGTCATTGTCCAGGTTGATTTGAACCCACCCGTACAAGCCCTTGACAAAGGCCAACAAGGCTATACGACTGTCCCAAACCAATGCATCTATCTATGCTGCATATGAATAACCAACAGCTACCAAACACTGTGCCTTGACTTTGGCCAACAAACACAGCTTGAATACTATTGACTACCCATATGAAACGACGGAGGGCTACGAATGGTTTCTGGCGAAAACCTTTAACGTAATGTACTTGATATCGTTGAAGGAACGGATAGCTTTTTAGAAAAATATAGTGACGAAAACTTTCACTAAAGAGGTCACTCCCGGTGAAGGGATCTCGGCTCTTTCCCCGTAGAATGGGGTGCAGGATATTCCAACTGAATACCACGATGCAAAGCAAAAGTAATCGGCTATAGTGAAGTTATTGCCCTGACGCAAACTTTTGTCCAAGGGGTCACTCCAGGTGAAAGGATCTCGGCCCTTGCCTCGTCGACTGAGGAGCAGGATATTCCAACTGAATACCACTGTGCAAAACAAAAGAGAACGTCCATGCAATAACAGCTTTTTGAAAAATTTTCCAACAACATCAGAATAGGTTTGTTTTTAACTTGCATTGATCCGAATCAACGCAGTCCCATCAATTGATCACACCATAAAGAACGAAAATATACCGATGTACGTATATGCCATCCGCATTCGCCACTGGGTCCCGTCATTACCCGTTAGGTTAGCCAACTAACGACAGAGCGGGGACTAGACCAGCGCGGATGCAAAACATATACAACATCTACTAATATATATACCAATATATAATATTCGCTCAAGGCGTGATAAAAATGCAACATTACAGAAATGTACAACATCATAGAACAATATAGATATCTGGGATCCCCGGGTTTCACAGAGCCACTACTGAAACCCGACGTTCCCCTGGTCGCGTGGATAGCCTGTGCAATGAAATCCTAGACCCCTACGGACACGGCAAGTTACCTGCCAAAACCTGAAGCGAGGCAGCCCCCTTCAGCAACGTGAATGGACCACCCAGCACTTCACGGAATCCGGTAACTTGGGCACCCCTCCTGGGTCAACCTATACCCCCTACGAGTACGGCGAATAGCCCGCCAATTCTAGAGTAAAGCCCCTTCCGTCTCAATGCCATGAGATGCGGACTTGTCGCCCTCTAGAACCCGGCTATCCATGCACCCCTCTGCAGGGCAATCCTAGTACAGAAAGTAAAATATACATACAACGGGTACACCGACCGCAACCTGGTCGTGCCCCAAAATATTAATACAAACAGGCAGTGACGGTAGTCCACATGTTGGACGCTCGCCCCGCAATATCAAATGTACATAATACAACAAAACTGTACTACCACTGCAACCAGGCTATCCCCCACGACCGATCCGCAACATCACAGCAATACACAGAACATCAACGTGAAGGTCACGTTCGCAAATCCGTCTAACCGGGCTATAGCAGTTAGACAGGATTTACCGATCAAGTGACATTCACGGTCGCAGATATAATGTAAATACTGTGAACTAATGTGTTTAAAATATCCGATCGATCAAATTTTAACAAGTGGGCCCCAAGTACTACTGTAGCACATCAAGAAATTCTGGGCCCAAAATTAATATTCCAAAAACCTTACAATCAACCCAGAAAGCAACTGCAGAAATTTGATGCAGCAATCTCAACATAGTGCGGTGGAACCGCGGCCTAATGGGGGGTTTGGCCGCGGTTCCGCGCTCCTGTTGTCGAGTCACTGTATCGAATTTCTACAGTATGCTTAGAATTTCCAGTACATCACTATTTAACAACCTGAAAAAATTTTGGACTCAAAAAAATTTCGACAGAAACTGATGCTTTGGAAAAACGCGGATTTTGGAATTTTGGTCCATCGGAAATGTAAAACACATTAGACAAAGCTAGACTATGTTAATGGCGAGTCTCTGATACCACTGTAAGTGCACGGCGGCGCCCCGGCCTCCATCCCGAGGCCAAATGCGGAAGCGATGGTTAACTTTAATTTTTCTTGAACCGGCACCACCGCGCACTAAAACCCGGATCGGGCCATTAACTAGTCCTAGCTAACTACAAGATGGGGAAGAGAGATATACTGAGCGATCCGTGTCCTCCGGTCTTCTCGCCGTCGTCCTGATCTCCCGCGGAATGTCCGGTCTCCACCTTCTCGCCGGAAGGGCACCACGTCGCCGGCTTCTTTTACGGGCTCCCGCCTCTAGTCCGAGGCAACTCGGGCACGAAGTTGGCGAGCCGACGTGCCCAAGGTTTGCTGTAGAATGGTGTGTAGTGCTCATGTCTCACTTTGGGGTTTGTGGAATTGCCATTGGTGGAGGAATGATACTTGGAGTTTTGGAGATTGATCTTGTGGGATTTTTGCAAAGCCGAATGAACAAAACCCCATACCAAATGAATTGGGCAGCGCCTCCCCAATTGGCCGGCCTTGCAAATTGTGGTGGAGAGAATGGAGTGAGTGAAAAAGGATAGCCACAAGAATAAGCAAGTGAAAAGAAAAATAGTTATCATATTCAACCATCATCAAAAGCAAAAATGACAAAGAAAGTCAAGCAATGATCACTAACAAATCCACACTCCACCAACTAATCAACAACAACCATGATTGCTCCAAAGTCAAGCCATGATGAAATGAATAAGTCAAATGGTGGAGGAAAAATCATGATGCAAAAATATGCAAAGACCCCCTCCACAAATGCTTATTTGCACAAATGCAAATAAGCCCTCCTCCACCAATCTTCGGCCAAAGAAAGATACAAATGAAAATGGCCGAAACGGAAAGCAAACTGGCAACTCCAGAAAACCGGTCCCGTAATAAATTACAGGAAAACCCCGATACTGTGTATACACACCCGCATCTATATTCTGACCGAAATACAAATGCAATGAGATAAAATCTACACTGTACTATACTAAGATCCTGCTTAAACCAAAGCCGGCTAGTAATATCCGTCCGATCCTGATCTGTGCAATACCGCACATATCTGATCGGACCCTGCCATATCTCCATACGGCCTTTATAGATTTTCGCCCGAAAACTTGAGCAACTGAATGTGGGGGACTCTAAAGACTCGTCAACACCTTGGTTGTGGATTTAACCACTAGCACGTCAGAGGTATAAGCCAATACGTAACGGGCTACCAGGTATTGACCAAAAGGGACGTCGATGCCCGAACTCATCCTGACACCCTACTGAGCCTGTCAGTGACAATATCCATACAGTCCGGTCCGTTCGTCTATGAGCATCGCATGGCGGGCCTAGGGGTTGGTAAAAGTCAGACCCCCAAAAGCGGTACAAATCGTGTCGGAGTGTAGCCCAGAACACCCTGAGATACTACTGGAATACCTACAAGTAAATCACCTGCCTCGGCCGAGGGCTTTGTGTAATGGCTCTCCTAGACACAGCGCGACCTCACCCCCAATACCGGGAGAGACGAACCCCTGAAGATCCGCTCACTGCCTCTATGTGGCTCGGGACTGTACCCAACTAAAACCTGTTTGCACGTCTCCTTTGAGCATGGTAGGGTAGTAATCAAAGTAAAGTGGGAACTCACACGAGACAAATGACGATCCTCAGGTCGATGAACTAACCTGTACATATGTCACCAGGGAACTGCCATCTGACGTCAGGTACAAGACCAACTAGCATGTTCCCGGCGAGTCCTGTCCGGTGTACTCATAACCCAATGAGCACCTGTATACATCTTAGGTGATCCAACTGACACCAGTGGCTGTGAGACCGGCCACCGCCCCTCGTCGGGGTCTCGACTGTATACACTAGTCTACTCTGGAGAATCGATGCCCTGTCTTGAAACTCCCACGACTAGGGACCTTTTAAGGATGTGCTTATAGACTACCAGCTCTCACGTATATGATCGCCCTCATACTGCTGGCAGTCAAGCAAGAATCCTAGGGGCTCTATCAACGTGTAATAGTGACCTGTCAGGTTACCTAAAGCAGTACACGATGATAAAGATAAACCAGATAGCATACTATCATCTTGAGTAAGACTGTCCTACAGGGATAGGTCCTCCCTCAATCATTACAATCACGTGCCTGTGATCCAATAATTGACTCTGAGGGCACTATCTCCAACAAAAATACTCGTGTCCAGCATTGACACTCAAATCCTTATATATCGGGCTCCGTCAGTCCGGATCAGCCCACGGTCTCCGTCTGCGGAATCGGCCCTCGGCCCCAGCAGTACGGGTCATCCCGTATCCATCTATCGACTCTGGTCAGTATCCTCCGGATAACCGCCAGGTCTAACCAATCACCGGTAGGTACTTCGCCCACCTCCAGGCTCAATTGACAAAATCCATCGATCATCTTACCGAGGGGTACCATACCGGTTCCACCACGAACCCGTAAACGGATCGTCCAACTCCTCGAATCGGGTTTCAAACACACGTCTCAGCACCGAGAAAACGCGTGGTGGATGCACCAAAATATCATATCACGAGGAACCGGGTTTTTTAAATAGTGCATAATTTCTTAAATAATCCCACGGTCCTCAAAACCAGAAATCACATGAAATCCAAAACCAATGAATAAGTCAATGCGATGTGATATGTATCTCAGGTCATACTATAAGTAAAAGGGAGAAACCGCTTTGTAAAATCGTTTCGGTTTTTCAAAAGGCATCATGCGACTCCCAATTTCTATGAAAATCATATCGAATCATATGTGAAATGAACTACAGTATAATGATCATGGCAATTCTACAGTGAGTGTCATGGCAATTACTAACGGTGTGGGTGTAACATGCAGATTAGTGCTCGTGCGACATGAACCGTTAGTAATGGTGCAGTGTTCTATCAATTCTAAGTTTATATACATATAGCAGGGAATGCGGTATGCAACTAACAGTAGCCATGTAGGTAAATGAAATATGTAGCTATAAGGTCCTATCAGCCCTGACGTAGAACGCCATGCGGGCGATATCCCCATAGATGTTAAATCTACTCACCGTAGTCTCTCGCTAGGTATAGCTGACGACTTGTTTCCCTTTCTTCGCGGCGTCCGTCACACTCGCCTGCGAACCTGGCATTTCACAGATTATCACACATAAGCTCAATTGTACAAAAACACGACATTCAAAGTCACACTAGAAACCCATGTCGCAAACCAAGCGCGCGTGTGCGCGATACGCTAAAAAGTGTGATTACGCGCCTAAAGCTATCCCGACGCGTCGCGATACGCAGAATACCCCAAACCCACACACGTATCATGCGTGTCGCGAGGATTTAAAATACGAGAAAATAGGTATTTAACTCCAGAATTTGATACAGAAAAGATATTATAAAAATATATATATCAAAATACTCCACATAGTAGCAGACACCAATCACCCCAAACCCCAACCCAAAACACCCCCATCTGGCCGCAATTTACGGCCAGAATGTATATTTCGGCGGCCTGGGTAGGGAGATGGGCTCCCGGGTTTGGTGTGTGCACTCTATACCCCATATATATACTACAGTAATTACAGATTTAATTTACAGCAACTCGGGTTGCAGCAGATTCATCAGAGCCCAATTCTAGTTAAAAAAAACACATTTTGCACTAAGAAATACTTTAGGGTATATTTGTGAAATCTAAAACAAACCTAAGTCTAAAATCACACTAACAACTCATCACCAAGCTAATCAAGCCATGAAGATATCAATTTTAACATAACTTCACTAAATCCCCTTACATAGCACAAAACATGCACAAAAATGAGATTTTTAGAAACTAAATATACAAGTTATGGAAATAGGGTGCTAGGAGTGAGATTAATACCTTCAAATGACCTTAGAAAAACCTAAATCTCCAGCCCTAGCCTCAAGTGTGCAGATTTACCACCAAACACCTCAAAAGCTCATTTTTTCCCAAGGTTTTGTGATGAAAAAGGGTTGTTTTGTGTAGGGTTTTTTGTTGAGATCAAAGAGAAGTGAAAAGGAGAAGAAAAGGTGAAGAAAAGCTAGGGTTTTCTGCTAGAATCCTGCAGAAATTCTGAAATGGGGAGAAGAGAGAGAAGAGAGAAGGAAATGTCAAACAAGAAGTCAATTTTTTCCCACCTACCCACCATACATCCATTTCCTTTTAAATTTGAATTATAAAAAGGGTTTTACTTGATTAAAAATGGGTAGGGGATTAAATACAACCATACTAGAAAATGAAAAGGGTTAACATGATACATTTTCTCATCTAGTCTCAAAATGCTAAGTGTGCATGTGTGCACATAACACAAAAAATCATACTTAGGGTAAACCCGACTAAAAATAATTAATAACCCTATAAATATATGTAAACACTTCACAACACAATTATCACTAGCCAAGAAGGAAAAATAAGATATCCTTTTTATGAAAAACACGCACACTAGCTAATTAACGCGAAAACATCCTAAACGAATTTCAAGGCGTTACACTGGCCCTAGTGCAAGTGGGAGATTGTTAGTTGTATGTATACCCTAGAGGCCAGTATTGTACAAATGATGTATATTATATTGGATGCTTGGACATATATAGTGTGTACTTTTTTGCTCGACATGATAGTATGCTATCTGGTTGCTCTTTATCTTAACATGTATACTTGTCTCTTGATGCTGTCTTATGGTTACATGTTGGTAAAGCCCTTAGGATGTGTACTTGACTACCAGGACTATGATGTAGATCATACTTGTGGGGCCATTGTAGTCCATAAGTTCATCTTTTAATGTTCCTAGTCGTAGGTGTATCGAGACAAGGCATCGGTATACCAGAGTGGACTAGCGTATACGCTTCTCGACCCATGAGATGGGCGATGGATGATTCCATATCCATTGGTGTTTGACATCAGAAATAGTATACGGGTGCTCAGTGGAGACTGGGTACACTGGACGGACTCGCCGAGAACTCCCAGATGGTATTATACCTCACGTCAGATGGCAGTTCTCTGGTGACACTTGTACAGGTTAGTCTGTAGACCCGAGATCGTCATAGTGTCTTGTGTGATCCCACTGTGCTTTGATTTCCACCTTACCATGTCCAAGAGGGCATGCAAAATGGTGGTTTTTGGGTACAGTCCCGAGTCACATGGAGGCAATGAGCGATAGGAGGGGTTTTGTCTCTCCCGGTATTGGGAGTTGATGTTGCGCTGTGCTCGATTGGTCATAACAGAGAAGTCCCTGGCCAGGGCTGATTTAGAGATTTACTGGTAAGTGTTACCGGTAGTTTCTCGACCCGTTATGAGCCTCACATCGGCATGACTTATCGGTTATTGGGGTCTGACGTTTACCACCTCTAGACTTGATATGCGACATATCAGATGAGGAGACCGGACTGTACGACAAGTGTTACCGTCTGGCTTTTGCAGGAGTAGGAGCGTGCTTGCTTGCTGATCTTCTGATCGCTCAATACCCGGGTAGCCGTTACGTCCAGCTAGTACCGCTGACGGCTTGTGGGTGCTTGATGTGATCATCACCTACTGCCGGCGTATTGACGAGTCTTTAGAGTCCTCCATAGATGTTTTACTGGCTCAGGCAAAACGAAATAGGAGCACATATGTGATATGTACGGGACCAAGAATAATGCGTGTATGAGATACCGTATTCTATTCTCGCGACCTTTTGTATCGGTCGGTTATATATGATATAGCCGGGTTATCGAATCAAGGGTTGATTCGATAAGTCGATACATTGGATGTTAGTCGGTTATATGAGATATAGCCGGATTATTAAGTCAAGTGTTGATTTGATAATTTAGTGTATAATTTCATATATGATATACTAATTTACATTAACTAACATTGGTTCACTTAAGCATTTGTTTTTCTCACATGCGCACAACTTTAATATATATGTGATATATATTAAATTGTGTTTTCTTTTTGTATCATGGTTGTTGATACATATTACATGGGTGTACAAGACTTACACCATGCCATTTGTGATATTAGGTTTTAATATTTAAAGTAAAAATAAAATAAGTAGAATATTAGTATAATGCATGAAGCTGGTGGAAGCTTATGGATGCATTGACTGAGTCCATTTCTTTTGTTTTACTTAAGATATTTAGTAACCTAACCATCACAATTAGCCATGGTTATGTCTTTACATAAGTTAGTATATGATACTCACTCACCATGTTTCATTCTCTCACTTGATCATTATCCTCATCTCATTCTAGTTCATCTTCTTCCTCAAGCTCAAAAAGCTTGCTAGGTTTTGATTAAGTGAGAAAGTAAAGTGAGAAAAGAAATTCTAAAGTGAGCCCACTTCCTATTTCTCTATCCTCTACTAGACTAGCACTTTAGTTTAGGGTGTTTGCTTCACTAATTCTCTAGTTAGTGAAGTAGAAGCTTGAGTTGGCATCCCCTCGACGTAGATGATCTTCGGCCGTGAAGACTTCAAGCAAGGTCGCTCCTTTCGCCTCGCGAAGCCATGCAAGAGTCCGGAAGAACCACGATTGCAGCGAAGGGACTACAACAAGGAGCTTATGAAGTGAAGGACCGATCTGCAAAGGTTGTATTTCGTTTTTACTTAGTTGTAAATAGTTTACAAGTGTTTCCGTATTCTATTCTAGCTAACGATTCTAGTTTAAAGTTTTCTTTAACGGCAAAATTTTAAAAAATGGCATGGACGATGCCTCCCGAAACCTTGCTGCCGTCGATAGGAACCCTACAGTTATGATCCTACTGTAAAAATCCAAAATCCCAACTCCTCAATATTGCGGCGGAACCGCGGTCATTTGGTGGGTTTGGCCGCGGATCCGCGGTGGGTTGGAGGGTTCTTTGCTTCAAAAATCTTGTAGCCTCTTCTGGTGACACATGTAGACTATTTTGATATTTGGAATCTGAAAACCTTCTCTAAGTCTCTGTAAGAATTGATTTCTTCGATTTACTTTAAGATTTCGGTAGATTTGATCTCGATAACTTGGATTTCCTTGATTCCAGTCCTGATATAATTTCTGCACAATATCTCAATAAATAATGTTAGTAGAATTTGTTTTTATTGAGATATTATCTTAACCATTTTACATGATATTATAGTTTTAAGAGAATTGGTCAAAGATATTTGATATGGTATGCATATTTAAATGGACTAAATATTACATAGATATTATATGCATACATTTTCCTTCATAATGTTAATTATAATATATAAACACATGAAAATAGTATTTTTACAGATAAACCCTCATATGTGTCATATTTATAATAAATACCCTTAAATATTTAAGAAGAGCAAAGAAAATGTCATATCAAAAGTGCAGTTTTATCGACTGAACAATGGCTAAGTATATGAGCTCAATTTTTCAAGCATGCAATAAACATATATTAGAATAAAGCACCCATTCTTGAATAGTGAGTCAAGACCAAATAAAATAATCTATGGCCATTCTTTACACCATTCCTCCAAAGTCTCCCCCATTTCCACCTCATTAATCCATTAAGAAAATGGATAATACAAATAATGTGGTGGCTCCTTCTAGAAGCATGTCTTGCCAAATTACAAGAATGCCCCTCACCGTACATACATACCCGTATCCGTATTCCGAAAAATATGGATACACCGAGACGATAACAATCCAATAATACAATACTTGGATCTGGCTTAAACCAAAGCCTATTAGTATTGTCCGCCCGATCAGCATCCGTATACAAGTACATGTATGTCATCGAAGCCCAGTCGTAAAACCATACGACGTCTATATCAATTGCCTGAAGCAGGGAAACCCTCTGTGTGGGACTCTAAAGACTCGACAGTATGCTGGCAGTGGGTTTAACCACAAGCACGTCAGCGGTACTAGCTGCACGTAACTGCTACCCAGGTATCTGTCGATAAGAAGGCCGATGAGCAAACTCATCCGGACTCCTACTGAGCCTATCTGTGACAATCTCCATACAGTCTGGTCTGTTCATCTGAGATACTTGCATATCCGCCTAGGGGGATGGTAAACGTCAGACCTCTAACAACGTGATAAGTCTGTTGGATATAGTGCCCTCTAAGTCAATTATTGGATCGCAGGTACGCGATTGTAATGATTGAGGGAGGACCTATACCGATATGACTGTCTTACTCGAGATGATAGTATGCCATCTGGTTTGTCTTTATCATCGTATACATGCTTTAGTTTACTATTGCATGATGATAGAGCCCATAGGATTCTTGCTTGACTACCAGCAGTATGATGGCGATCATATATGTGGGAGCTGGGGTCTGTAAGCACATCCTTAAAGAGTCCCTAGTCGTGGGAGTTTCGGGATAGGGCATCGATACTCCAGAGTAGACTAGAGTATACAGTCGAGACCCCGACGAGGGGAAATGACCGGTCTCACAAGCCATTGGTGTCAGTTAGTTCACCTAAGATGTATACAGGTGCTCATTGGGTTATGAGTACACCGGACAGGACTTGCCGGGAAAATTCTAGTTGCTATTATATATATCGTCAGATAGCAGTTCCCAGGTGACATGTGTACAAGTTAGTTTGTCGACCTGAGATCGTCATTTGTCTCGTGTGAGTTCCCACTGTGCTTAGATTACTACCCTACCACGCTCAAAGGAGACGTGCAAATAGGTTTTAGTTGGGTACAGTCCCGAGCCACATGGAGGCAGTAAGCGGATCGTCGGGGATTCGTCTCTCCCGGTATTAGGGGTTGATGTCGCACAGTGCACGGGTAGCCATCACTAGAAATCCTCGGCCGAGGTAGTAGAGAATTACTGATTTGGATCAGTAGTTTTTCAGGTGGTGATGGGTTTCATACCGACACGAATTATCTCGTTATTAGGGGTCTGACTTTATCCACCCCCTAGACTCGATATGCGATACTCTTAGATGAACGGACCGGACTGTACGGATATTGTCACTGTCAGGCTCACTAGGATTTCTGGATGAGTTCGCTCGTCAGCTTCCCTTCTAATCAATACATAGGCAACCGTTACGTACAGCTAGTACCTCTGACGTGCTAGTGGTTATACCCAGTGCCAGTGTGTTGATGAGTCATTAGAGTCCCCCACAGACAGTTTTCCAAGTTCGGGCGAAACGTTGTAGAGGCCGTATGGTTTTATGGCAGGGTTCGGAAAATGCACGTGCGTTTACGCACGTGTCATATTTCAGGCAGATAATACTGGTAGGTTTTAGTTTAAGCCGGATCCGAGTATTATGCTGTGTAGATATAATATCTTTGTCTCAATTGCATTTGTATTCGGTCGTAATACAAATGCGGGTATGCTTATACTGTTACGGGGTTATCCTGAAATTCATTTCGAGATCGCTTTTGGAAGTTGCCAGTTTCCAGTTTTCTATCACCCGTCTTTAACATTCGGTTAAAGATGGATTTATCTTTTCTTGAGGTGAGTCATGTGTTAGTTATATGTATGCCCTAGAGGCCATTACTATACATAGGATGTATATTGTAGTGGATGCTGGGACATATATAGGGAGGACTTTCTTGCTCGACATGATAGTATGCTATCTGGTTGATCTTTACCTTAACGTGTACACTGATTGTCTCCCTGTTACATGTTGGTAAAGCCCTTAGGATCTGTACTTGACTACCTGGACTATGATGCGGATCATACTAGTGGGGACATGGTAGTCCATAAGTACATCCTTCAAAGTCCCTAGTCGTGGGTGTATCGAGACAGGGCATCGATATACCAGAGTAGACTAGCGTATACCTTCTCGACCCATACAGATGGGCGATGGATGATCCCATATCCATTGGTGTTTGACATCAGAGATAGTGTACGGGTGCTCAGTAGAGACTGGGTACACTGGACGGACTCGCCGAGAACTCCCAGATGGTATTATACCTTACGTCAGATGGCAGTTCTCTGGTGACACTGGTACAGAGTAGTCTGTTGACCCAAGATCGTCATAGAGTCTTGTGTGATTCCCACTGTGCTTTGATTTCCACCTTACCACGTCCAAGAGGGCGTGCAAAACGGTGGTTTTTGGGTACAGTCCCGAGTCACATGGAGGCAATGAGCGATAGGAGGGGATTCGTCTCTCCCGGTATAGGGAGTTGATGTTGCGCTGTGTTCGATTGGCTATAACCAGAAATCCCTGGCCAGGGTTGCTGAGATTTACTGGTAAGTGTTACCAGTAGTTTCTCGAATTGTTATAGACCTCATATCGACACGACTTATCGAGCTATTGGGGTCTGACATTTACCACCCCTAGGCGAGATATGCGACATATCAGACGATCAGACCGGACTGTACGGTAGTGTTACTGGTTGGATTCACTGGAGTGTGAGCGGGCTTGCTCGTCGATCTTCTGATCGCTCAATACCCGGGTGGCCGTTACGTTTAGCAGACCGCTTGCGGCTTGTGGGTGCTTGATATGATCATCATCTGCTGCCGGCGTATTGACGAGTCTTTAGAGTCCTACACAGAGGTTTCCTGGCTCAAGCGAAACGAAATAGGAGCGCATATGAGATATGTGCGGGACCGAGAATGATACCAGTATGTGATACTGTATTTGATTCTCGCGATATGTGACATTGCTCGGTTATATGCGATATAGCCGGGTTATCGGATCAAGTGTTGTTTCGATAAGTTGTTACTGATGATACCAGTCGGTTATATGCCATATGACCGGATCATTAAATCAAGCGTTGATTTAATGATTTAATGTATAATTATATATATGATATATTACTTTGCATTAACTAGTATCGGTTCACTTTAAAAGGATTTTCTCACTTGATTGTACAAGTTGTATATGTGATATACTTTTTGTGCAAATGATTGTATCATGTTTGATGATACATGTTAACTTGGTTAAGTGTAAAGATTAAACCATGGTTAAATTGATGATTAGGGTTTTCTTTTTCTTAATCATTTATTTATTTATTTATTTGGAAAAGATTAGAAATGAAATGGTTGCAAGTTTTGTTTCTTTCTTTGAAGCTTCATGAAGCTTTGACTTTGTGACCATTTTGTCTCATGCTTAACCCTAACCCTTGCAATTAACCATGGTCTATTCTCTACACCTAATCATGGTTATTATTATGATAAGTTTCCTTTTTCTCTTCTTTTTAATTAACTTATCATAATAGATCATTATCTTCTTCTTCATCTTCTTCAATGAAGAAACCTTCACTTCATCAATGGTGATTGATGAAAATGAGTGAGAAATCCAATTCTAAAGTCTACCCACTTCCTATTTCTTCATCCTCTACCTCTTGCCAAGTAGTAGAATATGTTTCCTTCACAAGTTTCTTGACTTGGCGAAGTTGGAGCTTGATCTAGCGATGCCTCGACGTAGATCATCTTCGGCATGGACATCGACGACCTAGCTCACCATTTCTCCGACGAAGCCGACGCTAGAGCCCGGGAATTCATTTGGACAGCGAGGGGACTTCGTTGCGGAGCTATGGAGGTGGAGCACCGGATCTACAAAGGTTGTATTTCCGTTTACTTGTAGTTAAGTGTTAACTAGTTCATTGTTTCGCCTAGAAATCTAGCCAACGATCCGTTCTAGGGTTTCTCGGCACCGTTTAAATTTGAAATTGGCATGGTTGATGCCTTGTGAGACCTCACTAGGGTGCCTAGGAACCCTACAGTGGTATCAGAGCCTAGCTAGAACCTTAGGCGAAGTCCAGATGATGTTTGAAACCCGATCGAACCGAAAAACCAACCCGGAAAATGCTCTCTGTACTTTTTCTAAAAACAGGGATTTTTCAGTATTAAAAATATGTAGAAATATCAGCAGGAATATCTAAGAGTTACTGTAAATTTCGATGCCCTAATTCCATTAAAGCGCCGCGTTTCCGCGGCACGAGCATGGCTCGTGCGGCGGATCCGCGACTTGTTTGTCGTATTATGAGTTGAAGTTTGCACAGTAACTCCTATTTAACAGTGTTGGTTTTCCTGGGTATTTTTAATATTTTTTCCAGAGTTTGAATTTTCTGAGTTGTTTTGCGGATTCGAATGTTCGATCGAATTATCAAATTTTGTCTGTGTGGCTTTCCGGATAAATTTTTGAATATGTTAAAAAGTTCGACCGGTTATAAATACCCAATTTTTCCCCTGTCGGGAAATTTTCAAGTGTTGGATTTTTCCGTAGTTTAACGACATTCTAAGTAGTGCAAGTAACGCGATGGACCCTCTAGAAGACAACAAACCTTAACTCGATTATGTGACCGTCTTGAACTGCCCTTTGAACCTTCGGGTTTGGGGCAGTACGGCGTGCCACATGTGAGGCGTTGGCTTGACCCTTCTACGGCTGGACCGTTGGTACTGAGGAACGAACTGAATGTTGTTAGACTTATTTCATGTGTTGAGCTGTATCGGGAAAACTTGGGTGTTCGATTGTTCGATCGGAAAGTTTAACATTTTCTATTTATCTGGAATGGGATACAATAATTGGAATTCACAATGAGTTATGAGATAACTGAATGAATGTTATAAACATAGCAGTTTAGTCTCAATTGATCGGTTGCCACGGAATTTTGATGTGATCAAAAGTCCGTCGCAATCACGTAGCGTACGCGGATACTCGCCGGGTAAACTTAATAGACAGCCTCACTTCATTGCCCCGACCAAGTGACTGAAGGAGAACCCCGTCGCCGAAAGAATCCGTTCGGGTGCTCGCGGCAGCGGTGTTCCGCCTTGGTGCACTTCGTCGACGGCGTTAGGGGTGCGGCCGCCTACTGAAGTTTGCGACGAGCATTCGATCAGGATGTCGGGAATCCTGTTGAATTGCCCGACTTGATATTGAAAAGAGTTTTCGATTTTGAGAATAAAATGCGGGGTTTATAATTGTTAGGCATGCGATGTCTAAGGAATTCATTTGGTCAGGCATGCGATGTCTGAGGTGGTTGCGGATTCCAACTGTTGTAGTTTTACACTTTCTTTTCTGTGACCGTAAGTGTAATATGTGATATCGCCGGTTTCGTTGCTATATGTCAACGACAATTGGGATGCGCATATTTACTTACGTTGATGACATGTGATGTTATGTGTTGCTGGATATGTTATATTGGATCGTCGTGTTTGAATAGCCGGGGGTTTTTATGTGAGATGAGTGTTTTTCATTTTCATTCATGTAAAAACTTGTATGTAATATTCTTTTATTGGGGCACTTCCAGGTTGCGGAAGTTGTCACCGTTGATGTATATTATTTACTTTTCCGCACTAGGATAGACCCAAGGAGGAGGGCACAAGTAACCGGGTTCTGGAGTCCAGTGGGAGACCAACTCGAGGAGTCGAGTCCGGGTCTCCTAACTCTAGAATTGGTAGGGTTGCTTGCCGCTCTCGTAGGGGTCTAGGGGTGTGGGTTTGGCTATTCATCGCGACCGTGGAATCCGTGTTTTATACTGGCTCGTATTGAAAACACGGACGTCCTAGTATATCCAATATTTCATATGTTTCTTCTGCTGCGATATCTGTGATGTGATCATGTGATGTTCTGTGATAGATACAGTATACAGTATATATGATATATTATATAGGCGTTACTTATGTTTTACACCCGTGCTAGCCCTGCCCCACTCTGCCGTTAGTTACCTAACCTAACGGTGCACGAGGGGACATCGAGGCGAATGCGGATGGCATAAGTGTACGTCGTATTTATCTGTGATGTTTAGGTACTTAAATGATGGGACTTCATTAATGAGATTAATGAAATAAAAGAAAAAGATGTTGTAGAATCGAATTTCAAAATAAAACAGGTAGCTACAGTTGTTGCTTTGCACAGCGGTATATATGATATATCCTGCACCTTATTCGATAAGGAAAGGACCGAGATCCCTTCACCGGGAGTGACTCCTTTAGCAATAACTGGCAGATGCTACACACTCGGTTTGTCTTTTGATTGCTTTTAAGAGTTTTTGCTTTGCACAGTGATATATACGATATATCCCGCACCTCATTCGACGAGGAAAGGACCGACGATCCCTTCACCGGGAGTGACTCCTTTAGCAAAACTACAAAAGCCTCAAAAACACTCCATTTTTTAAAATCATTTGATTCTACAACGATATCAAGTTCATTACGCAATAGGTTTTCAGAAAAACCTGTCGTAGCCCTCCGTCATTTCAGATAAGTGGTAGTTAGTATTCGTGCTACGTTTGTTGGCCTGCGTCAAGGCGTAGTGTGCGGTAGCTAACTAGTATTTATCTGCTTATGCATATGATGCAGATTGGATTAGGGTAGTCGTGCGACTTTGTTGGCCTGCGTCAAGGGTCGTGCGGGTGGGTTTAATTCAATCAGGAAATGACGGGTTGAACTTGACTAGCGCACTATGGTTTGTTGGCCTGCGTCAAGGTCATAGGACGCTAGGGGCAAAATATTATCGGGAATTTCAAGTGTTGAAATTTGCAATGAGATTGCATACCTTCTATGAGATAGTTGGATCCCGATACCCGCTGCGAGTAAGAGTTACTCCTGGGAGAGTTTTATACATTACAATTAGCCGATCAAGTAGGTGTCTAGAAAGGTGTTAACGAGGTTACGCCTCTGGGAAAACGAGGTTTACATTAATTAGGTTCGTGCGAAAGCACGGGGGACCTCCCTCAAAGTACTGACACTGGCCTGGCTGAAAGATTGGCGAACTTGTAGTGTGTAATTAATCCCGGCTAGTCTTTCCTTTTAGGGTTTGAAGGAAGATTTGATAAAAAGCAGTGGGAGCCATCCTGATTAGATAAAATAATAACCAATCTATTCTTGACAGAGCGCACGCTGAGTGTTTTCTTCTCTCTCTCTCCAGGTAGCGACCATATCACGCCTTAATCAAGATAATAATACGGAATATTGACCGAACCCGCTTATTATACTGAGCTGGGGAACGTTGGTCCCGCTCCAACTTATAATTGTTATAAGACAGAGCAGGAAATTGGGGATTACCAGAATTCCCGTGCCGCCCAAACGAAGAGAGTGCATGTTGATGCATCATCTTCGGGTGTGTTCATTACAGAGAACTGTTTCTCAGTATCCTCTACGTCCTGGGTATGTGATACCAGATCAGGATCCCAGATATGTAATCTGTTACATAGGGCTACAGATAGGTAGAGAACTGAGAACGGGTGATAAGTTTCATGAGGCAGAAAACGGGGCAAGAGTTGCAGCCAAGTCTGTTGGTTACTGTTACCCTGTATTACAATACATTGATTCTGAACGAATGTTATTAGATACCGAACCTGATATACAAAATCATATCTGTCTCTTTATTAGTAAAGAAACGATAAAATTTTGTATTGTTGGATAATGTTTTGAACATTTCCTATATCAAAAGTTGATCGGTTCAGGCACGTTATCTAAAAGCATTGATGTTCTAAATCAAACTACAGTTCTTAGTATATGGAACACACATAAGAGGAAGAGTTCAGAAATGAACGAATTCTTCTTAAGGTATTGTAGACTAGGTCATATCAATGCGACCTGACTAGCTGAAGTTACATATAGATGCATATTTAAATCAGTTTGAATCTATATCTTGTGAAACTTGCCAGTCATGTCACAAAGATATAATGACACCAGCTCTGTTTATTGGAAACAGAGAAAGAGTTAGTAAACTCTTGGGATGATGCATGTTGATGTATGTAAGGTCCCCTGTCTACACATGCCAGGATTGGTTCTTTATACTTCATTACATTCTCTGATAATCTCTCGAGATTCAGACATATGTTCCTGTTGAAACACAAGTCCGAACCTTTTGAGATATTCACAGAATATAAGTTAGAAGTAGAGAACCAAAATACGGGTATAAGTATTATGTCCTTTGATGAGATCAAGGAGGAGAATACTAGAGCACGGAAATCCTGGACTATTTTAAAGGAGAATGAGATTCTCTCTCGGCATTACTCCTCCGTATACACCATAGGACGATGGTATATCGGGGCGGAGCAGATACACCCTATTTGATATGGTGTGCTCTATGATGAGTACTGCTGAGTTACCTATTTCCTTCTTGGGGGTTATGCACTTATGAAGTTGCATACCTATTGAATTAGGTTCCAATCAAATCAGTTGCCTACCATTCCATATGAGATATGGAAAGGGAAGAGCCCATGTCTTAAGCTAGTTAAGATTTGGGGTTGTCCGGCCTATGTCTAAAAGCAAAATCCGGACAAACTCGAGGCAAGATCTGTTATGTACAACTGGAAAGGTTCCAGCTATGCAAACTACAGAAGATGATTTGATAGAACCAAAGGATTCAATAGTTACTAACGAATCTCGGCCTCTCCGCCAATCTAGTAGGGTTCCTCACCCACCTGAGAGATACTTCTGTTTCTCTATGACAGTGGGAGCGAGGATTGCATCATGAGATGATGACCCAACTAGTTTCGACCTGGCCATCAGGAGTAGGACTCTGTGAGAATGACTGGATGTTTATCGATCTGAGATGGAATCCTTATACACCAACAAAGTATGGACTTTGGTTGCTATATCTGAAGGGTTAAATCCCCATCAGGAGCAAGTATATCTTGAGAAGATTACTTGGTGTATATGGAAAAGTTGAGACTTTCAAAGCTAGACTTGTTAAGGGTTTTCGTCATCGACCAGGCGTGGATAATGATGAAACCTTTTCTAGTGGCTATGCTTAAGTCCATTCAGATCCTACTTGCCACGGCTACATACCATGACTACGATATCTGGCGGTTGGGTGTCATGACTGCTTTTCTAAATGATATTTTAGAAGAGTGCGTCTATAAGTACACAGCCAGAGGGCCTCGTAGACAGTGGGAGCAGTGGAAACGTGTGCAAGATGCTTTATAGGATAAAGCAGGCATCGCGGAGTTGGAACATCTGTTTTGATGGATTAGTCAAAGAAGTTGACATCATCAAAATGGTAGATGAACCTTATATAAACAAGAAGGTAGTAGGGAGTATGGTGACGATCCTCGTAGAGTACGTGGATGACATACTCTTGATAGGGAAGGAGTTTCCTATGCTACGCTCGATCAATCTCCGCTTATCACAATGATTCTCCATATAGGATCAAAGTGATACCTCCTAAATCCTGAGTTTTTGGATCTATGAGATAGATCTAATTGGATGTTAGGACTCTCACTAGTTATAGTGAGACGGTATCAACCGATCCTGGGGAGAATCACTGGAAGGGTTCCAGGGTGATAAAGACGACTGAATGTCAGTCACAGGCATTGTCTTTACCCTCAGTAAAGGGACGGTATGTTGGAAGAGTTCCAAACTAGATACCGTGGCATACTAGACGATGAAGGCAGGATACATCGCTACTTAAGATGCTACCAAAGAGGCTGTTTGGGTGTATATTGGTTCATGAGATGAACTATGTTCCTCCCATTGTGTGACAATGGAGTTGTGGCTTATGCCAAGGAACGCAGGTCCCATCAGTGATCCAGACATATTCTAAGGCAGTGTCACCTGATCATGGAGATGGTTGATCTACAGGGAGATCGAGGTTAGGAGAGTAGACTCAGAGGACAACACAGCGGATCCACTCACAAAGGCCTGTTCCCAGAGAGAGACTTTTATGGGATGGTTGAGTATGAGATACTGCAACCACTGCTATCAGATGGCCCTAGTGCAAGTGGGAGATTGTTAGTTATATGTATGCCCTAGAGGCCATTACTATACATAGGATGTATATTGTAGTGGATGCTGGGACATATATAGGGAGGACTTTCTTGCTCGATATGATAGTATGCTATCTGGTTGATCTTTACCTTAACGTGTACACTGATTGTCTCCCTGTTACATGTTGGTAAAGCCCTTAGGATCTATACTTGACTACCTGGACTATGATGCGGATCATACTAGTGGGGACATGGTAGTCCATAAGTAAATCCTTCAAAGTCCCTAGTCGTGGGTGTATCGAGACAGGGCATCGATATACCAGAGTAGACTAGCGTATACCTTCTCGACCCATACAGATGGGCGATGGATGATCCCATATCCATTGGTGTTTGACATCAGAGATAGTGTACGGGTGCTTAGTAGAGACTGGGTACACTGGACGGACTCGCCGAGAACTCCCAGATGGTATTATACCTTACGTCAGATGGCAGTTCTCTGGTGACACTGGTACAGAGTAGTCTGTTGACCCAAGATCGTCATAGAGTCTTGTGTGATTCCCACTGTGCTTTGATTTCCACCTTACCACGTCCAAGAGGGCGTGCAAAACGGTGGTTTTTGGGTACAGTCCCGAGTCACATGGAGGCAATGAGCGATAGGAGGGGATTCGTCTCTCCCGGTATAGGGAGTTGATGTTGCGCTGTGTTCGATTGGCTATAACCAGAAATCCCTGGCCAGGGTTGCTGAGATTTACTGGTAAGTGTTACCAGTAGTTTCTCGAATTGTTATAGACCTCATATCGACACGACTTATCGAGCTATTGGGGTCTGACGTTTACCACCCCTAGGCGAGATATGCGACATATCAGACGATCAGACCGGACTGTACGGTAGTGTTACTGGTTGGATTCACTGGAGTGTGAGCGGGCTTGCTCGTCGATCTTCTGATCGCTCAATACCCGGGTGGCCGTTACGTTTAGCAGACCGCTTGCGGCTTGTGGGTGCTTGATATGATCATCATCTGCTGCTGGCGTATTGACGAGTCTTTAGAGTCCTACACAGAGGTTTCCTGGCTCAAGCGAAACGAAATAGGAGCGCATATGAGATATGTGCGGGACCGAGAATGATACCAGTATGTGATACTGTATTTGATTCTCGCGATATGTGACATTGCTCGGTTATATGCGATATAGCCGGGTTATCGGATCAAGTGTTGTTTCGATAAGTTGTTACTGATGATACCAGTCGGTTATATGCCATATGACCGGATCATTAAATCAAGCGTTGATTTAATGATTTAATGTATAATTATATATATGATATATTACTTTGCATTAACTAGTATCGGTTCACTTTAAAAGGATTTTCTCACTTGATTGTACAAGTTGTATATGTGATATACTTTTTGTGCAAATGATTGTATCATGTTTGATGATACATGTTAACTTGGTTAAGTGTAAAGATTAAACCATGGTTAAATTGATGATTAGGGTTTTCTTTTTCTTAATCATTTATTTATTTATTTATTTGGAAAAGATTAGAAATGAAATGGTTGCAAGTTTTGTTTCTTTCTTTGAAGCTTCATGAAGCTTTGACTTTGTGACCATTTTGTCTCATGCTTAACCCTAACCCTTGCAATTAACCATGGTCTATTCTCTACACCTAATCATGGTTATTATTATGATAAGTTTCCTTTTTCTTTTCTTTTTAATTAACTTATCATAATAGATCATTATCTTCTTCTTCATCTTCTTCAATGAAGAAACCTTCACTTCATCAATGGTGATTGATGAAAATGAGTGAGAAATCCAATTCTAAAGTCTACCCACTTCCTATTTCTTCATCCTCTACCTCTTGCCAAGTAGTAGAGTGTGTTTCCTTCACAAGTTTCTTGACTTGGCGAAGTTGGAGCTTGATCTAGCGATGCCTCGACGTAGATCATCTTCGGCATGGACATCGACGACCTAGCTCACCATTTCTCCGACGAAGCCGACGCTAAGCCCGGGAATTCATTTGGATAATGAGGGGACTTCGTTGCGGAGCTATGGAGGTGGAGCACCGGATCTACAAAGGTTGTATTTCCGTTTACTTGTAGTTAAGTGTTAACTAGTTCATTGTTTCGCCTAGAAATCTAGCCAACGATCCGTTCTAGGGTTTCTCGGCACCGTTTAAATTTGAAATTGGCATGGTTGATGCCTTGTGAGACCTCACTAGGGTGCCTAGGAACCCTACATCATGAGTATGGATGGTTCTAGAAGGTTCTTGATTTGGTGACAAGGCTTGATGATTCATAGTTAGCATTAAATGTGTGATGATGTGTTAAGGTGACTAGGTTAATGATCATTGGTTTGCATTTAATGTTATTTGTGACTCATTCTTTTCATTAAGTGAGATGATAAGTTTGCTTTGCTTGTGGTCACCCCCTAATCTCTCCTACACTCACCTCCCTCCTCCTATATTAGTGGCCGGCCATTCCTTGTGAGGTTTAATGGTTTCTTGAGAGAAAAAAGATTATGATAGTTTTGGTATATAGAAATTAGATGTGATCAATTTCTAATTTACCCGATTCTAAAAGGCAACTTCATTAACCGTTCATCCATAGCTTTGGATGTAACGAGACAAAGTGTTTTACTCATTCTCTACATCAATCTTGGTCATCTCTTTTAGCAAACTTGATGATCGAGTTGCCTCGGTTCAGAGGCGGGAGCCCGTTTAAAGATCCGTCGACGTGGTGCCACCTGGATGAGAAGACTGGAGATTCAGTAGATCGGAGCAGCCACAACAAAGCGTGGGATGATGGTTGAAGACCGAAGGACTCGGATCATTCGGTATAACAATTTCTACCCACTTTGTAGTTTGTTAGTTTAGTTTTAATGGCAGATCCGGGTTATAGTACGCGATAGCGCCAGTTGTAAAAGTTTTTGTTCCGCATTTGGCGTCTGTTAGACGGCCGGGGCGCTACCGTGGACTTACAGTGGTATCAGAGCCTCACCATTAGGCTTTACTAACTTGTGCTAACACTTCTAAAACATCGATTGAACGGATTTTCGAAAATTACAATTTTTCTGTTCAATGTTTCTGTCGATTTTTAGAAGGGTCTAAAAATTATTTAGCATATCACAGAAAATTGAGCAGGGTTTTTGAAGAATTCTGGTGAAATTCGAGCACGTGTTCCCACAGAACCACTGCGGATCCGCGGTCAAAACTAGGGTTGGACCGCGGAACCGCGGCCAGTTTGTGGGAACAGTGCTCCAATGTTTTCCAAAGAGCTTCAAATAGGAAATTGTGGTTTTTGGTATATTTCTTTTGGGCCCAGATTTTATTACTTTACAGCAGATGTTTGTGGGGCCCACTTCGGGAAATTTTGTCGATCGAAATTTTAAACTAGTTAGTATGCAGTATTTACATTATATCTCCGACCGTGAATATCATTCGAGCGGTAAATTGCGTCTAATTGCTATAGTCCTTTTAGACGGATTTGCGAACGTGACATTTCGCGTTGATGTTCTGTGTTGTGCTGTAATGTTGCGGATATGTCATGGTGGACAGCAGTGTGCAATGGTAGTGCTGTTTGGATTTATTTGTATATTTGATATTGCGGGGCGAGCGTCCAACATATGGACTGCCGTCACTGCCTGTTTGAATAATATTCTTTTGGGGCACGACCGGGCTGAGGTTGATGTACCCATTGTATACATTTTCTTTTATTTACTAGGATTACCCCGCGACGGAGTGCACAGATAGCCAGGTTCTGGAGGGCAACGGGTCCGTATCTCATGGCTTTGAGAGGCAGAGGGGCCTCACTCTAGAATTGGCAGACTATTCGCCGCACTCGTAGGGGGTACAGGTTGACCCAAGGAGGGGTGCTTGATCAGTCGAAAATAATGTATTTTTAACACGGCAATTTCCCCATCTTTTGCATTCATCTAGAAGTGTTCGGCATTCATATTTCACATATTAGCAAATCAGTTATAAAATATCAGATTGCATGTGTTAGACTCTAAAACCGGCACTATAAAGGAAATTGACCGCATTTCATGGCATCGCATCATCTCTGTATTTGTGCAACACTTATCTTGAGTCCGTGCAGGAAAATACGGAAGAAAATCCAAAGATCTGATCAAAAATACGCCAACTCAATGATTTCAGATCTGGTAGCAATTCAAAAGGAGATATTAAATTCAACATATACAATAAAGGCCCATATGTTATCCCAAGTTCAACACAGAAGAACCAAGCCCCAAGCCTCCTACATGGCCGTGGAACCGCGGCAGGAGCCGGCTTGCGCCGCGGTTCCGCGGCACTTCTGCCACATCAGCACTTCAATTTTTGGGCATAATTCCTCTCTCAGTCCCAGCAGCTCAGAATGATATGTCAAGTTCCAGAATACCCTCGAAGCTACTGCCAGATCATTAAAGATCATTAAGCAATGCTAATCCTAATTAAGCTCCTAACTAACCTCTTCTAGAAGCTCCCTCCTAACTAATCACATCTAGAAGCTTCTCCTCTAACTAACTTTTGGAGGGAAATTTAAATTTCCTCAATAAACTTTTGGAAGGAAACTTAGAATTTGAAATCCTAGATCTAGGGTTTTGGATATCTATAAATAGAAGCCTAGACCTAGGGTTAAAGGCTAATCAATCTTTAGGAGTTCAATCTTAGTTCTTCATTAGTTAGTTCATTCCCTCTTACATCATCTTCTTCCATAAGTCTAGTGAGAAGACTTGTGTGAAACCCTAACCCTAATTCCAATCAAAAGCCAAGATCCCGAGTACCCCATCAAGCAAGAAGCCTTGCAACCTTTTATGAGCCGAGCCGATCTTCAACAGAGCAAGTGGTCCAAGCCTAACCGCGACTCACGGAGCCGAGCGACGCCAGATCGACAATTTAGTTCTTCCTCTTGTAGTTCTTGAGCGACTGTAATCAAATTGTTGATATAAATAAAAGGTGATATTCTTTTATCTTGTTTTCTTTAAATTCTTGCATCATGATATCTTTTCAATTCTTGAATACTTTCTGTGTGATGATGTGTGAATAAACTCCGCTCGTCGAGGAGTCGAGACGATCAATAGAATGATGATGTAATATATCTGAAAACGATTCTTGATTCCTACGAGTTTTGTAAACCCTAGCAAGTTCAAGAATCGACAACCCAATTTTGTTGCGATGCTTTCTTGATTGATATCACTCGAAATTGGGGAGTTACGATCGTTTCTTGAAATTGCTAGAGGCTAGAATGCGAATGATATCGACGAAAGAACAAGGGTTAAATGATGAAACCCTAGTTTCACGAGAAAGCCCTAACTCTCGTCGATCATCATTGATCTAGTATTGATTCTTCGAAGGACAAGAACACGATATCTTGATGATTACATCACGTCTATAGATCTGATCGATTCCTACGAGCCTCATTTAGATTCTTGACATTTGGTTGGAAATATCATCGAAACCCGATTCTCGATTGTTTATCATTTCTTGATTCTTGATTAGATTAGTGACACCTGAATCAATCGACAAAATCTTGAATCATGTTTTCTTTTCTTTTTGATTAACTTTTCAATTCAAACAAATTAAATATAAAAACGAATCGCACAATCCCTGTGGACGATCCGCACTCGCTTACGATCTACAACTGACACCGTAATTGATTGCGGTCAAATATAATTCTTTGGTTGTGATTTCTTTATACAATTTTCTAAATATCGATCCAAGATACTTTTATCGATCAAATGAAACCGTTATCGGGAAACAATTGATTCGATACTTGCTTTTATTACACAAACAAGAATTTCTACAAAAATCAAATGGCGCCGTTGCCGGGGATAGTGCGCTAATTGTTCATATTTTGAAATTTGAGTTGAAAATTTTATTCCATTATAATTTTTATATCAAAATCTGCGCAAACACTAATACGAGTTGTTGTGATCTGTGCGAGGAAATCTGGAATCATTGGGGCTGTGGAGAAATTTTTCTGTATAATCCAGAGAGCTCCTGAGGTGAACAGAAACCGATCCTGAAAATTTGGTGCAGTGATCCCTTGATCTGACCGCGTTTCCGCGGTATAAAGCACTAATTGCCGCGCTTCCGCGGTGGGACTACCTCCTCTCTGTGCAAATTTTGCTCTGTGAGTCTCTATCTTTCTTATCTCTTACCTCATCTGCTCCAAATAACAATTTCTTGCAGGTTTCTTTGCAAATAATCGCTGCGCCGCAAAAGCAAAATAAAATTTGTGCGTGATTTTGTTTCTTGGTTGTTTGCATTCTAATACGGATATTATGGGGCACGGCCAAATCCAAATTAGGTGGGGAGTTCATTACCCTTCCTAAGCCCCAAAAATCACAAACTTGCATCCGCATTACCCTCATTAATTAAAAGAAATCTAGAAATGACTCTAAGGACCGTCGCGCTCACTTAGGACAGAAGAAGGCCGTGGGTAATTCATTGCTTATCCGCGTTTTCTTGTGGTGTCTAAGGCAAGTGTGTCGAAGGCTAGTGGTTATTAATTAGGCCCACTACTTACGTAGTGGAGTACCTTCCCACTTACCTGGCACTTACCTGGCCACAGGGGGACAAAGAGGCAGTGGAGGATTCTATCCTGCGACTTGTCTTTTGGCAGTTAGGAGCGGTCTAGAGCCGGACCTAGGTGACCACTAGATTCTAGGGTTTTGGGTGTTGCATTTGTTGTGTTGCATCATATTTTCAAAAATCCGTCCATTTTCAAAACAAACACCCGCATTCATCATTTCCCCTAATTATAAATCTACGCTGCCACTTGTACCAACCCTTTTTAGTACAAGATAGGCTGGACAACGGGATTCTAGTGCCTGTTTAGTCTGCGTCCCCCGATCGACCCTAAAGTCGGTATTTCTACACTTACCTTTTCTTTACCCACCACCACACCCATATCGATGGATCCACCTCCATCGAACTTCTTTACCACTACTCTGCCGCCGTCCGTTGGTGCGCAGAATCCACCTCGCATCTCTCTCCAAGAGAGGTGCTATCCTACACGAGGCCCCCTTTCCACCTGCCTTTCCACTCCGCCAGCCAACGGGAAAAATTTTCAGATTAAACCCCAATTCATCAACCTTCTACCAAAATTCCACGGTCTCGAGTCTGAGGATGCATACGTGTTTATCACGAAATTTGAAAATGTATGCGCAATGATGGGTACCTCACAGCTCTCTGTGGATGCTTTACGTCTTCGTCTTCTCCCATTTACCTTGTGCGATTTAGCCGAGAAGTGGCTATATAACATTACCGCACATTCCATTTCAAATTGGGATGAATTCGTCAAAGCATTCTGTAACACCTTAGGTCGTGTTTGGGGGTTAATTATATTTTACTAGATAGTTTTTGGTAAAAAGTTTACCAAATTAAGTTTCTGATATTTTATTCTAATTAATGAATATTTTATTAGGATTTTTCTAAGCGCACACACACTTGTGCATGTTAACTAGGGTTTAGATTTGGGGTTAAACCATGATTAGCTAGCATGAAGGATTAACCCATTCTCTTTAAGTTAATTGATTTTCATTAGGTGTATTTGGGTTTTATTTATTTGTGTGTTTTGTTTATTTGAATTTCTTTTCTTTTTCTTTTGTTGACTTGGTGCATGAGAGAGGGAGTATGGGCATGGCTTGAGCCATGCTCATTAAATGAAGAGAGAGGGAAAGAGAGAGGGAGTTGTTGACTTGGGGCCTCATTTCTTTCCTCACTTTTCCTCACAACTATCTCACACACACACACACTCAGCTGAGAGAGAGAGAGAGAGGCAGCAGCTGCAGAAGAAGCCCCAGCAGCAGCAGCAACTAGCAGCAGCAACAGCATCATCATCAGTAGCATCAGCAGCAGCAAGCAGTGGCAGCAGCAACATCAAAAGCAGCCCCCAGCAGCTGCAGGAGCACTTTCCATCTTCTCCACCTCCTTTCTCCTTGCACCTAGGGTCTTGTAAGGTATAGAATCTGAGCCCAACTTCTTGTTTGCTTAACGTATGTGTAGTTTAGCTTCGGTTTGTGTAAAAAGTGAGATTTTGTGCTTGAAATGGTGATTTGTGTGGACTTATGGCTAAGTGCTGTTAGTATTGGTTAACCTAGCCTAATTAGGTGTTATTAAGACCATGTAAACCTAGTTAGACCCCAGATTACACCAAAATACCATAGGGTTTCTAATTGTGCAAAATTTAGTGTTTTAAAGTGAAATTTCACCTTTCAGTGATCTCCTATAGGCCCGAGTAGTTCAGGTTAAAATTGAGGAAACTGGAGCTTGTATACAAGGTATAGACCACACCACCAGAGCCCGAGACCCCCACCCCATAGCGAGGCCGCCGGTTTAATCTTTCTGGCCGCAATTTGCGACCAGATAGGGGAATTTTTGGGTGATGTTTGCTTGGATAGGAGTCTGTTGTTATTTCTAGGCCAGTGGTATGTATAGTTTTGTAAGTTTTTAGCCTGAGTAGAATCTGGGACGTTATATCGTATTTCTAGTACGTTTGGTTCGCGCGATACGCGTGATACGCGAGAGGGTTCCTTGAATCAGCGTATCGCGGCGTGTCGGGGTTAGTTTTAGACGCGTGCACACGTTTAGCGTATCGTACACATGCGCGTTTAGTTCGCGACGCGAGCGTATCGTTTGACTTCGATATCGCGTTTTGCGAGATAGTTGCTTATATTTGGATTCTTGTGTAATTCCAGGTTCGCAGGCGGGAACGTCGGACGAAGCTAAGAAAGGGAAGCAGGTGGTCGGCTACGAGTAGCGCATGACCAGGTGAGTAGATTTAACTTCTACGGGGAAATCGCCCGTATGGCGTTAAGCGTCATGGCGAGTTAGGATATTAGATTGTAGATGTTCATATGGACTGTAGTAGTATACATTATTGTTGCTTATAGAAATGATAGCATAGAACACTGCACTGTCACTAACGGTTCAAGTTGCACGAGCACGATTGATATGCTACACTCACACCGTTAGTGATTGCCATGACACTCACATTATAGGATTGCTATAAATCATATATCATACTGATTCTACCTTATTGATGTTGTCATGATTTGCCGCATAACAGCATGTGTTATATCCATATTTGGGCACATATGCATCACATACCCCTACTGGTACTACATACACATACATTGATATCTTCATACCTGCGCATATGCACACCGTATACTCATATCTGTGCACACATACATTGATATCTTCATACCTGCGCACATGCACACTGTATACTCATATCTGTGCACACATACATTGATATCTTCATACCTGCGCACATGCACACTGTATACTCATATCTGTGCACACATATATTGATATCTTCATACCTGCGCACATGCACACTGTATACTCATATCTGTGCACACATATATTGATATCTTCATACCTGCGCACATGCACACTGTATACTCATATCTGTGCACACATACATTGATATCTTCATACTTGCTTAGATTACGCATTGAGATATATTGTTTCCATGTTAATTCTGGATTTGGGGAACCGTGGATATTTCAAAAAGAGAATAGTTAATTATTTAAAAACCTGGTTTCCCTTGATATGATATTTCGGTGCGTCCACCATGTGTTTTCTCGGTACTAGAGTGATATATGTGAACCCGAATCGAGGAGTTGGATGAGGCCGATTACGGGTACATGGTGGACCCGGTATGGTACCCCGGGACGAGAACGGTTTCGCTGTGTAGTAGACGGTGAGCCTGGCAGAGGGACTACTACCTACCGGTGATTGGTTGTTGGACCTGGTGGTTATCCGGAGGATACCGACCAGAGTCGATGGATGGATACGGGACGACCCGTACTGCCGGGGCCAAGGGCCGATACCGCAGACAGAGCCCGTGGGCTGATCCGGACCAGAGTCGATGGATGGATACGGGACGACTCGTACTGCCGGGGCCAAGAGCCGATACCGCAGACAGAGCCCGTGGGCTGATCCGGGGCCAAGAGCCTATACCACAAACAGAGCCCGTGGGCTGATCCGGACTGACGGATGCCCTATATAGGAGGATTTGCATGTCGATGCTTGGCATGTGTATTTCTTGATATTTTGGGTGCCGATGTTGGGCACTCACGATTATATGAGATTTACAGGATTGGAGGACCGAGGAGGATGACGACGCCTGAATAGTATTGGGATTTGGGTGCATTGATGAGTACCGATTATACTTTCCACGATGACATTCCGTGTAGATGTTATATTTCCCATGCTCAGTATGTAGTAATTGATATCTCATCCTGTATCTATTGTACCTGATATAGAACACATTGCTATACCTGATCATTGCACACCCTGTTCATTCTATATAGGGTTGTTAGATTGCATTGCTATACCTGATCATTGCACACCCTGTTCATTCTATATAGGGTTGTTAGATTGCATTGCTATACCTGATCATCACAGTTCTTGCTCATCACATGGAGTTGTTATTAGATCGTACTTGTTGCATGTTTTGAGCATCCAGTTCATCATATAGTTGTTATCTGTTGATATAGGTTAGAGTATCGTTGCACGTGCATACTCGTGATTACCTTTATATGTTATCTTCTATTCACGAGTTGGCAACTCACCCCCGTTGTGCTACAGTGTTTGCAGGTTGCCCTTCGGAGTAGTCGTGGCAGGCTGCGTTCTTGCATCTTTTGACACAGATACCCCTACAGTTGGTGTACTAGCTCTTTTGCTGATAGGTGGGTTTTGTACGGTATCTGGTTATCTTTCAGTTATGTACATTGTTGTATCTAGTACTCTCCATCTACCACTTATGTATTGACTTAGAGACCAGTTGTGAGGACGATGTATATTATTTTGTATTCTGGTGTCGAGCTCGTTGTGAGCCGACTTTACTTATGCAGTTATTCTATCTGTGATGATTCCCACTTGTTGCTCATTTTCTTCGCTATGGCGTCGTATATTGTTATCTTGGTAATTGTCTACTTAGGGTTTCTTGACATCTTAGTATTTAGTTCTATCAAAAGCTTAAAACACTCTATACTTTTACTGGTTTGATTTCTGTGTTTTCGGCTTACTTAGTCGCGTCACGCCTGTAGACGTTACGTGGTTAAGTGCCGGTCACGGGCCAAACTTTGGGTCGTGACAAAGTTGGTATCAGAGCGTAGGTTTTACCTTCGGAGTGTAGGATGACCCTGGTATGATAGAGTAGGTAGCTGCAGCAGAGTGGCGTAGCGTGCGTATGTTCCGCGGCATACTCACGACACGGTACTCCGCCTAAGCGACCTTAGGACTTATGGATTGAATTTCCTTTATGATCGTATACATCCTTATGATTCGATTTTCATATCCTCATCGAATCCTACTTTCTTTTCAGCCATTATGCCACCAAGGACTACGAGGGTGCAGAGAGAGGCCGGGAGAGCCGAGGTTCGAGTTGATTTATCTGAGACGAGGACTGATCCGAGTAGTACCCATGTTGTACCAGGACAGATTGTTTCTCCTACGACAGATCAGATCGCTAGACTAGTGGCAGAGATGCAGAGCTTGCGCCAGACGATGTGCTCATTGGTAGAGGTCGTTCGAGAGCAGCGACAGATGGTTGTCACCCCTGTTACCCAGTTTTTCCTTGCGATCATCATGCAGTATTCCGTCCCCTACATAGCACCGGTGGAGGCAGCCCCAGTTTACGAGACATGTCTTCCAGAGACCGTGAGAGTTCTGGAACAGTTGTGGAATCGTACTGGTGTACCAGCCCTGAGCAGAGGCTTGGGACGAGGACAGTCGTTTGGCTCTCATCCCCAGGGAGGACAGCATTCAGCGCGTAGGTGTTTACGATGCGGAAGCCTTCAACACCTCATCAGGCAGTGTTCCTTCACACCACGTCAGGGTCGTATTCTGAGACGTCGTGGACGCGGAGGGTTTTCACAGAGGGGTTAGACTAGTAGAGGACGAGTTCGATCAGTTGCAGATGAAGGACAGGCACAAGTTTTCGCTTTGACTCATCGGGACGCGCGGGCGTCCAATGCGGAGCCTACAGGTACTCTTTCAGTATGTCCTTTTGTTGCACTCGTATGTTTACACACTTCGTGCCGAGTTAGGACGAGAGTCGTGCTGGGTAGATTAGCCGTTTGTTGTGTTAACTTCCGTCAGCAATCCTTTTGTTGTGCAACACGTACTTCGGTCTTATGCCTATCGGATAGGAGATAGAGATTCGTCTGTCATTTTGAACTTCCTAAAGATGTTGTATTTGGCAATCTCCTGGGCACGGACTGGTTAGCTACGTGCTAGGCGTTGTGGGTTACCGTGAGGAAACAGTTAGGTTTTGTTTTCCCGGGCAAGTCAGTTCTTGTTGTGCAGGTGGATAGTGGTGCCGCCTCTTATAGCTTGAATTCGGCCTTGTTCGCTAGTCGGCTCTGAGGAGATGTCATGGATTCTTGGCGTTTTTCGTGATGCTGTAGCTACAGTTGGTTTGTTGGACCGGTTTTCTTTCGTGCGAGAATTTTTCCGACGTCGTTCCAGATGAGCTGGCGAAGCTTAAGGAGCTAAGGATCTGCTGCAGAGTTGTTGTTGAGGGAGTTTGTGCGTCTGGGTGTTTCGCATTAGGAAGTTCCTTTTTCTGTTCGTCAAGAAGAAAGATGACAGATTGAGGTTGTGTATTGATGGATCGTCAATTGAACAGGCTTACGGTGCGGATAGGTATCCTGTACCTCGCATTGACGATTTCTTCGATCAGCGTCAGAGTGCGAGACTTGGTCTAAGTTCGTTTGGGATCGGGTCATCATTGTTGCGGGTCCGGAGTGATGACATTCCGAAGACTGCCTTGTGCGTGTTACGGGCTTTGTGTGTTTTGGGTGTGTCATTGGACTCACCAATGCTCTAGCAGCATTCGTAGGTGTGATGAACTGGTTTTCTTCGGGCCGTTCCTCGACTAGTTATTGTTGTGTTATTTACGACATCCTAGTCTTTTTAGTGTGTCTTGAGGGTTAGGGTAGCACTTGAGGATCTGTTATACGGATACTGGGAGAGCCCCAGCGGTTTACTAGATTCTCGGAGTGTTCCCTTCAAGCTTGTTTGTGTTGACTCCTAGGTCTTATAGTTACGGAGACGACTTTGTATGGTTCCGAGGAAGATCGTGGCCGTACAGCTTAGGCCCAAACTTGTGAGCAGAACGGAGGTCCATAGATTTTTGGGGCTTAGTAGGTTTTTACTGCCGTTTCTTCCAGGATTGCTAGTGTAATGCTGCACCGTTGACTAAATTGACTGGAATGGAGGTTTCTTTTCTTTGAACTGAGGCTAGTGTGCAGAGTTTCCGCAGTTGAAGACTCGGTTAACAACTGCTTCAGCCCTTTCCTTGCTTTTTGGTTCGGGCGACTTTGTGGTTTAACTGTGATGTTTCGTGAATAGGACTCGAATGTGTACTGAGGTGACACAATGGAGTTATCGCTTTTGCTTCTTTACATTTGGAGGAAGTACGAGAAGGATATCCCACTCATGATCTGGAGATGGCCGCGATGGTTTTGCGTTGGAGATTAGAGACACCACTTGTTTGAGAGTCGTGTCAGATTTTCACAGACCACCAGAGTTAAAGGTATTGTTGTGATAGTCCTCCGCAGATTCACAGTTCTTGTGCGATCGTTGAGTACAGCATAAGTTCGGCTCTTCTGAGGAGACAGCTTGCTCATGTCCGCGCCCGACCACTTTTCTTAAATCGCTTTCGCGAGACACTGCCCGCCGACGCTCGTTCGTCAGAGATATTGGAGCCTACTCGGCTGGGTAATGATTTGGAATCCTTGACTTATGGCAAGGGTGTGCTGGGTTAGAGACGTGGAATCCTAGGGCAGGCACATCGGTCAACTCTCTATACTCATTCAAGCCCCACCAACTGTTAACGTGATTTTTAAGGTAGTAACGGGTGGGCAAGGTTAGAAAAAGAATTCTTGGGATTCGTTTCAAGGTGTCTGTCTTGTTGTGTGCTTGAGTTGAGCAACTGAGACTGACGGGAGAGTTACAACCTTTAACCGTTCCGAAGAGGGAACGAGAGCAGATCTCCCCGAAATTCGTTATGGTGTCCACCCAGGAGTTGTCAGGATGTGACTCCATTCGGATGTTTGTCATCCGGTGATACTCAGTTTGCTTAGTTGTTATTGTTAAGTTGTGCGTATGTAGAAATTGTTGTCGGCAGTTGGGGATCGTCGTTTGCCATCGATAGGGTTCTCCTTTGATAGCAGTTATCAGGAGACACTCCAATTGGTAACCTTTAGGTTTAGAAGTTAGGTCGTGTCGATCACCAGTCTGTTTTCCTAACTCCGTGTTATAGGATTATTGGACCTCAGCTAGTTTAGAAATTTCGGAAATGACTCGGTTGTTTTGGGTCAGGATGAGAACGGTCTTTGCGGATAGAGATCAGATGCTGACCAAGAGGGTCGCAGATTCGAGCTCGCAATGGCAGATCATGTATTCCCACGGAAGTTTCCGATAAATGACATGTTGAGTTTTGGGAAGCTTTCCAGGATAGTATGTCTTTTTAGGATCCCTAAGGCGAGTTGGTTCGTTGCCTTAAGTTGGGCACTTCCACCCAGATTATTGAATATTCACCCCGTATTTCCTATGTCGATACTTTGCAATTACCTTCATGACCTTTCTCATTGGATTCAGTGCCAGACCATTTAGTTCGAGCGTGATCCTTCGTTCACCCAACAGCCAGCCGTAATATTGGACCGGCAGGTGAAGAAGCTTCGATCGAAGGTCTTTCCATCAGTGAAGGTATTTTGGTGCATCCCAAGCGGTAAAGAGATCACTTGGGAGGCCGAGGGCGAGATGCGGGAGAAGTTCCCTCATCTCTCTAAAGGTATGCGTAGCTTTGTATTTTAAAATTCGGGGACGAATTTTCTTTAATGGGGGAAGATTGTAACACCTTAGGTCGTGTTTAGGGGTTAATTATATTTTACTAGATAGTTTTTGGTAAAAAGTTTACCAAATTAAGTTTCTGATATTTTATTCTAATTAATGAATATTTTATTAGGATTTTTCTAGGCACACACACACTTGTGCATGTTAACTAGGGTTTAGATTTAGGGTTAAACCATGATTAGCTAGCATGAAGGATTAACCCATTCTCTTTAAGTTAATTGATTTTCATTAGGTGTATTTGGGTTTTATTTATTTGTGTGTTTTGTTTATTTGAATTTCTTTTCTTTTTCTTTTTCTTTTGTTGACTTGGTGCATGAGAGAGGGAGTATGGGCATGGCTTGAGCCATGCTCATTAAATGAAGAGAGAGGGAAAGAGAGAGGGAGTTGTTGACTTGGGGCCTCATTTCTTTCCTCACTTTTCCTTACAACTCTCTCTCACACACACACACTCAGCTGAAAGAGAGAGAGAGGCAGCAGCTGCAGAAGAAGCCCCAGCAGCAGCAGCAACTAGCAGCAGCAACAGCATCATCATCAGTAGCATCAGCAGCAGCAAGCAGTGGCAGCAGCAACATCAACAGCAGCCCCCAGCAGCTGCAGCAGCACTTTCCATCTGCTCCACCTCCTTTCTCCTTGCACCCAGGGTCTTGTAAGGTATAGAATCTGAGCCCAACTTCTTGTTTGCTTAACGTATGTGTAGTTTAGCTTCGGTTTGTGTAAAAAGTGAGATTTTGTGCTTGAAAAGGTGATTTGTGTGGACTTATGGCTAAGTGCTGTTAGTATTGGTTAACCTAGCCTAATTAGGTGTTATTAAGACCATGTAAACCCAGTTAGACCCCAGATTACACCAAAATACCATAGGGTTTCTAATTGTGCAAAATTTAGTGTTTTTAAGTGAAATTTCACCTTTCAGTGATCTGCTATAGGCCCGAGTAGTTCAGGTTAAAATTGAGGAAACTGGAGCTTGTATACAAGGTATAAACCACACCACCAGAGCCCGAGACCCCCACCCCATAGCGAGGCCGCCGGTTTAATCTTTCTGGCCGCAATTTGCGGCCAGATAGGGGAATTTTTGGGTGATGTTTGCTTGGATAGGAGTCTGTTGTTATTTCTAGGACAGTGGTATGTATAGTTTTGTAAGTTGTTAGCCTGGGTAGAATCTGGGACGTTATATCGTATTTCTAGTACGTTTGGTTCGCACGATACGCGCGATACGCGAGAGGGTTCCATGATTCAGCGTATCGCGGCGTGTCGGGGTTAGTTTTAGACGCGTGCACACGTTTAGCGTATCGTACACATGCGCGTTTAGTTCGCGACGCGAGCGTATCGTTTGACTTCGATATCGCGTTTTGCGAGATAGTTGCTTATATTTGGATTCTTGTGTAATTCCAGGTTCGCAGGCGGGTACGTCGGACGAAGCTAAGAAAGGGAAGCAGGTGGTCGGCTACGAGTAGCGCATGACCAGGTGAGTAGATTTAACATCTACGGGGAAATCGCCCGTATGGCGTTAAGCGTCAGGGCGAGTTAGGATATTAGATTGTAGATGTTCATATGGACTGTAGTAGCATACATTATTGTTGCATATAGAAATGATAGCATAGAACACTACACTGTCACTAACGGTTTAATTCGCACGAGCACGATTGATATGCTACACTCACACCGTTAGTGATTGCCATGACACTCACATTATACGATTGCCATAAATCATATATCATACTGATTCTACCTTATTGATGTTGTCATGATTTGCCGCATAACAACATATGTTATATCCATATTTGGGCACATATGCATCACATACCCCTACTGGTACTACATACACATACATTGATATCTTCATACCTGCGCACATGTACACTGTATACTCATATCTGTGCACACATACATTGATATCTTCATACCTGCGCACATGCACACTGTATACTCATATCTATGCACACATACATTGATATCTTCATACCTGCGCACATGCACACTGTATACTCATATCTGTGCACACATACGTTGATATCTTCATACCTGCGCACATGCACACTGTATACTCATATCTGTGCACACATACATTGATATCTTCATACCTGCGCACATGCATACTGTATACTCATATCTGTGCACACATACATTGATATCTTCATACTTGCTTAGATTACGCATTGAGATATATTGTTTCCATGTTAATTCTGGATTTGGGGAACCGTGGATATTTCAAAAAGAGAATAGTTAATTATTTAAAAACCCGGTTTCCCTTGATATGATATTTCGGTGTGTCCACCATATGTTTTCTCGGTACTAGAGTGATATATGTGAACCCGAATCGAGGAGTTGGATGAGGCCGATTACGGGTACATGGTGGACCTGGTATGGTACCCCGGGGCAAGAACGGTTTCGCTGTGTAGTATACGGTGAGCCTGGCAGAGGGACTACTACCTACCGGTGATTGGTTGTTGGACCTGGCGGTTATCCGGTGGATACCGACCAGAGTTGATGGATGGATACGGGACGACCAGCTCCTTGGCTAAGCGAGCGAGTGCGTCAGCCTTTCTATTCAACGCTCTAGGGACTCTCATTAGTTCAATGTGAGTGAACCGTTTCATGAGTTCCACCACTCGGCCTCTGTACCGAGCTAATTCGGGTTTGTATATTTTATAATCACCGCTTACTTGGTTGACGACGAGCTGGGAGTCACCGTAAACTCATAGCCGACGGATTTCCATTTCTATGGCGAGCTCCAAACCAGCTATCAGAGCTTCATACTCAGCTTCATACTCAGCTTCATTGTTTGTCCGAGGCTCAGTGAGAGCGAAAGAACGCCGTAGGGTTCCCATTGATGGTGTGATGAACACCAATCCTATCCCTGCTTTTATCTCCGGGACGCTTGATTTACTGGAGGTCCTTATTGATGAGGCCCCATCGAAGTAGAGCTCCCAACATGGCTCATCTTCCTCGAGGTGCAGCACTTGTTCGTCGGGTAACTCACAATTTAGCGGCCACCCTTCTGGTATAGGATGAGCGGCGAGGAAGTCTGCAAGAGCTTGCCCTTTCACTGCTTTCTGAGGAGTATAAACTATGTCAAACTCAAGTAACATGACAGCCCATCTTGCCATTCTGCCGGCTAGGCTCGCTCTGGTCATCAAGTGTTTGAGCGGGTCGACCTTGGAGATCAGCATAACCCGATGAGCAAGCAGATAGTGTTAGTGTATATGCCCTAGAGGCCATTACTGTATCATACTAGTTTGTATATTACTTAATGGATGCCTGGGATATTCACCTTGTATATACAATCTTGCTCAAAATAGTAGTATGCTACTTGGTTTGTTTCTACTTCAATGTGTACATGTGTTTATTTTTGTATATCGCCTATACACATTAGTAGAGCCCTTAGGATCTTTGCTTGATTACCAGCGATGTGATGGCCGTCACACTAGTGGGGCTGGGTAATCTATAAGCACATCCTTATGCAGGTCCCTGGTCGCAGGACTATCGAGACAGGGCATCGATACTCCGGAGTAGACCAGCGCATGTGCTTCTCATCCCAGTGTGGGAGACGGTCTGTCCCACAGCCGTCAGTATGTCGTACTTGAGATAGTATGCGGGTGCTCGTTAGGTTACGGGTACACTGGACAGGACTCGTCGGGAACTGACTAGTTGGTATTATACCTATCGTCAGTTATCAGTTCCCAGGTGACATGAGTACAGCTTAGTCCGCTGACTTGACACTGTCACTTCGCCTCGAGTGTGTTCCCACTGTACTTTGATCACTACCCTACCACGGCTCAAAGGAGTCATGCAAACAGGTAGTGGTGGGGTGCAGTCCCGAAGCACTTAGAGGCAGTGACGGTTAGACAGGATTCGTCTCTCCCGGTATTGGGGGTTGACATCGTGCTGTGTCTAGGAGAGCCATTACACGAGTAGTCCCTGGCCAGGGCAAACGAGATATACTGGTAGGTTTCCAGTGTTATCTCAGGGTGTTTTGGGCTTCGCTCCGGCACGACTTGTACCGCTATTGGGGGACTGACCTTTACCGCCCCCTAGGCCCGCCATGCGATGTATCAGACGAACAGACCGGACTGTACGGAGAATGTCACACTCAGGCTCAGTAGGAGTTCAGATGGGTTTCGCCTCGTCGGTCTTCTTATCGGCATTACCTGGGGACCGTTACGCACAGCTAGTGCCGCTTGCGGTCTGTGGTTAAACCCACTGCCAGCGTAGTGTCGAGTCTTTAGAGTCCCACACAGAAAGCTTTTCGCCTTTAGGCAAAAGAGTAGAGGTCGCATGGTATTGCGACAGGCCGCATGGTTTTGCGACAGGGTTCGGTCACATCCGTGCACTTATGCACGTACAGTGTCCGGACAGTTTACACTAGCGGGCTTTGGTTTAAGCCAGATCCTAGTGTACCTTATGGGATTGGATTTATCCAGTTTGCATTCGTGTTCCTCGGAACGCGGATGCGGGTGTGTATGCACAGTTGACAGGGAGGCAGAGGCTGCGGATTCTCATTAGGGTTGTTGACAGTTGACCGTTGACTATTTGACTTTATGCTCAACCCTAATGAGAATATGATATGTGATTAACTATTATATTAATTAAGTATTATGGTGATATGGTTGTTGACTTGTTGACTTTTGTTGACTTGTTGACTTTTGTTGACTTGTTGACCGGTTGACTAGGCTTGACTAGTTGACCATCATGATAACCATGGTTATCATTTCATGCCAAAGACTTTTACTTGCTTGCTCATTTGAGTAAAATGAGTGCATGACATGATAAGGTTATGGTTGCTTCAAACCATCACATAAGACTTTTTTTGATATGATGAGTTATGATCACTTTGGATTATGAGAGGATGAAAGACAAAAGAGTTGCTCATTCTTTCTTGCTCATTCTCTCTCTTGTTCTTGAGCTCTCCTCTTGCTCTCACCCTCAACCTCTTGCTCCCTCTCTTGATCTATGGTTCTCTTGTCTCATGAGTTGAGAATCAAGAACCATAGATAAAATCCCATTCTATTTCTTCTCTACTCATTCTAGTTCACTAGGTTTAGCAAACCAAGTGAACTAGTTTCTTCAAAGAACGAAGAAGGAGCTAAAGGTTGGAGCTTTCAAGTGGATCTATCTTCGGCGTACGGAGACAACGAGAAGGAGCCATCGAACCACCATCGGAGCTTGAAGACGAAGGAGTTCAAGTTTAGGTATAACCATCTCCATCCGAGTAGCTAACTCTTTTTAGCTAAGTATGCTAGTTTTAGTTTAGGTAAAGATCCCGACTTTGCTTAGTCCATGTTGCCTCTTGCGCTAAAAATTTGATTTTTATACCGTTTCCGCCTTCCCGTAAGAACCGGGGGTCGCAACGTGGACTTACAGTGGTATCAGAGCCTAACTAAACTTAAACTAGCTTGGTAGTAAAGTGTAACGAAGTTCGGAACCGAAAAAAATCCAAAAACCTAACTTTTGCAAAACCTGAGTTTCTGTTGAAATTTTTTCTGGTCAAAATGAAAAACTTTATACTCCTAAATTCGGCTCAGGGTTTTGTGTGAACACCCATGAAAAAAGGTCCACTGTTTCCTTTAAACCGCCGCGCTTCCGCCGCACCAGGTAGGCATTTGCCGCGGAAGCGCCGCGCTTTGTCGTCTTCTCTGCATCGTTTTTCGTGCAGTGTGTGTCTGTGTTGGTTTTGGGATTTTTGAAATATATTATATGTGCCCAGATTTTCCAGAAAAGAAATTTCCTTTTGGGGTCCTATAATTCCGTATTTTTCCGAACTTCACTGCACTTTGACTATGATGGTTATATCTGTGATGTTTGCATGTATTGAACGTCGGCTAATCGCTATAAGTCGATTGGTCGGGGTTATACATGATCTGTAATGTGCTGGAATGTGTATATAAATATGTTGGATTGTCGCGGGTGAATAGCCGGGGGTTGTGAGACGAGAGTTTTCTTTTCTTGCAATTCATGTAAATTTGTAAATTGATGTAATAATTATTTGTATGGCCGCACAACCGGGTCGGGGTTGTAGCCGTCATTGTATAATTTCTTTTTACTGTTTTTGCTCCTAGGATAGACCCATGGAGGGGTGCACAAACTACCGGGTATGCCGAAGTGTCGAGTGGCCTACTCATGGAGATGAGGGAGGTTGCTACGCTTCGGGTACTTGGCGGGTAGTTTTCCGCACCCGTAGGGGTCTTGGGTGGGGTTTTGGCTATTCACCGCGACCGTGTAATCTGTTTTTGTTACAGGCTCGTACAAATTACAGATTCCTAGTATATCCAATGTATTTATCTGTGATCTGAAATGTTTATCATTGCAGTATATCTATATATGATATTATTTAGGCGTTGCTTATGTTTTACAGACGCGCTAGCCCAGCCCCCGCTCTGTCGTTAGTTAAGTAACCTAACGGGTAATGACGGGGCCCCGTGGCGAATGCGAATGGCATAAGCGTACGTCATATTTTGGTTGTTTTCTGCAATGGTAGGATTAAATGATAAGACGCATTAAAAGAACTAATGCAAGAATATCACGCATTAAAAGAACTAATGCAAGATAATAAACCAAGTTAAAGTCGTTGGAACACTTTCGAAAAACCACTCGGTTCTTTTCAAAAACAACTTTTAAATGCGGAGCTTGAGCCACTCCTTTTAAAAGCTATCTCGTTCCATCGACCATATCAAGTTCACTACGTTCACGGTTTTGCCAAAACCATCCGTAGCCCTCCGTCGTTTCACATGAATAGTCAATAGTATTCAAGCTGTGTATGTTGGCCAAAGTCAAGGCACAGTGATTGGTAGCTATTGGGTGTTCATGTGTAGCATAGATAGATGCGTTGGTTTGGGACAGTCGTACTGCCATTTTGGACAAAGTCAAGGGTAGGTACGGATGGATCCAAATTAACCTGGATAATGACGGGTAGAACTTGACATGTGACTTATGATATTTTGGCCAAAGTCAAGGTCATAAGAGCATGGGGCAAAAATCCACATCGGGAGTTTCATAAGTACTGAAACTTGCTAGATTTGCATACCATTTGGAGTGTGATGATTCTGGTAGGATTCCTTCAGTTTCGTCACGCAATGATATTTGGATCCCGATCCTACTGTGAGTATATGCTACTCCTCGGGAAATTTCTCACTTAACGATCAATGCTATAAACCTAGTAGGTGCCTAGAAAGGTGTTAGCGGGGCTACGCCCCCAGGGAAAAGATGTTCTTTAATTAAGGAACTTCGCGAAAGCGTTGGAAAACCTCCCTCGAAGTACCGACACCGGCCTGGCTGAACGGTTAAGCAAGTATTGTACGGTGGGATTGATCCTGACTAATTCTTCCTTTATGGTTTGAGGAGGGATTCGAGAAACAGTGGGAGCCATCCTGTTTAGACAAACTAAAAACCACTCTAAACTTGCAAGAGCATCATGCTGAGTGTTTCTTCTTCTCTCTCCTAATTGCAGCGACCAATCAACATGACTGGACTTAAGTTACTCCTAGATAAAAACAAACTGACAGGGCCAAACTACAAAGATTGGCTCAGGAATGTCAAGATAGCAATCACTTATGACAAGCTGGGGTATCTTCTTACCACCAAAGCTCCCCCTGTCCCTGGTCCAACTTCCAGCGTCGCGGATAAGGAAATCCGTAAGACTTGGGAGATTGATAGCGCGAAGGCCAAATGCCTCCTGCTTGCCTCGATGGACAACGAACATCAGAGGAGGCATGAGAATATGGACATGGAGTCCATATTGCTCCATACAAAAGAACTGTATGGAGAGCAATCACGTATCGCAAGATACGAAGCGTCGAAAAAGTTATTTTCGACAAGAATGGCCGTCGGATCATCAGTAGCCGAGCACGTGCTAAAGATGATCGGCTACATTGAGGAGCTCGCTGACCTAGGGATCACATTGGAGAGTGAGCTATATACGGATATAGTTCTCCAGTCCCTTCCTTCCACTTACGCCCAGTTTATACTGAACTTCAACCTACAAGAAAAAGAGGTTGAACTATCAGAGCTCCTCAACATGCTGAGGAGCGCAGAGGGCACCCTACAGAAAGGTAGGGAAACATCCACTTTGTTTGTAGGAGGATCATCTTCTTCTAGGTCCAAGGCGAAAGCCAAGGGAAAGAAGAAGAAGGCCCCCGCCAAACCAAGGGGCGGTGTTAGTAAAGTGGATACGAAGGGAAAAGGTAAAGCAACAAAGATAGCGGGGAAGCTTGTGGATAAGGAAGAATGCTTCTATTGTCATAAGAAAGGGCACTGGAAGAATGATTGCAGGGCCTGGAAGGCCAGAACACAGGAATTGAAGCAGGTTGCAGCTTCAGCTTCAGGTGTGTATGTTATTGAAAACTGTCTTTCAATAAACTCTACTTCCTGGGTATTGGATACCGGATCAGGATCTCATATCTGTAATTCTTTGCAGGCGTTGAGAAACCGTAGGGTTTTGAAGGCAGGTGACATGACCCTCAGAGTTGCAAACGGAGCTAGCATGGATGCTAAAGCCGTGGGGGACTATCACCTGGGAATGTCAGATGGACATGTTTTGGTTTTGCGTAATTGCTTTTTTGTACCCAACGCAACTTGTAATATCATTTCTGTATCTTTAGTTTCTAAAGAAGGTTATGAATTTGCGTTTGTAAGTAATGTTGTAAACATTCACCTTAATCAAGTTCTGATTGGGTCAGGTATATTGAGTAATGGTATATACGTGTTAAACCAACCACAGATTTTTAATGTCCAGAATACACACAAAAGAAAGTCTCCAGAAATAAATCAGACTTTCTTATGGCATTGTAGATTGGGTCACATCAATGAGAGAAGGTTGACTAAGTTGCATACAGAAGGATATTTGAATGCGTTCGAATATCAATCATATGCCACTTGTCAATCTTGTCTCAAAGGAAAGATGACAAAGACTCCGTTTACTGGACATGGAGTAAGAGCGAGCGAGCTCTTGGGACTCGTACACAGTGACGTGTGCGGTCCAATGTCTACACATGCCCGAAGCGGACATTCTTACTTCATTACTTTTACGGATGACTTCTCAAGGTACGGTTATGTCTTCTTAATGAAACATAAGTCCGAGGCCTTTGGAAAATTCCAGGAGTATAAGAATGAAGTAGAGAAACAGACCGGCAAAAGTATTAAGATTCTAAGATCGGATCGAGGTGGAGAATACTTAAGTGCCGAGTTCCTGGACTATTTAAAAGAGAACGGAATTCTCTCTCAGCTTACTCCTCCATACACCCCGCAACATAACGGTGTATCGGAGAGACGGAACCGCACCCTATTGGATATGGTGCGGTCCATGATGAGTAACGCTGAGTTACCGCGATCATTCTGGGGGTATGCGCTAGAATCAGCCGCATACCTTTTGAACCGAGTTCCCACTAAGACTGTGCCTACCACGCCATTTGAGATGTGGTGCGGGAAGAGACCCCATCTTAATCACATTAAGATATGGGGAAGTCCAGCTTTTGTCAAAAAGCAGCATGCGGACAAGCTCGAGGCACGCTCAGTACTGTGCAAGTTTGTGGGATATCCAAAGAATTCCAAGGGATATTTCTTCTACTGTGAAGAGGAACAAAAAGTTCTTGTTTCTCGTCATGCCCACTTTCTAGAACACCAGTTCATAGAAAAAGAAATAAGTGGGAGCGCAGTAGAACTGGAAGAAATTCCAGAACCACAGACTGTTACTGAAAGCTTGGTGGAACCAGAGGGTTCAACAGAACAGTACATTCCTACGCCGCTCCGCAGGAGTAGTAGGCAGTCTCATCCGCCCGAGAGATACTACGGTTTTCTCATAGACGGGGATAGAGAGGATTGCATCATAGATTATGATGAGCCTACTAGCTTCCAGCAGGCCGTTCAGAGCGTTGACTCAGTGAAATGGCTGGATGCAATGCGGACCGAAATGGAGTCCATGTACACCAACAAGGTATGGACGTTGGACATTGCTCCAGACGGGGTAAAACCCGTAGGATGCAAGTGGATCTTCAAAAGGAAGATTGGTGTAGATGGACAGGTTGAGACCTATAAAGCTAGGCTGGTAGCAAAGGGTTTTCGTCAAAGACCTGGCTTGGACTACGACGAAACCTTTTCTCCAGTAGCCATGCTGAAATCCATTCGGATCCTTCTTGCCATTGCTGCCTTCCACGATTATGAGATCTGGCAAATGGACGTAAAGACAGCTTTTCTAAATGGAAATTTAGAGGAGTGTGTCTATATGGACCAGCCAGAGGGTTTCATTCAGAGTGGGAGCAGCGGAAAGGTGTGCAAATTGCTTAAGTCCATCTATGGACTAAAGCAGGCATCGCGGAGTTGGAACATCTGCTTTGATGAGACGGTCAAAGAATTTGGCTTTATCAAAAATCCAGATGAACCATGCATCTATAGTAGATTTGTAGCGAGAACTGTAGTATTCCTCGTTTTATACGTGGATGACATTCTCTTAATAGGAAATGACATTCCTATGCTACAATCTGTCAAGGGGTTCTTGTCACACAGGTTCTCCATGAAAGACCTGGGTGATGCCTCATACATTCTTGGTATCCGGATCTACCGTGACAGATCCAAGAGGATATTAGGACTTTCACAGTCCAGGTACATCGACACCATACTGAAGAGGTTCAGTATGGAAGATTCCAAGCGCGGTAACCTACCGGCTTGTCACGGGATCACCCTCTCTAAAGAGATGTCTCCCAAGACTGATTTGGAGAGGGATCGCATGTCTATTATACCCTACGCTTCTGCGGTAGGCTCTATAATGTATGCGATGTTGTGTACCAGACCGGATGTAGCTTATGCACTGAGTGTGGTAAGCCGGTATCAGTCTAACCCTGGGGAGAAACACTGGATAGCGGTAAAGAACATTCTCAAGTACCTGAGAAGGACTAAGGAGATGTTCTTGGTGTATGGCGGAAAAGACCTCCAGATCGAGGCCTTTGCTGACTCCAGCTTCCAGAGTGACAAGGATGATTCCAAGTCCATGTCGGGTTTTGTCTTTACCCTCAATGGAGGGGCGGTGTGTTGGAAGAGTTCCAAACAGGAAACCGTTGCAGACTCGACGATGGAAGCGGAATACATCGCTGCATCTGATGCCGCAAAAGAAGCTGTCTGGATGAGGAAGTTCTTGAAAGAACTTCAGGTGGTTCCGTCCATTGTTGATCCAATACCTCTGTATTGCGACAACAACGGGGCTATAGCATTAGCGAAGGAACCCAGGTCCCATCAGAGATCCAGGCACATCTTGAGGCGGTATCACCTGATCAGGGAGATCGTGGATCGCTAGGAGATCGAGGTTCGGAGAGTCGCTTCAGAAGACAACACTGCAGATCCATTCACCAAGGCCTTGCCCCAGACTCAGTTCGAGCGGCTGATCGAGATGATAGGTCTTCGATACGCCAGTACATGGCCTTAGTGCAAGTGGGAGATTGTTAGTGTATATGCCCTAGAGGCCATTACTGTATCATACTAGTTTGTATATTACTTAATGGATGCTTGGGATATTCACCTTGTATATACAATCTTGCTCAAAATAGTAGTATGCTACTTGGTTTGTTTCTACTTCAATGTGTACATGTGTTTATTTTTGTATATCGCCTATACACATTAGTAGAGCCCTTAGGATCTTTGCTTGATTACCAACGATGTGATGGCCGTCACACTAGTGGGGCTGGGTAATCTATAAGCACATCCTTATGCAGGTCCCTGGTCGCAGGACTATCGAGACAGGGCATCGATACTCCGGAGTAGACCAGCGCATGCGCTTCTCATCCCAGTGTGGGAGACGGTCTGTCCTACAGCCGTCAGTACGTCGTACTTGAGATAGTATGCGGGTGCTCGTTAGGTTACGGGTACACTGGACAGGACTCGTCGGGAACTGACTAGTTGGTATTATACCTATCGTCAGTTATCAGTTCCCAGGTGACATGAGTACAGCTTAGTCCGCTGACTTGACACTGTCACTTCGCCTCGAGTGTGTTCCCACTGTACTTTGATCACTACCCTACCACGGCTCAAAGGAGTCGTGCAAACAGGTAGTGGTTGGGTGCAGTCCCGAAGCACTTGGAGGCAGTGACGGTTAGACAGGATTCGTCTCTCCCGGTATTGGGGGTTGACATCGCGCTGTGTCTAGGAGAGCCATTACACGAGTAGTCCCTGGCCAGGGCAAACGAGATATACTGGTAGGTTTCCAGTGTTATCTCAGGGTGTTTTGGGCTTCGCTCCGGCACGACTTGTACCGCTATTGGGGGACTGACGTTTACCGCCCCCTAGGCCCGCCATGCGATGTATCAGACGAACAGACCGGACTGTTCGGAGAATGTCACACTCAGGCTCAGTAGGAGTTCAGATGGGTTTCGCCTCGTCGGTCTTCTTATCGGCATTACCTGGGGACCGTTACGCACAGCTAGTGCCGCTTGCGGTCTGTGGTTAAACCCACTGCCAGCGTAGTGTCGAGTCTTTAGAGTCCCACACAGAAAGCTTTTCGCCTTTAGGCAAAAGAGTAGAGGTCGCATGGTATTGCGACAGGCCGCATGGTTTTGCGACAGGGTTCGGTCACATCCGTGCACTTATGCACGTACAGTGTCCGGACAGTTTACACTAGCGGGCTTTGGTTTAAGCCAGATCCTAGTGTACCTTATGGGATTGGATTTATCCAGTTTGCATTCGTGTTCCTCGGAACGCGGATGCGGGTGTGTATGCACAGTTGACAGGGAGGCAGAGGCTGCGGATTCTCATTAGGGTTGTTGACAGTTGACCGTTGACTATTTGACTTTATGCTCAACCCTAATGAGAATATGATATGTGATTAACTATTATATTAATTAAGTATTATGGTGATATGGTTGTTGACTTGTTGACTTTTGTTGACTTGTTGACTTTTGTTGACTTGTTGACCGGTTGACTAGGCTTGACTAGTTGACCATCATGATAACCATGGTTATCATTTCATGCCAAAGACTTTTACTTGCTTGCTCATTTGAGTAAAATGAGTGCATGACATGATAAGGTTATGGTTGCTTCAAACCATCACATAAGACTTTTTTTGATATGATGAGTTATGATCACTTTGGATTATGAGAGGGTGAAAGACAAAAGAGTTGCTCATTCTTTCTTGCTCATTCTCTCTCTTGTTCTTGAGCTCTCCTCTTGCTCTCACCCTCAACCTCTTGCTCCCTCTCTTGATCTATGGTTCTCTTGTCTCATGAGTTGAGAATCAAGAACCATAGATAAAATCCCATTCTATTTCTTCTCTACTCATTCTAGTTCACTAGGTTTAGCAAACCAAGTGAACTAGTTTCTTCAAAGAACGAAGAAGGAGCTAAAGGTTGGAGCTTTCAAGTGGATCTATCTTCGGCGTACGGAGACAACGAGAAGGAGCCATCGAACCACCATCGGAGCTTGAAGACGAAGGAGTTCAAGTTTAGGTATAACCATCTCCATCCGAGTAGCTAACTCTCTTTAGCTAAGTATGCTAGTTTTAGTTTAGGTAAAGATCCCGACTTTGCTTAGTCCATGTTGCCTCTTGCGCTAAAAATTTGATTTTTATACCGTTTCCGCCTCCCCGTAAGAACCGGGGGTCGCAACGTGGACTTACAGATAGTGCCTCAGCTTCTTCACTGCAAATATCAGAGCCAGGCATTGCTTTTCGATTGGGGAATAGTTGTGTTCCGCCCCGACTAGAGTTCGACTGAGGTAGTAGAGGGCATTTTCTTTTCCCTCCTCGTTATTCTGGGCAAGGAGCGCACCGAGTGACTCATCCAGCGCGGCAGTGTAGAGAATTAGCGGTTTATTTGGAATGGGAGCGGCCAGCACTGGAGGGTGCAACAAGTATTGTTTGATGCTTTCGAACGCTGCTTGACATTCGGCATCCCAGATAAAAGGAGCTCCTTTCTTCATGAGCTTTGAGAAGGGCCTACATCTCCCCGATAAATTTGAGATAAACCTCCGTATATAAGCAAGCTTGCCTTGAAAAGATCTTAGCTGCGTCAGACTCTTCGGAGGGGGCATCTCCATGATGGCCTTTATCTTTGATGGGTCAACTTCGATCCCTCGATGTCGGACTATGAAGCCTATGAATTTTCCCGATGACACGCCAAAAGCGCATTTCAGAGGATTCATCTTCAGATCGTATTCCCTCAGTCTGGTGAGAACAGTCCTAAGATCCTGGATATGATCGGCCTTGGTTTCAGTCTTAACGACCAGATCATCAACATAACATTCGACGACTTTATGAATTAGGTCATCGAAGATATTGGTCATTGCCCTTTGATATGTAGCACCTGCATTCTTCAGTCCGAACGGCATCACCCTGTAGCAATATATTCCGATCGGAGTTCGAAATGCTGTGTGCTTCTCATCCTCAGGCGACATCTTGATCTGATTATATCCAGACGAGCCATCCATAAAAGTGAACAACTCGTAATTTGAGGTGTCATCGACCATCATTTCCATGACCGGTAGCGAGAAGTCGTCCTTTGGACATGCCTTGTTGAGGTCCCTGAAATCGACACAAACTCGGATCTGCCCATTTTTCTTCTTCACTGGGACTATGCATGCGATCCAGTCCGCATATTTCTCTTCCCTGATGAAGCCGGCATCGATGAGTTTCTTGGTTTCCTCGATGACCTTTTCTTCCAACTCCCTTCTCATTCTTCGAGGAGCTTGTTTGACTGGCTTAGCATCGGGAGATATAGCCAACTTATGTATGGCCACTTCAGGGGAAATGCCAGGCATTTCTTTGTATGTCCACGCGAAGCAGCCGACGAACTCATGCAGCAGGGCAATTATCTGCGCTTTCATTTCCTCTGACAAGAGCGAGCTGATGTAGGTCGGCCTTGGATTATCGGGCGTTCCTAAGTCAATCTCGGTTAGCTCGTCAAAGGTTGCTTGTCCGCCATCTTCGAGCTCTTGAGGGGCTTCTTCTGGCTCGGCTATCTCGTCGTCGTCATTTGATCTTTCGCTGGCCTCACCAACATGGATCATGTAGCACGCTTTGGAATCAGGTTGAATGTAGCCTATGCCCCGTCTATCTGGAATTCGTCCATCGATGAGTGCTCGGACCTGGGGCGGATACCATAGCCCTTCGTAAAATTTTGCTTCGGACTCCGTTTGATATAACCGGCATCAGCACTTCTTAAAGTATTCCCGCATCTCGGGCGCATAGTATCTGGGATTGAGGATGGCTCTTATGCCTCTCTCATAGGGAAGGCACGTGACAGAAAGATCGTCCGGGTGCACAACGGGGTTTGACCTGTAAAACAGGATGCCCTTCTGTCCATTTTTCCTCCCGGGCACGTAGAAAGTTTTCAGCTGGTCCACGGTAGAGATTGACAATACGTCGAGCTCTTTGCACATCCGTTCCGGCACCCTTGTGATGGCCAGGGACCCTTCTGCGACTTCGAAGGTCTCTCGTAGTTTCGCTTGCTGCATGGGGGGCCAATCTGCACAGCTGTTGCACGGCAGGTCCTCTTCTTCTGACTCTTCAGTGTCACTGCCAAAATGAGGGGAGACTTTGCTGCTAGATGGGCCTTCAGCATCAGATTCGTCCGTATCGCTACCGAAACGAGGGCGAGTTTTACGGAAAGACGGACTTCCAGCGTCGGACTCATCAGTGTCACTACCGAAATGCGGGCATACTTGGACGTTTTTGCTTTTGAAAGTGACAGCCGGCTCAGATTTGCCTTTGAGTCTTGGGGCCGGTCTATCTTCAGTCAGTTGTGGCTTAGCATTTTGGTGGTTCATAAAGCACCGAGATTCTTCATATCGGACTTCATGCACACCGAACGGTTGGATATCTCCGTCAATGCATCTTTCTTCGCCATTTTTAGTATATTTCATGCATTGATGGAGAGTTGATGGAATGATGCCGTAATCGTGGAGCGATGGCCGCCCTAAGAGAATCTTATAAGACGTGTCAGCGTCGATCACGTATATCTTAGCTTCGGTTTGCAGATCCCCAAATTTGATTGGCAAAGTTATAGACCCCAGAACTTGCTGGCAATTTTGGTTGAAACCTTGAATGACAATCCTTTCCCTTGACAGGTGTCGGACGTCCATTGACAAACTCTTCAGAGTTCGCAAGTTCATGATGTTCACTGAGGACCCCGGATCAATCAATATGCGATTAATTCGATCTCCGTCACTGTACCCGGTCACGTAAAGCGGCCGATTATGCTCAGCCGTTCCCAGTAGCAAGTCTTCATCCTTAAATGTGACTGCGGCGGCATGCAAAGCATGCTGGGCTTCTTTCATATTAATTTCCGCAAAGTGAGCCTGATACCGCTCGGGGTTTTGTAGAGCGTGAATGAGAACATCTCTAAGCTCCTTAGATAGGACCAAGGCGTCGTAGATGCTCAGGAGAGACGGAAGCTTCCGGAGATGTGCCAAGACATTATAGTCCACCGAGGAAGGACTTATATTTTCATCAGCCGGTTCTCTGCCATCTTCTTCATTAGCAACTTGTTTTTCCTTCCCTTTTGGGGCGTTGCCCTGATTTGGCGGTAGAGCCCTGCCGCTTCTGAGCTGGATTTGATTGGCCTTTGTGGTGAGCTCCTCGTCCTCTTCGGGAAAATAGAGCTCATCCTCGGAGTCGCTGCCAAGATGGATGGCGTAGCAGGTCACTACTGGGATCTCTTCATTGGAGTCTTCTTCTAACTCCTCCAGAATTTCAGCCGCTTGTGCAGGGAAGAACTCCTTCAATTGAATCAATGTTCTTTCCCTTTGTTCATATTCTTCGAGGGAATCGATACATTTTTGAATGGTCGATCTCCCTGCAGACTCTTTTTCGCGCCGAGCTGCACTTTTCTTCTTCTTGAGCTTCTTAGATTTTGAGCCTGATGGAGCCGCATTGGCAGCTGGACTGGTAGGCTTCTTCTGCCCTTCCCATTCCGTCCTGGGTTCCTTCCGAAGTAGCTTTATCATCTTCTTCGTCTTATTAGATATGTGCGTACTCCACGGAGGCCGCGATGAGTCCGTTTCATTTCTCAGGCAGCGGGTTCGGCTGTCTGCTCCCAGAAGGCTTCAGTTTCTGTCTGTATAAAGTTGGTGGTTGCAACTTGATTGTTCACCAACACACTTTTGGACAGTTCGATCTCTCCAGCCTTGTACTGCTTCTCAACCCAATCTTTGAAGATATAGCAATCCTCGATCGCATGGCTCACTACTCGGTGGTACGGGCAATACAGAGGATTGTCGGTCATTTTTGCTTCTTGGGGTCTTTTCGACTCCGGCAATTGGAGGCCGTTGTTCAAGGCATCTTTAAATATCTTGCGGACCTTGTCCCTTCTGAAAGAGTAAACTTGTTCTTTTTCTCCTCTAGGGAAGGCCCATCTCCTCCCAGCAATGGCTTTCGAGACTGGTTAGTTTTGGATTCGGCCGCCCTTCGCTTTTCTTCATTGTCAGATGCATTGAAGACATTGGTACTGCTGGAACTCCCGCTTCTACGGTTGTCGTCCCGCTTGCTTTTCCAAGTCTTCTCCCTCTGAGAATCCGGCGGGGACTCTTGCTTCGAGCGTTCCAGCATTTGGACTTTCTTGGTTAGCTCCTGAAATGTCTTGAGGCCCGCTGTACATAAGAATGGGATCATCCAATTGCTGAGGTTCCCAATGAGAAGGCTGACGGATTGGTCCTGCTCTAGCGGCGGTTCGCACTTGACCGTGAGATTACGCCATCAGGCAATAAAGTCAGTGTTGCTTTCATTCTTTCCCGGCTTGGTCCTCACAAGGTCAGCGATGGAGATTTTATCACTGACGCTCATGAACCTTTGCCGGAAAAGAGACTCCATTTGGGCAAAGGTAATGACGGACCCGTCTGGTATGCTCGCGTACCAATCGAAAGCGACACCGGTCAGGCTGTTGACAAACTGACGAAGAAGGAGCGCGTCATTGCCCCCTGTATTTCCGCACGATACTTTGAAGTAGGCGACGTGCTGATTTGCATTCCCCGTTCCATCAAATATTCCGAACTTAGGAATGATGTAGCCGCTTGGGAACTCAATCAGATCGTACTGCGCGGGATATGGCCGCCCACTACTGCCGATTTCTTTCTGAGCTTCAGCTTTGGCCACCAATGTTTTAACCTTGCTGGTGACCAAATCCATTATCCGATCCTGTGTTAGCGGGATGGTGCTATCTGGGGCCAAGGCGTCCCCAGAAGCGGAATGTGGCCGGCTTTCATGTGGCTCGACCAGTCTGGGACTCGAAGGAACAGGCATTGGCTGCCTCGGATTGTCATCACCCGGCTGATTAGCAGCGGCTTGTGCTTGATTAGGCGGCGCTCGAGCAATTTGAGCCGTAAGCTGCATCACCACGTTCGTTAAGTCGTCAATCTTCGAATAGAGCTTGGCCATCTCTTTATCTTTGCTCCTGAGCTGTTTTCGAAGCTCTTGAAGCAGCTCTTACTCCGCAGTCCTGGGGCGGAAAGTCGGCTCTTCCTCGTTGTCCGAGCTTGACTCTGCAAGGACCGAGGGGTCTTTCTGCCTATCATCCTCATCGAGAGGGTTTTCTTCATCCAGCGGGGGCGGCTATTCTTGTGCAGCGGCAACCGCATTCAGGCTAGATTGGGCTTGGGATGTGGTGGCCCCATCCTTGCTTTTGCTGCGAAGGTTGTCGCTGGGGTGCCCGCCCGCCATATAGACCGTATGGATGATATATCCGGCCGTCTTTCTATCATTGGCAGCTGATTTCACGGATCGTTGTCTTGACCCCCTTGTTTCGGTAGCTGGTAGTCGATTGAAAGCGGCTGACCTAACCAGGTTCTTGAATGGTGCTGGAGCATCTTTTCTGGGTTTGCCCCACTGCTTTCGTGCAGCACAAAGTGCTTGATAGACTCTTGAAGAGACAGTGTCATACCTTTTCTGTTGGGGCTTGGACACGTCTCTTTGTGGCACTGTTCGGACCGCTGTCTTCTTGATTCTGGCGGTCATAGCATTTTTCTGAACCCACTTCAGAGGCTCGAAGGAATTGTTGATTCTTACGTCCGACTCAGCCGTCGTCGCGGGACAACCCTGCACTTGGAACTTCACACGATTCCATTTAACCGAAGCCTTGGCCCTTTTGTTGGCTCGATACCTGAGCCGCTTCTGCCTTAACTTTTCTGTTCTAAGCATCTGGCAGACTTTGGCTCTTTGGGAAGATGCCGCAGACCGGTCGATGGAGGGCCTTGGAGATACGCTCGATTGTGCATTTGTTGGAGTCATCGCCTGAGCCCGTCCACAACATTTGATGTTGCCCTCTGTACCGAAGTTCTTGCCCCCAGCTAAAGCGCCAGGGAGTCATTCAGACACCATCTTAAGTTTCGGTTGTGGTGCCTTGGCGATCACGACATTCGGCCTCTTACCCCTTGAGACCGGCTTTGCCACCTGTTCCGCCGGGATTTCCGCTAGATGAGCGCTTCCGGCAGGGTAGATGACGACGGAGCCAAACTGGCGGGGCGGTTCCTCCCACTGTTGACTGAGGCTTGCAGGGAGAACCACATCAGCGTTGATCTTGACCACGTACGGAATCGGGGTCACGTTGGAAGCTGAATTCGTCTGGGGAGACACTGTCGTCGAAGGTTGATTGCTGCACGGAAAAAAGAACATCATTTCAGTATAGGCAATCGATATGTATATTGATTGAGTTCGCATGAACGTTTAACCCGAAATATGGGAGGAGAGATTGGTCCCACCGGGCGTGCCAGAATCTGTAGGGTGTTTTTCGTCACCCCATTGAGATGGGAATACGCGCACGCTTCTCAGGCGTACTATAGATTCCCCCTGCCTAGGGTAGGCCGGGGTTTAATGATTGTGGGGATCCGAATCTCCGGCAGCCGCGGACTAAGCTGCCGTTAATTACCCCTCGCCTTTAGGGCGAGGGAACCTCCGATTAACGGGTTAAACTGGTCATGCGAACTCAATGTGCAGTGTACGTGTGTTTTGTTTTGAAAGGGGGTTTTGGATATATCGGGAGCCACGCAGAGTTTTTACGGGGGTCTCGCTACCCGGATAGCGGGCTAGGGGTCAAGGGGGCTAGCAGCCCCCTTGTGAGGTGCGGGGCAACGCCCCGTTAGAAATTTTTTTCTAACAGGGACAGTGTCGTGGAGTATGTGTATGTATACATTTGTACATATGTATATATATAAAAAAAGGGGGAAAAGACATCCAAAGGATGCGTGGGGCCAGCGCTTGGGCGCTTGAGCGCAAGCGCGCCACGTGTCGGTACGTGGGCGCTTTGCGCTTGAGCGCAGAGCGCTGGAGCGCAACGCATCACGTGTCGGCACGTAGGCACTGTGCGCTCGAGCGCAGAGCGCTGGAGCGCAACGCGCCACGTGTCCGCACGTGGGCGCTTTGCGCTCGAGCGCCGGAGCGCAACGCGCCACGTGTCGGCACGAGGGCGCTTTGCGCTCGAGCGTAGAGCGCTGGAGCGCAAGCGCGCCACGTGGGCGCTTTGCGCTCGAGCGCAGAGCGCTTGAGCACAAGCGCGCCACGTGTCGGCACGTGGGCGGTTTGCGCTGGAGCGCAAGCGCGCTGGAGCGCAAGCGCGCTGGAGCGCAAGCGCGCCACGTGTCGGCACGTGGGCGTTTTGCGCTCGAGCGCAGTGCGCTGGAGCACAAGCGCGCCACGTGTCGGCACGTGGGCGCTTTGCGCTCGAGCGCTAGCGCACCAGCGAGGAAAAATGGGGGGTTTTTAGCCCCGGAAATTCTCTAAAGAGAAAATAGGGCGGAGTTAAACTCCTAAGATGCTTTGGGTTAAGGAAATGGGTCCTTCTTCTTCCTTTGCTGGCCAGATCTTGGAGATAAAGAGATGTGAGATTTAAAAATCTTTTCTTTTTGAGATCTGATGGCAGATCTGAGTTCCCCTTAATGGGTTTTGTGGTGGAAAACTATTTAGTTTTGAAAAAGGAAGAGTAAAACTCTTGATTTAATTCAAAAGAAAGAAGAAGATTTTGGAACCTTAAAGAAGGAAGAAAGATCTCAGATCTGAAACTTTTTTTGGAGAAAAAAAAAGTTGTTGAGATATTTCATTATCTTTGCCTTTATAGGCTATACACTTTACACATAGCCCCTTGGGCTTCACAAAATGGTATTTTGCCTATCCCATGGCTTATGTGCCATTACTTTTTGCACATAAGCCATGGACTTTACAAAAATTTGGCTTTATGCCTATTTTTCTTACATTTATCCATAAAAAAAAACAAAAGAAATACAATAAAATTATTTATTACAAAATTTTATCTTGGTATGGGGGGAGGCCGGCCGCTTCATGTTCTGGCTCGACCCGGGCATGGGCCCACTGGATCTGGGCTTGGGCCCACTTGGCTTGGGGTTGACTTTGATTTTGACTTGGTCAACCGGGGTGTAAATTTTTACCCCAACAGTTATATTTCCCATGCTCAGTATGTAGTAATTGATATCTCATCCTGTATCTATTGTACCTGATATAGTACACATTGCTATACCTGATCATTGCACACCCTGTTCATTCTATATAAGGTTGTTAGATTGCATTGCTATACCTGATCATTGCACACCCTGTTCATTCTATATAGGGTTGTTAGATTGCATTGCTATACCTGATCATTGCACACCCTGTTCATTCTATATAGGGTTGTTAGATTGCATTGCTATACCTGATCATTGCACACCCTGTTCATTATATATAGGGTTGTTAGATTGCATTGCTATACCTGATCATCACAGTTCTTGCTCATCACATGGAGTTGTTATTAGATCGTACTTGTTGCATGTTTTGAGCATCCAGTTCATCATATAGTTGTTATCTGTTGATATAGGTTAGAGTATCGTTGCACGTGCATACTCGCGATTACCTTTATATGTTATCTTCTATTCACGAGTTGGCAACTCACCCCCGTTGTGCCACAGTGTTTGCAGGTTGCCCTTCGGAGTAGTCGTGGCAGGCTGCGTTCTTGCATCTTTTGACACAGATACCCCTACAGTTTGTGTACTAGCTCTTTTGCTGATAGATGGGTTTTGTACGGTATCTGGTTATCTTTCAGTTATGTACATTGTTGTATCTAGTACTCTCCATCTACCACTTATGTATTGACTTAGAGACCAGTTGTGAGGACGATGTATATTATTTTGTATTCTGGTGTCGAGCTCGTTGTGAGCCGACTTTACTTATGCAGTTATTCTATCTGTGATGATTCCCACTTGTTGCTCATTTTCTTCGCTATGGCGTCGTATATTGTTATCTTGGTAATTGTCTACTTAGGGTTTCTTGACATCTTAGTATTTAGTTCTATCAAAAGCTTAAAACACTCTATAATTTTACTGGTTTGATTTCTGGGTTTTCGGCTTACTTAGTCGCGTCACGCCTGTAGACGTTACGTGGTTAAGTGCCGGTCACGGGCCAAACTTTGGGTCGTGACACATTCCTTAAGAAATTCTACCCACATCAAAAGACAGCTCGAGTCCGTAGCGAAATCTATCAATTCTCCCAGCTTCCAAATGAAACATTTTCAAAATGTCTTGAACGTTTCAAGGATCTGTTAGTCCAATGTCCACATCACGGCATCCTGAGATGGGAATTGTGCCGAATCATTTATGAGGGCATTACTCCTTACACAAGACAGACCCTTGAATCCATGTGTCAAGGCAACTTTATGACCAAAGATGATGGGGAAGCCTGGGAATTCCTAGAAAATTTCGCTGAAAAATCTTTACAGTGGGAGGGTGTGAGTCAATCGTCTAGGGATGGCAATGATATTTCCATAGGAGTTAGAGCTGACATTGCAGCTATACACAAGAAACTCGAGACTATGGAAAACAAATTTTTAGCCGCCACCCTAAATCAAATGTCACTCTCCAAAACTGTATGTGGCTGCTGTTCTGATCCGTCTCACTTGACGGAAGAATGTCCGTTTCAAGGTCATGAGCTTATCAATTCTGCTTACCAACAAGGACCTAGGAACAATCCTTATTCTTCCACATATAATCAAGGTTGGAGGAATCACCCTAATTTTGCTTGGAACCAATCACAATCTCAAAACACGGTTCCAAATCCGAATCAATTCCAAAGGGCTCCTCCACCACAACAGCAACCACAATTGAGTCAGCACCCCTTTCAAGCACAAAATTTTCAAAATCCGGTCAACACACCCGCACCATCTAGTCCTTTGCAGTTGACCGGGACTGATGAAACCTATTCATTTGCACAATGCATGAATTTGGTCTTAACAAATATCATGCAAGTTTCGGCTGAAATGAAGTCTTCTGTCGATAAAATTGAGAAAAACTCAGCGTCCCAAGCTGAGAGTATCAAATCGATGGAAGCAGAAATTTCACGATTAAGAGCCGAAATGAGTGCAAGAGAGAAAGGGAAACTTCCAGCTCAACCTTTACCCAATCCTGGCTATTCACATCATGTGGATGCAATCACGTTGAGATCTGGAAGAGTGCTTGACAATCATGTTGGGGAAGAGTTTGATGATACTGATAAAGCAATCAATAAAACCCCGGCTGAGACCTTTCCTCACACACACACTTCTAATTCTAACCCCAGTTCTTCTACCCCACTACCTTCTTGCGAGCCTATTCTTCGTTTCCCACAAGGCTCGCCACCTCAGCCCATCTCTTCTAGTTCTCCACAGATGATCCCCACTCCTCCTTTGGGATCATGTCTACCCCCACTTCCTTCTCCTATGATGGACCCAGCGCTTATTGCTAAAGCACCTTACCCGAATCGGTTAAGGGCTAACACATCGAGTCCACATATGGAGAAGATCATGGATATTTTTAAGCAAGTTAACATCAACATCCCTCTCCTAGATGCCATCCAACAAGTTCCGTCCTATGCGAAAACTCTTAAGAACTTGTGCACTAGGAAGAGGAAGACTCAAGCGCCCAAGAAGATATTCATGGAAAAGACAATAGACACGGCTTTCCCCCAACAATTACCGAGGAAACGTAAGGATCCTGGATATCCTACTATTTCCATTTCTATTGGGGAAAAACACATTAACCGTGCTCTACTAGACCTTGGCGCTAGTGTTAACTTGCTTCCATACTCAGTCTATGAGCAGTTAGGGATTGGAGAGTTGAAGCCAACCCATTGCACTCTCCAGATGGCTGACCGATCAATCACCAAACCTAGGGGTGAACTGGAGGATGTGTTAATAAAAATCGGGGAATTCATATTCCCTGTGGACTTTATTGTAATTGATACACAGCCTGTAGCGAACCCACGGAATCAAATTCCGGTGATTTTAGGTCGCCCCTTTTTGGCCACTACCAATGCTATTATCAACTGTCGTAATGGTTCTATGACCCTATCTTTCGGGAATAGGTCAATAGAGCTGAACATTTACAAGTTGGGAAGTGTACCCTCTGAACCTACTGCTCAGGTCTGTTCTGTCGACTTAATGGATGTCGACAGCAGCAAATTTGATGATCCTCTTGATACCGATCTTGACTCTCTTCATATGTTATTATTTGACCCAACTATGTATCATACACATACGGACTCTTCCACCGAGATGTCCAAGTCAACAATTAACACGGATTATGAAATGTTTTTAGAGTCTGAAGATCACCCCGCACTTTGTGATGACATTATTTTTCGGGGTATTGATGAGACTTTTGAGGAGATCTTCGCTGATGAACTCGCATTTTTGAATGACACGGGTGTTGAGATGAATCATGTCCCACTCAATGAAATTGAACCTCCACCTCTTTTTCTGAATTGTACAAAGAATGCGAGTAATCCATCACATACACTGCATCGTCTATCCAAAATGAGACGCACACACATTCTATTCCACCTCTTACCCTTTCCCCACTTCTTCTTCCACCAACCAGAGCACTGCATTGATAAAATTTTTGAATGGTTGGTGTTAACATTCGGTCTTTGCAAAGCTTGGCATCGACCAATAATTCTTGACCCCCTCATGTGATTTTCAAAAGATTAACATTGCATAACTCAAGTTTGGGGGGGGGACATTTTTTCTGGCTCCTAAAGAGAAAATTTTTACAAAATTTTGAGCCAAAAATAAGTTTGGGGGAGGATCTTCACTTATATATTTTGCCCCCACTAATAAATTCCTCCCAGGCTTACAGGTTTTTCGAGATTTAGCAGATGGCAACAGTGAGGACACTGTTGAAAACAAGTTTGGGGGAGGTTTGTGCTTATTTTTGCATCATTTGCATATCATTTGCATAAGCACAAAACATTTTTGAAAACCTATAAAAATTTAAAAAATTTCAAAACTATAAAAATATTTTCGTACATAAATAAGATAATGAAAGATTAGATAGTGAAAAATTACATCAATGAGATTAGAAAATTTTTAGAAAACTAAGAAAATTAGAAGTTTTCTTATACGAACTAGTAATAAGTAGTTATGAGCCGTTGTCCCAAGGGTTAGTAAGATAAAGGACGTCACTAATCTGAGGATAAAAATAAGTCTGAAAAATAGTTTCTATTCTGGAAGCCAAACATTTTGAACGTTGATACCCTGCTATTCGCACTTACACACGTCTTGAAGCCCGGGATAGTAGAGCATACTGTTGCGCCACGGCAGCGCCCCGGCCTCGTACTCGAGGCCAAAATGCGGAATCAAAAATTTTCCTTACTCGGAAACCGGCGCTACCGCGGACAAAGAAAACCCGGATCGTTTACCATTAACCTAATGCTAGCAATCAAGAGATAGGGTGAGAAGTATACCGAGTGATCCGAGTCCTCCGGTCTTCTCTTCATCGTCCCGATCTCCCGCGGAAAGTCTTGTCTCCATATCGTCGCCTCCTCGCCGGAAAGGGCACCACATCGCCTGCGTCTTTTACGGGCTCCCGCCTCAATACCGAGGCAACTCGAGCATGAAGCCGGCAACTCGACATGCTCAAGATATGCTGTAGAATGTGTAGTGTAGTGTCTCACTTGGGTTTTGGTTGCCTTGATGGAGGAAATGAGATAAGAAAAATGGTGCTTGCATTTTTCTAGCATGAATGAGATCAAGAAGATGAAACTCTCAAGAATGAAGAACTCTCTCCTTCTTCTTCTCTCTTTCTTTTTCTTCTTATGAAAAACTTATCATATTCATCAAGTGAGAAGAAGAATGGTGGAGGAAACAATATCAACACAAAAACATGAAGGGAGGTGAGTGTAGGAAAAAGGAGAGGGTGACCATATCCTAACACCATCATCACAATCTCACATCAAGCTTAAAATCAATCCTAATCACCTTTTCAAGAAATGATGATAGAAAAGAAAGGAATATAAAAGATGCTTTCATAATAAATACTTTTACAAATAAAACCTCCACCAAATGTAATTTGCAAAACTGCAAATTACCCCCTCCATCAGAAAAGTCCGGCCGGGAAAGAACAAAGGAAAACCGGCCGGAACGGAATGCTAACTGGCAACTCCAGAAAACTGGTCCCGTAATAAATTACAGGAAAACCCCGATACTGTGCATACACACCCGCATCTGTATTCCGACCGGATACAAATGCAATGAGACAAAATCTACACTGTACTAAACTAGGACCGGCTTAAGCCAAAGCCGGCTAGTAAAATCCGTTCGATCCTGATCCGTGCAATACCGCACGTATCAGATCGAACACTGCCATATAACCATACGGCCACTAGTACAAACTGTCCGATCCTGATCCGTGCAATACCGCACGTATCTGATCGGACCCTGCCATATCTCCATACGGCCTCTACAGCGTTTCGCCCGAAAGCTTGAGTAACTGAAAGTGTGGTGGACTCTAAAGACTCGTCAATACTATGGCTGTGGATTTAACCACTGGCACGTCAGAGGTATAAGCCAATACGTGACGGGCCACCAGCTATTGACCAAAAAGGACGTCGATGAGGAAGCTCACCCCGACACCCAACTGAGCCTGTCAGTGACAATATCCGTACAGTCCGGTCCGTTCGTCTATGAGCATCGCATGTCGGGCCTAGGGGATTGGTAAAAGTCAGACCCCCAAAAGCGGTACAAGTCATGTCGGAGTGTAGCCCAGAACGCCCTGAGATACTACTGGAATACCTACCAGTAAATCTCCTGCCTCGGCCGAGGGCTTTGCGTAATGGCTCTCCTAGACACAGCGCGACCTCACCCCCAATACCGGGAGAGACGAACCCCTGAAGATCCGCTCACTGCCTCCATGTGGCTCGGGACTGTACCCAACTAAAACCTGTTTGCACGACTCCTTTGAGCCGTGGTAGGGTAGTAATCAAAGCACAGTGGGAACTCACACGAGACAAATGACGATCTCAGGTCGATGAACTAACCTGTACACATGTCACCAGGGAACTGCTATCTGACATCTGGTATAAGACCAACCAGCAGGTTCCCGGCGAGTCCTGTCCGGTGTACTCATAACCCAATGAGCACCTGTATACATCTTAGGTGAACCAACTGACACCAGTGGCTTGTGAGACCGGCCACCGCCCCTCGTCGGGGTTTCGACTGTATACACTAGTCTACTCAGGAGAATCGATGCCCTGTCTCGAAACTCCTACGACTAGGGACCTTTTAAGGATGTGCTTGTAGACTACCAGCTCCCACGTATATGATCGCCATCATACTGCTGGCAGTCAAGCAAGAATCCTAGGGGCTCTATCAACGTGCAATAGCGACCTGTCAGGTCACCTAAAGCAGTACACCATGATAAAGGTAAACCAGATAGCATACTATCATTTCGAGTAAGACTGTCCTACCGGGATAGGTCCTCCCTCAATCATTGCAATCACGTGTCTGTGATCCAATAATTGACTCTGAGGGCACTATCTCCAACAATCTCCCACTTGCACTCAAGGCTAATTATTGCGATGTCGCATACTCACAGCCCGTGTGATACCGAACACCCAACTCCTCTACTAGTCAGTCTCACAAAACCCGTTTGCGAAACTATTGCGTTCGAGGAATAGCCTCAGTGAGTGGATCCGCTGTGATGTTTCTTTCTATGTCTCTCTATATCTCAAGTTCGCGGAGAAAACCATCTCCCGAAATGAGCAATACCTGTCTTGGAATGTCTGGATGTCTGATGGGACCTAGCTCATAAGTGAACTCCAAATCCAAACTTCTTAGACTGTATCGTCAACTGAACTTAATCAGTATCCTGCGCCATGCCACCCTCAGTATTGCCTTGGACCACCTGTCCAAAATACTGCCCCTCGTCAGAAGGAAAACAATAACTCTGACAACCTCCTTGTCGTCCATGTCACCTTGGAAGCCTGGAATGATAACTGTCTCCCAAATGAGGCTGTCGTTATCATATCCCTAGAACATCCACTTATGTTCTAAGACTGCTTCCGACTGTTTCTCCAGGATTGGATCAATATCAACTTGTTGCATCTAGTGCAAGAACAACATCTGGTGTGGTACTTGACATCTCATGATTGACTCAATTGCCTAAGTAAGTGATCTGCCAATCATGAGTATCCCTCTCCCCTTTAGTCTATAAGACACCTTTAGAGAGGGTGACTCCATCAACTGCAGGTACACTACCGTGTCAGGAGTCGTCCATTCTAAATACTCATAGAATGCTGTCAAGGTACCCAGATTGGGAAACCACCCAAATCTAGATCTAAAACCATAGGTCTAGTAACCAGTATGTCTGATATAATATCCAAGTCCTATGTGGAGAAAACACTGTGTGACGACCAAAGTATAACCGATCGTAGTATAGGAATATCACTTCCTACTACCTGCTCAACAGATCCATCCCTTATTCTGATGACGTCAAACCTATGACTGTCACATCAGAAATAGATGATCTATCTCCGCTACATCTGCTTTAGTCTATAAATAGACATAAGCCTGATGTCCACCAATGCTTCCGCTGCTCCCACTGACTACGACAACCCTCTGGCAGAGTCATATAGACGTACACTTCTAAAGCTAGTTTAGAACGACGCTATACTCATCCTCTTGCCGGGTCTCGCAGCCTGGAACAACAGCAATGGCAAGTGTGGGTAAACAAGAACTTCCCTGTCACCGTCCTTGAGGCTACCGTAGTACCTCTCGGGTGCCTGAAGTTACCCACCTTATCTGCGGAGTGGCCAACGGAATGTCAATCCAGATTGAATCTTTAGGTTCCTTATCAAATCTTCAGTAATCGTTTGTGGTTCTGGAATCACTTCCAGTCCTACCATACTCCCACTACTTTTTCTGAAAAAAATCCATTTTTAATAAAAACTGTGGCGAGTCTAGAACAATATTGCTATTGTTCATCCAGATGGTAGAAAATCAACCCTCGTCATAGCCTGGGTCAACCCACAAACAGCCATTACAGAAACGTGCCTTGAGTTGTCCAGTGTCTGGTTTTAAGCATAAGCCGGACAACTCCCCGTACCTTAACATAGTTAAGATATGAACTGTTCTATATCCAATATAGAACCAGAGGCACTGATTTAATTGAACCAGATTCAAATCATGCAGCTGTCTCCAGTGCATGTCAACTAAATGGAAGGAGGCCGATCAGCGTTACTCACCTTAGGAATGCTTCCAATTATGAGTAACCTGAAAGAGAAGCAATCTGTCTTCATCATTACTATCAACTGAATACCATACACAAGTATCTACATCTTCGATCTCTTTGAAGAATCCCGATACTTGCTACACCTGGTTCTCTACTCTATTCAAATACCTATAACTCCTCAAAACTTAGACCCTGTGTTTCTACGAAACACATGTCTAAGAACTAGAGAAGTTAAAAGTAAACAGAATATAGTATGAGGACCAACCCCTCTGTCCTAATGGACACTGGACAACATACAATACTCTGTATAAGTCCGCTGAGTCTAACAACTCTTTCACTGTGTGTCGTAGGTTGAAAACTGTACTTATGGTTGAGAAGAATTACACCGCTGTTTAATGCTCCTTACCTAACCATCCACTGATATAGGTAAATGTCATCGACATAATATCAAAAGGTATATCTCACTCTATGAAAATAGACGTACAGATATATCAATTTGAAATTGGTGCATAACCGCGGATATTCAAAACCAAATAATTGTCGTCCGGCAAACAACCCAGGTGACTTCCTCAAATATCACCGATTACAACGAATCCTGATATAATGAGGATGATCACCCAATTCCCAATAACTTACTCCCACTCAACATCTGTAAAACCATACAGATGTGAGAATTATACCTGGTAAATACATACCCTGGAGTAAGTGTCTAATTGGAAAATCAGTTTTCCATTAACAGTACACAGTGAAAATGAAACATCGAAATGTCTCGTTAGGGTATCCTGGTATTCCTAGTAATGTCTCTTCCATTATCCAAATTCACAACTGTAACCTTATAATTCTTTGCCACCTCTCCAAATCCCTTTATATGTCTTTAGTCATTACCTTCTGTACACCCCTTTAAGCCAAATGGTTTTCTTCCTTCCCTACCGTTCGGCACCAGCCTATGGTTTGGAAGAAGACCATCCAAAAAGCATAAAGGGTGTACTGTCCTAATCCTAGGAGCACTCGCAATGCGAGAGAAGGTGAAGATAAAAGACACCTGAATGTACTTTATTCCTATTTCTCCTGAACCAGGATCCATCCCCGAACTGGAACAAGTTCCTTTCGAGTTCGTATATAACCATACGATGGATTATCCAATAAAATGGGATCTTCGTAGTGATACGGAGTGTCCTGGAGAAATACAAAGGTGATTTAGGATTGGCGAAGAAATACTTGGTTTGGTCGTGAATAGCAGTCGCAACTTACTTTGCCCTCTTACTAATCCCTTGCTTTGTCTTAACTTAATACCTTCTGTACACCGTTTAGGCTAACTGGTTTTCTTCATTCCCTACCGGTCGGCACCAGCCTATGGTTTGGAAGAAGACTATCCAATTTGCGTAATAGGTGTACTACTCCTAAACCAAGGAGTACTCGCGACTTGAGAGAAGGTAAAAGGGAAAAGACAACTGAATAATCCTATCCGTTTTCTCCAGAACCGGGAACCATCCTCGAATTCCTTCGAGTTCGTATCTAACCATACGATGGTTTTGTCCAATGGAAGTGGACGTTCGTAGTAATACGGGGTGTCCTGGAGAAAAGGGTAAAAGTAGGAGTGGCAATGAGGTCTGCAACTCTGACAATCCAAAAGCCAGTGTTAAGAAGGTTCGGTCAACTTGGTCACTGAGTCATAGTCTTAGGGTCGGGTCAATGGTCGCTGTCAAAGAGAGAGAGAAAAGAAACACTCAGCGTGCACTCTAACCTAGATCAGAATGGTTATCACTTTGTCTAATCTGGAAACCTCCCACTGTACCTCAAATTCTCCTCCAAACCTGAAAGAAGAATTAGTCGGGATCACCCGAGGAGTAAACCAACTCATCAGTGGGAATCGGGATCCAACTCTCATCGCATGATAACGTGACGGAATCCACTCACGTCACCACACTCCAGAAGGTATGCGCATGCCTGGCAAGTTTCAGTTCTTTTGAAACTCCCGATGTGATGTTTTTTTACCCCTAGGACCCAAGTGACCTTGACAATGCCAACAAATCAAAGAGTCCTAGTCAAGTTTTACCCGTCATTATCTTGATTGCATTAAACCCACCCGTACGAGTCCTTGACAATGCCAACAAGACCGCACGACTGTCCTAACCAATCCACTTATCCATGTGACAGAAAAGCATTACATAGCTACCGAACACTACGCCACGGCAATGCACGACAAACGCAGCACGAATACTAAGTAATACTAATCTGAAATGACGGAGGGCTACGACTGGTTTTTGGCGAAAAACCTTTAACGTAATGAACTTGATATCGTTGAAGGAACTGGATAACTTTTTAGAAAATATAGTGACGAAAACCTTTACTAAAGAGGTCACTCCCGGTGAAGGGATCTCGGCTCTTTCCCCATAGAATGAGGTGCAGGATATTCCAACTGAATACCACGATGCAAAGCAAAAGTAATCGGCTATAGTGAAGTTAATGCCCCGACGCAAACTTCTGTCCAAGGGGTCACTCCCGGTGAAGGGATCTCGGCCCTTGCCTCGTCCACTGAGGAGCAGGATATTCCAAATGAATACCACGATGCAAAACAAAAGTGAACGTCCTTGCAATAACAGCTTTTTGAAAAGTGTTCCAACAACATCAGAATAGGTTTGTTTAACTTGCATTGATCCGAATCAACGCAGTCCCATCAAATGATCACACCACAAAGAACGAAAATATACTAACGTACGTATATGCCATCCGTATTCGCCACTGGGTCCCGTCATCACTCGTTAGGTTAGCTTACTAACGACAGAGCGGGGACTGGACTAGCACGGATGAAAAACATATACAACATCTACGAATATATATACCAATATATAGTATTTCGCTCAAGGCGTGAATAAAATGCAACATCACAGAAATGTACAGCATCACAGAACAATACAGATATCTGGAAGCCCCGGGTTTCACAGAGCCGCTGCTGAAAACCCGACGTTCCCCTGGTCGTGTGGATAGCCTGTGCAATGAAAACCTAGACCCCTACGGGCGCGGCAAGTCACCCGCCAAAACCTGAAGCGAGGCAGCCCCCTTCAGCACCGTGAATGGACCACCCAGCACTTCACGGAATCCGGTAACTTGGGCACCCCTCCTGGGTCAACAAGTACCCCCTACGAGTGCGGCGAATAGCCCGCCAATTCCAGACTGAAGCCCCCTCCGTCCCAAAGCCATGAGATGCGGGCTTGTTGCCCTCCAGAACCCGGCTATCCGTGCACCCCACCGCGGGGCAATCCTAGTACAGAAAGTAAAATATACATACACCGGGTACATCGACCGCAACCAGGTCGTGCCCCAAAAGAATAATACAAACGGCAGTGACGGCAGTCCACATGTCGGACGCTCGCCCCGCAATATCAAATGTACATAATACAACAAAACTGTACTAGCATTGCATCCAGGCTATCCCCCACGACCGATCCGCAACATCACAGCATAAACATAGAACATCAACGTGAAAGTCACGTTCGCAAATCCGTCTAACCGGGCTATAGCAGTTAGACCGGATTTACCGATCAAGTGACATTCACGGTCGCAGATATAATGTAAATACTGTGAAATAATGTGTTTAAAAATATCCGATCGATCAAACAATTAACAAGTGGGCCCCCAAGTAACACTGTAGCAGTCACAGAAGATCTGGGCCCAAATTTAATATCCCAAAAGCCCTATTTTCAGTCCAGAAAGCAACTGAAGAAAAATGACCAAGTGAACTCACCATAGTACGGCGGAACCGCGGCCCCAAGGGGGTTTTGGCCGCGGTTCCGCGCTCCAACTACTGAATCACTTTATCGTTTTTCTACAGTAGGCTTATATTTTCCAGCACATCATTTTTCTGCAACCTGAAAAATTTTTAGACACCAAAAAATTCCAACAGAAAACTAATGTGAACAAAAATGATGTTTTTGGAATTTTGGTCGATCGGATAAGCAAAACGCATTAGAACAAGCTAGGAAAGGTTAATGGCGTGGCTCTGATACCATGTTGCGCCACGGCAGCGCCCCGGCCTCGTACTCGAGGCCAAAATGCGGAATCAAAAATTTTCCTAACTCGGAAACCGGCGCTACCGCGGACAAAGAAAACCCGGATCGTTTACCATTAACCTAATGCTAGCAATCAAGAGATAGGGTGAGAAGTATACCGAGTGATCCGAGTCCTCCGGTCTTCTCTTCATCGTCCCGATCTCCCGCGGAAAGTCTTGTCTCCATATCGTCGCCTCCTCGCCGGAAAGGGCACCACATCGCCTGCGTCTTTTACGGGCTCTCGCCTCAATACCGAGGCAACTCGAGCATGAAGCCGGCAACTCGACATGCTCAAGATATGCTGTAGAATGTGTAGTGTAGTGTCTTACTTGGGTTTTGGTTGCCTTGATGGAGGAAATGAGATAAGAAAAATGGTGCTTGCATTTTTCTAGCATGAATGAGATCAAGAAGATGAAACTCTCAAGAATGAAGAACTCTCTCCTTCTTCTTCTCTCTTTCTTTTTCTTCTTATGAAAAACTTATCATATTCATCAAGTGAGAAGAAGAATGGTGGAGGAAACAATATCAACACAAAAACATGAAGGGAGGTGAGTGTAGGAAAAAGGAGAGGGTGACCATATCCTAACACCATCATCACAATCTCACATCAAGCTTAAAATCAATCCTAATCACCTTTTCAAGAAATGATGATAGAAAAGAAAGGAATATAAAAGATGCTTTCATAATAAATACTTTTACAAATAAAACCTCCACCAAATGTAATTTGCAAAACTGCAAATTACCCCTCCATCAGAAAAGTCCGGCCGGGAAAGAACAAAGGAAAACCGGCCGGAACGGAATGCTAACTGGCAACTCCAGAAAACTGGTCCCGTAATAAATTACAGGAAAACCCCGATACTGTGCATACACACCCGCATCTGTATTCCGACCGGATACAAATGCAATGAGACAAAATCTACACTGTACTAAACTAGGACCGGCTTAAGCCAAAGCCGGCTAGTAAAATCCGTTCGATCCTGATCCGTGCAATACGGCACGTATCAGATCGAACACTGCCATATAACCATACGGCCACTAGTACAAACTGTCTGATCCTGATCCGTGCAATACCGCACGTATCTGATCGGACCCTGCCATATCTCCATACGGCCTCTACAGCGTTTCGCCCGAAAGCTTGAGTAACTGAAAGTGTGGTGGACTCTAAAGGCTCATCAATACTATGGCTGTGGATTTAACCACTGGCACGTCAGAGGTATAAGCCAATACGTGACGGGCCACCAGCTATTGACCAAAAGGGACGTCGATGAGGAAGCTCACCCCGACACCCAACTGAGCCTGTCAGTGACAATATCCGTACAGTCCGGTCCGTTCGTCTATGAGCATCGCATGTCGGGCCTAGGGGGTTGGTAAAAGTCAGACCCCCAAAAGCGGTACAAGTCGTGTCGGAGTGTAGCCCAGAACGCCCTGAGATACTACTGGAATACCTACCAGTAAATCTCCTGCCTCGGCCGAGGGCTTTGCGTAATGGCTCTCCTAGACACAGCGCGACCTCACCCCCAATACCGGGAGAGACGAACCCCTGAAGATCCGCTCACTGCCTCCATGTGGCTCGGGACTGTACCCAACTAAAACCTGTTTGCACGACTCCTTTGAGCCGTGGTAGGGTAGTAATCAAAGCACAGTGGGAACTCACACGAGACAAATGACGATCTCAGGTCGATGAACTAACCTGTACACATGTCACCAGGGAACTGCTATCTGACATCTGGTATAAGACCAACCAGCAGGTTCCCGGCGAGTCCTGTCCGGTGTACTCATAACCCAATGAGCACCTGTATACATCTTAGGTGAACCAACTGACACCAGTGGCTTGTGAGACCGGCCACCGCCCCTCGTCGGGGTCTCGACTGTATACACTAGTCTACTCAGGAGAATCGATGCCCTGTCTCGAAACTCCTACGACTAGGGACCTTTTAAGGATGTGCTTGTAGACTACCAGCTCCCACGTATATGATCGCCATCATACTGCTGGCAGTCAAGCAAGAATCCTAGGGGCTCTATCAACGTGCAATAGCGACCTGTCAGGTCACCTAAAGCAGTACACCATGATAAAGGTAAACCAGATAGCATACTATCATTTCGAGTAAGACTGTCCTACCGGGATAGGTCCTCCCTCAATCATTGCAATCACGTGTCTGTGATCCAATAATTGACTCTGAGGGCACTATCTCCAACAGATACCTTGAAATGCTCTTGTCTTAAAGCCGATGTATGAAGGAAATAAAAAAATGAAAAATGAATAAAATATAAAGTGGTGAGAAAATGGACACTGGTCTTTGTTATCACCAAGGGCAATAAAAAATATATAGCGAGGGTGCCTTTTCACCTAGTGCCCTAAGGCCAATTGGTCTGGGAGTCACTGCTATGCCTTAGGTGGTGCAGGACGAGGAAAATACACCAAATAAGCAAGCACATGAGTAATCGGTCGGTTAGTACCTCAAGAAGTATTAACGGTCGCATGAAAGTGTGTGAGCAATCTCATCTAAATATTCATTAATTAAAAAGTACTGAGGCTGATGGGCAAGAGTATGATAGCTTGAATTGAATTCTCCAGGTGTAGGGATGTCCTTTACACACACGCAGGGTTATATGATCGATGTTTGGAAGAAAGATAGGAATGAAGAATAAGACGATGTTTTATTGAGGGAGGACGCGATTTCTAACATCTTTTCATGACCATTAAGATAGGGCTCATGACAACCGAAAAGCTAGCTTAGTTGGAAACCCTAATTTTCAAGGCTTTTCTTCTACGATTCTTTTCTTTAAATGTAATATTCATGATCTTCCTTTTATTATTGGATTTTGTGGGTGCAATCTGCTGAAAACCCTCAGGAGATAACACTCCTCCTACTAGGGACACCTAGAGGTTTAAAGGCTTGTTGCACGTGCTCAGTGCAATCGTGTTGCCTACGAAAGTGTGCTAGTTAGTTTTTCTCTTTCTTTATTTTCTCCTTCTCTTTTTAATAAAACAGTTCGCTCGAGACGATCGAAATTAAGTTTGGGGGAATTTGATCAGTCGAAAATAATGTATTTTTAACACGGCAATTTCCCCATCTTTTGCATTCATCTAGAAGTGTTCGGCATTCATATTTTACATATTAGCAAATCAGTTATAAAATATCAGATTGCATGTGTTAGACTCTAAAACCGGCACTATAAAGGAAATTGACCGCATTTCATGGCATCGCATCATCTCTGTATTTGTGCAACACTTTTCTTGAGTCCGTGCAGGAAAATACGGAAGAAAAGCCAAAGAGCTGATAAAAAATACACCAACTCAATGATTTCAGATCTGGTAGCAATTCAAAAGGAGATATTAAATTCAACATATACAATAAAGGTCCATATGTTATCCCAAGTTCAACACAGAAGAACCAAGCCCCAAGCCTCCTACATGACCGCGGAACCGCGGCAGGAGCCGGCTTGCGCCGCGGTTCCGCGGCGCTTCTGCCACGTCAGCACTTCAATTTTTGGGCATAATTCCTCTTTCAGTCCCAGCAGCTCAGAATGATATGTCAAGTTCCAGAATACCCTCGAACCTACTGCCAGATCAGCAAAGATCATTAAGCAAAGCTAATCCTAATTAAGCTCCTAACTAACCTCTTCTAGAAGCTCCCTCCTAACTAATCACATCTAGAAGCTTCTCCTCTAACTAACTTTTGGAGGGAAATTCAAATTTCCTCAACAAACTTTTGGAGGGAAACTTAGAATTTGAAATCCTAGATCTAGGGTTTGGATATCTATAAATAGAAGCCTAGACCTAGGGTTAAAGGCTAATCAATCTTTAGGAGTTCAATCGTAGTTCTTCATTAGTTAGTTCATTCCCTCTTACATCATCTTCTTCCACAAGTCTAGTGAGAAGACTTGTGTGAAACCCTAACCCTAATTCCAATCAAAAGCCAAGATCCCGAGTACCCCATCAAGCAAGAAGCCTTGCAACCTTTTATGAGCCGAGCCGATCTTCAACAGAGCAAGTGGTCCAAGCCTACCCGCGACTCATGGAGCCGAGCGATGCCAGATCGACAATTTAGTTCTTCCTCTTGTAGTTCTTGAGCGACTGTAATCAAATTGTTGATATAAATAAAAAGTGATATTCTTTTATCTTGTTTTCTTTAAATTCTTGCATCATGATATCTTTTTAATTCTTGAATACTTTCTGTGTGATGATGTGTGAATAAACTCCGCTCGTCGAGGAGTCGAGACGATCAATAGAATGATGATGTAATATATCTGAAAACGATTCTTGTTTCCTACGAGTTTTGTAAACCCTAGCAAGTTCAAGAATCGACAACCTAATTTTGTTGCGATGCTTTCTTGATTGATATCGCTCGAAATTGGGGAGTTACGATCGTTTCTTGAAATTGCTAGAGGTTAGAATGTGAATGATATCGACGAAAGAACAAGGGTTAAATGATGAAATCCTAGTTTCACGAGAAAGCCCTAACTCTCGTCGATCATCATCGATCTAGTATCAATTCTTCGAAGGACAAGAACACGATATCTTGATGATTACATCACGTCTATAGATCCGATCGATTCCTACGAGCCTCATTTAGATTCTTGACATTTGGTTGGAAATATCATCGAAACCCGATTCTCGATTGTTTATCATTTCTTGATTCTTGATTAGATTAGTGACACCTGAATCAATCAACAAAATCTTGAATCATGTTTTCTTTTCTTTTTGATTAACTTTTCAATTCAAACAAATTAAATATAAAAACGAATCGCACAATCCCTGTGGACGATCCGCACTCGCTTACGATCTACAACTGACACCGTAATTGATTGCGGTCAAATATAATTCTTTGGTTGTGATTTCTTTATACAATTTTCTAAATACCGATCCAAGATACTTTTATCGATCAAATGAAACCGTTATCGGGAAACAATTGATTCGATACTTGATTTTATTACACAAACAAGAATTTCTACAAAAATCAGTGCTCAAGTTACCGGATTCCGTGAAGTGCTGGGTGGTCCATTCATTTTGCTGTAGGGGGCTGCCTCGCTTCAGGTTTTGGCGGGTAACTTGCCGCACCCGTAGGGGTCTAGGTTTCATTGCACAGGCTATCCACACGATCAGGGGAACGTCGGGTTTCAGTAGTGGCTCTGTGAAACCCGGGGATCCTAGATTATCTGTATTGTTCTGTGATGCTTATTACTTTTCTGTAATGTTGCATATTATTACGCCTGGAGCGATTATTGTATATTGGTATATATACTATTAGATGTTGTATATGTTTTACACCCGCGCTAGTCCAGTCCTCGCTCTGTCGTTAGTTAAGTAACCTAACGGGTGATGATGGGAGCCAGTGGCAAATGCGGATGGCATATACGTACATTTTATTTTCGTTCTTTTCTGGTGTGATTGATTGATGGGACTGCATTGATTCTTATCAATGCAAGGATAAAACAAAGCTATATTTGATGTTGTTGGAACCAATTTAAAAGTGTTATTACAAAGACATTTTCTTTTGTTTTGCATAGTGATATTCAGTTAGAATATCCTGCACCTCATTCGACGAGGCAAGGGCCGAGATCCCTTCACCTGGAGTGACCCCTTGGGCAGAAGTTTGCGTCAAGGTAATAACTTCACTATAGTCGATTACAAGTTGCTTTGCATCGCGGTATTCAGTTGGAATATCCTGCACCTCATTCCACGAGGAAAGAGCCGAGATCCCTTCACCGGGAGTGACCTCTTTAGCAAAGGTTTTCGCCGCTATATTTTTATAAAAAAAGCTATCAGGTTCCTTCAACGAGATCAAGTTCATTACGTTAAAGGTTTTTCACCAAAAACCAGCCGCAGCCCTCCGTCATTTCTTTTGGGTATTCAGTAGTATTCAAGCTATGTATTTTGACCAACGCCAAGGCATAGTGTTTGGTAGCTGTTAGGTATTCATTTGTTGCATAGATAGATAAGTTGGTTTGGGCTAGTCGTTCTGCCATTTTGGCCAACGTCAAGGGCATGTGCGGGTGGGTTCAAATTGACCTGGATAGTGACGGATAGAACTTGGCATGTGACTTATGACATTTTAACCAACGCCAAGGTCATAAGAGCATGGGGCAAAAATAACATCGGGAGTTTCTAAAGAAACTGAAACTTGCCAGGCATGCGCATACCTTCTAGAGTGTGATAACTTGAGTGGCTTCCATCAAGTTATCATGCGATGATAGTTGGATCCCGATTCTCACTGATGAGTTGGTTTACTCTTCGGGTGATCCCGACTAATTCTTCTTTCAGGTTTGGAGGAGAATTTGAGATTACAGTGGGAGGTTTCCTGATTAGATAAAGTGATAACCATTCTGATCTAGGTTAGAGTGCAGTCAGAGTGTTTCTTTTCTCTCTCTCTCTTTGGCAGCGACCTTTGATCGACCCTAGACTATGACTCAATGACCAAGTTGATCGAACCTTCTTAAAATACTGGCTTTTGGATTGTCTAAAGTTGCATAAGTCATTGCCACTCCTTCTTTTACCCTTTGTATTTCTCAGAACATCCCGTATTACTACGAACATCCACTTCCATTGGATAGATCCATCGTATGGTTATATACGAACTTGAAGGGACTTCTTCGAGGATGGATCCAGGTTCAGGAGAAATAGAATTGGTTTATTCAGTTGTCTTTTATTATCACCTTCTCTCAGGTTGCGAGGGCTCCTTGGTTTAAGAGAGTACATCTATTACGTTTATTGGATAGTTTTATTCCAAACCATAGGCAGGTGCCGAAAGGTAGGGAATGAAGAAAACCAATTAGCCTAAGTAAGGTGTACAGAAGGTAATAACTAAAGACAAAATAAAGGGATTAGAAAGAGGGCAAAGTAAATTGCAACTGTTATCATTCATGACCAAACCACGTACTTCATCGCCACTCCTTTTTCACCTTTGCTTTTTTCCCCAGTTCGGGAGAAATAGAATAAGGTATTATTCAGTTGTCTTTTATCATCACCTTCTCTCAAGTTGCGAGTACTCCTAGGTTAAGGAGGGTACACCTATTATGCTTACTGGATAGTCTTCTTCCAAACCATAGGCTGGTGCCGAACGGTAGGGAAGGAAGAAAACCATTTAGCCTAACGATGGTGTACAGAAGGTAATGAATAAAGATAAATAAAGGGATTTATGGAGATGGAAAAGTAATATACGGTTAAAGTCATGAATTGGATTATGGAAGAGGCATTACTAGGAATACCAGGATACCCCTACGAAACATTTTTATGTTTCAGTGCATTGTTAATGGAAAACTGATTTCCCGATTAGATACTTGCTCCAGGGTATGTATTTACCAGGTATTATTCTCACATCTGTATGGTTTTACAGATAATGAGTGGGAGTAAGTTATTGGGAATTAGGTGATCATCCTCATTATATCGGAATTCGTTGTAATTGGTGATATTTGAGGAAATCGCCTGGGTACAGTTTTCAACCTACGACGCACAGGTTTTGAGTTATTCAACTCAGCGGACTTATACAAAGTATTGTATGTTGTCCAGTGTCCATCAGGACAAAGGGGTTGGTCCTCGTACTCTGTTCTGTTTACTTGTAACTTCTCTAGTTTTTAGACAAGTGTTTCGTAGAAATACAATGTCTAAGTTTTGAGAAGTTGTGGGTATAGGAATAAAGTAGAGAACCAGGTATCGCAAGTATCGGGATTCTTAAAAGAAATCGAAGATGTAGATTCTTGTGAATGGTATTCAGTTGATAGTAATTGTTTTTGAGAAACTTGTTTCTCTTTTAGGTTACTCATAATTGGATGGATTCCTAAGTTGAGTAATGCTGATTAGCCTTTCTCCATTGAGATGATATGCACTGGAGACAGCTGCATGATGGGAATCTGGTTCCAATTAAATAAGTGCCAAAGTTTCTATATTGGATATAGAATGGTTCATATCTTAACGATGTTAAGGTACGGTGAGTTGTCCATCTTATGCTTAAAACCAGACTCTGGATAACTCAAGGCACGTTTCTGTAATGGCTGTTTGTGGGTTGGCCCAGGCTATGACGAGGGTTGACTTTCTACCATCTGGAAGATCAATAGTGATATTGTTCTTAACTCGCCACAGTTTTAGTAAAATGGATTTTTTCAGAAAACAGTAGTGGGAGTATGGTAGAACTGGAAGTGATTCCAGAACCGCAAACGATTACGGAAAATTTAATAGAACCTAAAGATTCAATCAGGTTTGACATTCCATTAGCCACTCCGCATATACGGTGGGTAACCTCAGACACCCGAGAGGTACTCCGGTAGCCTCAAGGACGGTGACAGGGAGGTTCTTGTTTACCCAGACTTGACACTACTGTTGTTCCAGGCTATGAGACCCGGCAGGAGGTTAAGTATAGCGTCGTTCTAAACAAGCTTTAGAAGTGTACATATATATTATTCTGCCAGAGGGTTGTCGTAGTCAGTGGGAGCAGCGGAAGCATAGTGGGCAAGTAGCTTATGTCTATTTATAGGCTTGAGCAAATATAGCGGAGATAAGATCATCTATTTTTGGTGTGACAGTCATGGGTTTGACTTCATCAGAATAGGGGATGGATCTGTTAAGAAGGTAGTAGGGTGTAATGTCCAGGTATTTGGATGATATACACAGAGTAGGAAGTAAAATTCCTATACTACGATCGGTTGTACTGTGGTCGTCACACAGTTGTTTCTCCACAAAGGATATGGATATAATATCAGACATTCTGGTTACTAGATCTATGGTTTTAGATCTAGATTTGGGTAGTTTCCCAATGTGGGTACTTTGACAGTATTCTAATAATATTTTAGAATAGCTGACTCCTGGCATGGTGGTGTACCTGCAGGTGATGGAGTCACCCTCTCTAAAGGTGTCTTACAGACTAAAGGGGAGAGGGATGTACATGATTGGCAGATCACTTGCTTAGGCAATTGAGTCAATCGTGAGATGTCAAGTACCACACCAGATGTTGTTTTTGCACTAGATGCGATAAGTTTATATTAATCCAATCCTGAAGAAACATAAGGAAGTAGTTTTAGAACATAAGTGCATGTTCTACGGATTTGATGACGGCAGCCTCCTTCGAGAGACGGTTATCATTCTAGGCTTCAAAGGTGACATGGATGACAGAGTGATTGTCAGAGTTATAGTTTTCCCTCTGACGAGGGACAATATTATGGACAGGTGGTCTAAGAGGATACCGTGGGAGGCATGGTGCTGGATACTGATTAGGTTCAGTAATAACTACAGTCTAAGAAGTTTGGATTTAGAGTTCATTTATGAACTAGGTCCCATCAGATATCCAGACATATTCTAAGATAGGTATTACTCAATTTGGGAGATGGCTTTCTCCGTGAACTTAAGATTAAGAGAGACATAGAAAGAAACATCAGGACGGATCCACTCACTGAGGCTATTTCTCGAACACAAGAGTTTTACAAACTAGCTTTGTGAAACTGATTAGTAGAGGAGTTGGGTATTCGGTATCACACGGGCTGTGAGTATGCGACATCGCAATAATAGCCTTAAGTGCAAGTGGGAGATTATTGGATATAGTGCCCTCTAAGTCAATTATTGGATCGCAGGTACGTGATTGCAATGATTGAGGGAGGACCTATACCGATATGACAGTCTTACTCGAGATGATAGTATGCTATCTGGTTTGTCTTTATCATCGTATACATGCTTTAGTTCTCTATTGCATGATGATAGAGCCCATAGGATTCTTGCTTGACAGCCAGTAGTATGACGGCGATCATATACGTGGGAGCTGGGGTCTGTAAGCACATCCTTAAAGTGTCCCTAGTCATGGGAGTTTCGAGACAGGGCATCGATACTCCAGAGTAGACTAGTGTATACAGTCGAGACCCCGACGAGGGGCGGTGGCCGGTATCACAAGCCATTGGTGTTAGTTGGTTCACCTAAGATGTATACAGGTGCTCATTGGGTTATGAGTACACCGGACAGGACTCGCCGGGAACATGCTAGTTGGTATTATACATATCGTCAGATAGCAGTTCCCAGGTGACATGTGTACAGGTTAGTTTGTCGACCTGAGATCGTCATTTGTCTCGTGTGAGTTCCCACTGTGCTTAGATTACTACCGTACCACGCTCAAAGGAGACATGCAAACAGGTTTTAGTTGGGTACAGTCCCGAGCCACATGGAGGCAGTGAGCGGATCGTCGGGGATTTGTCTCTCCCGGTATTGGGGGTTGATGTCGCACAGTGCACGGGTGGCCATCACTAGAAATCCTCGGCCGAGGTAGTAGAGAATTACTGATTTGGATCAGTAGTTTCTCAGGTGGTGATGGGCTTCATACCGACACGAATTATCGCGTTATTAGGGGTCTGACTTTATCCACCCCCTAGACTCGATATGCGATACTCTTAGACGAACGGACCGGACTGTATAGATATTTTCACTGTCAGGCTCACTAGGATTTCTGGATGAGTTCGCTCGTCAGCTTCCCTTCCAATCAATACATAGGCAACCGTTACGTACAGCTAGTATCTCTGACATGCTAGTGGTTATACCCAGTGCCAGTGTGTTGATGAGTCATTAGAGTCCCCCACAGACAGTTTCCCAAGTTCGAGCGAAACGTTGTAGAGGCCGTATGGTTTTATGGCAGGGTTCGGAAAATGCACGTGCGTTTACGCACGTGTCATATTTCGGGCTGATAATGCTGGTAGGTTTTAGTTTAAGCCGGATCCGAGTATTATGCTGTGTAGATATAATATCTTTGTCTCAGTTGCATTTGTACAAATACGGGTATGTTTATACTGTTACGGGGTTATCCTGAAATTCATTTCGGGATCGCTTTTGGAAGTTGCCAGTTTCCAGTTTTCTATCACCCGTCTTTAACATTCGGTTAAAGACGGATTTATCTTTTCTTGAGGTGAGTCATGAGTGTGGATTGTTCTAGAAGGTTCTTGATTTGGTGACAAGGCTTGATGATTCATAGTTAGCATTAAATGTGTGATGATGTGTTAAGGTGACTAGGTTAATGATCATTGGTTTGCATTTAATGTTATTTGTGACTCATTCTTTTCATTAAGTGAGATGATAAGTTTGCTTTGCTTGTGGTCACCCCCTAATCTCTCCTACACTCACCTCCCTCCTACTATATTAGTGGCCGGCCATTCCTTGTGAGGTTTAATGGTTGCTTGAGAGAAAAAAGATTATGATAGTTTTGGTATATAGAAATTAGATGTGATCAATTTCTAATTTACCCGATTCCAAAAGGCAACTTCATTAACCGTTCATCCATAGCTTTGGATGTAACGAGACAAAGTGTTTTACTCATTCTCTACATCAATCTTGGTCATCTCTTTTAGCAAACTTGATGATCGAGTTGCCTCGGTTCAGAGGCGGGAGCCCGTTTAAAGATCCGTCGACGTGGTGCCACCTGGACGAGAAGACTGGAGATTCAGGAGATCGGAGCAGCCGCAACAAAGAGTGGGATGATGGTTGAAGACCGAAGGACTCGGATCGTTCGGTATAACAATTTCTACCCACTTTGTAGTTTGTTGGTTTAGCTTTAATGGCAGATCCGGGTTATAGTACGCGATAGCGCCAGTTGTAAAAGTTTTTGTTCCGCATTTGGCGTCTGTTAGACGGCCGGGGCGCTACCGTGGACTTAAAAAGTCGTGCCAGAGGAGAGCCCAATACACCATGAGAAACTACTGGAGTACCTTACCAGTATTTCTCGACTGCCCTGGCTAGGGACTTTGTGTAACGACTTTCCGAACACTGCGCGATATCAACCCCCAATACCGGGAGAGACGAATCCTATCTGATCGCTACTGTCTCTAAGTGCTTCGGAACTACACCCAACTACTACCTGTTTACATGACTCCTTTGAGCGTGGTAGGGTAGTAATCAAAGTGCAGTGGGAACACACTCAAGACGAAGTAGCGATGGCAAGTCAACGGGCTAAGCTGTACTCATGCCACCTGGGAACTGCTACCCGACGATAGGTATAATACCAACCAGCAGTTCCCGACGAGTCATGTCCAGTGTAACTCATAACCTAATGAGCACCTGCATACCATCTCCAGTACGTCGTACTAATAGCTGTGGGACAAACTATATCCCCTGCTGGGATGAGAAGCATATACACTAGTCCACTCTGAAGTATCGATGCCCTGTCTCGATAATCCAACGACTAGGGACATGTATAAGGATGTGCTTATAGACTATCCAGCCCCCACGAGTGTGACTGCCATCACAACGCTGGTAGTCAAGTAAATATCCTAAGGGCTCTACCAATATGTATAAGCGATATGCTAAAAGAAACACATGCATATATTTAGGTAGAATCAAACCAGGTAGCATACTACCATTTTGAGCAAGACTGTTAATGCATCTGTGAATATCCCAAGCTTCCAATATATAATATACAATCCAGTATGATACAATAATGGCCTCTAGGGCATATATCACTAACAATCTCCTACTTTCACTAAGGCCATATATTGGCATATCGTAGACCTATCATCTCGATTAGCCGCTCGAACTGTGTCTGAAGGATGGCCTTTGTGAGTGGATCTACAATGTTGTTCTCTGTCTCTTCTCTCCGCACCTCGATCTCCCGGCGATCAATGATCTCCCTGATCAGGTGGAACAGCCTCAAGATGTGTCTGGACTTCTGATGGGACCTTAGTTCCTTCGCCAAAGCTATAGCGCCGTTATTGTCACAATACAGCAGTATTGGATCAACAATGGATGGAACCACCTGAAGCTCTGTCATGAACTTCCTGATCCAGATTTCTTCCTTCGCGGCATCACAGGAAGCAATATATGTTAGTGTATATGCCCTAGGGGCCATTATTGTATCATACTTGCATGTATATTACTTAATGGAAGCTTGGGATATTCACAGTTGTATATACAGTTTTGCTAAAAATGGTAGTATGCTACTTGGTTTGTGTTTACTTTAATATGTGCATATGTTTCTTATAACGTATCACTTATACATATTAGTAGAGCCCATAGGATCTTTGCTTGATTACCAGCGTTGTGATGGCAGTCACACTAGTGGGGGCTGGGTAGTCTATAAGCAACATCCTATACTTGTCCCTAGTCGTAGGATTATCGAGACAGGGCATCGATACTCCGGAGTAGACTAGTGTGTACGCTTCTCATCCCAGTTGGGGAGATGGTCTGTCCCACAGCCATCAGTACGTCGTACTGGAGATAGTATACAGGTGCTCGTTAGGTTACGGGTACACTGGACATGACTCGCAGGAGAACTGACTGGATGGTATTATACCTAACGTCAGATAGCAGTTCTCAGGTGACATGTGTGCAGGTAGTCTGTTGACTTAAGGTCGTCATTTGTCTCATGTGAGTTCCTACTGTACTTTGATTACTACCCTACCACGGCTCAAAGGAGTCGTGCAAATAGGTTTTAGTTGGGTACAGTCCCGAGCCATATGGAGGCAGTGAGCGACTGTTAGGGATTCGTCTCTCCCGGTATAGGGAGTTGATATCGCACTGTGATCGGTTGGTCATTACCATAAGTCCCTGGCCAGGGCTGATGGAGAATTACTGGTGGACTGATCAGTAGATTCTCAAATGGTCATGAGCCATACCGGCACGACTTGTACGGTTATTAGGGGTCTGACGTTCTCCACCTCCCTAGACCATACATGCGATACTCTTAGACGAACAGACCGGACTGCGTGGATATTGTCACGGACAGGCTCACTAGGAGTTCGGATGGTTTCCTCATCGGCCTTCTTATCGACACTACTTGGGGACCATTACGTACAGCTAGTGCCGCTTGCGGTCTATGGTTAAACCCACTGCCAGCGTAGTGTCGAGTCTTTAAAGTCCCACACAGAGAGTTTCCCTGCTCCAGGCGAAACGATATAGTGGTCGTATGGTTTTACGACAAGGGTTCGGACGCATACGTGTTTAAACGCACGTACGACGTTCGGACAGTTTTTACTAGCCGGCTTTGGTTTAAGCCAGATTCTAGTATCGAGTTATTAGATTTATACAGTTTAAAGTTTTTCCGTGTTTTCACGGATAGGAGGGGCGTTCTTGTAATTTGTCGGGAAGCTTCTAGATGGATGATGACATGGAGGGTAAGGTGGCATTAGCTTTTAATGCATTTGTGACTCACTTAGATGAATCATTCAAGTGAGTTAATGAATAATTTATTGCTTAATGACTCACTTCATGATTCATTGCATATATTTAATGAAGTATGATGATAATGCATTTTGATTTATTCTTTTTGATTTTCTTATGCTTCATAATATATTAGAAGTGAGAAGCTTTTTGATTGATAACTTATGCTCGCCTTCTCTCTCTTTTGAAACCCTAATCCTCCCCTCTCATGTGTTGAGATCAAGGATTAGATAGACTAATACATCCATAACCTCACTATATATCCCCTAGGTAGCTTAGATCAGCACTTTGAGCAACCTAGTTATCTCAAGTTAGAGATCAAGCTTGGTGTAGGAGCTCTCGGGTGGATCGTCTTTGACTCGAGGAGGCCGTTGAGGTGCCGATGTTCCAAGGAGCTTACGAGGAGTGGAGGAAAGTGATGAAGACCCGAAGGACAAGTAACGTGAGGTATAACTTCGAATCCGGGTCGTTAAACCTCTCGTAGTTTGCTAGTAACTGTTTAGATACGATTTGTTAGTGTATATGCCCTAGAGGCCATTACTGTATCATACTGGTTTGTATATTACTTAATGGAAGCTTGGGATATTCACCTTGTATATACAATCTTGCTCAAAATAGTAGTATGCTACTTGGTTTGTTTCTACTTCAATGTGTACATGTGTTTATTTTATCATATCACTTATACGCATTAGTGGAGCCCTTAGGATCTTTGCTTGATTACCAGCGTTGTGATGGCAGTCACACTAGTGAGGGCTGGGTAATCTATAAGCACATCCTTATACAGGTCTCTAGTCGCAGGACTATCGAGACAGGGCATCGATACTCCGGAGTAGACTGGCGCATGCGCTTCTCATCCCAGTGTGGGAGACGGTCTGTCCCACAGCCGTCAGTACGTCGTACTTGAGATAGTATGCGGGTGCTCGTTAGGTTACGAGTACACTGGACAGGACTCGTCGGGAACTGACAAGTTGGTATTATACCTATCGTCAGTTATCAGTTCCCAGGTGACATGAGTACAGCTTAGTCCGCTGACTTGACACTAGCACTTCGCCTCGAGTGTGTTCCCACTGCACTTTGAGCACTACCCTACCACGGCTCAAAGGAGTCGTGCAAACAGGTAGTGGTTGGGTGCAGTCCCGAAGCACTTGGAGGCAGTGACGGTTAGACAGGATTCGTCTCTCCCGGTATTGGGGGTTGACATCGTGCTGTGTCTAGAAGAGCCATTACACGAGTAGTCCCTGGCCAGGGCAAGCGAGATATACTGGTAGGCTTCCAGTGTTATATCAGGGTGTTTTGGGCTTCACCCCGACACGACTTGTACCGCTATTAAGGGACTGACGTTTACCGCCCCCCTAGGCCCGACATGCGATGTATCAGACGAACAGACCGGACTGTACGGAGACTATCACATTCAGACTCAGTGGGAGTTCAGATGGGGTTCACCTCATCAGTCTTCTTATCGACATCTATCTGGGGATCGTTACGCACAGCTAGTGCCGCTTGCGGTCTGTGGTTAAACCCACTGCCAGCGTAGTGTCGAGTCTTTAGAGTCCCACACAGAGGGCTATTCGCCTCTGGGCAAAACAGAGTAGAGGTCGCATGGTTTTGCGACAGGGTTCGTTCTCATCCGCGCACTTGTGCACGTTTGGAGTCCGGACAGATATTACTAGCAGGCTCTGGTTTGAGCCAGACACTGGTATATGTTTTGGGGTTGATTTTATCTCTTAGTATTCATGTTCCTCGGAACAAGAATACGGGTGCGTATGCACAGTTGACAGTCGTCTTTTTCCAAACCCTAATGAATTTATGTTATATCAATTAATAATATTAATTAAATGAAATTGTGTCATGGTTGGTTTTGTTGACTTGTTGACCAAGGTTGACTTGTTGACCATGGTTGAAAGTTTGACCATCATCATTACATATCAAAGATGCTCTTTGATTCTAGCAAAACCATTTAATGAATGAAATGATAATGGTCATTCCAAACCTTCCATCAACTATTTCATTTTTATTATTATTGTTAATTTGATAATTCTTTTCATTTTAGTTATGGTTGTAAAATGAAAAGAATAGCTCATTTCTATCATAACACTTCTCTCTCCTCACTTCTTCTTCTTCCTCCTCTAGTTCAAGGAGATCCCTTCTCATGTGTTGAGAATCCCTCTCCTTGAGATAAAAACACCCCAAAGCCACTCTCTACTCAATCTAGGGTTAGAGGTTTAGCAAGCCAAAGATCCTAGTTCTCTCAAAGTTCGAGAAAGGAGCCCGAAGGTCGAACCCTCAGGTGGATCCATCTTTGACGGAAGAAGGCGACGAGGAAAGCACCATCAAACCCTACAAAGGTTTCAAGAAGAAGGAGTTCAAGTTAGGTATAACCTTTTATCCGAGTAGCTAACTCTCTTTAGCATGATAGCTAGTTTAGTTTAGTAAAGATCCCGACTTTGATAGTCCATGTTGCCCTTTGCGCTAAAAATTTGATTTTTATACCGTTTCCGCCTCCCCACAAGAACCGGGGACGGCAACGTGGACTTACAGTGGTATCAGAGCCTAACTAAACTTAAACTAGCATAGTAGTAAAGTGTATGGAAGTTCGAACGGAAAAATCGCAAAAACCGGAAAAACAAAAACCCTAACTTTCTGTTGAAATTTTTTGTGCTCTAAAATTAAAATGTTTTACTCCTAAAATCGGCTCAGGGTTTTTTAAGAACACCCACCAAAAACGATCCCCTGATTCCCTCAAACCGCCGCGGTTCCGCGGCAATAGGTATGCATTTGCCGCGGAACCGCCGCCGTTTGGGCTCCTCTCGTGATCGGGTTTTGTGCAGTGTTCTTCTGGTAGGGTTTTGGGATTTTTCAGATGGTTTGTTTGTGCCCAGGTTTTCCAGAAAAGAAATTTGTTTTTGGGGGCCTATAAATCCGTATTTTTATCGAACTTCACTACACTTTGACTATATTGTTTATATCTGTGATGTTTATATGTATTGAACGTCGGCTAATCGCTATATGTCGATTAGTCGGGGTTATACATATCTGTGATCTGTGTTTGATGATGGTTTGTGTATATGAATGCGTTGGACTGTCGCGGGTGAATAGCCGGGGTGGATGTGAGATGAGTGTTTCTTTTTCTTTCATTCATGTAAAATGTAAATTGATGTAATATTATTATTTGTATGGCCGCACAACCGGGTCGGGGTTGTAGCCGTCATTGTATAATTCTTTTTACTGTTTTTGCTCCTAGGATAGACCCATGGAGGGGTGCACAAACTACCGGGTATCTCGAAGTGCCGAGTGGCCTACTCACGGCGATGAGGGAGGTTGCTCCACTTCGGGGTACTTGGCGGGTAGTTTGCCGCACCCGTAGGGGTCTTGGGTGGGGTTTTGGCTATTCACCGCGACCGTGTAATCCGCTTTTCGTTGCAGGCTCGAAAGGATTGCGGATTCCTAGTATATCCAATGTATTCATCTGTGATCTGTAATGTCTATCATTGCTATATATTTATAACTATTTAGGCGTTGCTTATGTTTTATAGCCGCGCTAGCCCAGCCCCCGCTCTGTCGTTAGTTAAGTAACCTAACGGGTGATGACGGGACCCCGTGGCAAATGCGAATGGCATAAGCGTACGTCATATTTTGGTTGTTTTCTGCAATGGTAGGATTAAATGATGGGACGCATTAAAAGAACTAATGCAAGAATATCACGCATTAAAAGAACTAATGCAAGATAATAAACCAAGCTAAAGTCGTTGGAACACTTTCGAAAAACCACTCGGTTCTTTTCAAAACTAACTTTTAAATGCGGAGCTTGAGCCACTCCTTTTAAAAGCTATCTCGTTCCATCGATTATATCAAGTTCACTACATTCACGATTTAGCCAAAACCATTCGTAGCCCTCCGTCGTTTCACATGAATAGTCAATAGTATTCAAGCTGTGTTTGTTGGCTAAAGTCAAGGCATAGTGATTGGTAGCTATTGGGTATTCATGTGTAGCATAGATAGATGCGTTGATTTGAAACAGTCGTACTGCCTTGTTGGCCAAAGTCAAGGGTAGGTACGGGTGGATTCAAATTAACCTGGAGAATGACGGGTAGAACTTGACATGTGACTTATGATTTGTTGGCCAAAGTCAAGGTCATAAGAGCATGGGGCAAAAATCCACATCGGGAGTTTCATAAGTACTGAAACTTGCTAGATTTGCATACCATTTGGTGTGTGATGATTCTGGTAGGATTCCTTCAGTTTCGTCACGCGATGATATTTGGATCCCGATCCTACTGTGAGTATATGCTACTCCTCGGGAAATTTCTCACTAAACGATCAATGCTATAAACCTAGTAGGTGCCTAGAAAGGTGTTAGCGGGGCTACGCCCCCAGGGAAAAGAGGTTCTTAAATTAAGGAACTTCGCGAAAGCGTTGGAAAACCTCCCTCGAAGTACCGACACTGGCCTGGCTGAACGGTTAAGCAAGTATTGTGCGGTGGGATTGATCCCGACTAATTCTTCCTTTATGGTTTGAGGAAGGATTCGAGAGACAGTGGGAGCCATCCTGTTTAGACAAATTAAAAACCATTCTAAACTTGCAAGAGCATAGTGCTGAGTGTTTCTTCTCTCTCTCCTAATTGCAGCGACCAATCAACATGACTGGACTTAAGTTACTTCTAGATAAAAACATACTGACAGGGCCAAACTACAAAGACTGGCTCAGGAATGTCAAGATGGCAATCACTTATGATAAGCTGGGGTATCTTCTTACCACCAAAGCTCCCTCCGTCCCAGGTCTCACCTCCAGCGTCGCGGATAAGGAAATCCGTAAGACTTGGGAGATTGATTGCGCGAAGGCCAAGTGCCTCATGCTTACCTCTATGGACAACGAACATCAGAGGAGGCACGAGAATATGGACCTGGAATCCATATTTCTCCATACAAAAGAACTGTATGGAGAGCAGTCTCGTATCGCAAGATACGAAATATCGAAAAAGTTATTTTCGGCAAGATTGGCCGTCGGATCATCGGTAGCGGAACACGTGCTTAAGATGATTGGCTACATTGAGGAGCTCACAGAACTTGGGACCACGTTGGAGAGTGAGCTCTATACGGACTTGATTCTCCAGTCCCTTCCTTCCACTTACGCCCAGTTTATACTAAACTTCAACTTACAAGAAAAAGAAGTTGAACTTTCAGAACTCCTCAACATGCTGAGGAGCGCAGAGGGCACCCTACAGAAAGGTAGGGAAACACCCACTTTGTTTGTAGGAGGATCTTCTTCTTCTAGGTCCAAGGCGAAAGCCAAGGGAAAGAAGAAGAAAGCCCCCGCCAAACCAAGGGGCGGTGTTAGTAAAGTGGATACGAAGGGAAAGGTAAAGGCAACAAAGATAGCGGGAAAGCTTGTGGGTAAAGAAGAATGCTTCTATTGTCATAAGAGTGGACACTGGAAGAAAGATTGCAGGGCTTGGAAGGCCAGGACACAGGAACTGAAGCAGGTTGCGGCTTCAGCTTCAGGTGTGTATGTTATTGAAAACTGTCTTTCAATAAACTCTACTTCCTGGGTATTGGATACCGGATCAGGATCTCATATCTGTAATTCTTTGCAGGCGTTGAGAAACCGTAGGGTTTTGAAGGCAGGTGACATGACCCTCAGAGTTGCGAACGGAGCTAGCATGGATGCTAAAGCCGTGGGGGACTATCACCTGGGAATGTCAGATGGACATATTTTGGTTTTACGTAATTGCTTTTTTGTACCTAACGCAACTTGTAATATCATTTCTGTATCTTTGGTTTCTAAAGAAGGTTATGAATTTGCGTTTGTAAGTAATGTTGTAAACATTCACCTTAATCAAGTTCTGATTGGGTCAGGTACACTGAGCAATGGTATATACGTATTAAACCAACCACAGATTTTCAATGTCCAGAATACACACAAAAGAAAGTCTCCAGATATTAATCAGACTTTCTTATGGCATTGTAGACTGGGTCACATCAATGAGAGAAGGTTGACTAAGTTACATACAGAAGGATATTTGGATCCGTTCGAATATCAATCATATGCCACTTGTCAATCCTGTCTCAAAGGAAAGATGACAAAGACTCCGTTCACTGGACACGGAGTAAGAGCGAGCGAGCTCTTGGAACTCGTACACAGCGACGTGTGCTGTCCAATGTCTACACATGCACGAAGCGGTTATTCTTACTTCATTACTTTTACGGATGACTTTTCAAGGTACGGTTATGTCTTCTTGATGAAACATAAGTCCGAAGCTTTTGAAAAGTTCCAGGAATATAAGAATGAAGTAGAAAAACAAACCGGCAAAAGTATCAAGATTCTAAGATCGGATCGAGGTGGAGAATATTTAAGTGCCGAGTTCCTGAATTACTTAAAAGAGAATGGAATTCTCTCTCAGCTTACTCCTCCGTATACTCCACAACATAATGGTGTATCGGAGAGACGGAACCGGACCCTATTGGATATGGTACGGTCCATGATGAGTAACGCTGAGTTACCACGATCTTTCTGGGGGTATGCGCTAGAATCAGCTGCATACCTTTTGAACCGAGTTCCTACTAAAACTGTGCCTACCACACCATTTGAGATGTGGTGTGGGAAGAGGCCCCATCTTAATCACATTAAGACATGAGGATGTCCAGCTTTTGTCAAAAAGCAGCATACGGACAAGCTCGAGGCACGCTCAGTACAGTGCAAGTTTGTGGGATATCCAAAGAACTCCAAGGGATATTTCTTCTACTGTGAAGAGGAACAAAAAGTTCTTGTTTCTCGTCATGCCTACTTCTTGGAAACTGAGTTTTTGGAAAACCAGATAAGTGGGGGCACAGTAGAACTGGAAGAAATTCCAGAACCACGAGCTATTACTGAAAGTTTAGAGGAACCAGAGGGTTCAAAAGAACAGGACATTCCTACGCCGCTCCGCAGGAGTAGTAGGCAGTCTCATCCGCCCGAGAGATACTACGGTTTTCTCATAGACGGGGATAGAGAGGATTGCATCATAGATTATGATGAGCCTACTAGCTTCCAGCAAGATGTTCAGAGCGTTGACTCAGTAAAATGGCTGGATGCAATGCGGACCGAAATGGAGTCCATGTACACCAACAAAGTATGGACGTTGGACATTGCTCCAGACGGGGTAAAACCCGTAGGATGCAAGTGGATCTTCAAAAGGAAGATTGGTGTAGATGGACAGGTTGAGACCTATAAAGCTAGACTTGTAGCAAAGGGTTTTCGTCAAAGACCTGGTTTGGACTATGACAAAACTTTTTCTCCAGTGGCTATGCTGAAATCCATTCGGATCCTTCTTGCCATTGCTGCCTTCCACGATTATGAGATTTGGCAGATGGACGTAAAAACCGCTTTTCTAAATGGAAATTTAGAGGAGTGTGTCTATATGGACCAGCCAGAGGGTTTCATTCAGAGTGGGAGCAGCGGAAAAGTGTGCAAGTTGCTTAAGTCCATTTATGGGCTAAAGCAGGCATCGCGGAGTTGGAACATCTGTTTTGATGAGACGGTCAAGGAATTTGGCTTTATCAAAAATCCAGATGAACCATGCATCTATAGTAGATTTGTAGCGAGAACTGTGGTATTCCTCGTTTTATACGTGGATGACATTCTCTTAATAGGAAATGACATTCCCATGCTACAATCTGTCAAGGGATTCTTGTCACACAGGTTCTCCATGAAAGACCTGGGTGATGCCTCATACATCCTGGGGATCCGGATCCATCGTGATAGATCCAAGAGGATATTAGGACTTTCACAGTCCAGGTACATCGACACTATACTGAAGAGATTCAGTATGGAAGATTCCAAGCGCGGTAACCTACCGGCTTGTCACGGGATCACCCTCTCTAAAGAGATGTCTTCCAAGACTGATTTGGAGAGGGATCGCATGTCTATTATACCCTACGCTTCTGCGGTAGGCTCTATAATGTATGCGATGTTGTGTACCAGACCGGATGTAGCTTATACACTGAGTGTGGTAAGCAGGTATCAGTCAAACCCTGGGGAGAAACACTGGATAGCGGTAAAGAACATTCTCAAGTACCTGAGAAGGACTAAGGAGATGTTCTTGGTGTATGGCGGAAAAGACCTCCAGATCGAGGCCTTTGCTGACTCCAGCTTCCAGAGTGACAAGGATGATTCCAAGTCCATGTCGGGTTTTGTCTTTACCCTCAATGGAGGGGCGGTGTGTTGGAAGAGTTCCAAACAGGAAACCGTTGCAGACTCGACGATGGAAGCGGAATACATCGCTGCATCTGATGCCGCAAAAGAAGCTGTCTGGATGAGAAAGTTCTTGAAAGAACTTCAGGTGGTTCCGTCCATTGTTGACCCAATACTTCTGTATTGCGACAACAACGGGGCTATAGCTTTAGCGAAGGAACCCAGGTCCCATCAGAGATCCAGACACATCTTGAGGCGGTATCACCTGATCAGAGAGATCGTGGATTGCAAGGAGATCGAGGTTCGGAGGGTTGCTTCAGAAGAAAACACTGCAGATCCATTCACCAAGGCCCTACCCCAGACACAGTTCGAGCGGCTGATCGAGATGATAGGTCTTCGATACGCCAGTACATGGCCTTAGTGCAAGTGGGAGATTGTTAGTGTATATGCCCTAGAGGCCATTACTGTATCATACTGGTTTGTATATTACTTAATGGAAGCTTGGGATATTCACCTTGTATATACAATCTTGCTCAAAATAGTAGTATGCTACTTGGTTTGTATCTACTTCAATATGTACATGTGTTTATTTTATCATATCACTTATACGCATTAGTGGAGCCCTTAGGATCTTTGCTTGATTACCAGCGTTGTGATGGCAGTCACACTAGTGAGGGCTGGGTAATCTATAAGCACATCCTTATACAGGTCCCTAGTCGCAGGACTATCGAGACAGGGCATCGATACTCCAGAGTAGACTGGCGCATGCGCTTCTCATCCCAGTGTGGAAGACGGTCTGTCCCACAGCCGTCAGTACGTCGTACTTGAGATAGTATGCGGGTGCTCGTTAGGTTACGAGTACACTGGACAGGACTCGTCGGGAACTGACAAGTTGGTATTATACCTATCGTCAGTTATCAGTTCCCAGGTGACATGAGTACAGCTTAGTCCGCTGACTTGACACTGGCACTTCGCCTCGAGTGTGTTCCCACTGCACTTTGATCACTACCCTACCACGGCTCAAAGGAGTCGTGCAAACAGGTAGTGGTTGGGTGCAGTCCCGAAGCACTTGGAGGCAGTGACGGTTAGACAGGATTCGTCTCTCCCGGTATTGGGGGTTGACATCGCGCTGTGTCTAGGAGAGCCATTACACGAGTAGTCCCTGGCCAGGGCAAGCGAGATATACTGGTAGGCTTCCAGTGTTATCTCAGGGTGTTTTGGGCTTCACTCCGACACGACTTGTACCGCTATTACGGGACTGACGTTTACCGCCCCCTAGGCCCGACATGCGATGTATCAGATGAACAGACCGGACTGTACGGAGACTGTCACATTCAGACTCAGTGGGAGTTCAGATGGGGTTTACCTCATCAGTCTTCTTATCGACATCTACCTGGGGATCGTTACGCACAGCTAGTGCTGCTTGCGGTCTGTGGTTAAACCCACTGCCAGCGTAGTGTCGAGTCTTTAGAGTCCCACACAGAGGGCTATTCGCCTCTGGGCAAAACAGAGTAGAGGTCGCATGGTTTTGCGACAGGGTTCGTTCTCATCGGCGCACTTGTGCACGTTTGGAGTCCGGACAGATATTACTAGCAGGCTCTGGTTTGAGCCAGACACTGGTATATGTTTTGGGGTTGATTTTATCTCTTAGTATTCATGTTCCTCGGAACAAGAATACGGGTGCGTATGCACAGTTGACAGTCGTCTTTTTCCAAACCCTAATGAATTTATGTTATATCAATTAATAATATTAATTAAATGAAATTGTGTCATGGTTGGTTTTGTTGACTTGTTGACCAAGGTTGATTTGTTGACCATGGTTGAAAGTTTGACCATCATCATTACATATCAAAGATGCTCTTTGATTCTAGCAAAACCATTTAATGAATGAAATGATAATGGTCATTCCAAACCTTCCATCAACTATTTCATTTTTATTATTATTGTTAATTTGATAATTCTTTTCATTTTAGTTATGGTTGTAAAATGAAAAGAATAGCTCATTTCTATCATAACACTTCTCTCTCCTCACTTCTTCTTCTTCCTCCTCTAGTTCAAGATGATCCCTTCTCATGTGTTGAGAATCCCTCTCCTTGAGATAAAAACACCCCAAAGCCACTCTCTACTCACTCTAGGGTTAGAGGTTTAGCAAGCCAAAGATCCTAGTTCTCTCAAAGTTCGAGAAAGGAGCCCGAAGGTCGAACTCTCAGGTGGATCCATCTTTGACGGAAGAAAGCGACGAGGAAAGCACCATCAAACCCTACAAAGGTTTCAAGAAGAAGGAGTTCAAGTTAGGTATAACCTTTTATCCGAGTAGCTAACTCTCTTTAGCATGATAGCTAGTTTAGTTTAGTAAAGATCCCGACTTTGATAGTCCATGTTGCCCTTTGCGCTAAAAATTTGATTTTTATACCGTTTCCGTCTCCCCGCAAGAACCGGGGACGGCAACGTGGACTTACACGATTTATGCGCTCAAGTCCGTGTTACGAAGCTTTGATAATCATTTTTCATATATTCCGCCTCCCCGCAAGTTCGTGGGGTGCGTGACATGGACTTACAGTGGTATCAGAGCCAACTAAATCAGTACTAGCTTGTTAGCAACTGATTAGAACTTCGATCGTCAGAAAACGCGAAAACGAAAACCCGGAAATCCCAAGTTTCTGTTAATTTTGAAAGTGTCAAAAAAAATATTTGATATACCTTAAAATTCACAGCAGGGAAATATAAGAAAACTGGGAAAATACGAGCTCTCAACTCGGTTAGATGGCCGCGGATCCAAGGCACAATAGTTCTTTTGGCCGCGGATCCGCCGCCGAGTCAACTCCGAGTTGACTCAGATTTGCGCAGTAATTCATATAATTTGGTGTTCTGTTTTCCAGTATATTCTGTTTCTGCCCAGGTTACTTCTGTGCTGATTTGCTTTTGGGGTAGACACGGATAAAGGTAGTCGATCGATGTTCTAAGTTATTTGCTAATTGGGTTTTTATCTGTAATGTTTAATGTGTTCGTAAACCTCCTCTAACTGCTAGTATGTCGGTTGGCAGGGGGTTGCACATTTCTGCAATGTTTACTGCTTGTGTATATGGAATTGATTGGAATGTTGTGATGATTAGCCGGGGTTTGAGATGTGTTTTATATTCATTCATTCGATGTAATTGTAATATGATGTAATATTCTTTTGCGGGGCATATCCAGGTTGCGGTTGTAGCCACCGTTGTATTATTTCTTTTTACTGTTTTTGCTCCTAGGATAGACCCAAGGTGGGGTATGCGAACTACCGGGTACGTTGAAGTGTTTAGTGGCCTACTCACGTTGTTGACGGAGACCGCTTCACTTCGGGTACTTGGCGGGTAGTTTGCCGTACCCGTAGGGGTCTAGGGTGGGGTAATGGCTATTCATCACAACTGTGTAATCTTTCTTTTGTTGCAGGCTCAAAGCAAACGCGGATTGCTAATATATCCAATAAAGTTCATCTGTGATCTGGAATGCTTATTATTGCGTCTGACGAATGTACAATATCTATATATGATAGCTATTAGACGTCACTTATGTTTTACACCCGCGCTAGCCCATCCCCCGCTCTGTCGTTAGTTAAGTAACCTAACGGGTGATGACGGGACCCCGTGGCGAATGCGGATGGCATAAGAGGACGTGGTATTTTCGTTGTTTTCTGCAATGATAGGATAATGATGGGACGCATTATTATAATGCAAAGAAAATAAACCAAAGTTTAATCGTTGGAACAAATTTAAAAGAAACCACTCGGTTATTTTAAAAGATCAGAATTTTTAATTGCGGAGCTTTAACCACTCCTTTTAAAAGTATCAGGTACCTTCGGTTATATCAAGTTCACTACGTTCACGGTTTTGCCAAAACCATTCGTAGCCCTCCGTCATTTCATTTGGGTATTCAGTAGTATTCAAGCTATGTATTTTGACCAACGCCAAGGCATAGTGTTTGGTAGCTGCTGGATATTCATTTGTTTCATAGATAGATGAGTTAGTTTGGGACAGTCGTATTATCATTTTGGCCAACGTCAAGGATATGTACGGATGGGTTCAAATTAACAAGGATAATGATGGGTAGAACTTGACATGTGACTTATGATATTTTGACCAACGCCAAGGTCATAAGAGCATGAGGCAAAAATTTATATCGGGAATTTCTAAAGAAACTGAAATTTGCAGAGAGAGCATACCATTTTGGAGTTTGATGAATGTTGGTAGGATTCCTTCAACATTATCATACGATGATATTTTGAATTCCGATCCTACTGTGAGTATATACTACTTATCAGGAGATTCATCACTTAACGATCAATGCCATAAACCAAGTAGGTGCCTAGAAAGGTGTCAGCGGGGCTACGCCCCCAGAGAAAAGAGGTTCTTTAATTAAGGAACTTCGCGAAAGCGTTGGAAAACCTCCCTCGAAGTATCGACACTAGCCTGGCTGAACGGTTAAGCAAGTATAGTACGGTGAGAATAGTCCCGGCTAATTCTTCTTTTATGGTTTGAGGAAGGATTCGAGAAACAGTGGGATCCATCCTGTTTAGATAAATTAAAAAACACTCTAAACTTGCAAGAGCATCATGCAAAAGTTTTTTTCTTCTCTCTCTCTTAATTGCAGCGACCTTGTGACCACGACTAGGTTACATCTAGATAACAAATTGACTGAATCTGACTTATATGACTGGAAAAGGTCTGTCCAGATGTCCATTACCTATGACAAGCTGGACCACCCTATTACTACTTAAGATCCCGCCGTCCCAGGTCCAGTTTCCACCGTCGCAGATATGGATATCCGTCAGACAAGGGAAAAGGATAAAACGAAAGCCAAGTGCCTCGTGTTGGCTTCAGTTGATGGTGTATACCAGAAGCAGCACGAGAAGATGGACTCAGTTTCCATCTTTCTCTATAACAAAGATTTATATGGAGAGCAATCTCATATCATAAGATATAAGACCTCAAACGAATTGATTCAAGCGAGGTTGGCTATCGGGTCACCGTCCTTACAATGACTAGCGATATTGATGAGATCCAGGACCTGGAGACCACGTTGGGAAACGAGTCAGATACTGACTTGATTCTACAGTCTCTGCCTTCTACCCTAAAGAAAACCAGGGAAGTAGAAGGAAAGAGAAGGGCAAAAGTTTCGGGACTGAATGTAGTAAAAGAGGAACGTTCCTATTGTTATGGGATTGGGCATTGGCAGAAAGATTGTAGGGCTTTAGAAGCCAGTAGCCAGGATACGAAGCATGTTGTGGCTTCAGCCTCAAATGTGTTTGTAATTGAGAACTGTTTGTCAATTAACTCTACTTCCTGGGTACTAGATACCAGAGCAGGATCTCATATCTGTAATTCATTACATATTTTGAGAAACAGTAGAGTTATGAAGGTAGGTGATTTGTCTCTCAGAGTTGCAAACGGAATGAGCGTGGACGCTGAATCCGTAGGAGAATATCGCCTAGGTTTGACAAGTGGGCATATATGATTTTACGTAACTGTTTGTATATACCTAGTATGACTTGTAATATCATATCAGTGTCTTCACTTTCGAGAGAGGGATATGATTTTACATTCGTAAGCGATGTAGTTAACATCCACCTAAATCAAGTTCTGATTGGGTCAGGTACATTAGATAACGGTATATACGTATTGAGTCAAGCTCAGGTTTTCAATGTCCAGAACACACTTAAAAGAAAGTCTCCGGAATTAAATCAGGCTTTCTTATGGCATTGTAGACTAGGTCACATCAATGAAAGAAGGTTGACTAAGTTACATAGAGAAGGATATTTGAATCCGTTCGAATATCAATCTTATGCTACTTGTGAATCTTGTCTCAGAGGAAAGATGACAAAGACTCCGTTTACTGGACACGGAGTAGGAGCAAGCGAGCTCTTGGGACTCGCACACAGTGACGTGTGCGGTCCAATGTCTACACATGCGAGAGGAGGTTATTCCTACTTCATTACTTTTACGGATTCTTTTTCTAGGTATGGATATGTCTTCTTGATGAAGCATAAATCTGAGGCCTTTGAGAAATTCCAAGAGTATAAGAATGAAGTAGAAAACCAAACCGGCAAAAGTATCAAAACACTGAGATCTGATCGAGGTGGTGAATACTTAAGTGCCGAGTTCTTGGGTTACTTAAAAGAGAATGGAATTCTCTCTCAGCTTACTCCTCCATACACACTACAACACAACGGTGTATCAGAAAGGAGGAATCGAACCCTATTAGATATGGTTCGTTCCATGATGAGTAAGGCTGAGTTACCGCGATCTTTCTGGGGATATGCGCTAGAATCAGCGGCATATCTTTTGAACATAGTTCCTACCAAGACTGTGCCTACCACACCATATCAGATGTGGAGTGGGAAGAAACCCTATCTTCAGTATTTGATGATTTGGGGATGTCCAGCTTTTGTTAAAAAGCAGCATGCAGACAAGCTCGAGGCACGATCAGTACATTGTAAGTTTGTGGGATATCCAAAGAACTCCAAGGGGTATCTATTCTATTACGCAGAGGAACTAAAGGTTTTTGTTTCTCGTAATGCCCATTTTCTAGAATATCAGTTTTTAGAAAAGGAAACAAGTGGGAGCGAAATAGAACTGGAAGAAATTCCAGAACCACAAACTACTACTGAAAGAATGGTAGAACCAGAGGTTTCAGAAGAAAGGGACATCCCGACGCCACTCCGCAGGAGTAGTAGGCAGTCTCATCCGCCCGAGAGATACTACGGTTTTCTCATAGACGGGGATAGAGAGGATTGCACTATTGACTATGATGAGCCTACTAGCTTCCAGCATGCCATTCAGAGCGGTGACTCGGTAAAATGGCTGGATGCAATACGGACCGAAATGGAGTCCATGTACACTAACAAAGTATGGACTTTGTGTAGGGTTCCTAGGCACTCTAATGAAGTCTCACAAGGCATCAACCATGCCAAATTCAAAAATTATGGGTGCCGAGAAACCCTAACGCGGATCGTGTACTAGAAATCTAGGCGAAAAGTTAATCTAGTTAACTATTTAACTAGAAGTTAGATGCTACAACCTTTGTAGATCCGGATTTCCACTTCCTTAGCTCCACGTGGGTGTCCTCTCGCTGTCCATCGTGAATCCCGAACCCAATCGTCGGCTTTATCGGAGAAACGGGCGAGCTAGGTCGTCGGCTTCGTGTCAAAGACGATCTACGTCGAGGTTGCACTAGTTCAAGCTCCGACTTCACCAAGTAGTGAAACTTATGAAGAAAACACCCAAAACCACTTGGCAAGAGGTAGAGGATGAAGAAATAGGAGGTGGGTTCACATTAGATTTGGATTTCTCTCACTAGAACTCAAGTTGCCATTAAAGTAGCAAGCTTTTCTTTTGAAGAAGAAGATGAAGAAGATGATAGAATATGATAAAAAACTTAATCAAAATAGAAAAGAAAATTGATATTTATCATATCCTAACCATGGTCAAGTGTAGAGAATTTACCATGGTTAGTGGGAGTGGTTAGGTTTAAGTATGAAGACAAAATGGCATCATTAGAAAATGCTTCATGAAGCTTCACCATTCTTCATGATAAATGAAACCATTTTATTTTCATAAAACCAATTAATAAATAATGAATGGATTAAATAATAAGTGAATAAATCATAAACCCTAACCACTCTCATAACCATGGTTCAATTCTTTTACACAAAGTCAAGTCAACATGCATCATCAAACATGATACAATCATGTGCACAAAAGCATATCACATATACAATGTGCATCAAGTGAGAAAAATCCGTTTAAAGTGAACCAATACTAGTTAATGCAAAGTAATATATCAAATATATAATTATACATTAAATCATTAAATCAACACTTGATTCAATGATCCGGTCATGTCGCACATGACCGACTAGTATTCAATGTATCGACTTATCGAATCGATCTTCGATTCGATAACTAGGTTATATCATATACAACCAATCGAAACATTAATCGCGAGAATCAAATACGGTATCACATACACGCATTATTCTCGGTCCCGCACATATCTCATATGCACTCCTATTTCGTTTCGCTTGAGCTAGGAAACCTCTGTGTAGGACTCTAAAGACTCGTCAATACGCCGGTAGCAGATGATGATCATATCAAGCACCCACAAGCCGCAAGCGGTCTGCTAAACGTAACGGCCACCCGGGTATTGAGCGATCAGAAGATCGACGAGCTAGCCCGCTCACACTCCTGCGAATCCGACCAGTAACACTTACCGTACAGTCCGGTCTCTTCGTCTGATATGTCGCATATCAAGTCTAGGGGTGGTAAACGTCAGACCCCAATAACCCGATAAGTCGTGCTGATGTGAGGCTCATAACGGGTCGAGAAACTACTGGTAACACTTACCAGCAAATCTCTGATCAGCCCTGGCCAGGGACTTCCCTGCTATGGCCAATCGAGCACTGCGCAACATCAACTCCCAATACCGGGAGAGACGAAACCCCTCCTATCGCTCATTGCTTCCATGTGACTCGGGACTGTGCCCAAAGACCACCGTTTTGCACGCCCTCATGGACGTGGTAAGGTGGAGATCAAAGCACAGTAGGAATCACACAAGACTCTATGACGATCTCGGGTCTACAGACTAACCTGTACAAGTGTCACCTGAGAACTGCCATCTGACGTGAGGTATAATACCATCTGGGAGTTCTCTGCGAATCCGTCCAGTGTACCCAGTCTCCACTGAGCACCCGTACACCATCTCTGATGTCAAACACCAATGGATATGGGATCATCCATCGCCCATCTCATGGGTTGAGAAGCGTATACGCTAGTCTACACTGGTATATCGATGCCCCGTCTCGATACACCCACGACTAGGGACCATGAAGGATGTACTTATGGACTACCATGTCCCCACTAGTATGATCTGCATCACAGTCCAGGTAGTCAAGTACATATCCTAAGGGCTTTACCAACATGTAACTATAAGACAGTATAAAGAGACTAGTGTACATGTTAAAATAAAGAGTAACCAGATAGCATACTATCATATCGAGCAAGAAAATCATCTCTATATATGTCCAAGCATCCAATATAATATACATCATCTGTACAATACTGGCCTCTAGGGCATACATACAACTAACAATCTCCCACTTGCACTAGGGCCAGCCGCTGTAGTATCGCATACCGAGCATCCCGAAGAGTCTCTCAAACTGTATCTGGGGAATGGCTTTCGTGAGTGGATCCGCCGTGTTATTCTTCGTGTCAACCCTCCTGACCTCGATCTCCCGGCGATCAACTATCTCCCGGATCAGGTGATACCGCCTCAGAATATGCCTGGATCGCTGATGGGACCTGGGTTCCTTGGCCAAAGCCACCGCTCCATTGTTATCGCAATACAAAGGTATTGGACGCACAATGGATGGAACCACTCCAAGTTCAGTAATGAACTTCTTGATCCAAACAGCTTCTTTAGCAGCATCGTTGGCAGCGATGTATTCAGCCTCCATCGTCGAGTCTGCCACGGTTTCCTGCTTGGAACTCTTCCAGCTAACCGCCCCTCCGTAAAGGGTAAAGACAAAGCCCGACTGCGACTTAGAGTCGTCCTTATCACTCTGGAAGCTCGAATCGGTAAAGGACTCCACTTGGAGCTCTCCGTTACCATACACCAAGAACATATCTCTAGTCCTTCGCAAGTACTTGAGAATGCTCTTCACAGCTGTCCAGTGACTCTCTCCAGGATCAGCTTGATATCTGCTCACTACACTTAGTGAGTATGCTACATCGGGTCTGGTACATAGCATCGCATACATGATAGAGCCTACTGCCGAAGCATAGGGTATCCCTTGCATGCGAGCTCTCTCCAAATCAGTCTTGGGAGACATCTCTTTGGAGAGAGTGACTCCAGAGATCGTGGGCAAGTTCCCACGCTTGGACTCTTCCATACTAAACCTCTTTAGTATGGTGTCAATGTACCTGGATTGGGACAATCCCAAAATCCGTTTGGATCTATCTCTATAGATCCTAATTCCCAATATGCAGGAGGCATCACCAAGATCTTTCATCGAGAATCTTTGTGATAAGAAGAGCTTGACCGATTGCAGCATAGGAATATCATTTCCTATCAAGAGTATGTCATCCACGTACAATACGAGGAAGACAACCTTACTCTCTGCCACCTTCTTGTAGATACAAGGTTCATCTGGATTTTTGACGAAATCAAACTCTTTGATAACGACGTCAAAGCAGATGTTCCAACTCCGCGATGCTTGCTTTAATCCATAAATGGATTTAAGCAGCTTGCACACCTTCCCGCTTCTCCCACTGTCTACGAAGCCTTCTGGCTGAGTCATGTACACGCACTCTTCTAAATCACCATTTAGAAAGGCGGTCTTAACATCCATTTGCCAGATTTCGTAGTCATGAAAGGCAGCAATGGCAAGCATGATTCGGATGGATTTAAGCATAGCCACTGGAGAAAAGGTTTCGTCATAGTCCACACCTGGTCTTTGACGAAAACCCTTTGCTACAAGTCTAGCTTTGAAAGTCTCCACTTTCCCATCTACACCATATTTCTTCTTGAAGATCCACTTGCTCCCAATGGGTTTTACCCCTTCAGGAGCAACTTCCAAAGTCCATACTTTGTTGGTGTACATGGATTCCATCTCGGACCGCATAGCATCCAGCCATTTCACTGAGTCCCTACTCGTGATGGCCTGCTCGAAGCTAGTTGGGTCAACATCCTCCATGATGCAATCCTCGCTCCCACCGTCCATGAGAAAACCGTAGTATCTCTCAGGTTGGCGAGGAACCCTACTAGATCGGCGGAGTGGCTGGGGTTCATCGGGAACTACGGAATCCTCTGGTTCCACCAGATCTTCTGTTGTAGCTTCTGCAGCTGGAACCTCTTCCAGTTCTACCTCATGACCACTAATCTCTTTTTCAAGAAATTCCTTTTCTAAAAAGGTGGCATGCCGAGAAACAAATGCTCTTTGTTCCTCAGGGTGGTAGAAGATATACCCTTGAGAATTCTTGGGATATCCTACAAATTTGCATAGAACAGACCGTGCCTCGAGTTTGTCCGGATTTTGTCGTTTGACATAGGCTGGACAACCCCATATCTTAACATAGTTAAGACATGGTCTCTTCCCTTTCCATATCTCATATGGAGTGGTAGGCACAGATTTGGTGGGGACCATATTCAATAGATGTATGGCTGTCTCAAGCGCATACCCCCAGAAGGAAATAGGTAACTCAGCTGTGCTCATCATAGAGCGCACCATATCTAATAGGGTGCGGTTCCTCCGTTCTGATACACCGTTGTGCTGTGGTGTATATGGAGGAGTCAGCTGAGAGAGAATCCCATTCTCTTTTAGGAAGTCCAGGAATTCATTGCTCAAGTATTCACCTCCTCGATCAGATCGAAGGATTTTAATACTTTTTCCGGTTTGGTTTTCTACTTCTTGTTTATATTCTCTAAATTTCTCAAAAGCTTCAGACTTGTGTCTTATCAAGTACACATGTCCGTATCTTGAGAGATCGTCAGTGAATGTAATGAAGTACGAAGAACCATCCCTGGCATGTGTAGACATTTGACCGCATACATCACTATGTACTAGTCCTAAGAGTTCAGTAACTCTTTCTCCGTGTCCCGTAAACGGAGTTTTGGTCATCTTGCCTTTGAGACATGACTGGCAAGTGTCATAAGATGAAAATTCGAATGGTTTCAAATACCCATCCTTATGCAACTTAGCCAGTCGTGTCGCATTGATGTGACCCAGTCTACAATGCCACAAGAAGGATTCGTTCAGTTCAGAACTCTTCCTCTTGTGTGCGTTTGTTATGCTCAGAACTGTTGATTGATTTAGAACATAAATGCCATTACACAACGTGCCTGATCCAACCAACTTTTGGTTACGGAAAATGTTCATAACATTGTCCTGTAATACAAAATTATATCCCTCTTTACTTAATAAAGAAACCGATATAATGTTGCATATCAGGTTCGGCATGTAATAGCATTCGTTCAGAACCAATGTATTACCTGTTGGTAATACAAGGTGATATTCCCCGACAATCTTAGCTGCAACAATTGCACCATTTCTAACTCTAATGTCTTTATCACCTTCTCCAAGTTCTCTACCTTTCCTAAGCCCATGTAACTGATTACATATATGGGATCCTGACCTGGTATCTAATACCCAGGACGTAGGGCAAATGGAGAAACAGTTCTCTGTAACGAACACACCCGAAGAAAATGCATCATCATGTACTTTCTTCATTCGGGTGGCATGGGAATCCTGGTATTCCCCTATATCCTGTTCAGTCCTATAACTCTTATAGGAAAGAACGGAACCAACGTTCCCCAGCACAGTATAACATGCGGGTTCGGTCAATACATCCATATTATTATCTTTATTAAGGCATGAAATGGTCGCTACCTGGAGAGAGAGAGAAGAAAACACTTTAGCGTATGCTCGTGCAAGATCAGATTGGTTATTATCTTATCTAATCAGGATGGCTCCCACTGCTTTTTATCAAATCTTCCTTCAAACCCTAAAAGGAAAGACTAGCCGGGATTAATTACACACTACAAGTTCGCCAATCTTTCAGCCAGGCCAGTGTCGGTACTTTGAGGGAGGTCCCCTGTGCTTTCGCACGAACCTAATTAATGTAAACCTCGTTTTCCCAGAGGCGTAACCTCGTTAACACCTTTCTAGACACCTACTTGATCGGCTAATTGTAATGTGTAAAACTCTCCCAGGAGTAACTCTTACTCGCAGTGGGTATCGGGATCCAACTATCTCATAGAAGGTATGCAATCTCATTGCAAATTTCAACACTTGAAATTCCCGATAATGCTTTTGCCCCTAGCGTGCTATGACCTTGACGAAAGCCAACAAACCACAGCCCGCTAGTCAAGTTCAACCCGTACATTTCTTGACTGAATTAAACCTACCCGCACGACCCTTGACGAAAGCCAACAAAGCCGTACGACTACCCTAATCCAGTCGCATCATATGCAGCAGATAAACAGCACATAGCTACCGCACACTACACCTTGACGAAAGCCAACAAATGTAGCACGAATACTATATGTAATTTATCTGAAATGACGGAGGGCGACGACAGGTTTTCTGAAAACCTATTGCGTAATGAACTTGATATCGTTGTAGAATCAAATGAAGTTTTAAAATGGAATGATTTTGAGGCTTTTCTAGTTTTGCTAAAGGGGTCACTCCCGGTGAAGGGATCGTCGGCCCTTTCCTCGTCGAATGAGGTGCGGGATATATCATATATATCACTTTGCAAAGCAAAAACGCAAAAGCAGTCAAAAGCAAACCGAGTGTGTAGCATCTGCCAGTTATTGCTAAAGGAGTCACTCCCGGTGAAGGGATCTCGGTCCTTTCCTCATCGAATAAGGTGCGGGGTATATCATATATACCGCTATGCAAAGCAAGAACTGTAGCTACCTGTTTTGTTTAAAATCTGATTCCACAACATCTTAGGTTTCTTTCCTTTCATTAATCACATTAATGAAGTCCCATCATTTAAATACTTAAACATCACAGATAGATATGACGTACACTTATGCCATCCGCATTCGCCTCGATGTCCCTTCGTGCACCGTTAGGTTAGGTAACTAACGACAGAGCAGGGCAGGGCTAGCGCGGGTGTAAAACATAAGTAACGTCTATATAATATATCATATATACTATATACTTTATCCATCACAGAACATCACATGATCACATTACAGATATCGCAGCAGAAGAAACATATGAAACATTGGATATACTAGGACGTCCGTGTTTTCAATACGAGCCAGTATAAAACACGGATTCCACGGTCGTGATGAATAGCCAATCCCACACCCCTAGACCCCTACGAGAGCGGCAAGCAACCCTGCCAATTCTAGGGTTAGGAGACCCGGACTCGACTCCTCGAGTTGGTCTCCCACTGGACCCCAGAACCCGGTTACTTGTGCTCCCCTCCTTGGGTCTATCCTAATGCGGGAAAGTAAATAATATACAAAGGGTGACAACTTCCGCTACCTGGAAGTGCCCCAAATGAAAGAATATTACATACAAGTTTTTACATGAATGAAAATGGAAAACACTCATCTCACATAAAAACCCCCGGCTATTCGAACACGACGATCCAATATAACATATCCAGCAACAGATAACATCACATGTCATCAACGTAAGTAAGTATGCATACCCCAATTGTCGTTGACGTATAGCAACGAAACCGGCGATATGAACATACTACACTTACGGTCACAGAAAAGAAAGTGTAAAACTACAACAATTGGAATCCGCAACTTCTTTAGACATCACATGCCTAATCAAATGAAATACTTAGACATCACATGCCTAACAGTTATAAACCCCGCATTTTAGTCTCATTATCGAAAAAACTTTTCAATATAAAGTGAAACTAAACCGCTAGATTTATAACATTCATTCAGTTATCACATAACTGTTTGTGAATTCCAATTATTGTATCACATTCCAGATAAACAGAAAATGTTAAACTTTCCGATCGAACATCTGAATACCCAAGTTTTCCCGATATAGCTAAACACATGAAATAAGTCTAACAACATTCAGTTCGTGCCTCAGTACCGACGGTCCAGCCGTAGAAGGGTCAAGCCAACGCCTCACATGTGGCACGCCGTACTGCCCTAAACCCGAAGGTTCAAAGGGCAGTTCAAGACGGTCACATAATCGAGTTAAGGTTTATTGTCTTCTAGAGGATCCATCGCGTTACTTGCACTACTTAGAACGTCGTTAAACTACGGAAAAATCCAACACTTGGAAATTTCCCGACAGGGAAAAAATTAGGTATTTATATCCGGTCGAACTTTTTAACATATTCTGAAAATTATCCGGAAATACACAAAAGACGAAATTTGATAATCCGATCGAAATACCGAATCCCCAAAACAACCCTGGAAAATTCAACTCTGGAATGAATATTAAAAATTCCCAGGAAAACCACCACAGAAAAATGAGAATTACTGTGAGAATTAAAATGCACAAAACGACAAAAGCGCCGCGCATCCGCCGCACGAGCCATGCTCGTGCCGCGGATCCGCGGCTCTTTCATGGAATTACTCCATCGAAATTCACAGTAACTCTTAGATTAGCCTGCTGATTTTTCTGCATATTTTTAATGTTGAAAAATCCCCGATTTTAGAAAAAGGACAGAGAGCATGTTTGGTTTGGGGTTTCGGGTTCATTCGGGCTTCAAATTGCGTCTAGACTTCGCCTAAGGCTCTAGCTAGGCTCTGATACCACTGTAGGGTTCCTAGGCACTCTAATGAAGTCTCACAAGGCATCAACCATGCCAAATTCAAAAATTATGGGTGCCGAGAAACCCTAACGCGGATCGTGTACTAGAAATCTAGGCGAAAAGTTAATCTAGTTAACTATTTAACTAGAAGTTAGATGCTACAACCTTTGTAGATCCGGATTTTCACTTCCTTAGCTCCACGTGGGTGTCCTCTCGCTGTCCATCATGAATCCCGAACCCAATCGTCGGCTTCATCGGAGAAACGGGCGAGCTAGGTCGTCGGCTTCGTGTCAAAGACGATCTACGTCGAGGTTGCACTAGTTCAAGCTCCGACTTCACCAAGTAGTGAAACTTGTGAAGAAAACACCCAAAACCACTTGGCAAGAGGTAGAGGATGAAGAAATAGGAGGTGGGTTCACATTAGATTTGGATTTCTCTCACTAGAACTCAAGTTGCCATTAAAGTAGCAAGCTTTTCTTTTGAAGAAGAAGATGAAGAAGATGATAGAATATGATAAAAAACTTAATCAAAATAGAAAAGAAAATTGATATTTATCATATCCTAACCATGGTCAAGTGTAGAGATTTACCATGGTTAGTGGGAGTGGTTAGGTTTAAGTATGAAGACAAAATGGCATCATTAGAAAATGCTTCATGAAGCTTCACCATTCTTCATGATAAATGAAACCATTTTATTTTCATAAAACCAATTAATAAATAATGAATGGATTAAATAATAAGTGAATAAATCATAAACCCTAACCACTCTCATAACCATGGTTCAATTCTTTTACACAAAGTCAAGTCAACATGCATCATCAAACATGATACAATCATGTGCACAAAAGCATATCACATATACAATGTGCATCAAGTGAGAAAAATCCGTTTAAAGTGAACCAATACTAGTTAATGCAAAGTAATATATCAAATATATAATTATACATTAAATCATTAAATCAACACTTGATTCAATGATCCGGTCATGTCGCACATGACCGACTAGTATTCAATGTATCGACTTATCGAATCGATCTTCGATTCGATAACTAGGTTATATCATATACAACCAATCGAAACATTAATCGCGAGAATCAAATACGGTATCACATACACGCATTATTCTCGGTCCCGCACATATCTCATATGCACTCCTATTTCGTTTCGCTTGAGCTAGGAAACCTCTGTGTAGGACTCTAAAGACTCGTCAATACGCCGGTAGCAGATGATGATCATATCAAGCACCCACAAGCCGCAAGCGGTCTGCTAAACGTAACGGCCACCCGGGTATTGAGCGATCAGAAGATCGACGAGCTAGCCCGCTCACACTCCTGCGAATCCGACCAGTAACACTTACCGTACAGTCCGGTCTCTTCGTCTGATATGTCGCATATCAAGTCTAGGGGTGGTAAACGTCAGACCCCAATAACCCGATAAGTCGTGCCGATGTGAGGCTCATAACGGGTCGAGAAACTACTGGTAACACTTACCAGCAAATCTCTGATCAGCCCTGGCCAGGGACTTCCCTGCTACGGCCAATCGAGCACTGCGCAACATCAACTCCCAATACCGGGAGAGACGAAACCCCTCCTATCGCTCATTGCCTCCATGTGACTCGGGACTGTGCCCAAAGACCACCGTTTTGCACGCCCTCATGGACGTGGTAAGGTGGAGATCAAAGCACAGTGGGAATCACACAAGACTCTATGACGATCTCGGGTCTACAGACTAACCTGTACAAGTGTCACCTGAGAACTGCCATCTGACGTGAGGTATAATACCATCTGGGAGTTCTCTGCGAGTCCGTCCAGTGTACCCAGTCTCCACTGAGCACCCGTACACCATCTCTGATGTCAAACACCAATGGATATGGGATCATCCATCGCCCATCTCATGGGTCGAGAAGCGTATACGCTAGTCTACACTGGTATATCGATGCCCCGTCTCGATACACCCACGACTAGGGACCATGAAGGATGTACTTATGGACTACCATGTCCCCACTAGTATGATCTGCATCACAGTCCAGGTAGTCAAGTACATATCCTAAGGGCTTTACCAACATGTAACTATAAGACAGTATAAAGAGACTAGTGTACATGTTAAGATAAAGAGTAACCAGATAGCATACTATCATATCGAGCAAGAAAATCATCTCTATATATGTCCAAGCATCCAATATAATATACATCATCTGAACAATACTGGCCTCTAGGGCATACATACAACTAACACTTTGGACATTGCTCCTGATGGGGTAAAACCCGTAGGATGCAAATGGATCTTCAGAAAGAAGATTGGTGTAGATGGACAGGTTGAAACCTATAAGGCTAGACTTGTTGCAAAGGGTTTCCGTCAAAGACCTGGTTTGGACTATGATGAAACCTTTTCTCCAGTGGCTATGCTCAAATCCATTCTGGTCTTTCTTGCTATTGCTGCCTTCCACGATTATGAAATCTGGCAGATGAACGTAAAGACGGCCTTTCTAAATGGTAATTTGGAAGAGTGCGTCTATATGGATCAGCCAGAGGGATTCATTCAGAGTGGGAGCAGCGGTAAAGTATGCAAGCTGCTTAAGTCCATTTATGGACTAAAGCAGGCATCACGGACTTGGAACATCTGTTTTGATGATGCTGTCAAAGAATTTGACTTTATCAAAAATCTAGATGAACCATGCATATACAGAAAGATTGTAGGGAGAGCTGTAGTATTCCTCGTATTATACGTGGATGACATTCTCCTAATAGAAAATGATATTCCTATGTTACAGTCAGTCAAAAGATTCTTGTCACAGAAATTCTCCATGAAGGACCTGGGTGATGCCACCTACATTCTGGGGATCCAGATCTATCGTGATAGATCAAAAAGGATATTGGGACTTTCACAGTCCAGGTACATAGACACCATATTGAAAAAATTCAGTATGGAAGATTCTAAGCGCGGTAACCTACCGGCTTGTCATGGAATCACCCTCTCCAAAGAGATGTCTCCCAAGATTGATTTGGAAAGGGAAAGCATGTCGATTGTACCCTACGCTTCTGCAGTAGGCTCTATTATGTATGCGATGTTATGTACCAGACCAGATGTAGCATACTCATTAAGCGTAGTAAGCCGGTATCAGGCAAACCCAGGGGAGAAGCACTGTATAGCAGTAAAGAACATTCTAAAGTATCTGAGGAGGACTAAGGATATGTTGTAACACCCGAGCCCAATACTACTATTTTCTGTTATTGGTTGAGCATTAGATATTACTCATTTCATTTATCTTGCTAATTTGGGTCTTACTGTAAAATTTTATCTGGCTAAGTCATTCTGCATATAACAAATTTTTGCATCTAAAATAAAATTGAAAATATTCTTCTTGGCCTACTTGACACCCTTAGCCTCGTGGTAGCGTCCGTGCATTGTATTCTCGTCCCGTTCAGTGAAACGGGCGAGTTTGGATGGCTACGTGCACGTGCGTGTGTCCGTTTTGGGAGTATGCTTTTTTAATCATAAAACATTTCATTTTAAAATTTGGAACCCGCCTAAAATCCTATTATTTGAATTTCGAATTTTTGGACCCAACCCGGGTGCAATTTGGAAATGTTTCATTTGGCGCCAAAATCCTAAATTTTAATATTATTAAAACCATCGCATATATTTTTCTAACTAACCTGATATCTTACTGTTCATTACCTATCTTTTAAATCTTTAAGTTAACCATATAATATTTTACAATCTTTTATATCCTTCTTAATTTATTCTCTCAGCCAATCGCAACCTTCCCTTTAACCCCGTGGGCCCCACTTTCTCTCTCTCTCTCCACTTTTTCCTCTCTCTCCCTCTCCCTTATATATTCTCTCGTACTTCTCTTTATCATTTTTCTCTTCTTGCTTCATGTCTCGTTTCTCATTTCTTTTAACTGTTCTTTTGTTGCCGGAATTTCGTCGTGCCGGTGACGTTTCTCGACGTTCCAGCGAGATACCCCGACCCGTGTGGTTCCTTTGTTCGTCGTTTGGGTTCATTCCGTGAACCGTGCGCCGTCGCGAGTTTTCCCCGCCGACGGTTAACGTTCCGTTTTCCCGATTCGCGACCCATCGAGGCAAGTTAATCTTGCTACATGCTATATACTTTTATAATCTTCATTTTATAATATTATACATTTGAAAATCTTATAGTTTACATATGAAATGTCGTTGAAAAATCGGATATGACAAATCTGAAATTTACTGTACACCTTATCTTATAAAATTTATTATAAATCATAGAAAAATCATTAGGATACGTTCTTTAGTTCGTTACGAAGCTAATTCAGAATACTATAACTATATGAAATATTTACTTGCATAATAAATTGTTTAATTAACGTAAAATTCAAATGAACACGTCTCTAAACTGCTGTCCAGGGAAATTCCAGCAGCAAACTTTCAACTTTGAATATTCATAACTTTTTGTAGAGATAACCTGAGATGCTTATACTTATAAAACTGAAAACCTTATTGAATTATCTTTGTTTTGGTATATGATACGTCCCTTTTGGAGAACGTTTGTTATTTTTAAGCTATTTTACAAATTAGGGTGACGCTGAATTTCTGAACGGAACCTTCTTGTGCATGGTTAATCAATACAGCTTTTATAGTTACTAATCGCTTTGAATATGCTATCCATATTAATATTATTATATCAATATTTATATCACATATTGTTTAGTTGTACATCCCACATTACCATTTTACAGTTTTATAACTTTTCGGATACCCGTTTGCATCTATCGCATTTAAGATACATATAATTGCAAGCATAGATCACACTACTACATAATAATATGATATTAACACTCCATGTTTAATAAATTGCATCCTAATTAATATTGGAACTATAAATGTAACCCTAATCGATAACTGTGCATCCATATCCTTGAAATTATATCTATTTGCATATCATATTACATGTTCCAGTTTATTGTTCTAATAGTACTCATGCTTGTTTATTTATACACATGTTTATGATAGTTTGATTATGAGCACGCACATGACATCTTGTGCTTCCTGACATGACCTGTTACACTTCCTACTTGACATGATATGGTACCGTACACTCTTGACATGACATGACACCTTTATACATTACCTGACCTGTTACCTGATCTCATGCCTAATGCCGACAAACCCGACCATTCCTGCTGTCTATCCAGACAGACCTACTCTTACCGGATTTTGTGTTGGCATTAGTCCTTGACTACTGAATACCTGACCTGACATACATAGTTTGGGGGTATGGGGAAATCAAAGGTGAAACCGACTTGTAACTCAACAGTTCGATACATTGTTCTGATCAGTCTTACGGGCTTGGCCAGTCCGGGAGTGATGATGCTGACATCACTCGTCCATCCTACTACCTTTTACTGCTTAGCGGCACGTCTCGGACTCAGCCCCGAGGGTCATGACCGTGGTCCCGGGCACGCACGGGATACTATTGAGTTACATCGAAGATTCATCAATTGGTTTCAAAGACTATAGAGTAAAAAACCTGATAGGACAGTTTGGACACCATTGCACATTACCCTGCTTGTTATTCTTGTTACTGCTTTATTCATGTTCATACCTGCATTGCTTATTACCATGTTTATGCTATATACTTGATGTCATGACGCGCTGACGTCTGGGTTTTGCATGGCCCAGATTCCTTACCACTGTCGACGACCGAGCAGGAGCACTTCAGCCAGCAGGCTGAACTGTGAGTCCCTTAGGGTTTAGTTTATTTATTTCATTTCATTTCCAGATGTGAGCCCGCATTATGGGACGTACTGTTTATTCATTGTATTGGATCATTAGCTTCCGCACTTATTGTTTATTGATTCTTGTTATTATGGATTTGGACATGTATTAGATTAGTTTATTATCTTGTTCTTGATATCCTTACAACCGTAATGTGACTGTGGATGGATACTTCCTACCCACAGGTAGCATGGTTGGCTATGTCACGTGCCCAATCTTGCGTACTCTGGGAAGCAGGGCGTGACATGGTTCTTTTGGTATCAGAGACATAGGTTAGTTGGGTTGATTCTTTGTAGTTGGGTATTGTACCCAATACACGAATCAGAATACCCGTGTTTAGGAAACATGTCCAGCCACATTGACCGTTTTACCATTCTTGAATCACATTCTTCCTGATTATATCTTTTACGACGTGCAAACTTACTTTGCATGTCGACTCGGAAACCTGATTTCTTGTTATCCCTAGGACTTGGGCGACTTGGGTGGAGTTAAGTAATTGCGGCTATGATACCGCGGCATAGCTACAATGCAGTACTCTATTTAAGTATCTTGGAGTTCTAGCCTTGATCTATACTCGAAATCTATCATCATGCTAATGTTGGGTACTTTGATTTCCAGGAATATGGCCGGTCAGAATTTGGAGATGGACCCAGGGCGTGCGGTCTTAGCCGCCAGGCAAAGAGTGATAAGGGGATTGCTGGAGAAACTAAAGGAACAAATCGAGCTGGAACCAGCATTTGCACGAGACCCCACGTCCGTACGTAGAAGTATTCCGGTGAACAGGCGCAGCGTAGCACCAATGAAGAAAACAAGTATGGGTGGTCGGAAGGGGAGAGTGATCTGTAGATACTGCCATAAACCCGGACATGTACGAAAGAAGTGTCGTATGAGGCTGGGACTCTGTTTTAGATGTGGAGCGGCAGATCACACCGTTGATGCTTGTCCGTCGAAGCCTCGCACAAAGGATGATACACAGAAGCCTCCGCAAGGACCGTTCCAAGGACAGGAACCGCTTACTCAAGGACCACAGCAGGCTCGAGCATTCACGTTGACAGCTGAAGAAGCTAAGGCATCGGGAGAAGTGGTTTCAGGTAATTTACTCGTTCATGGTTTTCCCGCTTTGGCATTACTTAATTTCAGAGCATCCCATTGTTCATGTCATCCAAGTTTATAACTATACACTCGATTACCTGCACGACCCTGTCTAGTTTTGGGACATACACACTGGGAATGGGAAAATCATAGCTAGTAAGGAATGTAGAGATTGTACAGTTGTTGTTTGCGGACGAGAGCTTTTTGCAGATTTCTTGGTGATAGATACGGGCAGTTATGAGGTTGTCTTGGGGATGGATTTTCTTGGCACTTTCCACGCCCACATTGACTGTAGGGCAAGGAACGTAATTTTCCAGATTCCCGGACATCCTAAGTTTACTTTCATTGGAGAAAGCAGTTCTGTCGGGCCAGTCGAGTTTAGGGCTAGGCCGACGAACAATGTTCTTGCGGCTATGGTAGTGGATAGTAATGAAGAGCCGGCAGTTGTCCGCGACTTTATGGATGTGTTTGAAGATATTTCGGGCTTACCGCCGAAGCGAGATGTGGAGTTTGCGATTGACCTTATTCCTGGTGCAGCGCCAGTATCAAAATCTTATTATCCGATGGCACCGGTGGAATTGGAAGAAGTTAAGAAACAAGTGGGTGAATTACTCGAGAAGGGATGGATTCGAAGCAGCAACTCGCCTTGGGGAGCTCCAGTCCTTTTAGTAAAGAAGAAGGATGGCACGAGAAGGATGTGCATTGATTATCGAGAATTGAACCGGGTGACTATTAAGAACAAATACCCGATCCCTCGCATTGGAGAACTTTTTGAGCAGCTTAGTGGCGCGAGGGTATTCTCGAAACTAGACCTGCGATCAGGATATCATCAAGTCCGGGTGAAAGCAGAAGACATTTGCAAGACGGCGTTTCGGACTCGGTATGGGCATTTCGAGTATTTAGTGATGCCCTTCGGAGTGACTAATGCGCCGGCAATATTCATGGATTTGATGAACAGGATCTTTTCACCATTCTTGGACCAGTTTATTGTGGTATTCATTGACGATATTCTGGTGTACTCGAAGAGTCCGGAAGAGCATGCTGAGCACTTAAGGATCGCACTGCAGACACTGAGACAAGAGAAATTATTCGCGAAGATGAGTAAGTGCGAATTCTGGCTGGAAGAAGTGAAGTTTCTGGGGCATGTCGTGTCGGGCGATGGAATCGCCGTCGATCCCGAAAAGATTGCAGCAGTTCGAGATTGGCCTATTCCCAAGAATGTTGCGGAGATAAGGAGTTTTCTTGGACTCGCCGGATACTACAGAAGATTTGTGGAGAACTTCGCTCGCGTAGCTGAGCAGTTAACCAAGCTCACACGAAAGGAGGTACCGTTTGTTTGGACGGATGGATGTGCATTGGCTTTTGAGACGTTGAAGCAGTAATTGATAACCGCCCCTATCCTGACCGTACCGGATAATTCAGGAGGACTGGTGATTCACAGCGACGCATCTGGAAAAGGATTGGGATGTGTTTTAATGCAGGACGGGAAAGTCGTCGCTTACGCATCGAGACAGCTGAAGACTCATGAGAAGAACTATCCGACTCATGACTTAGAGCTTGCAGCCGTGATCTTCGCCCTGAAGATTTGGAGACACTACCTACTGGGCGAGAGAGTCGAAGTCTTTACAGATCACAAGAGTTTGAAGTATGTGTTCACTCAGAAGGAGTTGAACATGAGACAACGCAGATGGTTGGAGCTGATGGCCGACTATGACCTTGATCTTAAGTACCACCCGGGAAAGGTTAACGTCGTGCCAGATGCACTAAGTCGGTTACCAGCATTTCAGTTATTGACTGCACAGAGAGAGATCATTGAGGATTTTCGGAGATTTGACTTGGAGGTTGTGCTACCGCATGCTACAGGACAGTTGATGCAGATGCAAGTACAATCGTCCTTAGTTGAGAAGATTAAAGCGGCACAATCGCAGGATCCTAGACTGCAAAAGTTTCGAGAGCAGGTTGGAGCCGGACTACGAACCGATGTACTGATCCATGAAGATGGTTCGTTGAGATATGGTAGCCGTGTGTGTGTGCCAAAAGGAGATGTGCGTGAAGAGCTTATGAAGGAGGCACACAGTTCAGCTTACTCTGTACATCCAGGAGGGACAAAGATGTACCGAGATATTCGACAGCATTTCTGGTGGGAAGGAATGAAACGGGAAATTGATCGCTTCGTGGCTAAGTGTTTGGTGTGTCAGCAAGTCAAGGCTGAACATCAAAGGGTTGCTGGTTTGTTGCAACCACTTCCGATTCATCAGTGGAAGTGGGAACATATAACCATGGATTTCGTGACAGCTTTACCGCGGGGTCCAAAGGGCAACAATGCCGTATGGGTGATTGTCGATCGGTTGACCAAGGCAGCTCACTTTATTCCTTTCGGGTTGGTCAATCGACGGAGACTTTGGCAGAGCGGTACATGCAGGAGATTGTCAGATTGCATGGAGTACCGGTAAGCATCGTGTCCGATCGGGACACTCGGTTCTTGTCGCACTTTTGGAGGAGTTTACAGGAAAGTTTGGGGACTCGATTGAAGTTTAGCACAGCTTATCATCCTCAGACTGATGGACAATCGGAGAGAACGATCCAGACCCTTGAAGATATGTTGAGGGCTTGCATGTTGGACTTCAAAGGTTCTTGGGAAGATCATCTACACCTGGTGGAGTTTTCGTACAACAATAGCTTCCAAGCAACTATTCAGATGGCCCCGTTTGAAGCACTGTATGGTCGTAAGTGCCGTTCACCTGTTTGTTGGGATGATGTTGGTGAACGAAGGTTATTAGGACCAGATTTGGTGGTACAGACAGTCGAGAAGGTGAATACAATCAGGAAGCATATGAAGGCAGCTCAAGACAGACAGAAAAGTTGGGCCGACACGTCCAGAAGACCTCTAGAGTTCGCCGTGGGTGATTTGGTATTCCTGAAGATATCACCGACTAGAGGAGTGATTCGCTTTGGAAGTCGGGGAAAGCTTAGTCCCCGATTCGTTGGACCCTTCGAGATTTTGGAGCGTGTTGGAGAGGTATCGTACCGGTTGGCGTTACCACAGTCATTAGCAGGAGTTCACGATGTGTTTCATGTGTCTCAACTACGGAATTATGTTCGTGATGAGACCGGTGTCTTGGATCTTTCGGAGTTGACTGTGCGAGAGGACCTAACTTTTGAAGAGCGACCAGTTGAAATCAAGGATCAGAGAGAAAAGGTTCTTAAGAACAAGGTTACCCCCCTTGTGCTAGTTTCTTGGGGTAATCGATCGCATGGAGAATCCACTTGGGAGCGAGAAGACGAGATCCGACAGAAGTTTCCTCACCTTTTCCTGTAGTTTTCTATCTTGTATTCTTGGAATTTCGAGGACGAAATTCTTTTGTAGTTGGGTATAATGTAACACCCGAGCCCAATGCTACTATTTTCTGTTATTGGTTGAGCATTAGATATTACTCATTTCATTTATCTTGCTAATTTGGGTCTTACTGTAAAATTTTATCTGGCTAAGTCATTCTGCATATAACAAATTTTTGCATCTAAAATAAAATTGAAAATATTCTTCTTGGCCTACTTGACACCCTTAGCCTCGTGGTAGCGTCCGTGCATTGTATTCTCGTCCCGTTCAGTGAAACGGGCGAGTTTGGATGGCTACGTGCACGTGCGTGTGTCCGTTTTGGGAGTATGCTTTTTTAATCATAAAACATTTCATTTTAAAATTTGGAACCCGCCTAAAATCCTATTATTTGAATTTCGAATTTTTGGACCCAACCCGGGTGCAATTTGGAAATGTTTCATTTGGCGCCAAAATCCTAAATTTTAATATTATTAAAACCATCGCATATATTTTTCTAACTAACCTGATATCTTACTGTTCATTACCTATCTTTTAAATCTTTAAGTTAACCATATAATATTTTACAATCTTTTATATCCTTCTTAATTTATTCTCTCAGCCAATCGCAACCTCCCCTTTAACCCCGTGGGCCCCACTTTCTCTCTCTCTCTCCACTTTTTCCTCTCTCTCCCTCTCCCTTATATATTCTCTCGTACTTCTCTTTATCATTTTTCTCTTCTTGCTTCATGTCTCGTTTCTCATTTCTTTTAACTGTTCTTTTGTTGCCGGAATTTCGTCGTGCCGGTGACGTTTCTCGACGTTCCAGCGAGATACCCCGACCCGTGTGGTTCCTTTGTTCGTCGTTTGGGTTCATTCCGTGAACCGTGCGCCGTCGCGAGTTTTCCCCGCCGACGGTTAACGTTCCGTTTTCCCGATTCGCGACCCATCGAGGCAAGTTAATCTTGCTACATGCTATATACTTTTATAATATTCATTTTATAATATTATACATTTGAAAATCTTATAGTTTACATATGAAATGTCGTTGAAAAATCGGATATGACAAATCTGAAATTTACTGTACACCTTATCTTATAAAATTCATTATAAATCATAGAAAAATCATTAGGATACGTTCTTTAGTTCGTTACGAAGATAATTCAGAATACTATAACTCTATGAAATATTTACTTGCATAATAAATTGTTTAATTAACGTAAAATTCAAATGAACACGTCTTTAAACTGCTGTCCAGGGAAATTCCAGCAGCAAACTTTCAACTTTGAATATTCATAACTTTTTGTAGAGATAACCTGAGATGCTTATACTTATAAAACTGAAAACCTTATTGAATTATCTTTGTTTTGGTATATGATACGTCCCTTTTGGAGAACGTTTGTTATTTTTAAGCTATTTTACAAATTAGGGTGACGCTGAATTTCTGAACGGAACCTTCTTGTGCATGGTTAATCAATACAGCTTTTATAGTTACTAATCGCTTTGAATATGCTATCCATATTAATATTATTATATCAATATTTATATCACATATTGTTTAGTTGTACATCCCACATTACCATTTTACAGTTTTATAACTTTTCGGATACCCGTTTGCATCTATCGCATTTAAGATACATATAATTGCAAGCATAGATCACACTACTACATAATAATATGATATTAACACTCCATGTTTAATAAATTGCATCCTAATTAATATTGGAACTATAAATATAACCCTAATCGATAACTGTGCATCCATATCCTTGAAATTATATCTATTTGCATATCATATTACATGTTCCAGTTTATTGTTCTAATAGTACTCATGCTTGTTTATTTATACACATGTTTATGATAGTTTGATTATGAACACGCACATGACATCTTGTGCTTCCTGACATGACCTGTTACACTTCCTACTTGACATGATATGGTACCGTACACTCTTGACATGACATGACACCTTTATACATTACCTGACCTGTTACCTGATCTCATGCCTAATGCCGACAAACCCGACCATTCCTGCTGTCTATCCAGACAGACCTACTCTTACCGGATTTTGTGTTGGCATTAGTCCTTGACTACTGAATACCTGACCTGACATACATAGTTTGGGGGTATGGGGAAATCAAAGGTGAAACCGACTTGTAACTCAACAGTTCGATACATTGTTCTGATCAGTCTTACGGGCTTGGCCAGTCCGGGAGTGATGATGCTGACATCACTCGTCCATCCTACTACCTTTTACTGCTTAGCGGCACGTCTCGGACTCAGCCCCGAGGTTCATGACCGTGGTCCCGGGCACGCACGGGATACTATTGAGTTACATCGACGATTCATCAATTGGTTTCAAATACTATAGAGTAGAAAACCTGATAGGACAGTTTGGACACCATTGCACATTACCCTGCTTGTTATTCTTGTTACTGCTTTATTCATGTTCATACCTGCATTGCTTATTACCATGTTTATGCTATATACTTGATGTCATGACGCGCTGACGTCTGGGTTTTGCATGGCCCAGATTCCTTACCACTGTCGACGACCGAGCAGGAGCACTTCAGCCAGCAGGCTGAACTGTGAGTCCCTTAGGGTTTAGTTTATTTATTTCATTTCATTTCCAGATGTGAGCCCGCATTATGGGACGTACTGTTTATTCATTGTATTGGATCATTAGCTTCCGCACTTATTGTTTATTGATTCTTGTTATTATGGATTTGGACATGTATTAGATTAGTTTATTATCTTGTTCTTGATATCCTTACAACCGTAATGTGACTGTGGATGGATACTTCCTACCCACAGGTAGCATGGTTGGCTATGTCACGTGCCCAATCTTGCGTACTCTGGGAAGCGGGGCGTGACATATGTTCTTGGTGTATGGCGAAAAAGACCTCCAGATAGAGGCCTCTGCCGACTCCGGCTTCCAGAGTGACAAGGATGACTCCAAATCCATGTCGGGTTATGTCTTTACCCTCAATGGAGGGGCGGTATGTTGGAAGAGTTCCAAGCAGGAGACCGTTGCTGACTCAACAATGGAAGCGGAGTACATAGCTGCTTGCGATGCTGCATAAGAAGCTGTCTGGATGAAGAAGTTCCTCACAGAACTTCAGGTGGTTCCTACCAGTGTTGGTCCAATACCTCTGTATTGTGACAACAACGGCATTATAGCTTTAGCAAAGGAACCCAGGTCCCATCAGAAGTCCAGACACATCTTAAGGCGGTACCACCTGATCAGGGAGATCGTTGATCGCCGGGAGATCGAGATGAAAAGAGTAGAGACGGAGAATAACATCGCTGACCCATTCACAAAGGCCATTCCTCAGACGCAGTTCGAGAGGCTATTCGAGATGATAGGTCTTCGATATGCCAGCTCATGGCCCTAGTGCAAGTGGGAGATTGTTAGTGTATATACCCTAGGGGCCATTATTGTATCATACTTGCATGTATATTACTTAATGGAAGCTTGGGATATTCACAGTTGTATATACAGTATTGCTAAAAATGGTAGTATGCTACTTGGTTTGTGTCTACTTTAATATGTGCATATTTTTCTTGTAACGTATCACTTATACATATTAGTAGAGCCCATAGGATCTTTGCTTGATTACCAGCGTTGTGATGGCAGTCACACTAGTGGGGGCTGGGTAGTCTATAAGCAACATCCTATACTTGTCCCTAGTCGTAGGATTATCGAGACAGGGCATCGATACTCTGGAGTAGACTAGTGTGTACGCTTCTCATCCCAGTTGGGGAGATGGTCTGTTCCACAGCCATCAGTACGTCGTACTGGAGATAGTATACAGGTGCTCGTTAGGTTACGGGTACACCGGACAGGACTCGCAGGAGAACTGACTGGATGGTATTATACCTAACGTCAGATAGCTGTTCTCAGGTGACATGTGTGCAGGTGGTCTGTTGACTTAAGGTCGTCATTTGTCTCATGTGAGTTCCCACTGTGCTTTGATTACTACCCTACCACGGCTCAATAGAGTCGTGCAAACAGGTTTTAGTTGGGTACAGTCCCGAGCCATATGGAGGCAGTGAGCGACTGTTAGGGATTCGTCTCTTTCGGTATAGGGAGTTGATATCGCACTGTGATCGGTTGGTCATTACCATAAGTACCTGGCCAGGGCTGATGTAGAATTACTGGTGGACTGATCAGTAGATTCTCAAATGGTCATGAGCCATACCGGCACGACTTGTACGGTTATTAGGGGTCTGACGTTCTCCACCTCCCTAGACCATGCATGCGATACTCTTAGACGAACAGACCGGACTGCGCGGATATTGTCACGGACAGGCTCAGTAGGAGTTCGGATGGTTTCCTCATCGGCCTTCTTATCGACATCTACCTGGGGACCGTTACGTACAGCTAGTGCTGCTTGCGGTCTATGGTTAAACCCACTGCCAGCGTAGTGTCGAGTCTTTAGAGTCCCACACAGAGAGTTTCCCTGCTCCAGGTGAAACGATATAGAGGTCGTATGGTTTTACGACAAGGGTTCGGACGCATACGTGTTTAAACGCACGTACGACGTTCGGACAGTTTTTACTAGCCGGCTTTGGTTTAAGCCAGATTCTAGTATCGGGTTATTGGATTTATACAGTCTAAAGTTTTTCCGTGTTTTCACGGATAGGAGGGGCGTTCTCGTAATTTGTCGGGAAGCTTCTAGATGGATGATGACATGGAGGGTAAGGTGGCATTAGCTTTTAATGCATTTGTGACTCACTTAGATGAATCATTCAAGTGAGTTAATGAAGCATTTATTGCTTAATGACTCACTTGATGATTCATTGCATATATTTAATGAAGCATGATGATAATGCATTTTGATTTATTCTTTTTGATTTCTTATGCTTCATAATATATTAGAAGTGAGAAGCTTTTTGATCGATAACTTATGCTCACCTTCTCTCTCCTCAAGCTCTCTCTTGAAACCCTAATCCTCTCCTCTCATGTGTTGAGATCAAGGATTAGATAGACTAATACATCCATAACCTCACTATATATCCCCTAGGTAGCTTAGATCATCACTTTGAGCAACCTAGTTATCTCAAGTTAGAGATCAAGCTTGGTGTAGGAGCTCTCGGGTGGATCGTCTTTGACTTGAGGAGGCCATTGAGGTGCCGATGTTCCAAGGAGCCTACGAGGAGTGGAGGACAGCGATGAAGACCCGAAGGACAAGTAACGTGAGGTATAACTTCGAATCCGAGTAGTCAAACCTCTCGTAGTTTGCTAGTAACGGTTTAGATACGATTCATGCGCTCAAGTCCATGTTACGAAGCTTTGATAATCGTTTTTCATATATTCCGCCTCCCCACAAGTTCGTGGGGTGCGTGACATGGACTTACAATATACTCCGCTTTCATAGTCGAGTCAGCAACAGTGTCCTGCTTGGAGCTCTTCCAAACAACCGCCCCTCCATTGAGGGTAAAGACATGACCCGACATGGACTTGGAGTCATCCTTGTCACTCTGGAAGCTGGAGTCAGCGAAGGCCTTGATCTGGAGGTCTTCCCTGCCGTACACCAAGAACATCTCCTTAGTCCTTCTCAGGTACTTGAGAATGTTCTTTACTGCTATCCAGTGCTTTTCCCCTGGGTTTGACTAATACCGGCTTACAACGCTCAGGGTGTATGCTACATCTGGTCTGGTACACAATATCACATACATTATAGAGCCTACCGCAGATACGTAGGGTATAATAGACATGCGATCCCGTTCCAAATCAGTCTTGGGAGACATCTCTTTGGAGTGGGTGATTCCGTGATAAGCCGGTAGCTTACCGCGCTTAGAATCTTCCATACTGAATCGTTTCAGTATGGTGTCGATGTACCTTGACTGTGAGAGTCCTAACATCCGTTTAGATCTGTCACGATAGATCTGGATCCCCAGAATGTAGGAGGCATCACCCAGGTCCTTCATGGAGAACCTTTGTGACAAGAATCCCTTGACTGATTGTAGCATAGGAATGTCATTTATTATCAAGAGAATGTCATCCACGTACAGGACGAGGAATACCACACTTATCGCTACAATTTTACTATATATGCATGGTTCATCTGGATTTTTGATAAAATCGAATTCCTTGACCGTCTCATCAAAACAGACGTTCCAACTCCGCGATGCCTGCTTTAGCCTATAAATGGACTTAAGCAACTTGCACACTTTCCCGCTGTTCCCACTCTGAATGAAACCCTATGGCTTATCCATATAGACGCACTCTTCCAAATTTCCATTCAGAAAAGCGGTCTTTACGTCCATCTGCCAGATCTTATAGTCGTGGAAGGTAGCAATGGCAAGAAGGATCCGAATGGATTTGAGCATAGCCACTGGAGAAAAGGTTTCGTCATAGTCCAAACCAGGTCTTTGACAAAAACCTTTTGCAACAAGTCTAGCCTTATAGGTTTCAACATGTCCATCTATGCCAATCTTCTTTCTGAAGATCCATTTGCAGCCTATGGGTTTTACCCCTTCTGGAGCTATGTCCAAAGTCCATACTTTGTTGGTGTATATAGACCCCATTTGGGTCCGCATTGCATCCAGCCATTTTACCAAGTCTTTGCTCTGAATGGCTTGCTGGCTCATCATCGTCGATGATGCAATCCTCTCTATCCCCGTCTATGAGAAAACCGTAGTATCTCTCGGGCGGATGAGACTGCCTAATAGTTCTGCGGAGTGGCGTGGGAGTTTTCGGTTCTTTCAAAACGTCTGGTTCTACCATGCTTTCAGTAATAGTCTGCGGTTCTGGAATTTCTACCAATTCTATTGCGCTCCCACTTATCTCATTTTCTAAAAATTGAGTTTCCAAGAAGTAGGCATGCCAAGAAACAAAAACTTTTTGTTCCTCTGCATAATAGAAAAGATACCCCTGGAGTTCTTTGGGTATCCCACAAACTTACAAAATACTGAGCGTGCTTCGAGCTTGTCCGCATGTTGCTTTTTTACAAAAGATGGACATCCCCATGTCTTAAGGTGCTTAAGATAGGGTTTCTTCCCGCTTCACATCTGATATGGTGTGGTAGGCACTGACTTAATAGGAACTGTGTTCAAAAGATATGCAGCTGATTCTAGTGCATAGCCCTAGAAGGATCGCGGTAACTCAGCATTACTCATCATGAAATGAACCATATCTAATAGGGTTCTGTTCCGCCTTTCTGATACACCGCTGTGCTGAGGTGTGTATGGAGGAGTAAGTTGAGAGAGAATTCCATTCTCTTTTAAGTAGCCTAGGAATTCGGCACTTAAGTATTCACCACTTCGATCAGATCTCAGTGTCTTGATACTTTTGCCGGTTTGTTTTTTCACTTCATTCTTGTATTCCCGGAATTTCTCAAAGGCCTCGGATTTATGTTTCATCAAGAATACATATCCATACCTTATGTGAAAGTCGACCCTAGCACCACCATGAGGTTCCAAATGGCATCAAGCATGCCGAATTCAAATTTTTATTGGTGCTAAGCTAGACTATACAAGATCTTTTCTAGAATATTAGGGTTTACAAGTAAACTAAAGAAGCGAAAGATGGTTATACCAACGTAGATCGAGTCCTTCACTTCACATGCTCCGTGTAGTAGTCCCACGACTCCACTAGGCTCCACTTGAGGCTTTGGACGAACTTCCTCTGATGACCTTCGTGCCGAAGATGATCCACGCGAAGTCCCTCCAACTCAAGCTACCTCTATACTAAACTCTTTAGCGTAGTAAACATGCTACACACGATCGCTGGTCAAGTGTAGGATGGTGAAGTAGGGGATGTTAAAAGCTCACAAGTTTGTGTTCAAGTTTCATGGTTCACATCACATGTGAGGGTTGAAGCTTGAACTATAACAATTGAGGAAGAATAAGAATCTAGAGAGCAACCATGGGAGCAACTCCAGAAAATGGCTAAGTGTTGAGAATGAGAATAGAATGAATGGCAACACTTGACCCCCACTCATTCAAGTATGGAATTTTGCAATATAAAATTGCAACCATGCTTGAATAGTGAGTCAAGCTGAATAAACTATGAATAAAGCCCATGCTTGCAACAATGCTCTTATTTTCCACCTCTTTTCTATTTTTCTCAAAAATAGAAATTCAAGCCATGCTTCATTATATATATACATATCATATACATTAATATATATATATATATATATATTATGAAGATAATTAGTGAGCTAATGATATTAGTTAAGATATAATTATATCACATATAAAATATATCATATTATTAAATCAACACTTGATTTAATAATCCGGTTATATCACATATGACCGACTAATATCATTTATCTGTATATCACATTATCAAATCAACACTTGATTCGACAATATGGTTATATGTCACAACCCGAAATTTATTTCGTGACCGGCACTTAAATCATGCCACATCTAAAAGCGTAACGTAAATTAAGTAAGCCAAAGCCCAGAAATCTAAACCTTTTAAAGAAAATAAAATAGGTGAAGTTTTGAAATAAAGGTATGATGAAATCAAATGTTTTCTTAAATGCATAGATAATGGAACATGAAAAATGAAAGTGGATTTTACTAGTTGAAAAACATGTTTCGTCTTTTAAAAATTTGGGCAGCACCTCCCTTGTATATTTTGATCCAAAACCATATATACATGATAATATAAAAGGCATCCCCAAGCGGGAGCTAGCTCTTCGCCAATCGTCGTAATCACAACCACACAAGTCAAAATATATGTATACGACGCCCAACGGCGTAGATCAACACAAGGAATAATGAATAAAGTAAGATATCAACCCACCAAGCGAACATATAACCCATCGCTCTAAGTCTCGCAACCACAAGTCTCTTCTGAGTCTTACCACTTATACAAATATTAGTTTCTGATTGATGGAGTTGACTAGAAACAACAGAAATAATAAATATAAGAGTGGCACGATCCAATATGTACTACCTACCAAAGCAAATCACCTGAAAGAAAGCTGTACCAACGATACCGCTATTGATCCATGCGGTAAAACCTGCAAGAACTGTGGCACAACGGGGGTGAGTTGCCAACTCGTGAGTAGAAAACATCAGCAGGTAGATTTCGAATAAAACAACGATTCAATACTATGATATCTAGGGTGACCGTGTCTACATAAATGCCAACAATAATCAATGTCTGTATGCATGTGGATATCATCCACGTGTCCATTAATGACACAAACCATATCATGAAAACGTATATCTGTATGTATGAGGATATCAACTACGTGTGTCTATCAACGACAGAAACCATATCATGAAAACATATATCTGTATGTATGATGATATCAACTACGTTTGTCTATCAACGACACAACAAAATCATGGAACCTGAGTGTCCAACACCGACACTTGAAACATCATGAAAACCCGTGTCCAGCATCGACACATAAATCCTCATACCTCAGGCGCCGCATCCTCAGATCGGCCCTCATATCTATCTCATCTCAGGCGCTGCATACTCTGATCGGCCCTCATATCCATCTCATGACTCCGGTCGGTATCCTCCAGATAACCGATGAGTCTAAATACTATCACCGGTAGGTAGTGCTCCCTCTGGCAGGCACATCGTCTACACCACGAAAATCATTTCTTGCCCCGGGGTACCATACCGGGTCCACCATGTACCCGCAGACGGTACCTACCGCTTCTCGAATCGGGTTTCTAACACAAGTCTCAGAACCGATAAAACCCATGGTGGACGTCTCGAAATATCATATCAAGAGAAACCGGGTTTTTAAAACAATACATACTTTCTTTTGAAATATAACCACGGTTCTCAAATCCAGAATCTTAGGAAAACATCATCTCAATGGATATAATCATAAAGCATGATGTATGCAAACATAGAAATATATCATGCGACATAGTATAGTGATGTGAACATAGCAAGTATATCATGCAACATAGTAAAATGATGTGAGCATAGCAATATATCATGCAATTTAGCATAGTGATGTGAGCATAGCAATATATCATGCAACATAGCATAGTGATGTGAGCATAGCAATATATCATAGCATGATGTAGCAACTCTACTGTGTATGTAACATAACAATTATCGATGAAGAAAGTGTGTGAGCCGGAAAATCTGTGTAAGTGTAACATACGCATCATCGATAATGGTGTATGTGTACTAGCAAGGGTATATATATAATGAAATGAGAATATCATGAACATAGCAGCAAGTAAATCGTAAGCGCAATGCTAATAGGTACACGTATCTAATCCAACATCTACGTAAAGGCTAAACTAAGCGGTGTAGACAGGGATTAAATATCTATAACATATGCGAGTCGGTGAATCTATCAATCGACATCCAGCCTCACAACATCACGTATGGTATAATCCATCGTACGGTATCCTCTAGTCAAAGTTATGGATCAGTCATCCGGTAAAACTCATCACGTATGTGAATCTATCGTATGGCGGCATTAATCAATTAGGGATTCTATCAACCTATACAACAATGAGGGTACGGATCTAAGTCTCGTACGACATGTCACACATGATTCACAACATTATATATATATATCTATATACCTATATCCCAGGTCACATCCGTATCAATCTCATATCAGGGGACCGAAAAAGTTATCAATTATCTCATATCGACTCGCATCCGTATAACGACATATCAAACCAAGTCATCATATCTCATCGTATACTCTTTTCATCACATAAATATCTCACATCAAGTCATTTGCTTAATCTCATAACGTATTTATCAACCTCATAACATGCCAGTATAATCTCATACGGATTCTTTTTCATTACATATATATATATATATATATATATATATATATATATATCGTGATTCATATTCACATTTCACATCCTTATATATCAATTCGAGACATCATTTCTATCATATCATGTCACACTAAACCATATACTATAATCTTAAGTCGTGGTATATCTTGTCTCCTACTAATTCTTTAACCATATCCATAAGTTCCTAACATGGTTTCTTTAACCATATTCTATATATATCGGTTTCCATTATAATTTGCGGGGGTGCTATATGCCATCCACTCGACTTCCCCCGTGGATATAAATCTACTCACCTGCGGAACTCCATGTTCACCCGTAGTCGATGTGCTTCATCGTCTCGGAATCCACGTGAAGGTACCTACAAATCAACACATATCGCCACGTTATGAAAACCAAATCCGGAAAACCGATACGGCACACGGTGCGCTCATAGGTTAGAACCTATAGCCTACACATACAAAAACGACCAAACAACCCTCCTCGTTGACGTACAAACATCAAACGACCAAATCTCATAACTAATATCAAAACCAAGAATTCCAAAATACGGAAAACATAACCTAAAACCATCCCAATATGCTCCTAGATTTTGGCTCAGATAATCTGGGACAAAAAGAAAAATACAGTAGCTATGTTATAATGTATGTGAGCTACAGCCAAAACCCCAACACCAAATCTGCTACAGTAACCGACCTAATGGCTACAGTAACCGCCGGGGCCTGCCCCATCTTGGAATTTGGGCCTCGTCTTTTCGTGGTGGTCTCCTATTGGTCTAACTAGGTTAATATATATTTTTGATTTTTTTATAAAGGTCCCGGGTTGCTCCAGATTCCTTGTAGACCTCCAAAAATGTTACAAAACCGACACGGAAAGCTTCTAAGTTCGTATTTTGGTTTCTATTCCGTGTCCTAGGCCATAAAATCTTCACTAGGGTCTTGTAAACAGCCACTAAACATCACAAGTCCACACAATCCCCCAAACCCTCTCTTGAAATTTTCAAACATCGCTAATCTATATCGATTTAACTCTAAACTACTATAGGGTGCTAGGAAACTAAAAATCTAAACTAGAAGTGTAGGAATTACCTCGTTTGGCAACTCAAGAATTTTCTTGAGTTGCTCAAAGTCTTAAAATCCAATTTTGAAAGGTCCAAAGTGTTGAGGTTGAAGTTGTGCATCTTTTTATTGAAGAGAGTATAGGGCTTTGGTGAAGGATTGGAGATGGAACATGAGGGTAGATGTGGAGGAAGCAAGAGGATGAAGGAGATGAAGATGATGAAGGGAAATAATGAGGTCAAAGTTTCTCTCTCTCTCACCCTCACTCTCTTATGTGACATGCCATGCCACATGGGCCCCCTTATCTCTCCTCAATTATACTCTCTTATCTTTTCTTTTTCTTTTCTTTTTCCCTCACTCAATTAAAACCAAATACATAGCACAAATAAAATGAAAAACATGCAACAAAATGCAACATGTCATGGTGCACTAACTATGGAAAAATGTAGAAACACGGATTTGGCTTAATCGCGATTAGTAGTGCACTTATCAATTTTTATTTAAACTGCATATAATTAATTATAAAAATGCCAATTCCAATAAATATATTTTTAAATGAATAACTCATTTTAATTCCCATTATTTTCCAAATATTGGTATATAATTATACCATTTCGCAAATTGACTAGTTTTCGCGAAATATATTATTTTAATATTAAATTCCAAAAATAATATTTAATATTTTCTGAAATGTTACAATCTTCCCCTCTTAAATAAATTCGGTCCCCGAATTTAAATTTAAACCCCCAAATGGTAAAACATTTCAATAATCAGCTCAAATTAACGGGGCTCCGAAATCACGAAACATACAGAAATACCACAGCGCATTGTGTGCGCCTGAAAACGAGTATGAAACTCAAAATCGAACCCTGTCAAGCGTCACGCAAATCATCGGATTTGCACGCAAATCATCGAAGTTACAATGAGATACAGAGCTCGAAATCCACTACTTAAATCCAACATACACTAGTCGAATACTATAATACGTATATAGTATGCATCCTTGGAAAAATCTCCTAAAACAGAATAAAACACATGCAAAATCTTTTCTGAATCGCCGTGTGATGCGTTACTCACGGAACAAGTGACAGACGCTCATTTGTAAAGTAATATTTATACGTTCATATATGTTTTGCTTAAATATACGTTCCGCCGTTTTGAAATATCCCAAAAGGTTTTCCATTGTAAATGTTCGTGTCGCTCGTGGACACATAGGAAATAGCGAGACTATAGCTCCTTTTTGAAAACCTCTTGTTAAACTTTTTTTTATGCATGCAAAGTACTCAGGTACTGTCCTCAGATCAGTCCTGTTCGGCTACTACATGATATAGTGCCCAACATCAAAACAAAGTGCTCAAGGGCAAAAATCAGCCTCAAAAGGCGTATCCAATAATCACGTGCATCTGGTGCGCACGGAAATCAAGCCAAATACAAGTGCTACGAATGTGCACAAAACCAAACTAAGTGCAACGGGTGTGCACGAAAACATCTGTCCAGTGCAACGGATGTGCACGAAAATAATATTAAGTGCATTTATAGTGCACGAAAATCTCAACCCAGTGCAACTAATATGCACGATTAAAAATCGCAATCGAGTGTATCCGGTGTTCACAAAATCACATATCATATCATGCGCTCAACATGCGCGAAAATCTAAATCAAGTGCATCCGTCATGCACGAATGAAATCGAAATCAAGTGCATCCAACATGCACGAATAAAATATAAATCAAGTGCACCCGGTGTGCACAAAATCCTGCACCATGCGCCTAATATGCGCAAAAATCCAAATCAAGCGTGTCAGGTCCGTATAAAGCATCTAGTGCAGTAGCATGCACGAAAACGAACGTCAAGTGCAAACGCGCACAAAAACACAAATCTGGTGAAATAAACGCTTAAAGACATAAATCGGGTGCAACAAGTGTACGGAAACTCATCCATAACTCAAATGCGTATAAAAATAACACCGAGTATACCAAGGTGTATAAAATCATAAGCGTGTGCAACTGCGTTCACAAAACAGGTATCAAAGCACTGCAAGCCTATGTGAGCCGTACCGAGTGCAAAAATCAAATCGAGTGCGTACCACACGCACAAAAATCAAATCAATCGTATGAAATCCACGAATACGTAACCACGTGCAGCCAAGGCACAAAACCGATATCAAGTGCAATAGATATGTACAAATCACAACCTAACATAACGGTGTATAAAACATATATCAAGTGCAATAACTATGCACAAAATGTAAATACTCAGTACGTGCAGCCATGGTGCACGAAAACAATATCATGAAACTCAATCATCAAAACTCAATCCCCGTGATATAAATGTGATACTCGGATCACAAAACACAAATCGCAATAAATGACATTGAGGTACACCTCCTACAATGTCGAAAAATATGTCGGTGCGCCCAAAACTAGCAGAGCAAGAACATCCGCCTGCCTCCTGCTCACGGTTTGGCCTCCTCTGTCTCAGGGTCCTCTGAATACACGTGGCACAACTGATCCTTGGTGCACCTCTTATCGCAGCAGTGTCCTGGAAGGCACCTGCTCAAGGTCTCTTCCGATCTCGCCTATGCCGAACTATACAGAGGCTGGTACTCTTACAAAATCTTTTCTCGCTTTCTGGACGTCTGCGTTCTAAGCACATCATTTCCTCGGGAACTGGCTGTATCCCAACGCCTCTGTATACATATCTGATCTCTAATCTCAACGGGGAGTAACAACAGCTTGTTAACATCTCGCACGAACCTCTTGTTCCACTCATCTTTATTATCGTCCGCTTCGACGTCACGTCATGGTATCTGCGTACTGTGATTGTTCTCGGCTATAGTTAATCCGGAGTCTCTCACACGGACTCGAAATTACGAACTCGGTATATTCATCACTCTGTAGAAGATATCTAGCCAAACACGTCCTCGAAAACTCATCCCAACCATCGGAGGAATACTCTATACTCGTCCGTTCTCGATCAACTCACAACGCATCTGGGTGAGGTCCTCTATCCAAAGCTGGTCAACTTACTGATCTCTTATCGGATCATCCAACGAACAATGCCATCTCTGGATCGATCTACTCTAGATCTGAATACAATTCTCCACACTGGAAATCTTCAACTCAACTGGGCCTGCGTCGGCGCATCAAATCAGACGAATTATCTCAGTCGCTCAACTCATCTCAAGATAGACTAGCTATCTTCTGTCGCATCTCTGCCTAAAAGCTCCAGCGATCTCAGCTCGTAAGCTCTGGAAGCGACATTCCATCAATCTCAGCAACAGCTGGGTCATCCATCTGCATGGTAGAAAACATCACGATCTCTGAGGTAGGCTGTACATCAACAGTCCTCTCACAACAGGCAGCCTCTAACAATGGCCCGATCATCCGGTGCAAAACTGAACACTTGTCTCAAACGAGAGGTCACAACACAAACACTAAATTGATACGTTCCCATGTCACCAGAAAACACGATGGTCAGTCCTCATCCATGACGAGCTTTCCCTGACCGCATCACTAGCAGCAGCTCAATCTGCGCTCAAACCATGGTGACAGGAACCTCAAGCATGTGTCGAAGAAGATAGATCAAAGGGACGAAAGGAATCAACAGATCCAGAATGGATACATGATCATAAGGAGGAACGGAATCAATGGGAGTATGATCATTGGAACGAATAGAATGAAGGATCTTAAATGGATGTTTGATCAAGGGAATGAAGAGAATCATAAGTCTCAAGATATGTACATCCTAAGGTCACTTAAGCGGAGTATCGTATCGTAAGTATGCCGCGGAACATACGCACGGTACGTCACTCTACTTGAATTACCTACTCCATCAATCAGGGTCAACCAATGTAACGAAAGTTCGGATTTAATACTCCCCTGTTCAAGTCTAAGTTCTGTAAGGTCAAGCCTAGGTTCCAAAATATATACGCCCTAGACTCCGCATAGTCAAACCTAGACTCGAACCAATGTTAAACTTAATACTCTGATACCAACTTTGTCACAACCCGAAATTTAGTTCGTGACCGGCACTTAAATCACGCCACGTCTAAAGGCGTAACGTAAATTAAGTAAGCCGAAGCCCAGCAATCTAAGCCTTTTAAAGAAAATAAAATAGGTGAAGTTTTGAAATAAAGGTATGATGAAATCAAATATTTTCTTAAATGCATAGATAATGGAACATGAAAAATGCAAGTGGATTTTACTAGTTGAAAAATATGTTTCGTCTTTTAAAAATTTGGGCAGCACCTCCCTTATATATTTTGATCCAAAACCACATATACATGATAGTATAAAAGGCATCCCTAAGCGGGAGCTAGCTCTTCGCCAATCGATGGAATCACAACCACGCAAGTCAAAATATATGTATACGACGCTCAGCGGCGAAGATCAACACAAGGAATAATGAATAAAGCAAGTCATCAACCCATCAAGCGAATATATAACCCATCGCTCTAAGTCTCGCAACCACAAGTCTCTTCTAAGTCTTACTACTTATACAAATACTAGTTTCTGATTGATGGAGTTGACTAGATACAACAGGAATAATAAATATAAGAGTGGCACGATCCAATATGTACCACCTACCAAAGCAAATCACCCGAAAAAAAGCCGTGCCAACGATACCGCTACTAATCCATGCAGTCAAACCTCAAGAACTGTGGCATAATGGGGGTGAGTTTCCAACTCGTGAGTAGAAAACATCAGCAGGTAGAAATCGAATAAAACAACGATTTCTAGGTCAACTATATCATAAAGGTAATACTATGATATCTAGGGTGACCGTGTCTGCATAAATGCCAACAATAATCAATGCCTGTATGCATGTGGATATCATCCACGTGTCCATCAATGACACAAATCATATCATGAAAACGTATATTTGTATGTATTAGGATATCAACTACGAGTGTCTATCAACGACACAAACCATATCATGAAAACATATATCTGTATGTATGAGGATATCAACTACGTGTGTCTATCAACGACACATCAAAATCATGGAACCTGAGTGTCCAACACCGACACTCGAAACATCATGAAAACCCGTGTCCAACATCGACACATAAATCCTCATACCTCAGGCGCCGCATCCTCAGATCGGCCCTCATATCTATCTCATCTCAGGCGCCGCATACTCTGGTCGGCCCTCATATCCATCTCATGAATCCGGTCGGTATCCTCCGGATAACCGACGAGTCCAAATACTATCACCGGTAGGTAGTGCTCCCTCTGCCAGGCACATCGTCTACACCACGAAAATCATTTCTTGCCCCGGGGTACCATACCGGGTACACCATGTACCCACAGACGGTGCCTCCCGCTCATCGAATCGGGTTTCCAGCACAAGTCTCAGAACCGAGAAAACTCATAGTGAACATCTCGAAATATCATATCAAGAGAAACCGGGTTTTTAAAACAATTCATACTTTCTTTTGAAATATAACCATGGTTCTCAAATCAAGAATCTCATGAAAACAGCATCTCAATACGTATAATCATAAAGCATGATATATCCAAACATAGAACAGAAATGTGAGCATATCAAGTATATCATGCGACATAGTATAGTGATGTGAACATAGCAAGTATATCATGCAACATAGCATAGTGATGTGAGCATAGCAATATATCATGCAACATAGCATAGTGATGTGAGCATAGCAATATATCATGCAATATAGCATAGTGATGTGAGCATAGCAATATATCATAGCAAGATATAGCAACTCTACTATGTAAGTAACATAGCAATTATCGATGAAGAAAGTGTGTGAGCCGGCAAATCTGTGTAAGTGTAACATACGCATAATCGATAATGGTGTATGTATACTAGCACATGTATATATATAATGAAATGAGAATATCATGAACGTAGTAGCAAGTAAATCGTAAGCGCAATGCTAATAGGCACACGTATCTAATCCAACATCTACGTAAAGGCTAAACTAAGCGGTGTAGACAGAGATTAAATATCTATAACATATGCGAGTTGGTGAATCTATCAATCGGCATCCAGCCTCACAACATCACGTATGGTATAATCCATCGTACGGCATCCTCTAGTCAAGGGTATGGATCAATCATCCGGTAAAACTCATCCCGTACAATAATCTATCGTACGGCGGCATTAAACAATTAGGGATTCTATCAACCTATACAACAATGAGGGTGCAGATCTATGTCTCGTACGGCATATCACACATGATTCACAACATTATATATATATATCTATATACCTATATCGCAGGTCACATCCGTATCAATCTCAAATCAGAGGACCGACAAAGGTATCAATTATCTCATATCGACTCGCATCCGTATAACGACATATCAAACCAAGTCATCATATCTCATCGTATACTCTTTTCATCAAATCAATATCTCACATCAAGTCATTTTCTTAATCTCATGTCATATTTATCAACCTTATAACATGCCACTATAATCTCATACGGATTCTCTTTCACTACATATATATATCGTGATTCATATTCACGTTTCACATCCTTATATATTAATTCAAGACATTGTTTCTATCATATCATGTCACACTAAACCATACACTATAATCTTAAGTCGTGGTATATCTTGTCTCCTACTTATTCTTTAACCATATCCATAAGTTCCTAACATGGTTTCCTTACCCATATTCTATATATATCAGTTTCCATTATAATTTGCGGGGGTGCTATACGCCATCCACCCGACTTCCTCCGTAGATATAAATCTACTCACATGCGAAACTCCTTGTTCAGCTGTAGTCGATGTGCTTCGTTGTCTCGGAATCCACGCGAAGGTACCTACAAATCAACACATATCGCCATGTTATGAAAACCAAACCCGGAAAACCGATACGGCACACGGTGCGCTCATAGGTTAGAACCTATAGCCTACGCATGCAAAAACAACCAAACAACCCTCGTCATTGAGGTACAAACATCAAACGACAAAATCTCATAACTAATATCAACACCAAGAATTCCAAAATACGGAAAACATAACCCAAAACCATCCCAATATGTCCCAGATTTTGGTTCAGATAATCTGGGGCAAAAAGAAAAATACAGTAGCTATGTTATAAGGTATGTGAGCTACAGCCAAAACCCCAACACCAAATCTGCTACAGTAACCGACCTAATGGCTACAGTAACCGCCGGGGCCGGCCCCACCTTAGAATTTAGGCCTCTTCTTCTCATGGTGGTCTTCTATTGGTCTAACTAGGTTAATGTATATTTTTGATTTTTTTATAAAGGTCCCGGGTTGCTCCAGACTCCCTGTAGACCTCCAAAAATGTCACAAAACCGACACGGGAAGTTTCTAAGTTCTTATTTTGGTTTCTCTTCCGTGTCCTAGGCCATAAATTCATCACTAGGGTCTTGTAAACAGCTACTAAACATCACAAGTCCACACAATCCCCTAAACCCTCTCTTGAAATTTCCAAATATCGCTAATCTATATCGATTTAACTTTAAACTACTATAGGGTGCTAGGAAACTAAAAATCTAAACTAGAAGTGTAGGAATTAGCTCATTTGGCAACTCAAGAATTTTCTTGAGTTGCTCAAAGTCTTCAGAATCCAATTTTGAAAGGTCCAAAGTGTTGAGGATGAAGTTGTGCATCTTTTTAATTAAGGGAGTATATGGTTTTGGTGAAGGATTGGAGATGGAACATGAGGGTAGATGTGGAGGAAGCAAGACGATGAAGGAGATGAAGATGATGAAGGGAAATAATAAGGTCAAAGTCTCTCTCTCTCACCCTCACTCTCTTATGTGGCATGCCATGCCACATGGGTCCCCCTCTCTCTTTCCTCAATTATACTCTTATCTTTTCTTTTTTTCTTCTTTTTTTCCACTCAATTAAAACAAAACACATAGCACAAATAAAATGAAAAAACATGCAACAAAATGCAACATGTCATGGTGCACTAACCATGGAAAAATGTAAAAGCACGGATTTGGCATAATCGCGATTAGTAGTGCACTAATCAATTTTTATTTAAACTGCATATAATTAATTATAAAAATGCCAAATCCAATAAATATATTTTTAAATGAATAAATCATTTTAATCTCCCATTATTTTCCAAATATTGGTATATAATTATACCATTTTACGAAAATCCCCATTTCGCAAATCGACTAGTTTTCACGAAATATATTATTTTAATATTAAATTCCAAAAATAATATTTTATATTTTCTGAAATGTTACATTATATCACATATAACCGAACCGATAACAGATAACAGCTAAATTACAATACGGTATCACATACACGTATTTAATTAGGCCCACACACATATCACATATGTGTCCTACTTCGTTTCGCTTGAACCGGGGAACTTCTGTGTGGGACTCTAAAGACTCATCAATACGCCAGCAGTAGGTGATGATCACATCAGTCACCCACAAGCCGTCAGCGGTACTAGCTGGACGTAACGGCTACCCGGGTATTGAGTGATATGAAGATCAACAAGCAAGCTTGTACATAGTCTCCATGAAGCCTATCAGTAACACTACCGTACAGTCCGGTCTTTTCGTCTGATATGTCGCATAGCATGTCTAGGGGTGGTAAACATCAGACCCTAGTAACGTGATAAGTCATGCCGATGTCTGGCCTATAACGGTTTGGGAAACTACTGATAACACTTATCAGTAAATCTCATAAGTAGCCCTAGCCAGGGATTTCCAGTTCTAGCCAATCGAGCATAGCGCAACATCAACCCCCAATACCGGGTGAGACGAAACCCCTCCTATTGCTCATTGCCTCCATGCAACTCGGAGCTGTACCCAAAATCCACCTGTTTGCACGTCTCCTTTGAGCGTGGTAGGGAGGAAATCAAAGCACAGTGGGAGCCGCACAAGACTCTTTGACGATCTCGGGTCTACCGACTAACTTGTACTAGTGTCACCAGAGGACTGCTATCTGACGATAGGTATACTACCACTTAGGAGTCCTCGGCGAGTCCTGTTCGGTGTACCCATTCTCCAATGAGCACCTATGTACAATATTGGATGTCACACACCAATGGTTGTGGGATCAACCATCGCCCTCTAAGGGACAAGAAACGTACACACTAGTCTACTCTGGAATATCGATGCCCTAGTCTCGATATTCCCTCGACTAGGAACTGATTAAAGGATGTACTTTTGGACCACCCTGGCCTCACTAGTATGATCTCATCATAGTCTTGGTAGTCAAGTACATATCATAAAGGCTTTATTAACATGTAAGAGACAGACAGTATAAATACCAGTCTACACGTTAAGATAAAGGTAACCTGATAGCATACTATCATGTCGAGCAAGAAAGTCATATATATATATGTGTATGTGTGTGTGTGTGTGTGTGTGTCCAAGCATCCACTATATCAACAATAATGGCCTCTAGGGCATACATATTCCTAACAATCTCCCACTTGCGCTAAGGCCAGTTGTTGTAGTATCTCATACCCAATGTCCTAAAAGTATCTCGAATAGCATCTGGGGGATGGCCTCGATGAGTGGATCCGCTGTGTTATCTTTTGTGTCAACTCTCCTGACCTCGATCTCCCGGAGATCAACTATCTCCCTGATCAGGTGATACTGTCTAAGAATATGTTTGGATTGTTGTCGGGACCGGGGTTCCTAGTCCAAAGCCACAACTTCATAGTCATCACAATACACAGGTATTGGATGCCCAATGGCAGGAACCAAGTTTATCCTATGAACTTTTTCATCCAGACAATCTCTTTGGAAGCATCGTTGGTAGCGATGTAATTAGCTTCTATCAACGAGCCTGCTACAGTATATAGCTTGGAACCCTTCCAGCATACCGTCCCTCCACTGAGGGTGAAGACAAAACCCGAGACTGACTTTCAGTCGTCCTTATCACTCTGGAAGCTCGAATCCGTAAAGGACTCCAACTGGAGTTCACCGTTACCATACACCAAGAACATCTCTTTAGTCCTTCTCAAGCACTTAAGAATGTTCTTCAGCCGTCCAGTGGTTTTCCCAAAGATCTTTTCGATACTTATTCACTACACCTAATGAGTAAGCTATATTTGGTCTGGTATATAATATCGCATACATGATTGACCCGTCTGCCAAAGCATAGGGTATCCCTTGTATGCGAGCCCTCTCCAAATCAGTCTTGAGAGACATCTCTTTGGGGAGAGTGATTTGTGAACAAGCGGGTACATTACCACGCTTAGAATCATCTATACTAAACTCTTTTAGTATGGTGTCTATGTACCTGGATTGGGACAATCCCAAGTCCATTTAGATCTATCTCTATAGATCTATATCCCCAGAATGCATGAGACATCAATTAGATCTTTCATGGAGAACCTGTATGATAAGAGGCGCTTGACCGAGCGTAGCATAGGAACACCCTTTCCTATCAAGAGTATGTCATCCGCGTACAATACGAGGAAGACAACCATACTCTCTACAACCTTCTTATTTATATATGGTTCATTTACCTTTTTGATGAAGTCAAACTCTTTGACAGTTTCATTAAAACAAATGTTCCATCTCCGTGATGCCTTCTTTAACCTGTAGATGGATTTAAGCAGCTTGCACATGCTTCCGCTGCTCCCACTTTCTATGAAACCCTCTGGCAGTGTCATATACATGCTCTCTTCTAAATCACCATTTAGAAAAGCGGTTTTGACATGCAGTCTTCCAGATTTCGTAGTCATGGTATGCAGCAATGGCAAGTAGGATCCTGATGGACTTAAGCATAGTTTTGAAAGTCTCAAATTTTCCATCTACACCAAATTATCTTTCTCAAAGATCCTCTTGCTCCCGATGGGTTTTACCCTTTCAGGAGCAACATCCAAAGTCAACACTTTGTTGGTGTACATGGATTCCATCTCAGATCGCATAGCATCCAGCCATTTCACAGAGCCTCACTCGTGATGGCCTGCAAGAAACTAGTTGGGTCATCATCTCCATGATGCAGTCCTCGCTTCCACCGTCTATGAGAAAACCGTAGTATCTCTTAGGTGGATGAGGAACCCAACTAGATCTACGGAATGGCTGCGGTTCGTCGGGGACTATTGTTCATCACAGAAAACTGCATTTTAATACCGCCCATTCATTATCTATTTTGTTATATATCGGTGCTATTAATCAGTGTCTGCTCAGTAATTACAGATTACAGGTGTTCGTGATTAAATATTGGAAACAAACTCAATATCACGGATATAGCATTTGGGAGACACTGCAATCAGAACATAGAACCGACCGATATTCAGAGAGCTCTTTTAAAATAACAAGTGTGCATACAATTTTGGTCCAACACAATACATGTGTGAAACTAGCTCTTTGACATGGACCATTTTGGGGCTGCCCTTGCACAATTTATGCAAGTGGGCACATGTGTGAGTTGATGTGTGTTTAATGCATAAAGTTATGATGTGATATAATGCAACACTTTCCCTCCAATTCTACCAAGTGCAAATTAGGGTTATTTAGAGAAATTAAGTAGCACCAGAAGAATTTTGGAGAGCACACAAAACCACCACATCAACACGAGCCCCTTTGCTCAGATCCAAATCGGCGAGACCCCATGAAATTCCGGTGCCGCCGGCCCCCTTGCTCCAATCATCCTCAATTTTCTTCTGGTCATTTTTTAGGGTCACATCAGTCCATCTATATTGTTTATTTATTCTGGAGTTGAGTTGAGCCTATAAATACCAGAACAGATATTGAGCAAGGAGAGTGCATAGGATATACCCATTTTCCATTTTAGTTTGTTTTTGGTTTAGGCTTGAGAGTGAGTGGGCTTTAACTTGGTCTCTTATTCTTTTTCCCTCTTGAAGCTTTCTCTTGAGAGCTTCATTATGGAGGTTGAACAACTTACCAATATCTTGTACTTCAACTTCAAGTGTTAATATATATTGCTTTGTTTATTTGCTTTCCTTTCTTTACTTGCTTTTCATTATGTTGTGTAACTAATCTTCTTTGGTTGTGATAAAGGTAAGGAAATAAGATGAAAGGCTTTGCCTCCTCCTCCTCTTGTGATTGTTTAAAGTGCTTAATTTTGATTGTAAGCTTAAGATTGCTAAATGGAAGTGTTCGATATGATATGATGATTTTGATGGTTATTTGTAACCTTTATCTCATATACTATTCCTTCATATCACCATTTGCAAGGTTAAGCTTAGAATCAATTGTGTGTTAAACTTACTAGGTAGTTGAGATATGATATGTTGCTTATGTTTCTTGACACCTTTCATTCAAGCATATACCAAATACTCTAACCAACCTACTTGGCAAGTGTAATACCTACTTTTACTTCTTATTTGCAAATTAATGTGTATTGATGTTGTATGCTTGCTAACCCGTGTGCTTAGTATTGATACATTATGCCTGGACATAAAGATGGTAAGTGATTACGTAATAGAATCGTTTTGTATTTGCATCGAATATCGGAATTTGATGATTTGTTCTTCGTAACCGCGTTGACAAGTCATGCTTTATGCCGGGATCGACGTAAGGATGGACAACTCATGATCAAGAGAGCGTCGAAGGAATCGTCGCGATTCGGCATTCCGAGCCAAAACCACAACCACTTCTTTCTTATCTTCTTTGCTTGGTTTTCTTGTTTTCGTATTCTTTATTTTAGTGACAAAACCAAACCATTCGTTATTTGTTGAACCTTAAACAACAAGACATAATACACAATTCCCTGCGGATCGATCCGTACCTGCCGGCTTGCTACAACGCGCCGTGTACTTATGGTTTATAAATTTTAAAATGAGAATGATCCCGCGTCTTGTTGGGAATTCATCCGCGCGCGCAAACGCTTATGTTTTGGAAACGGATATGATTTTAAGGAAATGGAATGCGCACGCGAGATCGTTCTCGTTTTAAAATTTATAAACCGCAAGTGCACGGCGCGTTGTAGTAAGCTGGCAGGTACGGGCCGATCCGCAGGGAATTGTGTATTAGGTCTTGTTGTTTAAGATTCAACAAATAACGAATGGTTTGGTTTTTTCAATAAAATAAAGAATACGAAAACAAGAAAACCAAGCAAAGAAGATAAGAAAGAATTGGTTGTGACTTTGGCTCGGAAGGTCGAATCGCGACGATTCCTTCGACGCTCCCTTGATCATGAGTTGTTCATCCTTACGTTGATCCCGTCATGAAGCATGACTTGTCAACGCGGTAGCGAAGCATAAATCATCAAATTCCGATATTCGATACAAATACGAAACGATTCCCTTACGTTCTCACTTACCATCTTTATGTCCAGGCATGATGTATCAATACTAAGCATACGGATTAGCAAGCATACAACATCAATACACATTAATTTGCAAATAAGAAGTAAAAGTAGGTAGTACACTTGCCAAGTAGGTTGGTGAGAGTATATGGTATATGCTTGAATGAAAGGTATCAAGAAACATAAGCAACATATCATATCTCAACTATCTAGTAAGTTTAATGTTGGGTTTCCTTAGCACCAAGCCTGGGGTTTGCAAGTATCAAATATGCCACAACAAAAATTTAGGGAGGTGCTAAGCAAAGAACCTAGGAATCTAACTAGAAAACTAGGGTAACAAAACTTTGTAATCAATATTACAAGAGAAGTGAACAAGAATACAACCTTTGTAGACTGATCCTTCACTTCAAAAGCTCCGTGTAGTAGTCCCTTCACTGCAAGTCATGAACACCCAAACTCTAGAAAGGGTTCTCCCGGAGACGTGAACAAGCTTGCTCGAAGTCTTCGAGGCCGAAAATGATCTACGTCGAGGAGACTCAAGCTCATGCTACCTCTTCACTAATTGTGAAATTAGTGAAGCAAACACCCTAAACTAAATGGCAAGTATTAAAGGATGATGAAGTAGGAAATGGGCTCTCTTTAGTTTTATATTTCTCACAATATTTTCATCACTTCACAAAAGCTAGTGAGCTTGAGGAAGAAGATGAAGAATTCTCTCATGGAATTAACCAAGTGAAGAATGTGAACCATGGGTGAGTTAATATCACATATTAACCAATGTAGAGACTTAACCATGGCTAATTTAATGTTTGGGTTAATAAATATCTTAAGTATGACAAAATTAGTGGACTTGGTCAATGGTTCCACAAGCTTCTCCAAGCTTCAACCATCAACCAATTTCCACCTAATTTTGTTTAACTTAAAATAAATAAAACCCTTCATTAATCTAGTATGGTGTGAGTCTCATGCACCCAAGTCACATGTTTCATCTAGCATGACACAAAACATGTACACAAATATATATCACATATATACATAATGCACATTCAAGTGAGAAAAAGAAATCATGAGTGAGCAAGTATTAGTTAATGTAACTTAATATATCAAATATATAATTATACATTAAATTATTAAATCAACACTTGATAATAATCGGGCTATATCACATATAACCGACTAATATCAAATGTAACAAATTATCGAATCAACACTTGATCCGATAACCCGGCTATATCACATATAACCGACCTATGTTACAAATCGCGAGAATAGAATGCGGTATCACATACGCACATTAATCTCGGTCCTGCACATATCACATATGTGCTCCTACCCCGTTTTTCATGAACCAGGAAACCGCTGTGTAGGACTCTAAAGACTCGTCAATACGCCGGCAGTAGGTGATGATCATATCAAACACCCACAAGCCGCAAGCGGTCTGCTAAACGTAACGACAACCCGGTTATTGAGCGATCAGAAGATCAACAAGAAAGCCTGCTCATACTCCTGCGAATCCAATCAGTAACACTACTGTACAGTCCGGTTCCTTCGTCTGATATGTCGTATATCTCGTCTAGGGGTGGTAAACGCTAGACCCCAGTAACTCGATAAGTCGTGTCGATATGAAGCTCATAACGGGTCGAGAAACTAATGATAACCCTTACCAGTATATTTCTAAAGCAGCCCTGGCCAGGGACTTACTGTTATAGCCAATCGAGCATAGCGCAACATCAACTCCCTATACCGGGAGAGACGAATCCCCTCCTATCGCTCATTGCCTCCATTTGACTCGGGACTGTACCCAAAAACCACCTTTTTGCACGATCTCCTGACCGTGGTATGGTGGAAATCAAAGCACAGTGGGAATCACACAAGACTCTATGATGATCCCGGGTCAACAGACTAACCTGTACCAGTGTCACCAGAGAACTGCCATCTAACGTGAGGTATAATACCATCTGGGAGTTCTCGGCGAGTCCGTCCAGTGTACCCAGTCTCCATTGAGCACCCGTATTGTTAGGTTTACCTAGCACCCTATGAGAGGTTTGGAAGCATCACATGTCACAAAGATCAAATTTTTGTGGTGCTAAGTAAGCATACAAAGGATCTATCCTAGAAAATTAGGGTTTCATAAACTTTAACCAACATCATATGTTACAAAGGCTAGGGTTTTGAAAGTACAACCTTTGTAGCTCCCTTTAGTAGACTCCTTGGCCACTTGAAAGTTGGAAAACGATTAGCTTGAAGTCCTCTAACGTCCACGACGATCCACCCGAAGCTCCTTTGTCCAAGCTATCAACTTCACTTTAACAAGAAGATGAAATGAAGCTAACACTCTAAACAAGTAGGCTAGACTTGTGTAGAATGGTGTTGTGGTTCTCTTTCTCACTTCAAAATCCTATCTTTTTGAGTATTTTGCTCACTTGAAAAGTCTAGAGAGTAAGAGATCAAGGTTGAAGAAGATTTTGGCTATTTTTTAAGAAGAAGAGAAGATAAACTCATGAAAAGAAAAAGAAAATATATGTATATATATTTATTTCTTCTCATCTCAAACCATGGTTAAATCATGAAGATATTATTTAATTTGAGTTAAAACATGAAAGGAAAGTTTAATCCATGGTTAAGAGTAGGTGAGCATGGTTAGGTCAAAGAAGAGACTGGAAATAAACCATGAATTATCCTTTCCTTTTTCATTTTGTTTTAAAACAAATATAAGTAATAATCCATATAAATAACCAAGGTGTGAGTCTTATATTGCCACCATTTTCTATGTATAAACAACCATGATAGAATGATGTATGTATGCATGTGTGCAAGCACATCTGTAACACCCGAGCCCAATAATACTATTTCTATTGCTAGTTGAGTGTTATATATTGCTCATTCCCATTATCCTGATTGTTTGGTGCTTTTTGCTAAATTTTAACCGGTTAAGTCATTTTGGCATATAACAAATTTTAACACCTAAAATGAAATTAAAATATCCATGTTGGCCTACTCGTCGTCACTAGTCGCGTGGTAGCATCCGTGTGTCGAGATTTCTTTCCGTTCGGCTAAACGGGCAAGTTTGGACGCCTACGCGCGCGTGCCAGTGTCCGACTTGGGGGCATGCATTTTAATCATCAAACACCTCTTTTCAAAATTTGGAACTCGCTTAAAATCCTATAATTTGAATTTGAAACATTTGGGCGCAACCCGGACGCGATTTGGAAATGTTTCATTTAGCGCCGAAAATGCCCATTTAATTAAATAATATAAAACTATATATATATATTTTTTCTGTTTCCTTTAACGATTCAAATCTCTAAATCTTTATCTAATTTCCTTTTCACCTCATCCCGGCCAATCACGAGGCGATTTTCGTCGTGGGCCCCTCCGTCCTTTCTCCCTATCTCCCTCTCTCTCATCCTAAAATCTCTCTATCTCTCTAATCTCCAATCTCTCTCTATCTGATTCTCTTTCTCTCTCTCTCTCCCCCATATATATTTCACGTCCCCCTCCTGAAGAAACCCACCACGAGAACCCGAACCCTAGCCCTAGCCACCACGATCCGTCGCCGCCGATCTCCCCGCGACGCCACCACCACCGTCTTCATCGTCTCCTCGGCCTCGACAGCATCCCTCTCCTCGCCATCTCCTCCCTTACCCGAGCACCCCTGCATCACCCACCTGCAGTTCCCGCAAACCCCACCGCCGGCCACTCCTCTAGCCTCAACCCCGATCTCCTTCACCCTCGTCCCGACCTCCTCATCTTCCTCCTCCTTCCCTCGCCGGAGTTGCCACGGCAACAGAACCCACACCCGTTCGCCGAGCACCTCTTGCCGTCGTCGCAACGTCCGAGAACCCATCACCCGACCTCGTCGCCTTTGTCTTCGAGGCCGCAGTCGGCGCGTCGCTGTCGTCGTCTCCTTCAAACTCCAGAACCCGCACCCCTTACTACCACTGCAGCACTTTCCTTCACCATTCGACCACCATAGCCGCCGCCGGTTCATCCATCGTCGCCGTCGATTCAAGTGCCGCATTGCTGCAGTCTTCTTCCTGGGCCGGGACCTTACCAGAGCCGACATCCAAGCCAAGACCTTGCTTGGGTCGTGTTCACATCTCCGCCTTGTCGTATCCATCGTGGTCGCGATCGTCGTGTCGAGCGAAAGTCTAGCCGTGATCGTGCATCAGCAGTTTTGTGCTTCATGGTTGCATTACCGTTCGGTTCCCGAGGCAAGTATTTGATACTTGCTTACATGCTAGTGAAGCTTAAAACTTCCCTTAATACAAACTTTAAGTTGCCGTAATATTTACCCATGATATAATAAGGTATTATTCAGTAAATCACATTACATATATTGCTTCCTGTTCAACCCTAGTAGCATGCCAGATTAACTGTTTTCCTGTTGAATCCCCCATAGAAGTGATAATAGTAGAGCTCCTATTAACCGTATCAGGCTCCGCTGTACCCATATGTTTTCGAACTTGAGACTTAATCTCGCATTGAATCATTATAGTAGTTTCTTGTAATTAATCGGTCTGCTATCAATCCATACTTTAACTAATTAAACCAATTAGAACGTCCTTGCTTAACTTGCTAGATCATCCATGTGACTATTATCTATGCTGTAGTTTTAATAGCTTCATTGCTTCGTGTTATTAATATTGTTTTACCCTGTGATTATTGCACCCCAAAGGTGCTCGAACCTGCTAGTATAATACAACTGCATCATATTCTTGTGATTAAGTGAACCGTTATTGTTAATTACTTGTTCTTGCTGCTGTTCATTATTTGATTGTATACCGGTCGTGAGCACACACTCGATCACATTACATATTGACCTGACTCTGCTGCACCTGACACATACATACATATCGAATCAACCTGTTGAAACATGACCTAACCTGTTACCTGATTTCATGCCCAATGCCGACAAACCTGACTTGGGGTCCTTTTGGACCATTCCTGCTGTCTATCCAGACAGACCTGCTTTTACCGGATTTTGTGTTGACATTAATCCTGGACTACTGAATACCTGACTTGACATACATAACTTGGGGGTATGGGGAAATCAAAGGTGAAACCGACTTGTAACTCAACAGTTCGATACCTGTTCTGATCAGTCTTACGGGCTTGGCCAGTCCGGGAGTGATGATGCTGACATCACTCGTCCATCCTACTACCTACTTTACTGCCTAGCGGCACGTCTCGGATTCAGCCTTGAGAACCTTGACCGTGGTCCCGGGCACGCACGGGATACAATTGAGTTACATCGACGATTCATCAATTGATTTCAAAGACTTTAGAAACCCGATAGAACAGTTTAGTTACCCATTGCACATTACCCTGCACTGTTGTTTCATAATATTGCTTATTTCATGTTCATACCTGCATTGCTTATTACCATGTTTATATTATATTATTTGGTTGACATGACGCGCTGACGTCTGGGTTTTGCATGGCCCAGATTCTTTACCACTGTCGCCGACCGTGCAGGAGTACTTCAGCCAGCAGGCTGATTTGAGTTCTATAGTGGTTAGTTCGTTTATTGCATTTTATTTCCAGGTGCGATCCCGCATTATGGGACGTACCTTTCTATTATTGTATTGGATCATTTGCTTCCGCACTTATTGTTTGTTGACTCTCGTTATTATGGATTTGGACATGTGCTAGATTAGTTTATTTATCTTGTTCTTGATATCTCAACAACCGTAATGTGACTGTGGATGGATACTTCCTACCCACAGGTAGCATGGTTGGCTATGTCACGTGCCCAATCTTGCGTACTCTGGGAAGCGGGGCGTGACAACATCCATATGTGCATGAACAAGAATGAATGCATACATGCATGCATACATCCAAAAGAAACAAGATAGGATTTCTAGTGAGAAGCTAATGGTTAAATGATAAATCAACACTTGATTTATCAATCCGGCCATATCACATACGACCTAACCAAAAGCAAGCCGCCCAATTAATATACGGTATCTAATACGCGCATTTTAACCGGGTCCATTCGCATATCGCATACGCGCATCACAACGTTTCGCCTGGACTAGGTAACTCCTTTGTGGGACTCTAAGACTCATCAATACGCCGGCAGTGGGTGATGATCATATCAAGCACCCCCAAGCCGTAAGCGATCAGCTAAACGTAACGGCCACCCGGGTATTGAGCGATCAGAAGAAAACAAGCGAACCTGCTACAACTCCCGTCGAGCCAACCGGCAACACTACCGTACAGTCCGGTCTCTTCTTCAGATATGCTGCATATCGAGTCTAGGGATGGTAACGTCGACCCCAATAACTCAATAAGTCGTGCCAGTGAATGGTCTATAACAGATCGAGAAACTACTGATAACACTTATCAGTAAATCTCAGCAGCCCTGGCCAGGGGCTTACTGATATAACCAGTCGAGCACAGCACAACATCAACTCCCAATGCCGGGAGAGACGAAACCCCTCCTATCGCTCATCGCCTTCGTGTGTCTCGGGACTGTACCCAATGGCCACCTGTTTGCACGACTCAGTAGAGCCGTGGTATGGTGGTAATCAAAGTATAGTGGGAGAGCACACAAGACTCTATGACGATCTCGGGTCTACAGACTAACCTGTACCAGTGTCACCTAAGAACTGCTATCCGACGATAGATATAATTCCATATAGGAGTTCTCGGTGAGTCCGTCCAGTATACCCAGTCACCACTGAGCACCCGTATATGATCTTGATGTCAGACATCGATGAATGTGGGAACATCCATTGCCTATCATATGGGTCTAGTATCATATACGCTAGTCTACTCTGGTATATCGATGCCCCGTCTCGACACACCTACGACTAGGGACATTTCAGGATATGCTTATAAACTACAGATGTCCCACTAGTATGATCTCTATCATAATCACTGTAGTCAAGCCAATATCCTCAGGGCTTTATCAACATGTATGAATGAGTAAAAGCATGATCAAATCAACATGTCAGATAAAGAAGAACCAGATAGCATACTATCATGTCGATTAAGAATGTACACTGAATATATATATATATATATATATATATATACATGTATAAATACATCCACTATCACATAATGGCCTCTAGGGCATACATATATCCAACAATCTCCCACTTGTACTAAGGCCAGTTATTGGCGTATCTCATACCCAACATCTCAAAAAGTCGCTCATGCTGCGGCTGAGGGAGGGCCATGGTGAGTGGATCCGCGGCGTTATTCTTTGTGTCTACTCTTTTAATCTCGATCTCGCGGCGATCTACAATCTCCCGGATCAAATGAAAGCGCCTCAGGATGTTTCTGGACCGTTGATGGGACCTGGGCACCTTGGCTAACGCCACAGCCCCATTATTATCACAATACAATAGTATTAGATCAATAATGGTTGGAACTACTCCTAGCTCCGAGACGAACTTCTTCATCCAGACGGCTTCCTTGGCGGCATCATTTGCAGCAATGTACTCAGCCTCCATCGTAGAGTCTGCAACGGTATCCTGTTTGGAACTCTTCCAACTTACCGCCCCTCCATTGAGGGTAAATACAAACCCTGAGATAGATTTGCTGCCGTCCTTATCGCTCTGGAAGCTCGAATCGGTAAAGGCCTCCATTTGGAGATCTCTATTACCATACACCAAGAACAATTCTTTAGTCCTTCGCAAGTACTTAAGAATGTTCTTCACAGCTGTCCAGTGGTTCTCCCTTGGGTTGGATTGATACCTGCTTACAACACTAAGTGCATAAGCTACATCTGGGCGTGTACATAACATCGCATACATTATAGATCCTACCATCGAAGCATAGGGTATAATGCTCATGCGAGCTCTCTCTTCATCGGTCTTTGGACAAGAATCCTTGGAGAGAGTGACTCCATGGCAAGCGGGTAAGGCACCCCGCTTGGAGTCTTCCATACTAAACCTTTTTAGGATGGTGTTGATGTACCTGGTTTGGGACAATCCCAATAACTTTTTGGATCTATCCCTATAGATCCTTATGCCCAGGATGTATGTGGCATCACCCAGGTCCTTCATAGAGAACCTTAGTGATAAGAAAGATTTGACCGACTGTAGCATAGGAATATCATTTCCTATCAGAAGAATGTCATCCACGTACAATACAAGGAATGTGACAGCTCTTCCTACAGCCTTCTTATAAACACAAGGTTCATCTGGATTTTTGATGAAATCAAACTCTTTGATAACATCATCGAAACAGATGTTCCAACTCCGAGATGCCTGCTTTAACCCATATATGGATTTAAGCAATCTACATGCTTTCCCGCTGCTCCCACTGTCAATGAAGCCCTCTGGCTGATCCATATAAACGTATTCTTCTAAATCTCCATTTAGAAATGTTGTTTTAACGTCCATCTGCCAGATTTCATAGTCGTAGTGAGCAGCAATAGCAAGTAGGATCCGAATGGATTTAAGCATGGTTACGGGAGAAAAAGTTTCATCATAGTCCAAATCTGGTCTTTGACGAAAACCTTTCGCCACAATTCTTGCCTTATGGGTCTCTACCTGCCCATCTACACCAATCTTTCTTTTAAAGATCCATTTGCATCCCACAGGTTTTACCCCAGGGGGTACAATGTCCAAAGTCCATACTTTGTTGGTGTACATAGACTCCATTTCAGATCTCATGGCATCCAGCCATTTCACAGAGTCACCACTCGTGATAGCTTGCTGAAAACTGGTAGGATCATCATCATCCATGATGTAGTCTTCTCCGTCACCATCAATGAGGAAACCGTAGTACCTCTCTGGTGGGCGAGAAGTCCTACCAGACTTACGGAGTGGCTGAGGTTATTCAGTTTCTATTGCAACAGCCGGTTCAACCAAGTCGTCATTTGTAGTTTGTGTCTCTAGAACCTCTTCTAGATCTACCACATTGCCATCATCTTTATCTGTGAAAAACTCTTTTTCCGAGAATGTGGCAAACTGAGAAATAAACACCTTTTGTTCCTCTTTGTGGTAGAATAGATATCCATAAGAATTCTTTGGATACCCCACAAAATTACACATGACTGGCCATGTCTCGAGTTTGTCCGAATTCTGCTTTTTAACATAGGCCGGGCAACCCCAAATCTTAATTCTCTTAAGAGATGGTCTCTTCCCATGCCATATCTCATATGGCGTGGTAGACACAGTTTTGGTTGGAACCCTGTTCAGTAGAAATACTGCAGTCTCCAACGCATGCCCCCAAAATGAGACGGGTAACTCAGCATCACTCATCATGGATCGGACCATATCTAATAGGGTCCTATTCCGTCGTTCAGACACACCGTTGTGCTGTGGTGTGTAAGGAGAAGTGAGCTGAGAGAGAATCCCATTCTTTTTTAGGAAGTTTGCAAATTCTGTACTAAGGTATTCCCCACCTCGATCTGATCGAAGCATCTTGATACTCAAGCCGGTTTGTTTTTCTACTTATTGTTTATATTCAATGAATTTCTCGAAAGCTTCGGACTTGTGCTTTAATAAAAATACATGATCGAATCTTGAGAAATCATCAGTGAAAGTAATGAAGTAAGAAAAACCGCCTCTAGCCTATGTAGACATTGGCCCGCATACATCACTATGTATGAGGCCTAGGAGCTCAGTAGCTCTTTCTCCATGTCCGGTAAACGGAGTTTTAGTCATTTTACCCTTGATACAAGACTGGCAAGTCGCATAAGATTTATATTCAAAAGGATTTAAATATTCATCTTTGTGTAACTTGTTTAGTCTTGTTTCGTTAATATGACCAAGTCTACAGTGCCAAAGAAAAGCTTCATTTAATTATGAAAGTTTTCTTTTCTTAGTGTTTTGTATACTGAAAACTGTGTGTTGATTTAGGACGTATATCCCGTTTTTAAGTGTACCATACCCAACCAACATTTGATTCAGGTGAATGTTCATAACATTGTTCTGCAATATAAAGTTATATCCTTCATTGTCTAACAAAGAAACTGATATTATATTACACAGCATACTTGGTACAAAATAACATGGGTTCAAAACCAATATACACCCAGATGGCAACCCCAAGTGATACTCTCCCACTGCGACTGTATGTACATTGGAACCATTTCCAATGCGGAGAGTATGGTCACCTGTCTTCAAAACTTTGCTATTTCTCAGTCCCTGCATAGAATTGCAAATGTGAGAATCTGAACCGGTATCTAATACCCAGGAAGCAAAGTTTATTGAAAAACAGTTTTCTGTCACAAACACACCTGAAGCGGAAGCATCCCCATGCTTCTTCTTAAGGTTCAAGTACTCTGTACAGTTGCGATTCCAATGTCCTGTCTTGTGGTAATGAAAACATTCACCTTTCCCCGAGTCTCCAGCTTTGGACTTTTCCTTTCCCTTCACCTTTTTAACTCCACCCTTAGGATTGGTGGGCTTCTTCTTTTTCTTTCCTTTGGCCTTAGCTTTTGGGCAAGAAGAAGAAGATTGCCCAATAGTCATAACGGGAGTTTTCATTGATTTCATAATGCTCTCTGCACTCCTTAACATATTAAGGAGTTCAGGTAGCTCCTTCTCCATGCCGTGCATATTGAAGTTAACTATGAATTGAGCAAAGGTGGAGGGGAGGGACTGCAGAATAATATTCATATATTGTTCATTGTCCATTGTCCATCCTAGGTCCTCAAGCTCTTCTATAAGAGTTATCATTTTCAGAACATGGTCTCCTACCGGTGTGCCAGGGGCCATTCGCATCTGAAACAATTTCTTTGATGCTTCGTATCGTAATACGCGGGATTGCTCTCTATACAACTCTTTTGTATGGAGGAATATGGTTTGAATATCCATATTCTCGTGCTTCTTTTGATGTGTATTGTCCATCGATGCAAGCGCGAGGCATTTGGCCGTGGCACAGTCAGCGTCCCACGTCTTGCGGACTTCAATGTCTGCAACTGAGGATTTTGGACCTGGGGTGGACGGGGTTGAAGCCGTGAGGACATATGATACTTTATCATAAGTCAAGGCTATTTTCAGATTCCTCAGCCAGTCTTTATAATTGGTCACATTCAGTTTGTTTTTATCTAGTAGAAGCTTGAGTCCAGTCATTGGTATCTGCCATTAAGAGAGAGAAAAGAATACACTCAACGAAAGTTCTTGCATAGATCAGATTGGTTATTATCTTGTCTAATCGATGTCTCCCACTGCTTTAATCAAGTTTTTCTTTCAAACCTTAAAAAGAAAACTAGCCGGGATTAATTACAGTCTACAACTTCGCTAACCGTTCAGCCAGGCCAGTGTCGGTACTTGAGGGAGGTTCTCCGTGCTTTCGCACGGACCTAATTAAAGTAAACCTCGTTTTCCCAGAGGCGTAGCCCCGTTAACACCTTTCTAGACACCTAATGAGTTAGCTAATTGTAAACTGCAAAACTCTCCTAGGAGCAACTATTGCCCACAGTGGGATCGGGATCCAACCATCATATGGAAGGTATGCAATCTCATTGCAAATCTCAACACTTGAAATTCCCGATGTGATTTTTACCCCTAGTACTTATGACCTTAACTATGGTCAACAAATCATAAGTACCAGTCAAGTTCTACCCGTCATTTCTTGATCAATTAGAACCACCCATATGACCCTTAACTAAGGTCAACAAAATCGCATGAATGTCCTAATTAATCTGCATCATATGCAGTGTAGGAAGACATCACTTAGCTACCGTACACTACGCCTTAACTAAAGTCAACAAACGTAGCACGAATACTAAGTACTCTACTTCCTAAAATGACGGAGGGTTGCGGATGATTTTTAAGAAAATCTTTAACGCTTTGAACTTGATATCGTTGTAGAATCAAACGGTTTTCAAAAGAAGTGGCTTGTGCTCCGCAGTTTTGAAATATAGTTTTTTCATAAAGAGCCGAGTGGTTTTCAAATCTGATTCTACAACATCTTTTGTCACGACCCGAAAGTACGGATCGTGACCGGCACTTAGATTACGAAACGTCTAGAGGCGCAACGTAACCTAAGTAAGACGAAGCCCAGAAATCAAAACCATGAAAAAGAAGAAGAAGCAGTAAAAGAAAACATGAAGGAACAAGTTTATAACATCAGCAAATTTTCTCAAAAATTTCGGCAGAGTCTCCTCTATAAAAACTGGCTCCCAAACGGGTACAACAAGTATAATATACATAAACAATAAAAAGCATCCCCAACGGGAGCTAGCTCAACGCCAACAGGCGGAAACAACCACAATAAGCACAATAATATACAACGCCAAAGGGCGAGGCTCAAAACTCAAAGAAAACAAAACCACCAGATCAGAATAATACATGCGCGACTCTAAGGTCGAAATAAAAAAAATACTGGTCCAGTAAACTTATCAAGTAACACAAGTATGGTTGATGGAGCTTACTAGATACAAATGAAAGAATAAAAATACAATGGTGGTTCAGATACAAGTGAACCAACCTACCGTGCAAATCACCCTGAAGAAAAGATGTGCCCGCAAGCTGCCAGGGAAACCTGTACATCGAACCTGTAATAAAATTTGGCACAACGGGGGTGAGTTGCCAACTCGTGAGTAGAAGACATCTACGAAAAGAAATCGAATGCACAACGCTAACCTAGGTCATAATAATACACTACTAAGACCCAATTATCTAGTAATAGCAGGGTAATACTACGTGTAAGTGCAGATACTCCGTGCTCGTGTCAGTGCCTCATATAGCACTATGTCATATGAATGGATATGCATGCACCATGAATGTAAAGTAACAAATCCTGAAATCCAGATATATCTGTATAGGAAATCTTTAACTGTTATCATAGTAAAATGTGTATAAGAATCTGAAATCTCAACAATGAAATCCATGGAAATCCGTGTCAAGCATCGACACAACACATGTAATCTCAAGTCTCAATATCTCGGGCTCCGTCAGTCCGGATCGGCCCATATCATCAAATCTCACAACAACGGTCGGTATCCTCCGGATATCCGCCGCGCCAGACATCACCGGTAAGTAACCTTCCCCTGCCAGGCTCATCGTCTACAACTCGATCTTCTTGCCCCGGGGTACCATACCGGGCCCACCATGTACCCGAGACGGTTCATCCACTCCTCGAATCGGGTCTCGAAATCCATCAGAAAACATGAAATCTCATGGTGGAAGACAGATACATTACGAGAAAACCGCATCTTATGTTTTAAAAAGAAAGGAGGAGAGAGAGAGAAGTTTTTATATATTCTTGCGGTTTTCCCCAAAAATCCAGAAATCTCATAGAAACCCAAATCTCAAAATCATGAGTAAGTATATGATAAGTGTCGGCATATGCCCATAATACTGCATGATAACATGAAAATATGAATGCATGAATGTCTAAGTAATAAATATCATGTCTATACTAACATCAGAGAGTAATCACAATATTATATCGGTCAAGTTGTTAACTGATTCTATCAATAAAAGATAATATAATCTAAAGTGTACGTGACATAGCAATTACCGATGATGATATGTGTGAGCCAGCAAATAAGTGTGCGTGGAATATGCGCATCATCGGTAATGGTGCTGGTGTCCTAACAGATAAGGTTTATACTGATTATAGCAGCATCTGTAAGAACATGCATCATTATGATTCCAGTGTGAAAGTAAAGACGGATGTGTTATCCACTCATTTGATATACCATTACCGCTACCACTATATGACTCGAACCTAACCTAGTGTCCATCTAACCTCCTAAGGAACAAAACCTAAGAAACTAGTCAATAAGAAACAAGAGTCTACCTAAGGTCTGAATCAATACCTCTAATAGTCGGTGATCCGGCCTCAATAGCGTCACGTACGTAGTACGGCTTTCTCGAATCAAGAGTGCGGATCAATCATCATATTTATGCCTCGTACGGTAAAATCCATCGTACGGCATCCTAATATCGGGGTACAGGTCAAGTATCTCCTAGGTGTCTCATCATTCGTATAATGTCATCACCAACACATCTCATGATCAAGGTGCTAAACTGTAATCGCCTACATCAATCATATATCATTGCCCTCATAATATGCATCATAGTTTATCCTCAGAAATATCATGTTATATGTATCATATTGTGATTAAGTCATACTGATATCATATCGTCTTCAAGTCACACCTATATGATATCAACATCAGGTCACACCTATATGATATCGACATCAGGTCACACCTATATGATGTCGACATCAGGTCACACCTATATGATGTCGTGATCAAGTCATACGTATCCCATATCGTGATCAGTCACAAGCTACAGTCCAGGTACTATTTTAGAGTCCCATGTATCTCAATATCATCACCACCCATTATAATTTATGTATCCATGTTCGTTATCTCATTCTCTAATGATCCGCTAACACTTTAATACGACTATATAGTCAAGAATCACGGCATCAAGCCCAGTTATACTGTTTCATCACACCTCAGATATCATATCACATCAATGAATCCCATATACGTGTTGTATATATATATATATATAACTATACCTAGTCCTATATATACATACACATATACGTACACCATGTCGAGTTTCAGTGTGTGCGTGTGTGTTTCTATCTGAAACCTGCGAACCTCTTCCAAGGACCTCATCCTCTGATACGGTTTTCCTAAATCAGTCTAGTCCAGCCTAGGATCATTACTAGGGTCCTACTCATTAAGAATCTAGGGTCACATCATGTTTCCTAATGTCAATAAGTACTATTCCTATTCTACATTGCGGGGGTGCTAAACGCCATCCACCCGACTTCCCCCCGTAGATATGCATCTACTCACCTGATCCATGTCTGCCAAAAACGGTGTCGCCATCCTCCTCTTCATCGCCCGCAGTCCACGTGAGGGGTACCTAAACGCAACATATAAACGGTATCGTAAACTGGATCACATACGAAAGTCAAACGATACAAGGAACAAGCATAGGTTAAAACCTATGTCCCGTCCATGCAAAAGAACCAAATATCGCTCGATATTGGCGTACAAACTCCGATGGATCGAGATAAACATCAACAAATAACTCGTAGTTTTAAAACACATTACTTATATTATAAAACATGATTAAATCCATCGAAACCCTAAAATCCATCAAACCGTCCAATTTCGTAAAACTCGAAAATGCCAATTTACCGTTTTTCATCAAAACATGACATTTAAATGAAACCAATGGTCATAAAACTCATTAAATAGCATAACTAGACTATACAAACCATTACTATATTTTTATTACACAAATTTGTATTAATTTGAAATTTCTAGTTTGCAACCTTTAACAATTTTCAACATTTTTCAAGCAAAATACCACAATTCCACCACAAAACATGATTTTGCATGAATTAATGTCTTAAGCTACAATTCATGATGATAATGATATAATGAAACCATAATTTATATTTTTAATCTCATTTATTTAAGAATTTCAAAAATCTAGTTAACAAATTTCCATTTTTTTCTCACAATTATCAATCATCAATAAAAACTAGTAACAAATTTGGGTTTTTTCATTCCATCAACAAGTTAATATCCTCTTTAAAACCACACTCTAGTGTTATAAACATCAATTGGAATTTTATTCCACCTATATATGCTATAAGTAGAAATCTAGTTTATTAAAAATGGTTTAATTTAAGAAATTTGGATCACAATTTGCAATTCATCAACCATGCAAGAATTTCCACTTCTAAAAATGGTAAACTAGTTATTATAACCCTAATTAATTAATAAAAACCACCACTTGAATTTACAACCCTAACTTGAATTTTAAAAATTTGCAACTAGAATTACTATATTAAATCTAATTATGTTTAAAAGAAACATCAAATAGAAATAAATTAAAAGAGAAGGATTTATACCTCCACAACCTAAAGTCCCAACATGAAAATGAGCCTCCAAAATGCATGCTTTTCCACTCCAAAATCCATGTAAAAATGAGCAAGAATAAAAGGGTAGGAAATAAATAGGATTTTGTACAATTTTTGTTGAATTTTTTTGATGGATTTTTGATGTATTTTGGAGCAAAATAAAATGAGGAAAATGGGGCTACCAGGGGGGATGAGGCCGGCCATTTTTGGAGGTGAGGGAGGGAAAGAAGAGAGTGAAAAAAATTGTGTAGAAGTTTCCCCCCAAATATCACCTCAAATTGTCTTTTCATGATTTATTAAATTTTCTTTTATTTCTTTACTATAGCAACTCAAAAAAACTCTAGAAAAATAGGAAAATTTGCAAATAAATTTTGCATGATACACACTAAATTCTAATATGCCATGGTTCATTTTTTACAAATTAAAACCATTCAAATTTGTAATTTACACTAATTTAGTGTAAAAATAAAGCTTATGTTAATATTTAAAATAATTAATTTAGGAAAAATATTTAATTAAACTAAAAATTTATAAGTGGCTAAATAAACACCATTTACTAGTAATTACATAATTAAAATAGGTATTTTTGAAATTATAATGAAAAACAATCATGGTTTGGTTTTACGAAAAATACATTTTAGTTTACCGAAAATCATAAAATTCACTTAAACAATTTTATTCATTTAATTATTTATTTAATTATTTTTAAAACGTTACAATCTTCCCCCCTTTAAGAAATTCGGTCCCCGAATTTAAATTAAAACTCCCCTTCCAAATACTAAAACACTTAGCAAACACTCAAATCGTCGGGGCTCCGAAATCATCAATACATAACTAAAATCAACTCCGTCAAGCATAACGCAATCATCGGAGTTATGGTGAAGATAAAATATCAAAACCCAATATGAAAACCATCATAATATACATCAATCTATAACTTATATATAGTGCGCATCATAGTGAAGCCGTCCAAATATCTGGATAAGGCAATATACAAAAACCCCTTTTGAAAATTGCCGTGTGATGCACGTGTCACGGCATAAGTGGCGGACGTTTATATAAAAAAATAGCTATATATATATATATATATATATCTTTTATTTAACATACACGTCCCGCCTGGTTACTAAATCAAATAGTAATGATTATGAAAACATACTGCTCAAACTGAAATCAATCCCAATCACATCAATAAAATATCATGTGCGTCCGGTGCGCACTGAAATTGAAACCAAATACAGATACCACGACTACACCCAAAAACAAAATAAGTGCAACAGGTGTGCACCAAAACATCTGTCAAGTGCAACGGGTGTGCACGACTCAATATCAGGTGCATCTAATCTGCACAAAACCTCGATTTAGTGCATCTGGTGTGCACAAAATCGCATCAAGTGCGCCAAGTGTGCGCAAGAATCTCAATCAGGTGTACATGGTGCACGAAAACATATGCCGAATATCAGAATCGAAATCACAGTATGAAAATGGATAAAAACTAGGTCGAAGCATATATCAAAATCATATGTAACCCATATGCACGAAATCCAATCAAAAATCTCAAAATATATAAAACCAAATCAAGTGTACTGGGTGTATACTAAGCAACATCAATACAACTGATATATGAAACACAGATAGAATGTAATGAAGGTACACATAAGAAATACCAATCGTAGAACAAAATCCTCAAAATACCAAAATCCAATAACAGAAATATGAAATTCAAATCACCAAGTCACATCGTAATCACTATCGTCAATGTGCGCCTCTTTCCTCTGATGTCTGCTGCTTCAAACTTGTCTCTTCATAAGTGTGCTGACTGCACTACCAACGGCAATACTCACATCTAGAGTCTCCCACGTAGTCGATCCCTTCACCTGATATCCGGACTACATTAAACTTTTCGATTGATCCATCAAAATCCCATAATTCCCCGAGAGCTCAACACTCAAGTACAACTTAAAAATATCCGGTACATACCCCAGCATCGATGATCCAGCCGTAGAAGGGCAAACCCAAGCCTCACTAATAGCACCGCGGAACTGCCGTAAACCCTAAGGTTCAAGGGCGTTCTCGTGGTCATTATGGCGAGTTAGGGTTTCATTCTTCTAGAGGGTCCATCGAAATACCTGCATGTTCTTCCGAATACTTTAAACTTGGGAAAATGGTTTTCTGATAATCGTTCGAACCCTTTAACTTCATCCGGACGGCATGTGAATACCCTTCGTCCGCACGCTAAGCAATGCTTCAATCCTCAAGAATAACCAATACTCTAATGGTTATCGCATTCGAGCCGCAGCTCCCTCTGCCAGTGTGCCCGTGGTAACAGAAACCACCCTCCAACATTGACGAAGATAGATCAAAAGAACGAATGGAATACGGTGCAAACAATTGTACATCCTAAGTCTTCTTAAGCAGAGTAGCGTATCGTAAGTATGCCGTGGACCATACCCACGGTACGTTACTCTACCTAAACCGCCTACTCCATCAACCAAGGGTCACCTAGACTTATACAAGGTTAAAACTAACGCTCTGATACCAACTTTGTCACGACCCGAAAGTATGGATCGTGACCGGCACTTAGATTACGAAAAGTCTAGAGGCGCAACGTAACCTAAGTAAGCCGAAGCCCAGAAATCTAAACCATGAAAAAGAAGAAGAAGCAGTAAAAGAAAACATGAAGAAAAAAGTTTATAACATCAGCAAATTTTCTCAAAAATTTCGGCAGAGTCTCCTCTATAAAATCTAGCTCCCAAACGGGTACAACAAGTATAATATACATAAACAATAAAAAGCATCCCCAACAGGAGCTAGCTCAACACCAACAGGCGGAAACAACCACAATAAGCACAATAATATACAACGCCAAAGGGCGAGGCTCAAAACTCAAAGAAAACAAAACCACCAGATCAGAATAATACATGCGCGACTCTAAGGTCGAAATAAAAAAAATACTGGTCCAGTAAACTTATCAAGTAATACAAGTATGGTTGATGGAGCTTACTAGATACAAATGAAAGAATAAAAATACAATGGTGGTTCAGATACATGTGAACCAACCTACCGTGCAAATCACCCTGAAGAAAAGATGTGCCCGCAAGCTGCCAGGGAAACCTGTACATCGAACCTGTAATAAAATTTGGCACAACGGGGGTGAGTTGCCAACTCGTGAGTAGAAGACATCTACGAAAATAAATCGAATGCACGACGCTATCCTAGGTCATAATAATACACTACTAAGTCCCAATCATCTAGTAATAGCAGGGTAATACTACGTGTAAGTGCAGATACTCCGTGCTCGTGTCAGTGCCTCATATAGTACTATATCATATGAATGGATATGCATGCACCATGAATGTAAAGTAACAAATCCTGAAATCCAGATATATCTGTATAAGAAATCTTTAACTGTTATCATAGTAAAATGTGTATAAGAATCTGAAATTTCAACAATGAAATCCATGGAAATCCGTGTCAAGCATCGACACAACACATGTAATCTCAAGTCTCAATATCTCGGGCTCCGTCAGTCCGGATCGGCCCATATCATCAAATCTCACGACAACGGTCGGTATCCTCCGGATATCCGCCGCGCCAGACATCATCGGTAGGTAGCCTTCCCCTGCCAGGCTCATCGTCTACAATTCGATCTTCTTGCCCCGGGGTACCATACCGGGCCCACCATATACCCGAGACGGTTCATCCACTCCTCGAATCGGGTCTCGAAATCCATCAGAAAACATGAAATCTCATGGTGGACGACACATACATCACGAGAAAACCGCATCTTATGTTTTAAAAAGAAAGGAGGAGAGAGAGAGAAGTTTTTATATATTCTTGCGGTTTTCCCCAAAAATCCAGAAATCTTATAGAAACCCAAATCTCAAAATCATGAGTAAGTATATGATAAGTGTCGGCATATGCCCATAATACTGCATGATAACATGAAAATATGAATGCATGAATGTCTAAGTAATAAATATCATGTCTATACTAACATCAGAGAGTAATCACAATATTATATCGGTCAAGTTGTTAACTGATTCTATCAATAAAAGATAATATAATCTAAAGTGTACGTGACATAGCAATTACCGATTATGATGTGTGTGAGCCGGCAAATAAGTGTGCGTGGAATATGCGCATCATCGGTAATGGTGCTGGTGTCCTAACAGATAAGGTTTATACTGATTATAGCAGCATCTGTAAGAACATGCATCATTATGATTCCAGTGTGAAAGTAAAGACGGATGTGTGTTATCCACTCATTTGATATACCATTACCGCTACCACTATATGACTCGAACCTAACCTAGTGTCCATTTAACCTCCTAAGGAACAAAACCTAAGAAACTAGTCAATAAGAAACAAGAGTCTACCTAAGGTCTGAATCAATATCTCTAATAGTCGGTGATCCGGCCTCAATAGCGTCATGTACGTAGTACGGCTTTCTCGAATCAAGAGTGCGGATCAATCATCATATTTATGCCTCGTACGGTAAAATCCATCATACGGCATCCCAATATCGGGGTACGGGTCAAGTATCTCCTAGGTGTCTCATCATTCGTATAATGTCATCACCAACACATCTCATGATCAAGGTGCTAAACTGTAATCGCCTACATCAATCATATATCATTGCCCTCATAATATGCATCATAGTTTATCCTCAGAAATATCATGTCATATGTATCATATTGTGATTAAGTCATACTGATATCATATCGTCATCAAGTCACACCTATATGATATCAACATTAGGTCACACCTATATGATATCGACATTAGGTCACACCTATATGATGTCAACATCAGGTCACACCTATATGATGTCGTGATCAAGTCATACGTATCCCATATCGTGATCAGTCACAAGCTACAGTCCAGGTACTATTTTAGAGTCCCATGTATCTCAATATCATCACCACCCATTATAATTTATGTATCCATGTTCGTTATCTCATTCTCTAATGATCCGCTAACACTTTAATACGACTATATAGTCAAGAATCACGGCATCAAGCCCAGTTATACTGTTTCATCACACCTCAGAGATCATATCACATCAATGAATCCCATATACGTATTGTATATATATATATATAACTATACCTAGTCCTATATATACATACACATATACGTACACCAAGTCGAGTTTCAGTGTGTGCGTGTGTGTTTCTATCTGAAACCTACGAACCTCTTCCAAGGACCTCATCCTCTGATACGGTTTTCCTAAATCAGTCTAGTCCAGCCTAGGGTCATTACTAGGGTCCTACTCATTAAGAATCTAGGGTCACATCTTGTTTCCTAATGTCAATAAGTACTATTCCTATTCTACATTGTGGGGGTGCTAAACGCCATCCACCCGACTTCCCCCCGTAGATATGCATCTACTCACCTGATCCATGTCTGCCAAAAACGGTGTCGCCATCCTCCTCTTCATCGCCCGCAGTCCACGTGAGGGGTACCTAAACGCAACATATAAACAGTATCGTAAACTGGATCACATACGAAAGTCAAACGATACAAGGAACAAGCATAGGTTAAAACCTATGTCCCGTCCATGCAAAAGAACCAAATATCGCTCGATATCGGCGTACAAACTCCGATGGATCGAGATAAACATCAAAAAATAACTCGTAGTTTTAAAACACATTACTTATATTATAAAGCATGATTAAATCCATCGAAACCCTAAAATCCATCAAACCGTCCAATTTCGTAAAACCCGAAAATGCCAATTTACCGTTTTTCATCAAAACTTGACATTTAAATGAAACCAATGGTCATAAAACTCATTAAATAGCATAACTAGACTATACAAACCATTACTACATTTTTATTATACAAATTTGTATTAATTTGAAATTTCTAGTTTGCAACCTTTAACAATTTTCAACATTTTTCAAGCAAAATACCACAATTCCACCACAAAACATGATTTTGCATGAATTAATGTCTTAAGCTACAATTCATGATGATAATGATATAATGAAACCATAATTTATATTTTTAATCTCATTTATTTAAGAATTTCAAAAATCTAGTTAACAAATTTCCATTTTTTTCTCACAATTATCAATCATCAATAAAAACTAGTAACAAATTTGAGTTTTTTCATTCCATCAACAAGTTAATATCCTCTTTAAAACCACACTCTAGTGTTATAAACATCAATTGGAATTTTATTCCACCTATATATGCTATAAGTAGAAATCTAGTTTATTAAAAATGGTTTAATTTAAGAAATTTGGATCACAATTTGCAATTCATCAACCATGCAAGAATTTCCACTTCTAAAAATGGTAAACTAGTTATTATAACCCTAATTAATTAATAAAAACCACCACTTGAATTTACAACCCTAACTTGAATTTTAAAAATTTGCAACTAGAATTACTATATTAAATCTAATTATGTTTAAAAGAAACATCAAATAGAAATAAATTAAAAGAGAAGGATTTATACCTCCCCAACCTAAAGTCCCAACATGAAAATGAGCCTCCAAAATGCATGCTTTCCCACTCCAAAATCCATGTAAAAATGAGCAAGAATAAAAGGGTAGGAAATAAATAGGATTTTGTACAATTTTTGTTGAATTTTTTGATGGATTTTTGATGTATTTTGGAGCAAAATAAAATGAGGAAAATGGGGCTACCAGGGGGGGTGAGGCCGGCCATTTTTGGAGGTGAGGGAGAGAAAGAAGAGAGTGAAAAAATTGTGTAGAAGTTGCCCCCCAAATATCACCTCAAATTGTCTTTTCATGATTTATTAAATTTTCTTTTATTTCTTTACTATAGCAACTCAAGAAAACTCTAGAAAAATGGAAATATTTGGAAATAAATTTTGCATGATACACACTAAATTCTAATATGCCATGTTTCAATTTTACAAATTAAAACCATTCAAATTTGTAATTTACACTAATTTAGTGTAAAAATAAAGCTTATGTTAATATTTAAAATAATTAATTTAGGAAAAATATTTAATTAAACTAAAAATTTATAAGTGGCTAAATAAACACCATTTACTAGTAATTACATAATTAAAATAGGTATTTTTGAAATTATAATGAAAAACAATCACGGTTTGGTTTTACGAAAAATACATTTTAGTTTACCGAAAATCATAAAATTCACTTAAACAATTTTATTCATTTAATTATTTATTTAATTAATTTTAAAACGTTACATCTTTTTAGGTTTATTTTCTTTACATTAATCATATTAATGTAATTCCATCATTTAAGTCCTTAAGCCAATCACAGAAAAGAAACGAAAATAACACGTACGCTTATGCCATCCGCATTCGCCGCAATGTTCCGTTATGCACCGTTAGGTTACTTAACTAACGGCATACCGGGACGGGACTAGCGTGGGTGTAAAACATAAGCAACGTCTACTATATATCATATATATAATATGTCATTCGTCTCAGATATCTCAGAACACAGGCAGTAGAAACATATATATAATGTGGGATATATTAGGACGTCCGTATTTAGTATTTTAGCCAACAATAGAAAATACGGATTCCACAGTCGTGATGAATAGCCAAGCCCACACCCCTAGACCCCTACGAGAGCGGCAAGCGACCCTACCAATCCTGGAGTTTAGGAGACCCGGTCTCGACTCCTCGAGATGGCTTCCCACTGAACCCCAGAATCCGGTCACTTGTGCTCCCCTCCTTGGGTCTATCATAATGCGGAAAAGTACAACACTGGTGATATCAACCTCAACCCGGAAGTGCCCCAAATAAAAGAATATTACATTATATTTAAATTTACATGAATGAAAATATAAAACTCTCATCTCATATAAAAACCCCCCGGCTATTCGATCGCGACAATCCTGCACATCATATCTCAGCAACACATAATATCATATATCATCAACGTAAGTAAGTATGCGTACCCCGATTGTCGTTGATGTATAGCAATGAAACCAGCGATATCGAACATACTACACTTACGGTCACATAAAAGAAAGTGTAAAACTACAATATTTGGAATCCACATTCTCTTTAGACATCATAAATGCGAAATATCACATACTTCGTATTTCATGCCTAAACTATATGAATTCCACATATTGTATCACATTCCAGATAAATAGACAGTATTAAAGTTTTCGACTGAATGTACAAATACCCAAAATTCCTTAAAGCTCAACACTTGAGCGGAGTTCAAAAAATCCGGAGTGTGACACAGTAGTAGCGGTCCAGCCGTAGAAGGGTCAAGCCAACTCCTCACATATGGCACACCGTACCGCCCCAAACCCTAAGGTTCAAAGGGCAGTTCAAGACGGTCACATAATCGAGTTAAGATTTGTTGTCTTCTAGAGGGTCCACCACAAAACTTGCACATATATCCGAAAGATTTAAACCCCGTGAAAAGTGAGCAAACGACACTCGTTCGAACAATTCAATACTTTCTAGTTATCCGGAAAGACAAGAAGTTAAAATTCCGATCGAAACAATGAACTCAAAACAATCTCCAGAATTAACAGTACTAAATTCAGATTAAAAATACCCAAAAATATATTCAAGCAATTATAAGCATTACTATATAAAAATTAAAAAATATACTCTCTGTACGGCCGCGGAGCCGCGGCCCAAGCAAGCTTTGGCCGCGGTTCCGCGGTGGATTTAACTGTTCATGAGCTCGTATTTTACAGTTATGCTTATATTTACCTGCTGAATTTTTTAAGGATTTTTAATTCTGAAAAATAACAGATTTTAAAAAATGTCCAGAGAGTGTCCCGTAATTCCGTATTTCGGTTCGATCAAAGTTTATATTTCGCTAAAGTATCGCCTAATGTTCTAGGTCGTCTCTGATACCAATGTTAGGCAGGCAGCCACCCCATCCAATGGGGTCGCCGTGGTACCAACGGGTCCCTCAGCCACTACTTTTTACACATTCCCCCTCGCGAGGACTACAACCCGCCGGAACACCTTCCGGTCTCGGGACACCCTGGGGGTAAGAGCCTATGCTTCGCCATACTGTCACACAGTGAGAACCCCCCATGGGTCGACATCCAATGCCTAGTAGCTCTGATACCAATGTTAAGTTTACCTAGCACCTTATGAGAGGTTTGGAAGCATCACATGTCACAAAGATCAAATTTTTGTGGTGCTAAGTAAGCATACAAAGGATCTATCCTAGAAAATTAGGGTTTCATAAACTTTAACCAACATCATATGTTACAAAGGCTAGGGTTTTGAGAGTACAACCTTTGTAGCTCCCTTTAGTAGACTCCTTGGCCACTTGAAAGTTGGAAAACGATTAGCTTGAAGTCCTCTAACGTCCACGACGATCCACCCGAAGCTCCTTTGTCCAAGCTATCAACTTCACTTTAACAAGAAGATGAAATGAAGCTAACACTCTAAATAAGTGGGCTAGACTTGTGTAGAATGGTGTTGTGGTTCTCTTTCTCACTTCAAAATCCTATCTTTTTGAGTATTTTTCTCACTTGAAAAGTCTAGAGAGCAACAGATCAAGGTTGAAGAAGATGATGGCTATTTTTTAAGAAGAAGAGAAGATAAACTCATGAAAAGAAAAAGAAAATATATGTATATATATTTATTTCTTCTCATCTCAAACCATGGTTAAATCATGAAGATATTATTTAATTTGAGTTAAAACATGAAAGGAAAGTTTAATCCATGGTTAAGGGTAGGTGAGCATGGTTAGGTCAAAGAAGAGACTAGAAACAAACCATGAATTATCCTTTCCTTTTTCATTTTGTTTTAAAAAAAATATAAGTAATAATCCATATAAATAACCAAGGTGTGAGTCTTATATTTCCACCATTTTCTATGTATAAACAACCATGATAGAATGATGTATGTATGCATGTGTGCATGCACATCCATATGTGCATGAACAAGAATAAATGCATACATGCATGCATACATCCAAAAGAAACAAGATAGGATTTCTAGTGAGAAGCTAATGGTTAAATGATAAATCAACACTTGATTTATCAATCCGGCCATATCATATACGACCTAACCAAAAGCAAGCCGCCCGATTAATATACGGTATCTAATACGCGCATTTTAACCGGGTTCATTCGCATATCGCATACGCGCACCACAACGTTTCGCCTGGACTAGGTAACTCCTTTGTGGGACTCTAAGACTCGTCAATACGCCAGCAGTGGGTGATGATCATATCAAGCACCCCCAAGCCGCAAGCGGTCAGCTAAACGTAATGGCCACCCGGGTATTAAGCGATCAGAAGAAAACAAGCGAACCTGCTACAACTCCCGTCGAGCCAACCGGCAACACTACCGTACAGTCTGGTCTCTTCGTCAGATATGCTGCATATCGAGTCTAGGGATGGTAACGTCGACCCCAATAACTCAATAAGTCGTGCCAGTGAATGGTCTATAACAGATCGAGAAACTACTGATAACACTTATCGGTAAATCTCAGCAGCCCTGGCCAGGGACTTACTGATATAACCAGTCGAGCACAGCACAGCATCAACTCCCAATATCGGGAGAGACGAAACCCCTCCTATCGCTCATCGCCTTCGTGTGTCTCGGGACTGTACCCAACGGCCACCTGTTTGCACGACTCAGTAGAGCCATGGTAGGGTGGTAATCAAAGTATAGTAGGAGAGCACACAAGACTCTATGACGATCTCGGGTCTACAGACTAACCTGTACCAGTGTCACCTGAGAACTGCTATCCGAAGATAGATATAATTCCATATAGGAGTTCTCGGTGAGTCCGTCCAGTGTACCCAGTCACCACTGAGCACCCGTATATGATCTTGATGTCAAACATCGATGAATGTGGGAACATCCATCGCCCATCATATGGGTCTAGTATCATATACGCTAGTCTACTCTGGTATATCGATGCCCCGTCTCGACACACCTACGACTAGGGACATTTCAGGATATGCTTATAAAGTACAGATGTCCCACTAGTATGATCTCTATCAAAATTACTGTAGTCAAGCCAATATCCTCAGGGCTTTATCAACATGTATGAATGAGTAAAAGTATGATCAAAACAACATGTCAGATAAAGAAGAACCAGATAGCATACTATCATGTCGAGCAAGAATGTACACTGAATATATATATATACATGTATAAATACATCCACTATCACATAATGGCCTCTAGGGCATACATATATCTAACACGTATATCATCTCTGATGTCAAACACCAATGGATATGGGATCATCCATCGCCCATCTACATGGATCGAGAAGCTATATGCTAGTCTACTCTGGTATATCGATGCCCCGTCTCGATACACCCACGACTAGGGATAATAAAGGATGTACTTACCGACTACTTTTATCCCACTAGTATGATCCGCATCATAATCCAGGTAGTCAAGTACACATCCTAAGGGTTTTATCAACACGTAATAGAGAGACAATCGGTATACATGTTAAGATAAAGCGCAACCAGATAGCATACTATCATGTTGAGCAAGAAAGTCCTCCCTATATATGTCCAAGCATCCACTACAATATACATCTCATGTACAGTAATGGCCTCTAGGGCATACATATAACTAACAATCTCCCACTTGCACTAGGGCCATCATATAGCAGTGGTTGTAGTATCTCATACTCAACCATCCCATAAAAGTCTCTCTCTGGGAAAATGCCTTTTTGAGTGGATCCGCCGTGTTGTCCTCTGAGTCTACTCTCCTAACCTCGATCTCCCTGAAGATCAACCATCTCCATGATCAGGTGATACTGCCTTAGAATATGTCTGGGTCACTGATGGGACGGGGGTTCATAGGCATAAGCCACAATTCCATTATCACACAATGGTAGGAACGAAGTTCATCTCATGAACTTATATACACCCATACTGCCTCTTTGGTAGTATTGTTGGTAGCAATGTATTGAGCCTTTATCGTCTAGTTTGTTACGATATCTAGCTTGGAACTCTTCCAACATACCCTCCCTTCTCTGAGGGTAAAGACAATGCCTGTGACTGACATTCAGTCGACCTTACCATCCTGAAAGCTATCCAGTGATTCTCCCCAGGATCGATTGATACCATCTCACTACACCTAGTGAGAATCCTAACATCCACTTAGATCTATCTCATAGATCCAAAACCCAGGATTTAGGAGGTATCATCTTGATCCTTTATGGAGAATCCTTGTGATAAGAGGAGATTGACTGAGTATAGCATAGGAAACTCCTTTCCTATCAAGAGTTTGTCATCCACATACAATACGAGGAAGACCACCTTACTCTCTACTTCTTTTTTTTATATACAAGGTCCATCTACCATTTTGATGAAGTCAAACTCTTTGACTACCACATCAAAACAGATGTTCCAACTCCACGATGCTTGTTTTAACCTATAAAGAAACTTACACGCGTTTCCGCTGCTCTTACTGTCTATGAAGCCCTCTGGCTATGTACTTATAGACGCTCTCTTCTAAATCACTATTTAGAAAAGCAGTCATGACACCCAACCGCCAGATATCATAGTCATGGTATGTAGCAATGGCAAGTAGGATCCGTATGGACTTAAGCATAGCCACTGGAGAAAAGGTTTCATCATAACCCATACCTGGTCGATGACGATAACCTTTTACAACATGTCTAGCTTCGAAAGTCTCAACTTTTCCATCTACACCAAGTAATCTTCTCAAGATATACTTGCTTCTGATGGGGATTTAACTCTTCAGATATAGCAACCAAAGTCCATACTTTGTTGGTTTATATGGATTCCATCTCAGATCACATAGCATCCAGCCATTCTTACAGAGTCCCCACTCTCGATGGCCTGCTCGAAACTAGTTGGGTCATCATCTCATGATGCATTTCTCGCTCCCACTGTCATCGAGAAAACCGTAGTATCTCTCAAGTGGATGAGGAACCCTACCAGATCGGCAAAGTGGCAGAGGTTCGTCGGGAACTACTGAATCCTCCGGTTCTACCAAATCATCAGCTGTAGTTTGTATAACTAGAACTCTTTCCAGTTCTACCTCATGACCACAGATTTCTTTCCAAAATAAATTCCTTTTCTGAAAAGGTGGCATGCCGAGAAATAAAACACCTTTTGTTCCTCGGTGCGGTAGAAGATATTCCTTGCGAATGCTTGGGATATCCAACAAACTTCCACAGAACTGACCTTGCCTCGAGCTTGTCCGGTTTTTGCTTTTAGACATGGGCTGGACAACCCCAAATCTTAACTTATTTAAGATATGGGCTCTTTCCATACCATATCACATATGGAGTAGTAGGCACCTGATTTGGTTGGAACCCTATTCAATAGGTATGCAGCTTCTCAAGTCATAACTCCCAAAAGGAAATAGGCTACTCAGTAGTACTCATCTAGAGCGCACCATATCTAATAGGGTGCAATTGCTCCGCCCGATACACCGACGTGCTGTGGTGTATACGAAGGAGTAATGCTGAGAGAGAATCTCATTCTCCTTTAGAATAGTCCAGGAATTCCGTGCTAAAGTATTCTCCTCCTTGATCACATCAAAGGACATAATACTTATACCCGTTTTGGTTCTCTACTTTGCACTTATATTCATTGAATTTCTCAAAAGCCTCAGACTTGTGTTTCAACAAGAACACATGTGCAAATCTTGAGAGATCATCAGTGAATGTAATAAAGTAAAAAGAACCAGTGTTGGCATGTGTAGACAGGGGACCATCATACATCATCATGTATCAATCCCAAGAGTTCACTAACTCTTTCTCTGTTTCCAGTAAATGGAGCTATGGTCATTTTATCTTTGTGACATGACTGGCAAGTTTCACAAGATGCAAATTCAAAATGATTTAAATATGCATCTAAATGTAACTTAGCTAGTCGGGTAGCATTGATATAACCTAGTCTACAATGCCTCAAGTAGGATTTGTTCATTTCTGAATTCTTCCTCTTGTGTGTGTTCTGTACATTGAGAACCGTGGTTTGATTTAGAACGTATATGCCTTTAGATAACGTGCCTGAACTGATCAACTCTTGATATAGGAAATGTTAAAAACATTATCCAACAATACAAAATTATATCCTTCTTTACTAAATAAAGAGACTGATATAATGTTGCATATCAAGTTCGGTATCTAATAACATTCGTTCAGAATCAATGTATTGGGTAATACAGGGTGATAACTACCAATATCTTGGCTGCAACGATTGCACTATTCTCTACACTTAGAGACATATCACCCATTCCCAGTTCTCTACCTATCTGTAGCCCATGCAACAGATTACATTAACGGGATCCTGATCCGGTATCTCATACCTAGGACGTAGAAGACACTGAGAAATAGTTCTTGGTATTGAACACACCCGAAAAAGGTGCATCATTATGCACTTTCTTCGTTTGGGCGGTACGAGAATCCTGGTAATCCCCTATTTCCTGCTCGGTCTTATAACTATTATAAGTTGGAGCGGGACTAACGTTCCCCAGCTCAGTATAACAAGCGGGTTCGGTCAATACATCCATATTATTATCTTGATTAAGGCATGACATTGTCTCTACCTGGAGAGAGAGAGAAGAAAACACTCAGCGTATGCTCTTGTAAGATTAGATTGGTTATAATTTTATCTAATCAGGATGGCTCCCACTGTTTTTATCAAATCTTCCTTCAAACCCTAAAAGGAATGACTAGCCGGGATTAATTACACCCTACAAGTTCGCCAATCTTTCAGCCAGGCCAGTGCCGGTACTTTGAGGGAGGTTCCCCGTGCTTTCGCACGGACCTAATTATAATAAACCTCGTTTTCCCAGGGATGTAACCCCGTTGACACCTTTCTAGACACCTACTTGATTGACTAATTGTAATGTGTAAAACTCTCCCAGGAGTAACTCTTACTCGTAGTGGGTATCGGGATCCAACAATCTCATAGAAGGTATGCAATCTCATTGCAAATTTCAACACTTGAAATTCCCGATAATTTTGCCCCTAGCGTCCTATGACCTTGACAGAGGTCAACAAACTATAGGCTGCTAGTCAAGTTCAACCCGTCATTTCATAATTGAAATAAACCCACCCGTACGGCCCTTGACAGAGGTCAACAAGGTCGCGCGACTACCCTAAATCAATCGCATCATATGCTTTGCAGATAAGCACTAATCAGCTACTGCACACTATGCCTTGACAGAGGTCAACAAACGCAGCACGAATACTAACTACTACTTATCTGAAATGACGGAGGGTTACGACAGGTTTTTAAGAAAACCATTATGTAATGAACTTGATATCGTTGTAGAATCAAATGATTTAAAATGGAGTGTTTTTGAGGCCCTTGCTAGTTTTGCTAAAGAGGTCACTCCCGGTGAAGGGATCTCGGCTCTTTCCTCGTCGAATGAGGTGCAGGATATTCACAATACCACTATGCAAAGCAAAAACTAGAAAAGCAATAAAAAGACAAAACCGAGGGTTGTAGCATCTGCCAGTTATTTCTAAAGAGGTCACTTCCGGTGAAGGGATCTCGGCTCTTTCCTTATCGAATAAGGTGCTGGATATTCTACAAGGAATACCGCTATGCAAAGCAAGAACTAGAGCTACCTGTTTTTGAAAATTCGATTCCGCAACATCTTTAGATTTATTTTCTTTTATTAATCTCATTAATGAAGTCCCATCATTTAAGTTACCTAAGCATTACAGATAAATACAACGTACGCTTATGCCATCCGCATTCGCCTCGATGTCCCGTTTTGCACCGTTAGGTTAGATAACTAACGGCAGAGCTGTTGGGTTACCCTTGCACCTAGTCTAGGGTTTGGTAGTATCACTTATGCCATTTTAAAATTTAGAGAGGTGCAAAGCTAACTAACCATGAATCTTGCTAGAATTTCTAGAGTAACAAATTTGTATCACATACAAATAAGAAAAGAGATAGGGATTACAACCATTGTAGTCCATTCCTTCGCTTCATAAGCTCCGTGTTGAGGTCCCTTCGCTGCGATCAACAGGAACTCCGACTCTCGAGTGGCTCCATGAGGTAAATGAGACACCTTGCTTGTAGTCTTCATGATCCAAGATGATCTACCTTGAAGAATCTCTAACCCAAACTTACACTTCACTAAACAACTTATTAGAGAAGTGAACACCCTAATCTAAGTGACTAGAATAGATGAGGATGATGAAGTAGGAATTTTTCTTTCTTTCTTTTTTCAAATTTTCACTCAATATCATCACAAATCAAAAAGCTAGTGAAGCTTTTTCAAGAGCTCAAGGAAGAAGAAGATGAAGATAATCCTTCTGTGATGAATAATGAATTATTGTTATGGTTACAAATCCAACCATGAGTTAAGAATGAAGGAGTTAACCCTTGTAGAGAATAAACTAGAGTTAATGGTTTGAATTAGGTTAACAAATATCTATACAAAAAATCAAGCTAAAGACAAAGTGAAAGCTTCATGAAGCTTCATGGAAGCTTCATGCAAAAGCTAACCCTAATCCAAACCCTAACCAAGTTTAAACCCTAAATCTTTGTTAAATTTGTAACCCTAACATGTTACAATATTATATATCACATATAGAATATATTTTGTAACAAAAGAAAATAATACAATTAACATATATCGCATATATATCAATGTATTATCCCGTGAGAAAATGAATCAATAAAGTGAGCTTATATTAGTTAACGTAACGTAATATATCACATATATAATTATACATTAAATTATCGAATCAACACTTGATCCGATAACCCGGCTATATTACATATAACCGACTAATATAACTTGTACCAATTCATCGAATCAACACTTGATCCGATGACCCGGCTATATCACATATGTAAGTCCACGGTAGCGCCTCGGCCGTCTTACAGACGCCAAATGCGGAACAAAAACTTTTTATAAACTGGCGCTATCGTGTACCGTAACCCGAATCTGCCATTAAAGCTAAATTAACAAACTACAAAATGAGTAGAAGAATTATACCGAACGATTCGAGTCCTTCGGTCTTCAACCATCATCCCACGCTTGTTGCGGCTGCTCCGATCTCCTCGATCTCTAGTCTTGTCGTCCAGGTGGCACCACGTCGACGGATCTTTAAACGGGCTCCCGCCTCAGAACCGAGGCAACTCGGTCGTCAAGTTTGCTAAAAGAGATGATCAAGATGAAGTAGAGAATGAGTAGAACACTTTGTCTCATTACGTCCAAGGTTATGGACGAACGGTTAATGAAGTTGCCTTTTGGATCGATGTGAAATGAGCTATGAAAATATATATGGACTAAATCTTTCTTCTCATTTTTAACAACCCTTTCTTTTTCCCAAATCAATCATAACCTTAAGGGGAGGGGGCCGGCCATATATGTAGAGGGAGGGAGGTGAGGGTAGGAGCAAAGAGGTGGCCATAAGCACTAAATCAAAAGCATAAGTCAAATGTAACACCTTGCATCACATTAATGCATACATTGAACCTTAAACCCTAGTCATCATAACATTAAATGACCAATTAATGAACAAAGCCACCTCACCATCCTAGTCACCATCTAGAACCTTCTAGAAGCATGACTCACCCTCATGACTCACCCAAGATGAAAAGATAAATCCGCATTTAACCGAATGTTAAATACGGCCGATAGAAAACTGGAAACTGGCAACTTCCAAAAGTGATCCTGAAACGAATTTCAGGATAATCCCGTATCAGTATAAACATACCTGCATTTGTATTACGACTGAATACAAATGCAACCGAGACAAAGATATTATATCTACACAGTATAATACTCCGATCCGGATTAAACCAAAGACGACCAGTATTATCTGCCCGAAAAACGACACGTGCGAAAACGCACGTGCATTTTCCGAACCTTGCCATAAACCCATATGGCCTCTACAACGTTTCGCCCGAACTTGGGAAACTGTCTGTGGGGGACTCTAATGACTCATCAACACACTAGCACTGGCTATAACCTCTAGCACGTCAGAGGTACGAGCTGTACGTAACGTTTGCCTATGTATTGATTGGAAGGGAAGCTGACGAGCGAACTCATCCATAAACCCTACCGAGCCTAACAGTGACAATATACATACAGTCCGGTCCGTTCGTCTATGAGTATCGCATATCTGCCTAGGGGGCTAGTAACGTCAAACCACCAATAGCAGTATAAGTCGTGTCAGAGAGTGGCCCAGAACACCCTGAGATACTACTGGAGTACCTACCAGTAAATCTCCTTCCTCGGCCGAGGGCTTTGTGTAATGGCTCTCCTAGACACAGCGCGATCTCACCCCCAATACCGGGAGAGACAAATCCCTTGCCGATCCGCTCACTTGCCTCCAATGTGGCTCGGGACTGTACCCAACTAAAACCTGTTTGCACAACTCCTTTGAGCATGGTAGGGTAGTAATCTAAGCACAGTGGGAACTCACACGAGACAAATGACGACCTCAAGTCGATGAACTAACCTGTACACATGTCACCAGGGACTGCTATCTGACGATATGTATAATACCAACTAGCATGTTCCCGGCGAGTCCTGTCCGGTATACTCATAACCCAATGAGCACCTGTATACATCTTAGGTGAACTAACTGACACCAATGGCTTGTGAGACCGGCCATTGCCCCTCGTCGGGGTCTCGACTGTATACACTAGTCTACTCTGGAGTATCGATTCCCTGTCTCGAAACTCCCATGACTAGGGACTCTTTAAAGATGTGCTTACAGACCCCAGCTCCCACATATATGACCGCCATCATACTGCTGGTAGTCAAGCAAGAATCCTATGGGCTTTATCATCATGCAATAGTGAACTAAAGCATGTATACGATGATAAAGACAAACCAGATAGCATACTATCGTCTCGAGCAAGACTGTCATATCGGTATAGGTCCTCCCTCAATCATTGCAATCACGTCCTTTCGATTCAATAATTGACTTTGAGGGCACTATCTCCAACAATCTCCCACTTGAGGTCTACTAATCAGTTTCACAAAGCTAGTTTGTAAAACTCTTGTGTTTGAAGAATAGCCTCAGTGAGTGGATCCGCCCTGATGTTTCTTTCTATGTCTCTTTTAATCTCAAGTTCGCGGAGAAAGCCATCTCCCGAATCGAGTAATACCTGTCTTAGAATATGTCTGAATATCTGATGGGACCTAGTTCATAAATGAACTCCAAATCCAAACTTCTTAGACTATATTGATCACTGAACTTAATCAGTATCCAGCACCATGCCTCCCACAGTATCCTCTTGGACCATCTGTCCATAATACTGTCCCTTGTCAGAGGGAAAACTATAACTCTGACAATCACTCTGTCATCTATGTCACCTTTTGAAGCCTGGAACTATAACCGTCTCCCGAAGGAGGCTGTCGTCATCAAATCAGTAGAACATGCACTTATGTTCTAAAACTGCTTCCTAATGTTTCTCTAGGATTGGATTAATATAAACTTATCGCACCTAGTGCAAAAACAACATCTGGTGTAGTACTTGACATCTCATGATTGACTTAATTGCCTAAGCAAGTGATCTGCCAATCATGCACATCCCTCTCTCCTTTAGTCTGTAAGACACCTTTAGAGAGGGTGACTCCATCACCTGCAGGTTCACTACCATATTGGGAAACTACCCAAATCTAGATCTAAAACCATAGATCTAGTAACCAGAATGTCAGATATTATATCCATATCCTTTGTGGAGAAACAACTGTGTGACGACCAAAGTACAACCGTTCGTAGTATAGGAATTTTACTTCCTACTCTGTGTATGTCATCCAAATACCAGGACATCATACCCTACTATCTTCTCAACAGATCCATCCCCTATTCTGATGAAGTCAAAGCCATGACTGTCTCATGAAAATCAGATGATCTAATCTCCGCTATATTTGCTCAAGCCTATAAATAGACATAAGCTACTTGCCCACTATGCTTCCGCTGCTCCTACTGACTACGAAAACCCTCTGGCAGAATAATATATACGTATACTTCTAAAGCTAGTTTAGAACAACACTATACATATCTTCCTGCCGGGTCTCATAGTCTGGAACAACAGTAGTGTCAAGTCTGGATAAACAAGAACCTCCCTGTCACCGTCCTTGAGGCTACCGGAGTACCTCTGGGGTGTCTGAGGTTACCCACCATATCTGCGGAGTGGCTATTGGAATGTCAAACCTGATTGAATATATAGGTCCTATTAAATTTTCCGTAATCGTTTGCGGTTCTGGAATCATTTCCTGTTCTACCATACTCCCACTACTGTTTTCTGAAAAAATCCATTTTAATAAAACTGTGGCGAGTCAAGAACAATATCACTATTGATCTTCCAGATGGTAGAAAATGAACCCTCGACATAGCCCGGGTCAACCCACAAACTGCCATTACAGAAACGTGCCTTGAGTTATCCAGTGTCTGGTTTTAAACATAAGCTGGACAACTCCTCGTACCCTAACATCGTTAAGATATGATCCATTCTATATCCAATATAGAAACTTTGGCACTTATTTAATTGGAACCAGATTCAAAAACATGCAGCTGTCTCCAGTGCATATTAACTTAATGGAGAGAGGCTACTCAGCATTACTCAACTTAGGAATCCATCCAATTATGAGTAACCTGAAAGAGAAACAAGTTTCTCAAAACCATTACTATCATATGAATACCAATCATAAGAATCTACATCTTCGATTTCTTTGAAGAATCCTGATACTTGCGATACCTGGTTCTCTACTTTATTCTTATACCCACAACTTCTCAAAACCTAGACATTGTATTTCTACGAAACACTTGTCTAAAACTAAAGAAGTCACAAGTAAACAGAACATAGTACGAGGACCTACCCCTTTGTCCTTACGGACACTGGACAACATACAATACTCTGTATAAGTTCGCTGAGTTTGAATAACTCAAAACCTGTGCATTATAGGTTGAAAACTGTACCCAGGCGTTTTCCTCAAATATCACCAATTACAACGAATTCTGATATAATGAGGATAATTACCTAATTCCCAATAACTTACTCCCACTCATCATCTGTAAAACTATACAGATATGAGAATGAAACCTGATAAATACATACCCTGGAGTAAGTATCTAATCGGGAAATCAGTTTATAATTAACAATGCACAGTGAAACTGAAATATGAAAATGTTTCATAGGGGTATCCTGGTATTCCTAGTAATGCCTCTTCCATAATCCTATTCATGACTTCAACCGTATATTTCATTTCCATCTCTCCAAATCCCTTTATTCGTCTTTAGTCGTTACCTTTTGTACACCATCATTAGGCTAAATGGTTTTCTTCCTTCCCTACCGTTCGGCACCAGCCTATGGTTTGGAAGAAAACTATCCAGTAAGCATAATAGGTGTACTCTCCTAATTCTAGGAGTACTCGCAACTTGAGAGAAGGTGATGATAAAAGACAACTGAATAATACCTTATTCTATTTAAAGGTGAAATAGGAGTGGCGATGAAGTACGCGGTTTTGGTCATGAATGATAAAAGTCGCAATTTACTTTGCCCTCTTTCTAATCTCTTTATTTTGTCTTTAGTTATTACCTTCTATACACCCTACTTAGGCTAATTGGTTTTCTTCAATCCCTACCTTTCGGCACCAGCCTATGGTTTGGAATAAGACTATCCAATAAGCGTAATAGGTGTACTCTCCTAAACTAAGGAGCCCTCGCAACCTGAGAGAAGGTGATAATAAAAGACAACTGAATAATCAATTATATTTCTCCTGAACCTGGATCCATCCTCGAAGAAGTCCCTTCGAGTTCGTATATAACCATACGATGGATCTATCCAATGGAAGTGGATGTCCGTAGTAATACGGGGTGTTCTGAGAAATATAAAGGGTAAAAGAAGGAGTCGCAATGACTTATGCAACTATAGACAATCCTAAAGCCAGTATTTTAAGAAGGTTCGGTCAACTTGGTCACTGAGTCATAGTCTCGGGTCGGTCAAAGGTCGCTGCAAAAGAGAGAGAGAGAAAAGAAACACTCTGCGTGCACTCTAACCTAGATCAGAATGGTTATCATTTTATCTAATCAGGAAACCTCCCACTGTAATCTCAAATTCTCCTCCAAACCTGAAAGAAGAATTAGTCGGGATCACCCGAAGAGTAAACTAACTCATCAGTGAGAATCGGGATCTAACTATCATCGCATGATAACTTGATGGAAGCCACTCAAGTTATCACACTCCAGAAGGTATGCGCTTACTTGGCAAGTTTCAGTTTCTTTAGAAACCCCCGATATGATTTTTGCCTCATGCTCTTATGACCTTGACTTTGGCCAACAAATCATAAGTCATATGTCAAGTTCTACCCGTCATTATCCAGGTTAATTTGAACCCACCCGCACATGCCCTTGACTTTGGCCAACAAGGCAGAACGACTGTCCCAAACCAACACATCTATCTATGCTTCAGATCAATATTCAGTAACTACCAAACACTATGCCTTGACTTTGGCCAACAAACATAGCTTGAATACTACTGACTATCCATAAGAAATGACGGAGGGCTACGGCTGGTTTTTGGCGAAAAACTTTTAACGTAATGAACTTGATCTCGTTGAAGGAACCTGATAGCTTTTTATAAAATATAGTGACGAAAACGTTTTGCTAAAGAGGTCACTCCCGGTGAAGGGATCTCGGCTCTTTCCTCGTGGAATGAGGTGCAGGATATTCCAACTGAATACCGCAATGCAAAGCAACTTGTAATCGACTATATTGAAGTTATTACCCTGACGCAATCTTCTGCCCAAGGGGTCACTCCCGGTGAAGGGATCTCGGCCCTTGCCTCACCGAATGAGGTGCAGGATATTCTAACTGAATATCACTATGCAAAACAAAAGGAAATGTCTTTGTAATAACACTTTTTAAATTGGTTCCAACAACATCAAATATAGCTTTGTTTTATCCTTGCATTGATAAGAATCAATGCAGTCCCATCAATCAATCACACCAGAAAAGAACGAAAATAAAATGTACGTATATGCCATCCGCATTTGCCACTGGGTCCCGTCATCACCCGTTAGGTTACTTAACTAACGACAGAGCGGGGGCTGGACTAGCGCGGGTGTAAAACATATACAACATCTAATAGTGTATATACCAATATACAATAATCACTCCAGGCGTGATAAAATGCTACATTACAGAAAAGTAATATGCATCACAGAACATTACAGATAATCTGGGATCCCCGGGTTTCACAGAGCCGCTGCTGAAAAATCGACGTTCCCCTGGTCGTGTGGATAGCCTGTGCAATGAAATCTAGACCCCTACGGGTGCGGCAAGTTACCCGCCAAAACCTGAAGCGAGGTAGTCCCCACAACATAGTTAATGGAACACCCGGCACTTCATGGAATCCGGTTAATTGAGCACCCCTCCTTGGGTCAACCTGTACCCCTACGAGTGCGGCGAATAGTCTGCCAATTCTAGAGTGAGGCCCCTTTTCCTCTCAAAGCTATGAGATACGGACCCGTTGCCCTCCAGAACCCGGCTATCCGTGCACTCCTTCGCGGGATAAACTTAGTACAGAAAATAAAATATGTACAACGGGTACATCGACCTCAACCCGGTCGTGCCCCAAAAGAATATTATACAACAGGCAGTGATGGCAGTCCACATGTTGGACGCTCACCCTGCAATATCAAATGTACAAATAAATCAAAATAGCACTATCATTGCACCCTGCTATCCACCACGACAAATCCGCAACATCACAGCACAACATAGAACATCAACGCGAATGTCACGTTCGCAAACCCGTCTAAAAGAACTATAGCAATCAGACGCGGTTTACCGATCAAATGACATTCCTGGTCGGAGATATAATGTAAATACTGCATACTAACAAATTTAAAATTTCGATCGACTAAATTTCCCGAAGTGGGCCCCACGTACATCTGCTGTACAGTAACAAAATCTGGGCCCAAATGAACAGTACTAAAAACCACAATTTCCCAAGAAAAGCCTACTGGAGAATTTTGATGCACTGTTCCCACAGTACTGCCTAGGTTTGACCGCGGAACCGCGGCGGTCATGTGGGATCACGTGCTCAAAATTTTCCCGTTTTCTTTAAAAACTCTGCTTTGCTTTCTGTGATATGTAAAATAATTTTTAGACACAGTTTAAAATCGACAGAAACTCAGAACTTGGAAATTGCGATTTTTGAAAATCCGTTCGATCGATGTTTTAAACGCGTTAGCACAAGTTAGTATAGCTTAATGGTGAGGCTCTGATACCACTGTAAGTCTACGGTAGCGCCCCGGCCGTCTAACAGACGCCAAATGCGGAACAAAAACTTTTTATAAACTGGCGCTATCGTGTACCGTAACTCGGATCTGCCATTAAAGCTAAACTAACAAACTACAAAGTGGGTAGAAGAGTTATACTGAATGATCCGAGTCCTTCGGTCTTCAACCATCATCCCATGCATGTTGCGGCTGCTCCAATCTCCTCGATCTCCAGTCTTATCGTCCAGGTGGCACCACGTCGACGGATCTTTAAACGGGCTCCCGCCTCTGAACCGAGGCAACTCGGTCGTCAAGTTTGCTAAAAGAGACGACCAAGATGAAGTAGAGAATGAGTAGAACACTTTGTTTCGTTACGACCAAGGCTATGGACGAACAGTTAATGAAGTTGCCTTTTGGATCGATGTGAAATGAGCTATGAAAATATATATGGACTAAATCTTTCTTCTCATTTTTAACAACCCTTTCTTTTTCCCAAATCAATCATAACCTCAAGGGGAGGGGGCCGGCCATATATGTAGAGGGAGGGAGGTGAGGGTAGGAGCAAAGTGGTGACCATAAGCACTAAATCAAAAGCATGAGTCAAATGTTACATCTTGCTTCACATTAATGCATACATTGAACCTTAAACCCTAGTCATCATAACATTAAATGACCAATTAATGAACAAAGCCACCTCACCATCCTAGTCACCATCTAGAACCTTCTAGAAGTATGACTCACCCTCATGACTCACCCAAGAAGAAAAGATAAATCCGCATTTAACCGAATGTTAAATACGGCCGATAGAAAACTGGAAACTGGCAACTTCCAAAAGTGATCCTGAAACGAATTTCAGGATAACCCCGTATCAGTATAAACATATCCGCATTTGTATTACCACCGAATACAAATGCAACTGAGACAAAGATATTATATCTACACAGTATAATACTCAGATCCGGCTTAAACCAAAGCCGACCAGTATTATCTGCCCGAAAAACGACACGTGCGAAAACGCACGTGAATTTTCCGAACCTTGTCATAAACCCATACGGCCTCTACAACGTTTCGCCCGAACTTAGGAAACTGTCTGTGGGGGACTCTAATGACTCATCAACATACTAGCACTGGCTATAACCTCTAGCACGTCAGAGGTACGAGCTGTACGTAACGTTTGCCTATGTATTGATTGGAAGGGAAGCTGACGAGCGAACTTATCCATAAACCCTACCGAGCCTAACAGTGACAATATACATACAATCCGGTCCGTTCGTTTATGAGTATCACATATCTGCCTAGGGGGCTAGTAATGTCAGACCCCCAATAGCAGTATAAGTCATGTCAGAGAGTGGCCCAGAACACCCTGAGATACTACTGGAGTACCTACCAGTAAATCTCCTGCCTCGACCGAGGGCTTTATGTAATGGCTCTCCTAGACACAGCGCGATCTCACCCCTAATACCGGGAGAGAAGAATCCCCTGCCGATCCGCTCACTTGCCTCCAATATGGCTCGGGACTGTACCCAACTAAAACCTGTTTGCACAACTCCTTTGAGCATGGTAGGGTAGTAATCTAAGCACAGTAGGAACTCACACGAGACAAATGACGACCTCAGGTCGATGAACTAACCTGTACACATGTCACCAGGGAACTACTATCTGACGATATATATAATACCAACTAGAATGTTCCCGGCAAGTCCTGTCCGGTGTACTCATAACCCAATGAGCACCTGTATACATCTTAGGTGAACTAACTGACACCAATGGCTTATGAGACCGGCCATTTCCCCTCGTCGGGGTCTCGACTGTATACACTAGTCTACTCTGGAGTATCGATGCCCTATCTCGAAACTCCCACGACTAAGGACTCTTTAAGGATGTGCTTACAGACCCCAGCTCCCACATATATGATCGCCATCATACTGCTGGTAGTCAAGCAAGAATCCTATGGGCTTTATCATCATGCAATAGTGAACTAAAGCATGTATACGATGATAAAGACAAACCAGATAGCATACTATCATCTCGAGCAAGACTGTCATATCGGTATAGGTCCTCCCTCAATCATTGCAATCACATCCCTGCGATCCAATAATTGACATTGAGGGCACTATCTCCAACAACATATACCCGGCCGATATCTCATATCGCGAGAATAGAATACGGTATCTCATATCGTATTATTCTCGGTCCTGCACATATCACATATGTGCTCGTACTCCGTTTTGCCTGAGCCAGGAAACCTCTGTGCAGGACTCTAAAGAATCGTCAATACACCGGCAGTAGGTGATGATCATATCAAACACCCACAAGCTGCAAGCGGTCAGCTAAACGTAACAGCCACCCTGGTATTGAGTGATCAGAAGATCAACAAGCAAGCCTGTACATTCTCCTGTGAATCCAATCAGTAACACTACCGTACAGTCCGGTCTCTTCGTCTGATATGTCGCATATCCAGTCTAGGGGTGGTAAATGTTAGACCCCAGTAACCGATAAGTCGTGTCGATGTGAGGCTCATAACAGGTCAAGAAACTACTGATAACTCCTACCAGTAGCACTCCATATCAGCCCTGGCCAGGGACTTCCAGTTATAGCCAATCGAATACAGCACAACATCAACACCCTATACCGGGAGAGACGAAACCCCTCCTATCGCTCATTGCCTCCATGTGATTCAGGACTGTACCTAAAAGCCACCATTTTACACGCCCTCTTGGACGTGGTAAGGTGGAAATCAAAGCACAGAGGGAATCACACAAGACTCTATGACGATCTCGGGTCTACAGACTAACCTGTACCAGTGTCACCGGAGAACTGCTATCTGACAATAGGTATAGTACCATCTAGGAGTTCTCGGTGAGTCCGTTCAGTGTACCCTGTCTCCACTAAGCACCCGTACACCATCTTTGATGTCAAATACCGATGGATATGGGATCATCCATCGCCCATCATATGGGTCAAGATGCGTATACGATAGTCTACTCTGGAGCATCGATGCCCTGTCTCAATACACCCTCGACTAGGAACAGTTATAGGATGTACTCGTTGACTACCCTGGTCCCACTAGTATGATCTCATCATAGTCCTAGTAGTCGAGTACATATCCTAAGGGCTTCATCAACATGTGAGAGTAAGACAGTAAACTAATACTAGTCAACATGTTAAGACAAAGTGAAACCAAATAGCATACCATCATGTCGAGCAAGAAAGTCCTCTCTATATATATCCAAGCATCCATTATAATATACATCATATGTAAAACAATGGCCTCTAGGGCATATATATAACTAACAATCTCCCACTTGCACTAAGGCCAGCTGTTGTAGTATCTCATACCCAACATCCCGAAGAGTCTCTCAAATTGTATCTGGGGTATGGCCTTCGTAAGTGGATCCACAGTGTTGTCCTTCGTGTCAACTCTCTTGACCTCGATCTCGTGGTGATCAACTATCTCCCGGATCAAGTGATACCGCCTCAGAATATGTCTGGACTTTTGATGGGACCTGGATTCCTTGGCCAAAGCCACAGCTCCATTGTTATCACAATACAAAGGTATTGGATGCTCAATGGATGGAACCACACCAAGTTCAGTGATGAACTTCTTCATCCAGACAACCTCTTTGGCAGCATTGTTGGCAGCGATGTATTCAGCCTCCATCGTCGAGTCTGCTACGGTTTTTTGCTTGGAACTCTTCCAACAAACCGCCCCTCCATTTAGGGTAAAGACAAATCCCGAGTGCGACTTAGAGTCGTCCTTATCACTTTGGAAGCTTGAATCGGTAAAGGACTCCACCTGGAGTTCTCCGTTACCATACACCAAGAACATCTCTTTAGTCCTTCTCAAGTACTTGAGAATGTTCTTCACAGCTGTCCAATGACTCTCTCCTGGATCTGCTTAATACCTACTCACTACGCTTAGTGAGTATGATACATCGGGTCTGGTACATAGCATCGCATATATGATAGAGCCTACCGCCGAAGCATAGGGTATCCCTTGCATGCGAGCTCTTTCCAAATCCGTCTTGGGAGACATCTCTTTGGAGAGAGTGAGTCCAGAGATCGTGGGTTGGTTCCCACGCTTGGATTCTTCCATACTAAACCTCTTTAGTATGGTGTCAATGTACCTGGATTGGGACAATCCCAGTATCCTTTTAGATCTATCTCTATAGATCTTAATTCCCAAAATGCAAGAGGCATCACCTAGATCTTTCATTGAGAATCTATGTGATAAGAAGAGCTTGACCGAATGCAGCATAGGAACATCATTTCCTATCAAGAGTATGTCATCTACGTACAATATAAGGAAGACAACCTTACTCTCTGCAACCTTCTTATAGATACAAGGTTCATCTACATTCTTGATGAAGTCAAATTCTTTGACTACAACATCAAAGCAGATGTTCCAACTCCGCGATGCTTGCTTTAACCCATAGATGGATTTAAGCAGCTTGCACACCTTTCCGCTGCTCCCACTATCTACGAAGCCCTCTGGCTGAGTCATGTACACACATTCCTCTAAATCACCATTTAGAAAGGCGGTCTTAACATCCATTTGCCAGATTTCGTAGTCATGGTATGCAGCAATGACAAGTAAGATCCGGATGGATTTAAGCATAGCCACTGGAGAAAAGGTTTCGTCATAATCCACATCTGGTCGTTGACGAAAACCCTTTAGTCTAGCTTTGAATGTCTCAACTTTTCCATCTACACCAAGTTTCTTCTTAAAGATCCACTTGCTCCCAATGGGTTTTACCCCTTCAGGAGCAACTTCCAAAGTCCATACTTCATTGGTGTACATGGATTCCATCTCAGATCGCATGGCATCCAGCCATTTCACAGAGTCTCCACTCGTGATGGCCTGCTCGAAGCTAGTTGGGTCATCATCTTCCATGATGCAATCCTCACTTCCACCGTCAATGAGAAAACCGCAGTATCTCTCAGGTGGATGAGGAACCCTACTAGATTGGCGGAGAGGCTGGGTTCGTCGGGAACTACCGAATCCTCTGGTTCCACTAAATCTTCTGTTGTAGTTTGTGTTGCTGGAAGTTCTTCCAGTTCTAGCTCATTGCCACTATCTTGTTTCATAAGAAAACCCTTTTCTAAGAAGGTAGCATGTCGAGAAACAAACACTTTTTGTTCCTCGGAGTGGTAGAAGATATACCCTTGCGAATTCTTGGGATATCCAATAAACTTACACAGAACTGACCTTGCCTCGAGCTTGTCCGGATTGCGTATTTTCACATATGCCAGACAACCCCATATCTTAATGTAATTAAGATGTGGTCTCTTTCCTTTCCATATCTTATATGGAGTGGTTGGCACAGATTTGATGGGAACCCTATTCAATAGGTCTATGGCTGTCTCAAGCGTATAACCCCAGAAGAAAATAAGCAACTCAGCAGTGCTCATCATAGAGCGCACCATATCTAATAGGGTGCGATTCCTCCGCTCCGATACACCATTGTGCTGTGGTGTATAGGGAGGAGTAAGCCGAGAGAGAATCCCATTCTCTTTTAGATAATCCAGAAAATCATTGCTCAAGTATTCTCCTCCTCGATCAGATCGAAGGATCTTAATACTTTTGCCCGTTTGGTTCTCTACTTCGTTCTTATATTCTCTGAATTTCTCAAAAGCTTCAGACTTGTGTTTTAGCAGGAACACATGTCCGTATCTTGAGAGATCGTCAGTGAATGTAATGAAGTAGGAAGAACCGTTCCTGACATGTGTAGATATGGGACCACATACATCACTATGTATCAGCCCTAAGAGTTCCGTAACTCTTTCTCCGTATCCACTAAACGGAGTTTTGGTCATCTTGCCTTTGAGACATGACTAGCAAGTATCATAAGATGAAAATTCGAACGAATTCAAATATCCATCCTTATGTAACTTAACTAGCCGTATCGCATTGATATGACTTAGTCTACAATGCCACAAGAAGGATTCGTTCATTTCTGAACTCTTCCTCCTGTGTGTGTTTTGTATATTAAGTACTGTAGTTTGATTGAGAACATATATGCCATTATTTAACGATCCCGATCCAATCAACTTTTGATTCAGGAATATGTTCATAACATTATCCTGTACTACAAAATTATATCCCTCTTTACTCAATAAAGAAACTGATATAAGATTGCATATCAGGGTCGGAATGTAATAGCATTCGTTCAGAACCAATGTATTACCATTTGGTAATACAAGGTGATATTCGCCAACTGCTTTGACTACAACATTTGCACAATTCCCCAGTCTTATGGAATGATCACCCTTTCCCAGTTCCCTATCTTTACGTAGCCCATGTAACATATTACATATATGGGATCCTGATCCGGTATCTAATACCCAGGACGTAGAGTGAACTGAGAAACAGTTCTCGATAACTAACACACCTGAAAAAGATGCATCAACATACTTATTCTTCGTTTGTGTGGCTTAAGAATCTGGATATTCTCCTAATTCCTGCTCGGACTTTTAACAATTATAAGCTGGAGCGGGACCAACGTTCCCCTGCTCAGTATAAAAAGCGGGTTCAGTCAATACATCCATATTATTATCTTGATTAAGACCTGACAGAGTCGCTACCTAGAGAGAGAGAAGAAAACACTTTAGCGTATGCTCTTGCAAGATTAGATTGGTTATTATTTTATCTAATCAGGATGGCTCCCACTGCTTTGTATCAAATCTTCCTTAAAACCTTAAAAGGTAAGACTAGCCGGGATTAATTACACTTTACAAGTTCGCCAATCTTTCGGCCAGGCCAGTGTTGGTACTTTGTGGGAGGTTCCCCGTGCTTTCGCACGGACCTAATTAGAATAAACCTCGTTTTCCCAGAGGCATAACCCCGTTAACACCTTTCTAGACACCTACTTGATTGGCTAATTGTCCTGTGTAAAATTCTCCCAGGAGTAACTCTTACTTGCAGTGGGTATCGGGATCCAACTATCTCATAGGAGGTATGAAATCTCATTGTAAATTTCAACGCTTGAAATTCCCGATAATGCTTTTACCCCTAGCGTGCTATGACCTTCGCTAGTTAAGTTCAACCCGTACATTTCGTGAGTGAATTAAACCCATCCGTACGACCTTTGACGCATGCCAAACAACGTCGTACGAATTCCCTAATCCAATCGCATCACATGCTACAGATAAGTAGTAATCAGCTACCGTACACTACGCCTTGACGCATGCCAAACTACCACAGCACAAATACTAAATATTACTTATCTGAAATGACGGAGAGCTACGCATGTTTTTCAGAAAACCTATTGCGTAATGAACTTGATATCGTTGTAGAAACAAGTGGTTTTGAAAAGGAGTGTTTTTAGGCTTTTCTAGTTTCACTAAAGAGGTCACTCCCGGTGAAGGGATCTCGGCTCTTTCCTCATCGAATAAGGTGCAGGGTATATCGCATATACCACGGTGCAAAGCAAGAACTATAGAAGCAATCGAAAACTAAACCGTGAATTTGTAGCATCTGGCAGTTTTGCTAAAGAGGTCACTCACGGTGAAGGGATCTCAGCTCTTTCCTCATCGAATAAGGTGCAGGGTATATCGCATATACCATGGTGCAAAGCAAAAAACTGTAGCTACCCTTTTTGAAAATTTGATTCTACAACATCTTTTAGGTTTCTTTTCTTTTATTAATCTCATTAATAAATCCCATCATTTATGCTTCCTAAGCATCATAGAAGAAACGAAAATACAACGTACGCTTATGCCATCCGCATTCGCCACAATGTTCCGTTATGCACCGTTAGGTTACTTAACTAACGGCATACCGGGACGGGACTAGCGCGGGTGTAAAACATAAGCAACGTTTATTATATATCATATATACAATAATAAAGCATTTGTCTCATGCATATAATATGATCACATCACAGTATATCAGCAGCAGAAGAAACATATGAAATATTGGATATACTAGGAGGTCCGTGTTTTATATCGAGCCTGTATAAAACACGGATTCCACGGTCGCGATGAATAGCCAAACCCACATCCCTATACCCCTCGAGAGCGGTAAGTAACGCTGCCAATTCTAGGGTTAGGAGACCCGGTCTCGACTCCTCGAGATGGCCTCCCACTGGACCCTAGAACCCGGCTACTTGTGCTCTCCGCCTTGGGTCTATCCTAATGCGGAAAAGTAAATAATATACAATGGTGACAACAACCTCAACCCGGAAGTGCCCCAAAAAAGAATATCATATACAATGAATTTTACATGAATGAAAATAAAAACCCTCATCTCACATAAAACCCCCAGCTATTCTAAACACGATGATCCAATATAACATATCACAGCAATACATAATATCTCATATCATCAACGTAAGCAAGTATGCGTATCCCGATTGTCGTTGATGTATAGCAACGAAGCCGGCAATACCCCACATACTACGCTTACGGTCACAGAAAAGAAAGTGTAAAACTACAACATTTGGAATCCACAATTGACTTAGACATCGTAAACCCGAAATATCACATATTGCGGATTTCATGCCTAACTATATGAATTCCACATATTGTATCACATTACAGAATATCATGACGATATTTAACGTTTCGATCGAATCAACATACACTCACAAATTACCCCCGTTAGCTCAACACTTGAGCAAAGTCAAAACACTCAAAAACCGTGCCACAGTGTCTATGGTCCAGCCGTAGAAGGAGTTAACCAACGCCTCACCTATGACACCACGAGACTACGGCAATCCCGAAAGTTCGAACGTGGTTCCGTGGGCACAGAATCAAGTTAAGGTTATTATTTCTTCTAGGGGGTTCATAGGGGTACTTGCACGACTTTACGAGTACAATCAATTTCGAAAAATTACAACACTTGGAAATTTCAGCAGGGTATAAAATGTGGTGTGCGATGTTCGATCGAACTGCTAAAAATAGTCAAGGTTACCATTTCAATATTAAATTATACGACTATGAAGCACTACGAATTAGCCCCAGGTCAAACAGATCATCACATGAAAATTGGGCTAAATAAACAATACTAGGAATACCAAAATGAACCCAAAAGAGCACAGATGAAGCACGGAGGGCAAAGGAGGCAGGGGGCCGGCCTGGCCGGAAATTCATGCTTGGGGCTCGGCCAAAATCCGAGCCCCTCCCTCCGTGTTTCACCCAAGTTCTTATAATGGCCAATATATCATTCTGCAGTCGTTTGAAAATTTTTTAAAGGACTTTTTTGAAAATTTCCAGAGAGCAAAATAGGGTATCCATAATATCGTATTTCGAAGTGATTTTCGTTTTCGTAATTGTTATAACACCGTATCTAGAATTCTAGTTAGGCTCTGATACCACTGTTGGGTTATCCTTGCACCTAGTCTAGGGTTTGTTAGCATCACTCATGCCATTTTAAAATTTAGAGAGGTGCAAAGCTAACTAACCATGAATCTTGCTAGAATTTCTAGGGCAACAAATTTGTATCACATACAAATAAGAAAAGAGATAGCGATTACAATCTTTGTAGTCCATTCCTTCGCTTCATAAGCTCCGTGTTGAGGTCCCTTCACTGCGATCAACAGGAACTCCGACTCTCGAGTGGCTCCATGAGGTAAATGAGACACCTTGCTTGTAGTCTTCATGATCCAAGATGATCTACCTTGAAGAATCTCTAACCCAAGCTTACACTTCACTAAACAACTTATTAGAGAAGTGAACACCCTAATCTAAGTGGCTAGAATAGATGAGGATGATGAAGTAGGAATTTTGCTTTCTTTTGTTTTCAAATTCTCACTCAATATCATCACAAATCAAAAAGCTAGTGAAGCTTTTTCAAGAGCTCAAGGAAGAAGAAGATGAAGATAATCCTTTTGTGATGAATAATGAATTATTGTTATGGTTACAAATCCAACCATGAGTTAAGAATGAAGGAGTTAACCCTTGTAGAGAATAAACTAGAGTTAATGGCTTGGATTGGGTTAACAAATATCTATACAGAAAATCAAGCTAAAGACAAAGTCAAAGCTTCATGAAGCTTCATGCAAAAGCTAATCCTAATCCAAACCCTAACCAAGTTTAAACCCTAAATCTTTGTTAAATTTGTAACCCTAACATGTTACAATATTATATATCACATATACAATATATTTTGTAACAAAAGAAAATAATACAATTAACATATATCGCATATATATCAATGTATTATCCCGTGAGAAAATGAATCAATAAAGCGAGCTTATATTAGTTAACGTAACGTAATATATCACATATATAATTATAAATTAAATTATCGAATCAACACATGATCCGATAACCCGGCTATATTACATATAACCGACTAATATAACATGTACCAATTCATCAAATCGACACTTGATCCGATGACCCGGCTATATCACATATACCCGGCCGATATCTCATATCATGAGAATAGAATACGGTATCTCATATCGTATTATTCTCGGTCCCGCACATATCACATATGTGCTCCTACTCCGTTTTACCTGAGCCAGGAAACCTCTTTGCAGGACTCTAAAGAATCGTCAATACGCCGGCAGTAGGTGATGTTCATATCAAACACCCACAAGCTGCAAGCGGTCAGCTATACGTAACAGCCACCCAGGTATTGAGCGATCAGAAGATCAACAAGCAAGCCTGTACATTCTCCTATGAATCCAATCAGTAACACTGCCGTACAGTCCGGTCTCTTCGTCTGATATGTCGCATATCCAGTCTAGGGGTGGTAAACGTCAGACCCCAGTAACCGATAAGTCGTGTCGATGTGAGGCTCATAACAGGTCGAGAAACTACTGATAACTCCTACCAGTAGCACTCCATATCAGCCCTGGCCAGGGACTTCTAGTTATAGCCAATCGAACACAGCACAACATCAACTCCCAATACCGGGAGAGACGAAACCCCTTCTATCGCTCATTGCCTCCATGTGATTCGGGACTGTACCCAAAAGCCACCGTTTTGCACGCCCTCTTGGACGTGGTAAGGTGGAAATCAAAGCACAGTGGGAATCACACAAGACTCTATGACGATCTCGGGTCTACAGACTAACCTGTACCAGTGTCACCGGAGAACTGCTATCTGACGATAGGTATAGTACCATCTAGGAGTTCTCGGCGAGTCCGTTCAGTGTACCCAGTCTCCACTGAGCACCCTTACACCATCTTTGATGTCAAATACCGATGGATATGGGATCATCCATCGCCCATCATATGGGTCAAGATGCGTATACGCTAATCTACTCTGGAGTATCGATGCTCTGTCTCGATACACCCTCGACTAGGAACAGTTATAGGATGTACTCGTTGACTATCCTGGCCCCACTAGTATGATCTCATCATAGTCATAGTAGTCGAGTACATATCCTAAGGGCTTCATCAACATGTAAGTGTAAGACAGTAAACTAATACCAGTCAACATGTTAAGACAAAGTGAAACCAAATAGCATACTATCATGTCGAGCAAGATAATCCTCTCTATATATATCTAAGCATCCACTATAATATACATCATATGTACAACAATGGCCTCTAGGGCATATATATAACAAACAAGAGCGGGGCAGTGCTAGCGCGGATGTAAAACATAAGCAACGTCTATATAATATATCGCATATACTATATACAGTATCTATCTCATCATATAAAATGATCACATCACAGAATATCGCAGCAGAAAACAACATATGAAATATTGGATATACTAGGATTTCTGGGTTTTATATTAAACCTGTATAAAATACGGATTCCACGGTCGCGAAGAATAGCCAAACTCATATCTCTAGACCCCTACGAGAGCGGCAAGCAACCCTACCAATTCTAGAGTTAGGAGACCCGGACTCGACGCCTCGAGATAGTCTCCCACTGGACTCTAGAACCCGGTTACTTATGCTCCCCTCCTTGGGTCTATCCTGCAAGGTTACCTAGCACGGCAGCAAGGTTTCGGGAGGCATCGTCCATGCCAAATCAAAATTTTGCCGTTCTAGCTAACCCTAGAATCATTTACTAGAAATCGACGGAAAAGTAAATGCAAACACTTTGCAAGTCTAGTGAGCAAGGAATACAACCTTTGTAGACCGGTCCTTCACTTCAATTGCTCCGTATAGTAGTCCCTTCGCTGTGATCAAGAAGTCCCGAACTCTAGAGAGGCTCCGATGAAGAAACGAACATGCTTGCTTCGAAGTCTTTGAGGTCGAAGATGATCTACATCGAGGAGACACTAACCCAAGCTATCTCTTCACTAATCATGGAATTAGTGAAGCAAACACCCTATACTAAATGGCAAGTAGTAGAGGATGATGAAGTAGGAATTTTGCTCACATTAGACTTCATATTCTCACAAGTTTTCATCACAAACTCAAACCCTAGAAAACTTTTTTCTCTTTTGAGCTCATGAAGAAAATGAAGAATTATCAAGAAAGAATGAATTATTGTTGAGATTAAAAATGAAACCAAGGGTTAAGCATGTCATGCTTAACCCTTGTAGAGAGTTAACCATGGCCATGGGTTAAAGGGTTGGGTTAAACAAATATCCTAAGCTAGACAAAAGAGTGGACAAAGTCAAAGATGCTTACAAGCTTCTACAAGCTTTCAACAAATATCAACCATGATAAAATCCATAAATTTGAATAATTTAATGATAAATATAAAACCCTAATCTTAACCCTAGCATGGTTCAATCCTCATAAACCCTAGTTGCATTTGTAACTTAGCATGATACATTTAACATATATCACATATATATCAATGTATCCAAAGTGAGAAAAGAAATCATAAGTGAGCTAATACTAGTTAATGTAATGTGATATATCAAATATATAATTATACATTAAATTATTAAATCAACACTTGATTTAATAATTCGGCTATGTCACATGTAACCGACTAATATCATATGTAACAACTTATCGAATCAACACTTAATTCGATAACCCAGTGTAACATTTCAAAAAGAATAAAATATTATTTTTTTGGAATTTTTATAATTTAATATTATTTTATTGAATATTTTAATATTTTGGTATAATTAAATACAGAAAAATTTGGAAAAATTATGGAAAATTCTAAAATAGGGTATTTTGTGGAATTATGCCATTTTAAAGTTTTTATGATTAGTTACATGCTAATTTAGTGCTAATCGCGATTAAAAAAAATCGCTAATCGGTTTTTAGCATTTTTGTGCAAAAAATATGCACATATCATTTTCCACACTTGTTACACTTGTTACATGTTTTATGGTATAGTTACTTAGGGTTTGCCTTTGAGTGAGAAGGAAAAGAAAAAAGGAAAAGAAAAGAAAAAGAAAAGGTGAAAGAATGATGAAGACTAGGTCAACCCCTCTTTTGAACCATAACCCCATCATTTCCCATCTCATTTTCTCTCTCCCCCCTTCATAGAGCTGCTGCTGCTCCTGCCCTCTCCCTCTTCTTCTTCCTCTTTCTTCAACCTAGATCCACCATTAAAACCTAACCAAAACCCTATTCCCATTTCACAAAAGTTACTCTCAAGCTCAATAGCTATACAATGGACTAAGCAAGAGCTGATCTTGAGGACTTTGAGCAACTCAAGAATTTTCTTGAGTTGCCAAAGGAGGTAATTTCTGCACCCCTAGTTTAGTATTTTAATTCTTATTGCATCCATACTAGTTTCATGTCGATTTTGTGTCGTTTGATGGACTAGTGAAACTCCAAGTTAGGGTTTAGGTTAGATCTGAAATCAAAGATGAAATTGAGAATTGTGGTGACCTTAGAACCCCTGGTGTGATGTTATTTTAGACCCAAACCTGGAACTGGAACCAGAATACAGATTTATGAGATGATATCGGAGAAAAACTGTGAATTTGTGATCGTATTTTGAAATCTGCTTTCAACCCGAGACCCCTAAAATAATTTTGAGTTGGCAGTGATATGTGCAGGTAAATAAAAACCAACACCCAAAGCCCTAGCCCCAACCATCATTTTATGGCCGCAGATTAATTCCTTCTGGCCGCAAATTGCGGCCAGAGCAGGAGGGAATTGCCTCGTTTTTGGTGCATGGCCCTATTTCCCGTTAACTTGACCCCTGGCATGTGCAATTTTGTCTGATTCCTTCTAGGCCAAAATCTGGGTTGATTTTCTTGTGTTGGCGCATAATTTACGACTTGTTTTAGCATGGATTTTAGTATTTGATGATTGTGTTCTGTCGGATGGCGTTTGAACGTCAACGACAAAGGGATATTGATCGTGTTCGCATGCGAGACTATAGGTTTTTACCTATGCGAGTAGCGTATGCCGTTTTGGTTTCCGATATGATTTTCATGTGCTTTAGCATTTGTGATATCCTTGTAGGTACCCATGTGACGTCGAGGCGTTGGAGATGCAAATGGCAACGTCGGCATCGGCACGCATAAAGCATGGTGAGTAGATTATATCTACAGGAGGAAGTCGGGTGGATGGCGTATAGCACCCCCGCAGTCCGTAGTGATATAATGTATATATATTATATAATAGTTATAGTGTGTCGTGGATTTTGTGTTAGGTGTATTATGAATAGTTTAGGGTTAGAAGTAATCTAGTGTAGTTCCTAGTCGCGGACCCTAGAATAGATTTACACCCACACGCGCACCCTTGCATATTCATTATACTTGCACTGTATTTGATGATGATATCGGATGACATTGGAGGAGAGTCGATGATATTGAGCATTGTGCCGCGAGATCGGTGATTTGATATGATTCGTATTTGGGATACGACATGCGATCTCTAGCGGGCCTTTGGACGTGTGTTTACACACGCAGTCATATTGATGGTATCAGTTGTACTAGACTTAGATCAGTACCCCAGATTATGTGATATGATGATAGATCCGCACTCATGACTCGAGGATGTCAGATGATATACGGTATCGTACGCGATACTATTGAGGCGGGATAACCGACTCTTATACTCATATTTTTATATCGACTCAGATTTAGGTGGTTTCCATACCCCTCCCGATTGACTTGATACTTAGATCTGTAGTTGCATAGTAAATGTTAGACTATACCTGAATCATACCTATTTCAAAAACTATGAATCGGGAATATCTTAAAGACAAGTGAAAGGGATTCTACGGGTATTTTCAAAAGACGCATCTTTCTTTAAAACACTGTAGCCCTTATTTTACTAAAAATCCTGATTCGTCTTATTTCAAATGGCATAACTGCATGACATATACTTATCGATGTTGATTCTTTACTGTTGCATTGATTATTCGATTTCTGCATTTTCATGCTATTCACATCCCCTTACATGTGTTTATTGCTATATTACCATCATGATGTTAGGACACCAGCACCGTTATCGATGATGCATATGTTCCACGTACACTTGCTTGCCGGCTCATATACTTCATCATCAATAATTGCCATGTCACTACACAGTAGTATTATTGCATCAAGATATGACCTTGTATATGCATACCATTATTACATGTTGCATGATATACTGTTATACTTGCATTTTATTTATATGTCACATACATCATGCTTTCTGATTATGCGCATTGAGATATTCGTTTTCATGATACTTCTGAATTTGGGAACCGTGGATAATTTCAAAGGAGAGTATGTACTTATTTGAAAAACCCGGTTTCCTTGATATGATATTTGCGCAGCCACCATGAGATTTATCGGTTCTGATTATATACCCCACACGAAGAGTGAGTGCCGTATGAGGGTACATGGTGGGGCTCGGTATGGTTCCCCTCGGTAAGATGATCGATGGACTTTGCCGATTGAGCCTGAAGGTGGGCGAGTACCTACCGGTGATAGTATTTGGACTCGGCGGTTATCGTGGGGATACCGACTGGAGTTTGTGCATATGATACGTCGAAATTCGAGGGTCGAAGCTGGGCACTCGGGTTTCGAGGGAGCGTATAATACGTACCTATCATGGCTAGTCTTGGTGATAATGCCTGATAGATGAGGATTTACGTGCCGATGCTAGGCACGGGTTTCATGATGTTTTCCATGATTTAGATTATATCCTTATATTTACATGCATGATGCTTATTGTCATTGGGTGACGGGTGGACGGGATCCACGTTTATACAGACTTTGATCACATACAGACTTTTATTACATTGATCATACTTCATTTGTATATATAACAGGGTATGAGGGCACTGTTATATATACCCTTACACCAATATTAGTGGAATGGGATGCTAATATATGTATATTGATATCATTTTAAATACTTCATCATATTTACTACTTGCAGGCATACCCTACCTTTATGACATTTTATTACCTGAGGCACTGGTACGAGTACTTGGCACTACCTACATGTTTAGATGTTACATTGCCACATTATCATGCTTCAGACTTACTCTTGAGGGTTATATCTTATACTGATCGTATTGACCTAGGATTATGTCGTGCATTCGATTTCTGCTTGTAGATATCTTCTATTCACGAGTTGGCAACTCACCCCCGTTGTGCCACAGTTCTTGCAGGTTTTGCCGTACAGGTTCCATTGCGGCATTTCTGGCACATTGCTTTCCTTTGCGGGTGATTTGCTCGGTAGGTGGGTTCTTGCATCAGAACCACCCTTGTATATGTATTATTCATTGTATCTAGAATTCCATTAACCAAAACTTGTATATTGTTTCAGACTTAGACACTAGTGATGTATTATTTCAACCTTAGAGTCGCGTGTAGTAGTTTTACTGTTTTCATGTTATTTTGAGTTCTTTTTTTTGAGTTTTGATCCTCGCTGCTAGGCGTTGTATATTATATTGCTTGCGTGGTTGTGACCGTCGATTGATGAAGAGCTAGCTCCCGCTTGGGGATGCCTTTTATCACTGCATATATATATTATTCTTGTTGTACCCCATTCGGGGTCAGTTTTTACAAAGGAAGCTCTGCCGAAATTTTCAGAAAAGACTACACATTTTAAAAATGCATATTCGGCTTAGTTATTTTAAAACTTTGATTTCAAAACGTGTTTCTTCACTTATTAAAAAACTAGTTTTCTTTATTTTACTCTTTAAAATGGTTTTAGATTTCTGGGCTTTTGGCTTACTTGGATCAGATGGGGTCCTATAGACTTCATATGGTTCAAGTGCCAGTCACGTGCTCTTTCGGGTCGTGACAAAGTTGGTATCAGAGCGCTAGGTGGACCTTGGTTCGAGTCTAAGTTTGACTATGTGGAGCCTAGGGCGTCTATATATATACGGAACTTAGGCTTGACCCTACGGAACTTAGACTTAGTCGAGGGGGTATTAGACCCGAACTTTCGTCGCGTAGGTTGACCCTTGGTTGATGGAATAGGTGACTTCAGTAGAGTGACGTACCGTGTGTATGTTCCGCGGCATACTTACGACACGCCACTCTGCTTAAGGAACCTTAGGATGTACATTTCCTTGCACAACATTATATTCATTCCTGATCTATCCTCATCGGTACTGGTTATGATTTTGCTGCTACGATTGCACGGGCAGAGTGAGCTACGGCTCGAGTTGCGTCAGCATGAGCTCGTCGTGGACGAGGACTGACCAGGGCGTGATTCCAGAGACTTACGATTGCATTGAGAGGCGTCGTCTTATTGTGTTTTCGCGCCATGAGCGTCGGATGGATCGCTTCCACGAGAATTCTCGGATGTGCTGATCGGTACCAGAGGAGCAGGCTACTGCTAGAGGCCAGCCAAATGTGATGACCCTTGATGTATCACTTATTCAGGATGATAGAGGCGCTGTTCAGCGTACAGACGAATGAGCCAGTTGATACTGCAAATGACGAGATATCGCCCAGATGATTGGAGCTACTGCAGCATGAGTATATACTTAGAGATATGATGGAAGGTCGCTAGTCACCGAGGATGAATGACTAGGACATGTGATTTGTTCGCTTACCCCGATGCGAGGTCATCAGATAGATTGCTTCCAGCTAGAGATGACTTCATGCAGGTTCGTTGAGAGTCGATAGAGACGATCGAATGTCAGGAGCCCATTTTCCAAGTTTAAAGTATTCGGAAAGACATGCAAGCGATTCTATAGACCTTCTAGAAGAATGAAACCCTAACTCGACTTAATGACTGTGTGAAAGCCTTTAAACCTTAGGGTTTGCGGCAGTTCCGCGGCGCCATTAGTGAGGCTTGGGTTTGCCCTTCTACGGCTGGACCACTGATGCTGTGGTATGTACTCGATGCTATTAAATTGTACCCAAGATGTTGATCTCTTGGGGAATTATGAGGGTTTGACGATTCGGTCGGATGATCCGACATCATTCGGATATCATGTGATGGGACACACTGCTTGGGAGACTCCAGATACGAGTATAGCCGTTGGAGCGCAGTCCGTGCAGCCAGGATGAGACGAGTCCGAATCAGTCGACATTGAAGCAGAGTGAAGTAAAGAGTTCGCGAGAGATTTCGAAGAGATGACGTTCCCCTCCGCTTACATCAGAGATGCGATACGCTCGCAGAGGCATTGTATACGGATATATCTTTTAGAAGGAGGCGCGATGAGTATGCAGCCGTTCCGGAACAAGAATTAGCTTCAGCAAAGGACAATGACTTCCGGGCAATTCGGCAGAAAAGAGATTTTAGAGAGACTTCGGATTGATCGTAGCCGAGAACATTGCAGTGCGCAGATAGAGACGTGACGTCGAAGTGGACGATGATACAGACAAGCGGGACAAGAGGTTCGTGCGAGACGCTGACGAGCTGTCATTACTTTCCATCGAGACCAGAGACCTGATATGCTTACAAAGGCGCTGGGATGCGACCAATTTCTGAGAAAATGCTGCGCTGAGGACACATATGTCCATTGAGCGAGAAGAGATTATGCAAGAGTACCAGCCTCCATACAGATCGGCATAGGCAAGATCGGAAGAGACCTTGAGTGGGATTCCTTCCAGGACACTGCTGCAATGATATTTACACCCAGGATCAAATGTGTCATGTGTATTCAGAGAGCCAGAGGCCGACGCCAGTGACATGCTGCTTTACGAGTAGTCATGATGATTGACCAAGAGATGACCAGAGAAGTGCCAGAACGGAATCGTCCCCGTTAGCACACCTGACCGGGATGATGAGTCGATTGATCGTGAGATTGGAAATCCACAGAGAAGATAAAGACCCAGAGACAGAGGACGCCAGACTGCGAGCAAGAGGCGAGTAGATATCTTGCACTTCTAGCATTGGATGCACCGACACCTTCTCGACTTTGAAGGAGGAACTACCGACGACGGTATTTATGATTTGTGATTTTGTGATTCGATTATCACGTATCCGTCATCTTGGATTTCGGTATTTTGGGCGTTCTGTTTGCATGATATAGTCTTGATGGCTGAGTTTCATGATATTTGTTTTTATGCACCCACTGGGTATTTATATTTTGCTCATGGTTATTACATTTGAGGTATTGATTATGATTTCATGCCTATTTTATGCCTGTGATTTGATTTACGCTTCCAGCATAGTTTTCATCCACCTTTAGTGTTTTGATTTGATTTGTGCATGCTGATGCACATGGTTGTGAGCTTATACACCGCGGTGTATCTGATTTTGAGTGAGCCGTATTGTATACCGTCGATTTCGATTTTGATGTTGATTTCTTGCACTCCGTGCATTTGATTTGGATTTTCGCCCATGTTGAGCGCATGTTTTGAGATAAGATTTTAGTGCACACCAGATGCACTAAATCGGGATTCCTTGTGCATGCCAGATACACCTGATTTTTCTGTCAGGCGCACACGTTGCCTATAACAGATGTTTCGTGCACACCAGTTGCACCTAGATATTGTTTTGTGCACATGTATGGCACATATATGGATTTTGATTTCCGTGCGCACCAGACGCACCGGATATTCCTAGATGCATTTTGAGAGTTATTTCTCATGGAGCTTTACGTTTTATGATATTTGCCATGTGTTTTCATAATGAGCGGGACTAGTCAGAGGGCAGTACCCGCATACTTTTGCATGTATTTACTTTAATTATTTACACATATAGCCTTCATATATACATGTATAATTTTGATGTACATCATACTGGGTTTGTTTTGGATTTGACATTTGTGTCTTTACTATGACTCCGATGATTGATGGATGCTTGACGGAGTTTCGATTTTGAGTATCTGCTCATTACTTATGCGCATGTATTGCGCTATGATGTGTTTTATGTATTGATGATTTCGGAGCCCCGACAATTTGGATTTTTACTGAAATGTTTTAGTATTTGGCGGTTTAAATTTAAATTCGGGGACCGAATTTATTTAAGAGGGGAAGATTGTAACATTTCAAAAAGAATAAAATATTATTTTTGGTAATTTTTATAATTTAATATTATTTTATTGAATATTTTAATATTTTGGTATAATTAAACACAGAAAAATTTGGAAAAAATATGGAAAATTCTAAAATAGGGTATTTTGTGGAATTATGCCATTTTTAAGTTTTTATGATTAGTTATATGCTAATTTAGTGCTAATCGCGATTAAAAAAATCGCTAATCGGTTTTTAGCATTTTTGTGCAAAAAATGTGCACACATCATTTTCCACACTTGTTACGCTTGTTACATGTTTTGGGATATGGTTACTTAGGGTTTGCCTTTGAGTGAGAAGAAAAAGAAAAAAGGAAAAGAAAAAAGGAAAGAATGATGAAGACTAGGTCAACCCCTCTTTTGAACCATGACCCCATCATTTCCCATCTCATTTTCTCTCTCCCCCCTTCATAGAGCTGCTGCTGCTCCTGCCCTCTCCCTCTTCTTCTTCCTCTTTCTTCAACCTAGATCCACCATTAAAACCGAACCAAAACCCTATTCCCATTTCACAAAAGTTGCTCCCAAGCTCAATAGCTACACAATGGACTAAGCAAGAGCTGATCTTGAGGACTTTGAGCAACTCAAGAATTTTCTTGAGTTGCCAAAGGAGATAATTTCTGCACCCCTAGTTTAGTATTTTAATTCTTATTGCATCCATACTAGTTTCATGTCGATTTGGTGTCGTTTGATGGACCTGTGAAACTCCAAGTTAGGGTTTAGGTTAGATCTGAAATCAAAGATGAAATTGAAGATTGTGGTGACCTTAGAACCCCTGGTGTGATGTTATTTTAGACCCAAACCTAGAACTGGAACCAGAATACGGATTTATGAGATGATATCGGAGAAAAACTGTGAATCTGTGATCGTATTTTGAAATCTGCTTTCAACCAGAGACCCCTAAAATAATTTTGAGTTGGCAGTGAGATGTGCAGGCAAATAGAAACCAACACCCAAAGCCCTAGCCCCAACCACCATTTTATGGCCACAGATTAATTCCTTCTGGCCGCAAATTGCGGCCAGAGCAGGAGGGAATTGCCTCGTTTTTGGTGCATGGCCTTATTTCTAGTTAACTTGACCCCTGACATGTGCAATTTTGTCTGATTCCTTCTAGGGCAAAATCTGGGTTGATTTTCTTGTGTTGGCGCATGATTTACGACTTGTTTTAGCATGGATTTTAGTATTTGATGATTGTGTTCTGTCGGATGGCGTTTGAACGTCAACGACAAAAGGTTATTGATCGTGTTCGCATGCGAGACTATAGGTTTTTACCTATGCGAGTAGCGTATGCCGTTTTTGTTTCCGATATGATTTTCATGTGCTTTAGCATTTGTGATATCCTTGTAGGTACCCATGTGATGTCGAGGCGTTGGAGATGCAAATGGCGACATCGGCATTGGCACGCATAAAGCATGGTGAGTAGATTATATCTACAGGGGGAAGTCAGGTGGATGGCGTATAGAACCCCCGCAGTCCGTAGTGATATAATGTATATATATATTATATAATAGTTATAGTGTGTCGTGGATTTTGTGTTAGGTGTATTATGAATAGTTTAGGGTTAGAAGTAATCTAGTGTAGTTCCTAGTCGCGGACCCTAGAATAGATTTACACCCACACGCGCACCCTTGCATATTCATTATACTTGCACTGTGTTTGATGATGATATCGGATGACATTGGAGGAGAGTCGATGATATTGGGCATTGTGCCGCGAGATCGGTGATTTGATATGATTCGTATTTGGGATACGACATGTGATCTCTAGCGGGCTTTTGGACGTGTGTTTACACACGCAGTCATATTGATGGTATCAGTTGTACTAGACTTAGATCAGTACCCCAGATTATGTGATATGATGATAGATCCGCACTCATGACTCGAGGATGTCAGATGATATATGGTATCGTACGCGATACTATTGAAGTGGGATCTCCGACACTTATACTTATATTTTTATATCGACTCAGATTTAGGTGGTTTCCATACCCCTCCCGATTGACTTGATACTTAGATCTGTAGTTGCATAGTAGATGTTAGACTATACCTGAGTCATACCTATTTCAAAACTACGAATCAGGAATATCTTAAACACAAGTGAAAGGGATTCTACGGGTATTTTCAAAAGACGCATCTTTCTTAAAAACACTGTAGCCCTTATTTTACTAAAAATCCTGATTCATCTTATTTCAAATGGCATAACTGCATGACATATACTTATCGATGTAGATTCTTTACTGTTGTGTTGATTATTCGATTTCCGCATTTTCATGCTATTCACATCGCCTTACATGTGGTTATTGCTATATTACCATCATGCTGTTAGGACACCAGCACCGTTATCGATGATGCATATGTTCCACGTACACTTTCTTGCCGGCTCACACACTTCATCATCGATAATTGCCATGCCACTACACAGTAGTATTATTGCATCAAGATATGACCTTGTATGTGCATACCATTATTCCATGTTGCATGATATACTGTTATACTTGCATTTTATTTATATGTCACATACATCATACTTTCTGATTATGCACATTGAGATATTCGTTTTCATGATACTTCTGGATTTGGGAACCGTGGATAATTTCAAAGGAGAGTATGTACTTATTTGAAAAACCCGGTTTCGTTGATATGATATTTGCGCAGCCACCATGAGATTTATCGGTTCTGGTTATATACCCCACACGAGGAGTGAGTGCCGTATGAGGGTACATGGTGAGGCTCGGTATGGTTCCCCTCGGCAAGATGATCGATGGACTTTGCCGATTGAGCCTGAAGGTGGGCGAGTACCTACTGGTGATAGTATTTGGACTCGGCGGTTATCGTGAGGATACCGACCGGAGTTTGTACGTATGATACGTCGAAATTCGAGGGTCGAAGCTGGGCACTCGGGTTTCGAGGGAGCGTATGATACGTACCTATCAGGGCTAGTCTTGGTGACAATGCCTGATAGATGAGGATTTACGTGCCGATGCTAGGCACGGGTTTCATGATGTTTTCCATGATTTTGATTATATCCTCATATTTACATGCATGATGCCTATTGTCATTGGGTGACGGGTGGACGTAATCCACCTTTATACAGACTTTGATCACATACAGACTTTTATTACATTGATCATACTTCATTTGTATATATAACAGGGTATGAGGGCACTGTTATATATACCCTTACACCAATATTAGTGGAATGGGACGCTAATATATGTATATTGATATCATTTTAAATTCTTCATCATATTTACTACATGCCGGCATACCCTATCTTTATGACATGTTATTACCTGATGCACTGGTATGAGTACTTGGCACTACCTACATGTTTAGATGTTACATTGCCACATTATCATGCTTCAGACTTACTCTTGAGGGTTATATCTTATACTGATCGTATTGACCTAGGATTATGTCGTGCATTCGATTTCTGCTTGTAGATATCTTCTATTCACGAGTTGGCAACTCACCCCCGTTGTGCCACAGTTCTTGCAGGTTTTGCCGTACAGGTTCCATTGCGGCATTTCTGGCACACTGCTTTCCTTTGCGGGTGATTTGCTTGGTAGGTGGGTTCTTGCATCAGAACCACCCTTGTATATGTATTATTCATTGTATCTAGAATTCCATCAACCAAAACTTGTATATTGTTTCAGACTTAGACACTAGTGATGTATTATTTCGACCTTAGAGTCGCATGTAGTAGTATTACGGTTTTCATGTTATTTTGAGTTCTTTTTTTTGAGTTTTGATCCTCGCCACTCGGCGTTGTATATTATATTGCTTGCGTGGTTGTGACCGTCGATTGACGAAGAGCTAGCTCCCGCTTGGGGATGCTTTTTATCACTGCATATATATATTATTCTTGTTGTACCCCATTCGGGGTCAGTTTTTACAAAGGAAACTCTGCCGAAATTTTCAGAAAAGACTACACATTTTAAAAATGCATATTCGGCTTAGTTATTTTAAAACTTTGATTTCAAAACGTGTTTCTTCACTTATTAAAAAACCAGTTTTCTTTATTTTACTCTTTAAAATGGTTTTAGATTTCTGGGCTTTTGGCTTACTTGGATCAGATGGGGTCCTATAGACTTCATATGGTTCAAGGGCCAGTCACATGCTCTTTCGGGTCGTGACACCCAGCTATATCGCATATAACCGACCAATATCATAAATCGTGAGAATAGAATACGGTATCTCATATCGTATCAATTTCGGTCCCGCACATATCACATATGTGCTCTTAATCCGTTTCGCTTGAGCCAGGAAATCTCTGTGTAGGACTCTAAAGACTCGTCAATATGCCGGCAGTAGGTGATGATCATATCGAACACCCACAAGCCGCAAGCGGTCTGCTAAACGTAACGGCCACCTGGGTATTGAGCGATCAAAAAATCAACAAGCAAGCCTGCTCACACTCCTGCGAATCCAATTAGTAACACTACCGTACAGTCCGGTCTCTTCGTCTGATATATCGCATATCTCGTCTAAGGGTGGTAAACATCAGACCCCAGTAACTCGATAAGTCGTGTCGATATGAAGCTCATAACGGGCCGAGAAACTACTGATAACACTTACCAGTATATCTCTGTAGCAGCCTTGGCCAAGGACTTCCTGTTATAGCCAATCGAGCACAGCGCAACATCAACTCCCAATACCGGGAGAGACGAAACCCCTCCTATCGCTCATTTCCTCCATGTGACTCGGGACAGTACCCAAAAGCCACCGTTTTGCACGTTCTCATGAACGAGGTAAGGTGGAAATCAAAGCACAGTGGGAATCACACAAGACTCTATGACGATCTCGGGTGTACAGACTAACCTGTACCAGTGTCACCAGAGAACTGCCATCTGACGTTAGGTATAATACCATCTGGGAGTTCTCGGCGAGTTCGTTCAGTGTACCCAGTCTCCACTGAGCACCCGTATACTGTCTCTGATGTCAAACACCAATGGATATGGGATCATCCATCGCCCATCTATATGGGTCGAGAAGCTATACGCTAGTCTACTCTGCTATATCGATGCCCTGTCTCGATACACCCATGATTAGGAACATTTGAAGGATGTACTTAGCGAACTACACTGTCCCCACTAGTATGATCTGCATCATAATCCTGGAAGTCAAGTACTCATCCTAAGATCTTTATCAACATGTAACAAAGAGACAATCAGCGTACATGTTAAGATAAATAGCAACCAGATAGCATACTATCATGTCGAGCAAGAAAGCCCTCCCTATATATGTCCAAGCATCCACTACAATATACATCGTATGTACAGTAATGGCCTCTAGGGCATACATATAACTAACAATATCCCACTTGCACTAGGGCCATCTGTTGTAGTATCTCATACCCAACAATCAGTAGTGATTGAAGTATCTCATACTCAACCATCCCATAAAATTCTCTCCTGGGAATAGGCCTTTGTGAGTGGATCCGCCCTGTTCTCCTCTGTATCAACTCTCCTAACCTCGATCTCCCTGGAGATCATCCATCTCCATGATCAGGCGATACTGCCTTAGAATATGTCTGGATAACTAATGGGACGGGGGTTCCTAGGCCAAAGCCACAACTCCATTGTCACACAATGGTAGGAACGAAGTTCATCTCATGAACTAATATTCATCCGGACTACATCTTTGGTAGTATTCTCGGTAGCAATGTATCCATCCTTTATCGTCTAGTTTGCCACGGTATCTAGCTTGGAACTCATCCAATATACCGTCCCTCCACTGAGGGTAAAGACAATGCCTGTGACTGACATTCAGTCGACCTTACTACCCTGGAAGCTATCTAGTGATTCTCCCCAGGATCGATTGATACCATCTCACTACACCTAGTGAGAATCCTAGCATCCATTTAGATCTATTTCATAATCCAAAACCCAGGATTTAGGAGGTATCATCTTGATCCTATATGGAGAATCCTTGTGATAATAGGAGATTGACCGAGAGTAGCATAGGAAACTCCTTCCCTATCAAGAGTATGTCATCCATGTACAATACAAGGATCACCACCATACTCCATACTACCTTTTTGTATATACAAGGTTCATCTACCATTTTGATGAAGCCAAATGCTTTGACTACCACATCAAAACAGATGTTCCAACTCCGCGATGCCTGCTTTAACTCGTAAAGCAACTTGCACACGTTTCCGCTGCTCCTACTGTCTACGAAGCCCTCTGGCTGTGTACTTATAGACGCTCTCTTCTAAATCACTATTTAGAAAAGCAGTCATTACACCCAACCGCCAGATATCGTAGTCATGGTATCTAGCAATGGCAAGTGGGATCCGGATGGACTTAAGCATAGGGACTAGAAAAGGTTTCATCATTATCCATACCTGGTCGATGACGAGAACCTTTTTTACAAGTCTTAGCTTTGAAAGTCTCAACTTTTCCATGTACACCAAGTAATCTTCTCAAGATATATTTGCTCTTGATGAGGATTTAACCCTTCAAATAAAGCAACCAAAGTCCATACTTTGTTGGTGTATATGGATTCCATCTCAGATCGGTTAGCATCCAGCCATTATCACAGAGTCACCACTCTTGATGGCCTGCTTGAAACTAGTTGGGTCATCATCTCATGATGCAATCCTCGCTCCCACTGTTATAGAGAAAACTGAAGTTGTATAGCTGGAACTATGCAATCCAGCCATCTCTCAGGTGGGTGAGAAACCCTACCAGATCGGCGGAGAGGCTGAGGTTCGTCTGGAACCATTGAATCCTTCGGTTCTACCAAATCATCAGCTACAGTTTGTATAGCTGGAACTCCTTCTAGTTCTACCTCATGACCAATAATTTCTTCACAAGAAATTCCCTTTTCAAAAGGTGGCATGCTGAGAAACAAAACACTTTTTGCTCCTTAGTGCGGTAGAAGACATTCCCTTGCGAATGCTTAGGATATCCAACGAACTTTCACAGATCTTACATTGCCTCGAGCTTGTCCGGATTTTGTTTTAGGCATAGGCTGGACAACCCCCAAATCTTAACATCCTTAAGAGATGGGCTCTTCCCATAACATATCACATATGGAGTGGTAGTCACCTTATTTGGTTGGAACCCTATTCAATAGGTATGCAGCTTCATAAGTGCATAACCCCCAAAAGAAATAGGCAACTCAGTAGTACTCATCATAGAGCGCACCATATCACATATGGTGCGATTGCTCCACCCCGATATACCGACGTGTTGTGGTGTATACGGAGGAGTAATGCTGAGAGAGAATCTCATTCTCATTTGAATAGTCCAGGAATTCCGTGCTCAAGTATTCTCCTCCCTGATCACATCAAAGGACATAATACTTATACCCGTTTTGGTTCTCTACTTCTGATTTATATTCTTTGAATATCTCAAAAGGCTCAGACTTGTGTTTTAACAGGAACATATGTCCGAATCTTGAGAGATCATCAGTGAATGCAATGAAGTACAAAGAACCAGTCCTGGCATGTATAGACATGGGACTTACATACATCATCATGTATCAATCCCAAGAGTTCAATAACTCTTTCTCTGTTTCCAGTAAACGGAGCTATGGTTATCTTATCTTTTGTGACATGACGGGCAAGTTTCACAAGATGTAAGTTCAAACTGATTTAAATATGCATCTTTATGTAATTTCAGCTAGTCGGGCGTATTGATATGACCTAGTCTACAATGCCTCAAGAAGGATTCGTTCATTTTTGAACTCTTCCCCTTGTGTGTGTTCTGTACGTTAAGAATTGTGGTTTGATTTAGAACGTATATGCTTTTAGATAACGTGCCTGAACCGATCAACTTTTGATATAGGAAATGTTCAAAACATTATCCAACAATACAAAATTATATCCTTCTTTACATGATGAAGAGACTGATATGATTTTGTATTTCAGGTTCAGTATCTAATAACATTCGTTCAGAATCAATGTATTTAGTAATACATGGTGATAACTGTCAACATACTTGGCTGCAACACTTGCACCGTTTTTAACTCTTAAAACTTATCGCCCATTCTCAGTTCTCTACCTATCTGTAGCCCATGTAACAGATTACATATGTGGGATCCTGATCCAGTACTCATACCTAGGATGTAGAGGATACTGAGAAACAGTTCTCGGTAATGAACACACCCGAAGAAGATGTATCAACATATACTTTCTTCGTTTGGGCGGCACGGGAATCCTGTTAATCCCCTATTTCCTGCTCTGTCTTATAACAATTATAAGTTGGAGCGGGACCAACGTTCCCCAGCTCAGTATAACAAGCGGGTTCGGTCAATACATCCGTATTATTATCTTGATTAAGGCGTGACATGGTCGCTACCTGGAGAGAGAGAGAAGAAAACACTCAGCGTATGCTCTTGCAAGATTAGATTGGTTATTAATTTATCTAATCAGGATGGCTCCCACTGTTTTAGTCAAATCTTCCTTCAAACCCTAAAAGGAAAGACTAGCCGGGATTAATTACAGCTTACAAGTTCGCCAATCTTTCGGCCAGGCCAGTGCCGTTATTTTGAGGGAGGTTCCCCATGCTTTCGCCCAGACCTAATTAAAATAAACCTCGTTTTCCCAGGGGAGTAACCCCGTCGACACCTTTCTAGACACCTACTTGATCGGGTAATTGTGATGTGTAAAACTCTCCCAGGAGTAACTCTTACTCACAGTGGGTATCGGGATCCAACTGTCTCATAGGAGGTATGCAATCTCATTGCAAATTTCAACACTTGAAATTCCCGATAATATTTTTCTCCTAGTGACTTATGACTTTAACTATGGTCAACAAATCATAAGCACTAGTCAAGTTCTAGCCGTTCATTTCGTGATTAATTAGACCCACCCACACGACTCTTAACTATGGTCAACAAAGTCACATGACTGTCCTAATTAATCGCATCATATGCTGTATAAGAAGACATCACTTAGCTACCGCACACTGCGCCTTAACTATGGTCAACAAACGCAGCACGAATACTAAGTACTCTACTTCCTAAAATTACGGAGGGCTACGACAGGGCTTTTTAAGAAAACTTTTTGCGTAATGAACTTGATATCCTCGTAGAATCGAGTGATTTTGAAAAGGAGTGTTTTTTAGGCTTTTACTAGTTTTGCTAAAGAGGTCACTCCCGGTGAAGGGATCTCGGCTCTTTCCTTATCGAATAAGGTGCAGGATATTTCACAAATACCACTATGCAAAGCAAAAACCATAAAAGCAATCAAAAGACAAACCGAGTTTGTAGCATCTGCTAGTTTCGCTAAAGAGGTCACTCCCGGTGAAGGGATCTCGGCTCTTTCCTTATCGAATAAGGTGCTGGATATTCTATAAGGAATACCGCTATGCAAAGCAAGAACTAGAGCTACCATTTTTCGAGAAAAGTTTCTACAACATCTTTAGGTTTCTTTTATTTCATTTATCTCATTAATGAAGTCCCATTTAATTATGCTTCTCAAGCATCACATATGAAACGAAAGTAACAATATATAATATATATCATATATATAATATAAGCATTCGTCTCAGAATATAATCAATGATCACATCACAGAATATTGCAGCAGAAGATAACATATGAAATATTGGATATACTAGGATTTCCGTGTTTTAAATTAAGCCAGTATAAAACACGGATTCCACGGTCGTGATGAATAGCCAATCCCACACCCCTAGACCCCTACGAGAGCAGCAAGCAACCCTTCCAATTCTAGAGTTAGGAGACCCGGTCTCAACTCTTTGAGATGGTCTCCCACTAGACCCTAGAACCCGGTTACTTGTGTTCCCCTCCTTGGGTCTATCCTAATGCGGAAAAGTAAATAATATACAATGGTGACATCATCCTCAATCCGGAAGTGCCCCAATAAAAGAATATTGCATACAATGAAATTTACATGAATGAAAATCAAAAACTCTCATCTCACATAAAACCCCCGGCTATTCAAAACATGACGATCCAATATAGCATATCATAGCAACACATAACATCACATGTCATCAACGTAAGTAAATATGCGTATCCTAATTGTCGTTGATATATAGCACCGAAACCGGCGATACACCACATATTACACTTACGGTCACAGAAAAGAAAGTGAAAACTACAACAGTTGGAATCCGCAACCTCTTTAGACATCACATGCCTAACCAAATGAATTCCTTAGACATCGCATGCCTAACAATTATAAACCCCGTATTTTAGCCTCGATCTCGAAAACACTTTTCAATATCCTGTCGGGCAATTCAACAAGATTCCCGACATCCTGATCGAATGCTCGTCGGAAACTTTAGCAGACGGCCGCACCCCCCCGATGCCGTCGACGAAGTGCACTAAGGCGGAACACCGCTGCCGCGAGCACCCTAACGGATGCTTTTGGTGACAGGGTTCTCCTACAGTCACTTGGTCGGGGCTATGGGGCGTGGCTATCTAATAATGTTACCCGGCGAGTATCCGCCTACGCTACGTGATTGCGACGGACTTTTGATCACATCAAAATCCCGTGGCAACCGATCAAATGAGACTAAACTGCTAGATTTATAACATTCAAATTAGTTATCTCATAACCACTTGTGGATTCCAAATATTGTATCCCATCACATAATATCCGGATGACGTTAAACTTTTTGATCGATTCATCAAAGTCCCACAATTTCCCGATAGCTCAACACTTGAGCACAGTTCAATAATACCCAGAATATGCCACAGTACCTATGCACCAGCCATAGAAGGGCAAACCCAAGCCTCACTCATGTCGCCACGGAACTACGGCAAACCCTAGGGTTTGACCGCGGTTCCGCGATCTAAAATGTCAAGTTAGAGTTTCATTCTTCTAGAGGGTTCATAGGATTACTTGCATGTTTTTCCGAATACGTTAAACTTGGAAAAAATGGGTTTTGACAATCGTTCGAACTTTTTAATTTCGCCTAGACAATATGGGAATAACCCGAAACAATGTTAAAACTACGAATACGAAACACTCTGAATTGCTTATAGTGTAAGTTCACATCACATGCAAAATTAGCAAAAACAAACAACACCTGAAACATCAAAACCAAGTCACTTGAACACAGTCAAAATTTCAGGGGGGCTCGGATTTGGCCGAGATCATGGGGTAGGTGGCCGGTCAAATTTTCATGAAACCCCCTCAAATTTTCACAGTGTTCATATTATATCACATACAACACTCTGTACTTATTTTAAAAAAAATTTGACAATTATTTAAAAACGACAGAAACTTGATTTTCGCGTTTCAAGTTTCGGAGTATTTCGGTTTCGTAATCTTAACAAAATCCGTATAAATTTCTAGCATGGCGTTGATACCACTGCAGGGTTACCTAGCACGGCAGCAAGGTTTCGGGAGGCATCGTCCATGCCAAATTAAAATTTTGCCGTTCTAGCTAACCCTAACCTTAGAATCGTTTACTAGAAATCGACGGAAAAGTAAATGCAAACACTTTGCAAGTCTAGTGAGCAAGGAATACAACCTTTGTAGACCGGTTCTTCACTTCAATAGCTCCGTATAGTACTCCCTTCGATGCGATCAAGAAGTCCCGGACTCTAAAGAGGCTCCGATGAAGAAACGAACATGCTTGCTTCGAAGTCTTCGAGGCCGAAAATGATCTACGTCGAGGAGACACTAACCCAAGCTATCTCTTAACTAATCATGGAATTAGTGAAGCAAACACCTTATACTAAATGGAAAGTAGTAGAGGATGATGAAGTAGGAATTTTGCTGACATTAGATTTCATATTCTCACAATTTTCATCACAAACTCAAACCCTAGAAAACTCTTTTCTCTTTTGAGCTCATGAAGAAGATGAAGAATTATCAAGAGAGAATGAATTATTGTTGAGGTTAAAAATGCAACCAAGGGTTAAGCATGTCATGCTTAACCCTTGTAGAGAGTTAACCATGGCCATGGGTTAAAGGGTTGGGTTAAATAAATATCCTAAGATAGACAAAAGAGTGGACAAAGTCAAAGATGCTTACAAGCTTCTACAAGCTTTCAACAAATATCAACCATGATAAAATCCACAATTTTGAATAACTTAATGATAAATATAAAACCCTAATTTTAACCCTAGCATGGTTCAATCCTCATAAACCCTAGTTGCATTTGTAACCTAGCATGACACATTAACATATATCACATATATATCAATGTATCCAAAGTGAGAAAAGAAATCATAAGTAAGCTAATACTAGTTAATATAATGTAATATATCAAATATATAATTATACATTAAATTATTAAATCAACACTTGATTTAATAATCCGGCTATGTCACATATAACCGAAAAATATCATATATAACATGATTGATGAGAGAGATTTTGTAAATTAAAGAATACCGCAATCAAGATGGTGTCACTCAGTAGTCAGCCGGCTGAGTACAGGTCGGTCCACAGGGAAATCGTGTTCTTTTCTTTAAGTTCTAACGAGTTAAGTCCAAAAGAAATAGTGGTTTTGATTTACGATCTAAGAATGAGATTAAATTGATTAAAAGTCTTGCTAGGGTTAGGACAAGGTTCGTTTGGAAAAGGGATTCTACCCACTGCTTTCTTTGCCCTAGTTAAGAATATAGGTGTTAGGATAATAGTCAACAAAGGGGATTAGAACGACTAGGAAGAAACTTAGTTTCTTCCTTTTGGTCCTTGTCCTTCCTTTCTTAACTCTTAGCCCTAATCTCTATTTAAATCAACCACAACCGGTCTAACTAGAGAATCACCACTATCTTGTGGGATAGGGTGTCGTAGTGAGCGGTGCGTGATTCATTTAAATAGAGTCCGTATTAATTAAAATTATAGGGGCAAGGAAAGGAGTGAGAGAGATTTCCTTCTCTCAAACTATCCCAATCCTAACCCTAACAAGTGAGGAATTACTCACTCATTAGGGTATTAACAAGAGAATTCATTTTTTTATAATTTTTTATATTAGAAACTAAATTGCAAATATTAAAAGAACAGATAAAAATGCAAGAATTAAATTCAGAAAAGAAATGGGAGATAAAAATAAAAATACCTTACTTTATTGAAACCTCCTCAACGATTACAATGAAATTAAAATTCTGAATTTAAGAATTAAAAAGAGGCATGCCTAATTAGGCTCTCGGCTATCCTATTTATATATAGGAGAAACCCTAGGTTTTACTTCTGATCCATACACGAAATTACAGAACTACCCTAAGAAAGCCGGGTCAAAGCACCGACACCCACCGATACGTGCACCGACACGTGCACTGCACGGCCGCGGAACCGCGGCAGAATGCCATGTTTGGCCGCGGTTCCGTGGCTATATGGTGGGCTCTTGGGCTCAGTTTCTCAGGGCTCTTCATGCTGCTTTTTCCTTCTGTTTTCTTCACTTGGTTCCTCAGAATCTTTTCTACTTTCTTCCAGATTTCCAACAGTGCAGAATTATGTGAACTTTTACCGTGAGCTTTGCTTTGAAGTCTTGTATCTTGTGCTACCCTTGTACTTTGTGCATTGAACTGTTTACTGATTGATCAGTCAAAAATACTGCATTTTTAACACGGCAATTTCCCTATCATTTGCACTCATCTAGAAGTGTTCGGTATCCATATTGCACATATTAGCAAAACAGACCTGAAATACCAGATTGCATGTGTCATACTCTAAAACCGACATTTCTAAGGGAATTGTGTGTTTATCATGGCATCGCATCATCCCTATATTGCGCAACACTTGTTTCGAAGTCTGTGCAGGAAAATCCGGAAGAAAAGCCAAAATTGTCATTTTGCTGATCAAACATTACACCAACTCCAAGTTTTGAGATCTGGTAGCAATCCAAAGGGAGAAATACAATTCAACATATCAGATAAAGGCCCATAAATCAGCCCAAATCAGCACCAGAAATCCCAAGCCCAAAAGCCCATAAAGAGCCGCGGATCCGCGGCGGGAGCCTGCTTGCGCCGCGGATCCGCGGCTATGTGACGTCATCAAGCTGCAATTTTTAGCGCAAAATTCTTCTCTCAGGGCCCACATTCCTTTAATTTACTTCAAATTCCAGAATTCTCTCGAAGATTCTGCCAGATCAGCAAAGTGATTTATTAAGCTAATCTTGATTAAGCTCCTAACAAACTTCATCTAGAAGCTTCTCCTCAACAAACTTTTGGAGGGAAATTCAAATCTCCTCTAACTAACTTTTGGAGGGAAATTCAAATTCAAATCCTAGATCTAGGGTTTGGTAAGCCTATAAATAGGAGCCTAGATCTAAGGGTTAGGGTTGTTCCTTAATCTCTAATTCTTCATCTTCCTCCTCTTCATCCACAAGTTGAGCGACACGACTTGTGCGAAACCCTAACCCTAATTCCAATCCAAATTCAAGATCCCGAGTACTAAATCAAGCGAGAAGCCTTCAACCTTTTAAGAGCGGAGCCAATCTTCAATCGAGCAAGTGATCCAAGCCGATCCGCGACTCACGGAGACGAGCTAAGCCAAATCGACGATCGAGTTCTTCCTCTTGTAGTTCTTGAGCGATTGTAATGAAATTGTTGATATAAATAAAAGGTGAAATTCTTTAATCTTGCTTTCTTTAAATTCTTGCATCATGATTCGATCTCAATTTGTACTTGTAGTTCTTGTTGTGATGTTTGAGTAAAACTCCGCTCGTCAAGGAGTCGAGAAGATCAATAAAATGATGATGTAACAAATCTTAAAACTATTCTTAAGTCCTACGAGTTTTGTAAACCCTACCAAGTTCAAGAATCGATGACCTAGTTTCGTTGCGAGACTTTCTTGATTGTTATCGCTCGAAATTAGGGATCTACGATCGTTTCTTGAATTTACTAGAGGCTAGAATGTAAATGATATCGACGAAGAAACAAGGGATAAATGATGAAACCCTAGTTTCACTAGAAATCCCTAATTCTCGTCGATCGTCATCGATCTAGTATCAATTCATCGAAGGATAAGAATACGTCATCGTGAGATTGCATCACATTTATAGATCCGATCGATTCCTACGAGCCTCATTTAGATTCTTGATATTTGGTTGGAAAAATCATCACAAATTACCACTTCTTGATTTTAATGCTTTCTTAGATCTAGATTTTTCTCTTTCTTGAATTGCAATTACAAATCATGAATTGTTTTGTTTTCTTTTCCTTAAAGTTTCGACTCATCTAATTCGAAAGACGAACGATTACACTTTCCCTGTGGACGATCCGCACTTACTAACGCGCTACAATTGACACCGTTATTGATTGCGGTCAAATATTTTTGGTTGTGATTTCTACATAATTTTCCATACTACACAACGAGAAATACATTCAATGAAATGGTGCCGTTGCCGGGGATTGTGCGCTAATTGTTCGTATTTTGAAATTTGTGTTAAAAAGTTTATTCCATCCAAATTTTTAGATCAAAATTCGCGCAAACACTAATACGAGTTGTTGTGATTTGTGCGAGGAAATCTGGAATCATTGGAGCTGTGGAAATTTTTTTCAGATAATTCCAGAGAGCTCCTGAGGTGAACAGGAACAGTAGCTGAAAATTTAGTGCAGTGGTCAAACTTTTCCACCGCGATTCCACGGTTTAAGGTGCTAATTGCGGTGGTTCCACCGTGCACTTAGGGTTTCTCTACACAAAATTTTTCAGGTACTCTCTAACTTTCATATCTCCTTCCTAAATCTGCTCCAAATAATATTTTGTGCAGGTTTCTTTGCAAAAATCGCAGCGCCGCGCAAAAAGCAAAATTAAATTGTGCGTGTTTTGATTTTTTGTTGTTTGCATATTAATACGGATATTAAGGGGCACGACCAAATCCAGATTAGGTGGGGAGTTCATTACCCTTCCTAAGCCCCGAAAATCGCAAAATTTGCAACCGCATTTATCCTAATTAACTAAAAAATATCTAGAGATGACTCTAAGGACCGTCGCGCTCACTTAGGACAAGAGAAGGCCGTGGGTAATTCATTGCTTATCCGCGTTTCTTTTGTGGTGTCTAAGGCAAGTGTGTCGAAGGCTAGTGGTTACTTAATTAGGCTCACTACTTACGTAGTGGAGAACCTCCCACTTACCTGGCACTTACCTGGCCACAGGAGAGACAAAGAGGCAGTGGAGGATTTATCCTGCGACTTTTCTTTTGGCAGTTAGGAGCGGTCTAGAGTTTGACCTAGGTGACCACTAGATTCTAGGGTTTTGCTTGTTGCAATTGTTATGTTGCATCATTTTTTTTTTAAATCCGTATCAATTTTCAAAACAAACACCGCATTCATTCATTCATTCCCCTAATTATAATTCACGCTGCCACTTGTACTAACCCTTTTTAGTGCAAGATAGGCTGGACAACGGGATTCTAGTGCCTGTTTAGTCCGCGTCCCTTCGATCGACCCAAAAGTCGGTATTTCGACATTTACCCTTTCTTTACCCACCACCACACCCACATCGATGGATCCGTCTCCATCGAATTTCTTTTCCACTACCCTGCCGCCGTCCGTTGGTGTGCAGAATCCACCTCGCATCTCTCTCCAAGAGAGATGCTATCCTACACGAGGTCCCCTTTCCACATGCCTTTCCATTCCACCAGCCAACGGGGAAAATTTTCAGATTAAACCCCAATATATCAACCTTCTACCAAAATTTCACGGTCTCGAGTCTGAAGACGCATACGTGTTTATCACCAAATTTGAAAATGTATGCACAATGATGGGTACCTCACAGCTGTCTGTGGATGCTACGCGTCTTCGTCTTCTCCCATTTACCTTGTACGATTTAGCCGAGAAGTGGATATATAACACTACCGCACATTCTATTTCAAATTGGGACGAATTCGTCAAAGCATTCCTTAAGAAATTTTACCCACATCACAAAACAGCTCGAGTCCGTAGCGAAATCTATCAATTCACCCAGCTTCCAAATGAACCATTTTTAAAATGTCTTGAACGCTTTAAGGATTTGTTAGTTCAATGTCCACATCACGGCATCCCGAGATGGGAACTGTGCCGAATCATATATGAGGGCATTAATCCTAACACAAGACAGACTCTTGAATCCATGTGTCAAGGCAACTTCATGACTAAAGATGATGGGGAAGCCTGGAACTTTCTAGAAGATTTCGCTGAAAAATCGTTACAGTGGGAGGGTGCGAGTCAATCGTGTAGGGATGGCAATGATATTTCTATAGGAGTTAGAGCTGAAATTTCAGCTATGCAAAAGAAACTCGAGACTATGGAAAACAAATTTTTAGCTGCCGCCCTAAATCAAATGTCACTCTCCAAAACTGTATATGGATGCCGTTCTGATCCATCACATCTCACGGAAGAATGTCCACGAAATTCTCTGTTTCAAGGTCATGAGCATATCAATTCTGCTTACCAACAAAGACCTGGAAACGACCCATTTTCTTCCACATATAATCAGGGTTGGAGGAATCACCCTAACTTTGCTTGGAACCAATCACAATCTCAAAACACGGTTCCAAACCAACATAATTTCCAAAGGGTCTCTCCACTACAACAGCAACCACCACTTCAATTGAGTCAGCACCCCTTCCAAGCACAAAATTTCCAAAATCCGGCCAACACTTTTGCACCACATCAAAACTCTTTGCAATTGGCCGGTACTGATAATACCTCTGCACTAGCACAAACCTTGGATACTTTCATGAAACAATCCATCCAAGGGACGGCAAGTTTGCAATCTTCCATCGAGAATGTGATGAAGATCATTGTCTCTCAAAATGAGAATATCAAATCGATGGAAGCACAAATTGCACAACTAAAAGCCGAAATGAGTGCAAGAGAGAAAGGGAAACTCCCAGCTCAACCTTTACCCAATCCTGGCTATTCACATCATGTGAATGCAATCACGTTGAGATCTGGGAGAGTGCTTAACAATCACGTTGGGGAAGAGATTGATGACACTGAAAAATCTATCGATGATACCCCGGCTGAGACCTTTCCTCACACACACACTTCTACTTCTAATTCTGACCCCAGTTCTTCTACCCCACCACCTTCTTGCGAGCCTATTCTTCATTTCCCATAAGGCTCGCCACTTCAGCCCATTTCTTCTATCCCTCCACGGAAGATCCCCACTTCTATTCTGGGATCGGTTCCACACACATTTCCTTCTCCTATGATGGACCCAGCGCTTATTTCTAAAGCACCTTATCCTAATCGGTTAAGGGCTAACACACCAAGTCCACATATGGAGAAGATCACTGAGATGTTTAAACAGGTTAACATCAACATCCCTCTTCTAGATGCTATCCAACAAGTCCCCGCATATGCGAAAGTTCTTAAAGACCTGTGCACTAAAAAGAGGAAGAAACAAATGCCCAAGAAGAAATTCATAGCAAAGACTGTAGAAACGGCTTTCCCCCAGAATTATCGAGGAAACGTAAGGATCTTGGCTATCCTATGATTTCCATCTCTATTGGGGAGAAACACATCAACCGTTCTCTACTAGACCTTGGGGCAAGTGTTAACCTGCTTCCTTTCTCAGTCTATGAGCAGTTAGGAATTGGAGAGTTGAAACCAACCCTTGCACTCTCCAGATGGCTGACCGATCAATCAACAAACCTAGGGGTGAACTGGAGGATGTGTTAATAAAAATCGGGGAATTTATATTCCCTGTGGACTTTATTGTAATTGATACACAGCCTGTAGCGAACCCACGGAATCAAATTCCGGTGATTTTAGGTCGCCCCTTTTTGGCCACTTCCAATGCAATAATCAACTGTCGTAATGGTTCTATGACCCTATCTTTTAGGAATAGGTCAATAGAGCTGAACATTTACAAGTTGGGAAGTGTACCCTCCGAACCTACTGCTCAGGTCTGTTCTGTCGACTTAATGGATGTCGACAGCAGCGAATTTGATGATCCTCCTGATACCGATCTTGACTCTTTTCATACGTTATTGTTTGACCCAACTATGTATCATACACATACGGACTCTTCCACCGAGATGTTCGAGTCAACAATTAACACGGATTATGAACTGCTTTTAGAGTCTGAAGATCACCCCGCACTTTATGATGACATTATTCATCGGGGTATAGATGGAACTTTTGAGGAAATCTTCGCTGATGAACTCGCATTTTTGAATGACACGGGTGTTGAGATGAATCATCTCCCAATCAATGAAATTGAACCTCCACCCTTTCTTCTGAACTGTAAAAAGAATGCGAGTAATCCATCACATACAATGCATCGTCTCTCCAAAATGAGACGCACACACATTCTTTTCCACCCCTTACCCTTTCCCCACTTCTTCTTCCACCAACCAGAGCACTACATTGATAAAATTTTTGAATGGTTGGTGTTAACGTTTGGTCTTTGTAAAGGTTGGAATCGATCACTGATTTTTGACCCCCTCATATGATTTTCAAAGTTTAACATTGCATAACTCAGGTTTGGGGGGGCATTTTTTCTGGCTCTTGAAAAGAAATTTTTACAAAATGATGAGCCAAGAATAAGTTTAGGGGAGGTTCTTCACTTAAATATTTTGCCCCCGTTAATAAATTTCCTCCTAAGCTTACAGGTTTTTCGAGATTTAGCAGAAGGCAACAGTGAGGACACTGTTGAAAACAAGTTTGGGGGAGGTTTGTGCTTATTTTCGCATTATTTGCATCATACTTTGCATAAGCACAAAACATTTTTGAAAACCTATAAAAATTTAAAAATTTTCAAAAAGATAAAAATATTTTTGTACATAAATAAGATAATAAAAGTTTAGATAATGAAAAATTACATCCATGAGATTAGAAAAATTTAAGAAAAATAAAAAAATTAGAAGTTTTCTTATACGAACTAGTAATAAGTAGTTATGAGCCGTTGTCCCAAGGGTTAGTAAGATGAAAGAAGTCACTAATCTGAGGATAAAAATAAGTCTGAAAAATAGTTTCTATTCGGGAAGCCAAACATTTTGAAAGTTGATACCCTGCTATTCGCACTTACACACGTCTTGAAGCCCGGGATAGTAGAGGATACCTTGAAATGCTCTTGTCTAAAAGCCAAAGTATGAAGGAAATATTAAAAAAAATGAATAAAATATAAAGTGGTGAGAAAAATGGACACTGGTTTTGTTATCACCAAGGGCAATAAAAAATATATAGCGAGAGTGTCTCTTCACCTAGTGCCCTAAGGCCAACTGGTCTGCGAGTCACTGCTATGCCTTAGGTGGTGCAAGACGAGGAAAATACACCAAATAAGCAAGCACATGAGTAATCGGTCGGTTAGTACCTCAAGAAGTATTAACGGTCGCATGAAAGTGTGTGAGCAAATTCATTTAAATATTCATTAATCAAAAAGTACTGAGGCTAATGGGCAAGAGTATGATAGCTTGAATTGAATTCTCCGGATGTAGGGATGTCCTTTACACATACGCAGGGTGATATGATCGATGTTTGGAAAAAAGATAGGAATGAAGAATAAGACGGTGTTTTATTGAGGGAGGACGTGATTTCTGACATCTTTTCATGACCATTAAGATAGGGCTCATGACAACCGAAAAGCTAGCTTAGTTGGAAACCCTAATTTTCAAAGTCTTTTCTTTTACAATTCTTTTCTTTAAATGTAATATTCATGATCTTCCTTTTATTATTGGATTTTGTGGGTGCAATCCGCTGAAAACCCTCAGGAGACAACACTCCTCCTACTAGGGACACCTAGAGGTTTAAAGGCTTGTTGCACGTGCTCAGTACAATCGTGTTTCCTACGAAAGTGTGCTAGTTAGTTTTTCTCTTTCTTTATTTTCTCCTTCTCTTTTTAAATAAAACAATTCGCTCAAGTCGATCGAAAATAAGTTTGGGGGAATTTGATCAGTCGAAAATACTGCATTTTTAACACGGCAATTTCCCTATCATTTGCACTCATCTAGAAGTGTTCGGTATCCATATTGCACATATTAGCAAAACAGTCCTGAAATACCAGATTGCATGTGTTATACTCTAAAATCGACATTTCTAAGGGAATTGTGTGTTTATCATGGCATCGCATCATCCCTATATTGCGCAACACTTGTTTCGAAGTCTGTGCAGGAAAATCCGGAAGAAAAGCCAAAATTGTCATTTTGCTGATCAAACATTATACCAACTCCAAGTTTTGAGATCTGGTAGCAATCCAAAGGGAGAAATACAATTCAACATATCAGATAAAGGCCCATAAATCAGCCCAAATCAGCACAAGAAATCCCAAGCCCAAAGGCCCATAAAGAGCCGCGGATCCGCGGCAGGAGCCTGCTTGCGCCGCGGATCCGCGGCTATGTGACGTCATCAAGCTGCAATTTTCAGCGCAAAATTCTTCTCTCAGGGCCCACATTCCTTTAATATACTTCAAATTCCAGAATTCTCTCGAAGATTCTGCCAGATCAGCAAAGATGATTTATTAAGCTAATCTTGATTAAGCTCCTAACAAACTTCATCTAGAAGCTTCTCCTCGACAAACTTTTGGAGGGAAATTCAAATCTCCTCTAACTAACTTTTGGAGGGAAATTCAAAATTCAAATCCTAGATCTAGGGTTTGGTAAGCCTATAAATAGGAGCTTAGATCTAAGGGTTGGGGTTGTTCCTTAATCTCTAATTCTTCATCTTCCTCCTCTTCATCCACAAGTTGAGTGACACGACTTGTGCGAAACCCCAACCCTAATTCCAATCCAAATTCAAGATCCCGAGTACCAAATTAAGCAAGAAGCCTTCAACCTTTTAGGAGCGGAGCCGATCTTCAATCGAGCAAGTGATCCAAGCCGATCCGTGACTCACGGAGACGAGCGAAGCCAAATCGACGATCGAGTTCTTCCTATTGTAGTTCTTGAGCGATTGTAATGAAATTGTTGATATAAATAAAAGGTGAAATTCTTTAATCTTGCTTTCTTTAAATTCTTGCATCATGATTCGATCTCAATTTGTAATTGTAGTTCTTGTTGTGATGTTTGAGTAAAACTCCGCTCGTCAAGGAGTTGAGAAGATCAATAGAATGATGATGTAACAAATCTTAAAACGATTCTTAAGTCCTACAAGTTTTGTAACCCCTAGCAAGTTCAAGAATCGATGACCTAGTTTCGTTGCGATGCTTTCTTGATTGTTATCGCTCGAAATTAGGGATCTACGATCGTTTCTTGAATTTACTAGAGGCTAGAATGTGAATGATATCGACGAAGGAACAAGAGATAAATGATGAAACCCTAGTTTCACTAGAAATCCCTAATTCTCGTCGATCATCATCGATCTAGTATCAATTCATCGAAGGATAAGAATACGTCATCGTGAGATTGCATCACATTTATAGATCCGATCGATTTCTACGAGCCTTATTTAGATTCTTGATATTTGGTTGGAAAAATCATCACAAATTACCACTTCTTGATTTTAATGCTTTCTTAGATCTAGATTTTTCTCTTTCTTGAATTGCAATTACAAATCATGAATTGTTTTGTTTTCTTTTCCTTAAAGTTTTGACTCATCTAATTCGAAAGACGAACGATTACACTTTCCCTGTGGACGATCCGCACTTACTAACGCGCTACAATCGACACAGTTATTGATTGCGGTCAAATATTTTTGGTTGTGATTTCTACATAATTTTCCATACTACACAACGAGAAATTCATTCAATCACTGATCTTCATTTGTTCCTTGAACTGTTAGGCGGCATCATACGGATTCATCTTTTGCTGGTCGTAGTCTCACATTTGTAGCGTCTTTTCATGAATTTCACCGTAATGATCTGAGAACCTGCAACCTGCAACTATTTAGCAGACATGGATCAAAAGCACCTATTTATTTGTAATATGATTAAGAATGGGTGATATAATAATGCAAAATTCTGATATGAATAAATACCCGCAAACTTATCTTTTGCTCATCCCGAGCAAAGCCAATTTATTCTCGAAAAATCCTAACCTCACTTTCGCAGGGAATCGCGATTGCACTGAGCTTGTGCAACAAGCCGTTAAACCTCTAGGTGTCCCTAGTAGGAGGAGTTTTGTCTCCTGAGGGTTTTCAGCGCATACTACTAACAAAATCCGATCAATTTGGCATGTTGACTTTCATTCTTCAATTCGGTATTCTAGCAAGAAATTCTATTATCTTTAACTTAGAAATCATCAACCCATATTTTTCACACTCACTTATCATTTAACTTAAGATCGTATATATTCTGCAAATTTATTAAGTTTTCAGGATCTTTTGAATTTTCCTTCTAAAGTTCCATCTCAACTTAGGAATTTTTATCATATCTACTGAAGGTATAAGCCATATCTTTCATTTCTATCTCTCATCATATACCCCTACGTGTGTGTATGTATCACCCCTACACTTGAAAATTCAATTCTAGCTATCATACTCTTGTCTATCGTCTAAAATATTTTTAGTTGGTGAATTTTAGATGAAATTTACTCACACACCCTTCATGCGACCGTTAATACTTCTTGAGGTACTAACGACTGATTACAAAATGTGTTCGCGCATTAAGTCGTAATTCCTCGTCTTGTAATACCTAAGACTTCAGCAGTGACTCCCAAACCAGTTGGTCTAAGGCACTAGATGATAAAGCACCCTCGCTATATATTTTTTTATTTATGCAGCCTCAAGTAATTACAAAACCAGTGTTCATTTTTTTTATCTCTTTATTCACACTTGTACTTTTATTTTATTTCATACTAAGGATTTTAGACAAGAGCATTTCAAGGTATCCTCTACTATTCCAAGTTTCAAGGTGCGTGTTTGTGCAAGTTGTAGGGTATATATTTTCAGAATTTAGACTTAAGGTTCAGAATTATTTTTCAAACTTACACTTCAAATAAAAATTTCAATACTCTTCCCTTATTTGACTTAGCCCAAGAACTGAACTCAAAATTTGCCTATTTCTAAATAAATTGTAAGGATATATATTTTCTATAGTTAAACTTCAAGAAAGGTTATTTTTAGGGTTTTTAATTTACTAAGTTTAGGATCTAGTTTTTCCCTACTATTCAACCGCCATGTTGAACTTAAGTCAAATATGTCAAAAATTGATTTTTCTTTTCAATTTTTATAATTTTTCAAAGTTTTTCAATTTTTTATTTGCTTTTATTTTTTTATACTTTTTTTTATTTTCATTTTTAATTTTTATATATTTTTTTATAAAGATGCAATGCAGAATTAAATATGCAAAGAAAGAAAAAAAAAAGCAAATATGTACAAAAAATTAAAATATGCAATGCAATGATAACTATTTACAAACCACCTCTGTAAGTGCACGGCGGCGCCCCGGCCTCCATCCCGAGGCCAAATGCGGAAGCGATGGTTAACTTTAATTTTCTTGAACTGGCACCACCGCGCACTAAAAACCCGGATCAAACCATTAACTAGTCCGAGCTAACTACTAGATGGGGAAAAGAGATATACCGAGCGATCCGTGTCCTCCGGTCTTCTCGCCGTCGTCCCGATCTCCCGCGGAATGTCCGGTCTCCACCTCCTCGCCGGAAGGGCACCACGTCGCCTGCTTCTTTTACGGGCTCCCACCTCTATACCGAGGCAACTCGGGCAAGAAGCTGGCGAGTCGACGTGCCCAAGATTAGCTGTAGAATAGTGTAGAGATCTATATCTCATTTTGGGGTTGTGGAGATGCCATTGGTGGAGGATAATGAGATAATCTTTTTGGAGATGGTGTTGTGGGATTTTTCCAACATGAAATGAACCAAAAACCCACACTACAAATTTTTTGGCAGCCCCATGAGGGAAATGGCCGGCCATCACAAGTGAGGGGAGAGTCTCTCCAATAATGCAAGAGGGAAAACAATGTTATCATGAAAAAGCAATGATTACAAAATCAAACCCATACTCCAAAACAACCATTATCACAAGCATGATGACTCCAAAAGGTCAAGCCATCATGAACAAAGAAAGTCAAGTGATGGTGCATCATTATGATCCAACAAAATGCAAAGACCCCCTCCACAATTGCTTATTTGCACAAATGCAAATAAGCCCTCCTCCACCAATCTTCGGCCAATGAACAATACAAATGAAAATGGCCGAAACGGAAAGCAAACTGGAAACTCCAGAAAACTGGTCCCGTAATAAATTACAGGAAAACCCCGATACTGTGTATACACACCCGCATCTGTATTCTGACCGAATACAAATGCAATGAGACAAAATCTCCACTGTACTATACTAGGATCCGGCTTAAACCAAAACCGGCTAGTAATATCCATTCGATCCTGATCCGTGCAATACCGCACGTATCTGATCGAACCCTGCCATATATCCATACGGCCTATAGTACAAACTGTCCGATCCTGATCCGTGCAATACCGGACGTATCTGATCGGACCTTGCCATATCTCCATACGGCCTCTACAGCATTTTGCCCGAAAACTTGAGCAACTGAATGTGGGGGACTCTAAAAACTCGTCAACACCTCGGTTGTGGATTTAACCACTAGCACGTCAGAGGTATAAGCTAATACGTAACGGGCTACCAGGTATTGACCAAAAGGGACGTCGATGAGCGAACTCATCCTGACACCCTACTGAGCCTGTCAGTGACAATATCCGTACAGTCCGGTCCGTTCGTCTATGAGCATCGCATGGCGGGCCTAGGGGGTTGGTAAAAGTCAGACCCCCAAAAGCGGTACAAGTCGTGTCGGAGTGTAGCCCAGAACACCCTGAGACACTACTGGAATACCTACCAGTAAATCTCCTGCCTCGGCGGAGGTCTTCGTGTAAAGGCTCTCCTAGATACAGCGCGACCTCACCCCCAATACCGGGAGAGACGAACCCCTGAAGATCCGCTCACTGCCTCCATGTGGCTCGGGACTGTACCCAACTAAAACCTGTTTGCACGTCTCCTTTGAGCGTGGCAGGGTAGTAATCAAAGTACAGTGGGAACTCACACGAGACAAATGACGATCCTCAGGTCGATGAACTAACCTGTACACATGTCACCAGGGAACTGCCATCTGACGTCAGGTATAAGACCAACTAGCATGTTCCCGGCAAGTCCTGTCCGGTGTACTCATAACCCAATGAGCACCTGTATATATCTTAGGTGATCCAACTGACACCAATGGCTTGTGAGACCGGCCACCGCCCCTCGTCGGGGTCTCGACTGTATACACTAGTCTACTCTGGAGTATCGATGCCCTGTCTCAAAACTCCCACGACTAGGGACCTTTTAAGGATGTGCTTATAGACCCCAGCTCCCACTTATATGATCGCCCTCATACTGCTGGTAGTCAAGCAAGAATCCTAGGGGCTCTATCAACGTGTAATAGCGATATGTCAGGCCACCTAAAGTAGTACACGATGATAAAGGTAAACCAGATAGCATACTATCATCTCGAGTAAGACTGTTCTACCGGGATAGGTCCTCCCTCAATCATTGCAATCACGTGCCTGTGATCCAATAATTGACTCTGAGGGCACAATCTCCAACAATCTCCCACTTGCACTCAAGGCTAATTATTGCGATGTCGCATACTCACAGCCTGTGTGATACCGAACACCCAACTCCTCTACTAGTCAGTCTCACAAAGCCCGTTTGCGAAACTATTGCGTTCGAGGAATAGCCTCAGTGAGTGGATCCGCTGTGATTTTTCTTTCTATGTCTCTCTATATCTCAAGTTCGCGGAGAAACCTATCTCCCGAAATGAGCAATACCTGTCTTAGAATGTTTCTGGATGTCTGATGAGACCTAGCTCATAAATGAACTCCAAATCCAAACTTCTTAGACTGTATCGTCAACTGAACTCAATCAGTATCCTGCGCCATGCCTCCCTCAGTATTGCCTTGGACCACCTGTCCAAAATACTGCCCCTCGTCAGAAGGAAAAACTATAACTCTGACAACCTCCTTGTCGTCTAGGTCACCTTGGAAGCCTGGAATGATAACTGTTTCCTGAAAGAGGCTGATGTTATCATATCCCTAGAACATCCACTTATGTTCTAAAAATGCTTCCGACTGTTTCTCCAGGATAGGATCAGTGTCAACTTATTGCATCTAGTGCAAGAACAACATCTGGTGTGGTACTTGACATCTCATGATTGACTCAATTGCCTGAGCAAGTGATCTGCCAATCATGCACATCCCTCTCCCCTTTAGTCTGTAAGACACCTTTAGAGAGGGTGACTCCATCACCTGCAGGTACACTACCGTGCCGGGAGTCGTCCATTCTAAATACTCTTAGAATGATGTCTAAGTACCCTTAATTGGGAAACCACCCAAATCTAGATCTAAAACCATAGATCCAGTAACCAGTATGTCTGATATAATGTCCAAGTCCCATGTGGAGAAACCACTTTGTGACGACCAAAGTATAACCGATCGTAGTATAGGAGTTTCTTTTCCTATTCTGTGTATGTCATCCAAATACCATGACATCACACCCTACTACCTTCTCAACAGATCCATCCCCTATTCTGATGAAGTCAAGCCTATGACCGTCACATCAGAAATTGATGATCTATCTCCGCTATCTCTGCTTTAGTCTATAAATAGACATAAGCCACCTGTCCACCAATACTTCCGCTGCTCCCACTGACTACGACAACCCTCTGGCAGAGTCATATAGACGTACACTTCTAAAACTAGTTTAGAACGACGCTATACTCATCCTCCTGCCGGGTCTCGCAGTCTGGAACAACAGCAATGGCAAGTCTGGGTAAACAAGAACTTCCCTGTCACCGTCCTTGAGGCTACCGGAGTACCTCTCGGGTGCCTGAAGTTACCCACCGAATCTGCGGAGTGGCCAATGGAATGTCAAACCAGATTGAATCTTTAGGTTCCTTTCAAAATCTTCAGTAATCGTTTGTGGTTCTGGAATTACTTCCAGTTCTACCATACTCCCACTACTGTTTTCTGAAAAAATCCATTTTTATTAAAACTGTGGCGAGTCTAGAACAATATCACTATTGATCTTTCAGATGGCAGAAAGTCAACCCTCGTCATAGCCTGGGTCAACCCACAAACAGCCATTACAGAAACGTGCCTTGAGTTATCCAGAGTCTGGTTTTAATCATAAGCCGGACAACTCCCCGTACCTTAACATCGTTAAGATATGAACTGTTCTATATCCAATACAGAAACAGAGGCACTGATTTAATTGAACCAGATTCAAATCATGCAGCTGTCTCAAGTGCATGTCAACTAAATGGAAGGAGGCCGATCAGCGTTACTCAACTTATGAATACTTCCAATTATGAGTAACCTGAAAGAGAAGCTAGTTCTCTTAATCATTACTATCAACTGAATACCATACACAAGTATCTACATCTTCGATCACTTTGAAGAATCCCGATACTTGCAATACCTGGTTCTCTACTTTATTCAAGTACCTATAACTTCTCAAAATTCGGACCCTGTGTTTCCGCGAAACACCTGTCTAAAAACTAGAGAAGTCATAAGTAAACCGAATATAGTACGAGGACCAACCCCTCTGTCCTGAAGGACCCTTGACAACATACAATACTCTGTATAAGTCCCTTGAATTTGATAACTCATTCACTGTGTGTCGTAGGTTGAAAACTGTACTTATGGTTAAGAAGAATTACACCGCTGTTTAATGCTCCTTACCTAACCATCCACTGATATAGGTAAATGTCGTAGACACAATTTCAAAAAGGTATATCTCACTCTATGAAAATAGACGTACAGATATATCAGTTTGAAATTGGTACACAATAACGGATATTCAAAACTAAATATTTGCAACCGGCAAACAACCCAGGTGACTTCCTCAAATATCACCAATTACAACGAATTCCGATATAATGAGGATGATCACCTAATTCCCAATAACTTACTCCCACTCATCATCTGTACAACCATACAGATGTGAGAATCATACCTGGTAAATACATACCCTGGAGTAAGTATCTAATCGGGAAATCAGTTTTCCTTTAACAGTACACAGTAAAGCTGAAACATTGAAATGTTTCGATGGGGTATCCCGGTATTCCTAGTAATGCCTCTTCCAGATTCACGACTGTAACCGTATAGTTCTTTTCCACCTTTCCAAATCCCTTTATATGTCTTTAGTCATTATCTTCTGTACACTCCTTTAGGCCAAATGGTTTTCTTCCTTCCCTACCGTTCGGCACCAGCCTATGGTTTTGAAGAAGACTATCCAATAAGCATAATGGGTGTACTGTCCCAATCCTAGGAACACTCGCAATGCGAGAGAAGGTGAAAATAAAAGACAACCAAATAAACCTTATTCCTATTTCTCCTGGACCAGAATCCATCCCCGAACTGGTACAAGTTCCTTTCGAGTTCGTATATAACCATACGATGGAGTATCCAATAAACTGTGGATCTTCGTAGTGATACGGAGTGTCCTGGAGAAATACAAAGGTGATTTGGGAGTGGTAATGAAATACCTGGTTTGGTCATGAATATCAGTTGCAATTTACTTTGCCCTCTTACTAATCCTTTGCTTTGTCTTAACTTAATACCTTCTGTACACCATCGTTAGGCTAATTGGTTTTCTTCATTCCCTACCGGTCGGCACCTGCCTATGGTTTGGAAGAAGACTATCCAATTTGCGTAATAGGTGTACTATCTCCTAAACCAAGGAGTACTCGTAACCCGAGAGAAGGTAAAAGGAAAAGACAACTGAATAGTCCTATCCGTTTCCTCCAGAACCTGAAACCATCCTCGAATAATTCCCTTCGAGTTCGTATATAACCATACGATGGTTTTGTCCAATGGAAGTGGACGTTCGTAGTAATACGGGGTGTCCTGGAGAAAAGGGTAAAAGTAGGAGTGGCAATGAGGTTTGCAACTCTGACAATCCAAAAGCCAGTGTTTAAGAAGGTTCGGTCAACTTGGTCTCTGAGTCATAGTCTTAGGGTCGGGTCAATGGTCGCTGCCGAAGAGAGAGAGAAAAGAAACACTCAGCGTGCACTCTAACCTAGATCAGAATGGTTACCAATTTATCTAATCAGGAAACCTCCCACTGTACCGTCAAATTCTCCTCCAAACCTGAAAGAAGAATTAGTCGGGATCACCCGAGGAGTAAACCAACTCATCAGTGGGAATCGGGATCCAACTATCATCGCACGATAACGTGACGGAATCCGCTCATGGTATCACACTCCAGAAGGTATGCGCATATCTGGCAAGTTTCAGTTCTTTTGAAACTCCCGATGTGATTTTTGCCCCATGCTCTTATGACCTTGACGAAGGCCAACAAATCATAAGTCACATGTCAAGTTCTACCCTTCATTCTCCAGGTTGATTTGAACCCACCCGCACAAGCCCTTGACGAAGGCCAACAAGGCTATACGACTGTCCCAAACCAACGCATCTATCTATGCTGCAGAAAGGCAACAAGCAGCTACCATACACTATGCCTTGACGAAGGCCAACAAACATAGCATGAATACTACGTGCTACCCGTCTGAAACGACGGAGGGCTACGAATGGTTTCTGGCGAAAACCTTTAACGTAAAGAACTTGATATCGTTGAAGGAACCGGATAGCTTTTTGAAAATATAGTGACGAAAACCGTTGCTAAAGAGGTCACTCCCGGTGAAGGGATCTCGGCTCTTTCCCCGTAGAATGAGGTGCAGGATATTCCAACTGAATACCACGGTGCAAAGAAAAAGTAATCGGCTATAGTGAAGTTAATGCCCTGACGCAAACTTTTTGTCCAAGGGGTCACTCCCGGTGAAGAGATCTCGGCCCTTGCCTCGTCGACTGAGGAGCAGGATATTCCAACTGAATACCACGATGCAAAACAAAAGTGAACATCCTTGCAATAATAGCTTTTTGAAAAGTGTTCCAACAACATCAGATTATGTTTGTTTTTAACTTGCATTGATCCGAATCAACGCAGTCCCATCAATTGATCACACCACAAAGAACGAAAATAATATGACGTACGTATATGCCATCCGCATTCGCCACTGGGGCCCGTCATTACCCGTTAGGTTAGCTAACTAACGACAGAGCGGGGACTGGACTAGCGCGGATGTAAAACATATACAACATCTACTAATATATATACCAATATATTATATTTCGCTCAAGGCGTGATAAAAAATAATATCGCAGAAATGTATAGCATCACAGAACAATACAGATATTTGGGATCCCCGGGTTTCACAGAGCCACTACTGAAACCCGACGTTCCCCTGGTCGTGTGGATAGCCTGTGCAATGAAAATCCTAGACCCCTACGGGCGCGGCAAGTTACCCGCCAAAACCTAAAGCGAGGCAACCCCCTTCAGCAACGTGAATGGACCACCCAGCACTTCACGGAATCCGGTAACTTGGGCACCCCTCCTGGGTCAACCTGTACCCCCTACGAGTGTGGAGAATAGCCCGCCAATTCTAGAGTGAAGCCCCCTCCGTCTCAATGCCATGAGATGCGGGCTTGTTGCCCTCTAGAACCCGGCTATCCGTGCACCCCTCCGCGGGGTAATCCTAGTACAGAAAATAAAATATACATAAAACGGGTACATCGACCGCAACCTGGCCGTGCCCCAAAATAATAATACAAACAGGCAGTGACGGCAGTCCACATGTCGGACGCTCGCCCCGCAATATCAAATGTACACAATACAACAAAAACTGTACTAGCATTGCATCCAGGCTATCCCCCACGACCGATCCGTAACATCACAGCAATACACAGAACATCAACGTGAATGTCACGTTCGCAAATCCGTCTAACCGGGCTATAGCAGTTAGACAAGATTTACCGATCAAGTGACATTCACGGTTGCAGATATAATGTAAATACTGTTAACTAATGTGTTTAAAATATTCGATCGATTAAATTTTACCAAGTGGGCCCCCAAGTACTACTGTAGCACATCAAGAAATTCTGGGCCCAAAATTAATATTCCAAAACCCCTATTTTCATCCCAGGAGCATTCTGTAAAATTTTGGGGGACTGAACAGTTCAAGTCGCGGCGGAACCGCGGCCCAAGCATGGGTTTGGCCGTGGTTCTGCGGTGGTTTAGACTGTTCACGAGCCCAAATTTTAACAGAACTCTTAGAATGTCCTACACATCATTCTGAAACAACCTGAAAAATTTTTGGACTTCAAAAAATTTCGACAGAAACTGATGTGAAGAAAAATACGGTTTTTGGAAAATTTGTTCGATCGGAAACGTAAAACACATTAGACCAAGCTAGACTATGTTAATGGCGAGGCTCTGATACCACTGTAAATGCACGGCGGCGTCCCGGCCTCCATCCCGAGGCCAAATGCGGAAGCGATGGTTAACTTTAATTTTCTTGAACTGGCATCATCTCGCACTAAAAACCCGGATCGAACCATTAACTAGTCCTAGCTAACTACTAGATGGGGAAGAGAGATATACCGAGCGATCCGTGTCCTCCGGTCTTCTCGCCGTCGTCCCGATCTCCCGCGGAATGTCCGGTCTCCACCTTCTCGCCGGAAGGGCACCACGTCGCCTGCTTCTTTTACGGGCTCCTACCTCTATACTGAGGCAACTCGGGCACGAAGCTGGCGAGTCGACGTGCCCAAGATTTGCTGTAGAATAGTGTAGAGATCTATATCTCATTTTGGGGTTGTGGAGATGCCATTGGTGGAGGATAATGAGATAATCTTTTTGGAGATGGTATTGTGGGATTTTTCCAACATGAAATGAACCAAAAACCCATACTATAAATTATTTGGCAGCCCCATGAGGGAAATGGCCGGCCATCACAAGTGAGGGGAGAGTCTCTCCAATAATGCAAGAGGGAAAACAATGTTATCATGAAAAAGCAATGATTACAAAATCAAACCCATACTCCAAAACAACCATCATCACAAGCATGATGACTCCAAAAGGTCAAGCCATCATGAACAAAGAAAGTCAAGTGATGGTGCATCATTATGATCCAACAAAATGCAAAGACCCCCTCCACAATTGCTTATTTGCACAAATGCTAATAAGCAATCCTCCACCAATCTTCGGCCAATGAACGATACAAATGAAAATGGACGAAACGGAAAGCAAACTGGAAACTCCAGAAAACTGGTCCCGTAATAAATTACAGGAAAACCCCGATACTGTGTATACACACCCGCATCTGTATTCTGACCGAATACAAATGCAATGAGACAAAATCTCCACTATACTATACTAGGATCCGGCTTAAACCAAAACCGGCTAGTAATATCCGTTCGATCCTGATCCGTGCAATACCGCACGTATCTGATCAAACCCTGCCATATATCCATACGGCCTGTAGTACAAACTGTCCGATCCTGATCCGTGCAATACCGCACGTATCTGATCGGACCTTGCCATATCTCCATACGGCCTCTACAGCGTTTTGCCCGAAAACTTGAGCAACTGAATGTGGGGGACTCTAAAGACTCGTCAACACCTCGGTTGTGGATTTAACCACTAGCACGTCAGAGGTATAAGCCAATACGTAACGGGCTACCAGGTATTGACCAAAAGGGACGTCGATGAGCGAACTCATCCTGACACCCTACTGAGCCTGTCAGTGACAATATCCGTACAGTCCGGTCCGTTCGTTTATGAGCATCGCATGGCGGGCCTAGGGGGTTGGTAAAAGTCAGACCCCCAAAAGCGGTACAAGTCGTGTCGGAGTGTAGCCCAGAACACCCTGAGACACTACTGGAATACCTACCAGTAAATCTCCTGCCTCGGCCGAGGGCTTCGTGTAATGGCTCTCCTAGACACAGCGCGACCTCACCCCCAATACCGGGAGAGACGAACCCCTGAAGATCCGCTCACTGCTTCCATGTGGCTCGGGACTGTACCCAACTAAAACCTGTTTGTACGTCTCCTTTGAGCGTGGTAGGGTAGTAATCAAAGTACAGTGGGAACTCACACGAGACAAATGACGATCCTCAGGTCGATGAACTAACCTGTACACATGTCACCAGGGAACTGCCATCTGACGTCAGGTATAAGACCAACTAGCATGTTCCCGGCGAGTCCTGTCCGGTGTACTCATAACCCAATGAGCACCTGTATACATCTTAGGTGATCCAACTGACACCAATGGCTTGTGAGACCGGCCACCGCCCCTCGTCGAGGTCTCGACTGTATACACTAGTCTACTCTGGAGTATCGATGCCCTGTCTCGAAACTCCCACGACTAGGGACCTTTTAAGGATGTGCTTATAGACCCCAGCTCCCACTTATATGATCGCCCTCATACTGCTGGTGGTCAAGCAAGAATCCTAGGGGCTCTATCAACGTGTAATAGCGACATGTCAGGTCACCTAAAGCAGTACACGATGATAAAGGTAAACCAGATAGCATACTATCATCTCGAGTAAGACTGTTCTACCGGGATAGGTCCTCCCTCAATCATTGCAATCACGTGCCTGTGATCCAATAATTGACTCTGAAGGCACAATCTCAAACAACCTCCACCCCCAAACTTATCAAAAGCAGTGCCCTCACTGCTCATGGCCTTGCCGTCCCCTTGAACGTGAACGGGAACGTTCCTCTCTCGCCAGCAGGGTCGTCATGCCATGCTCTATTTCTGTCATACGGTGATCCAGGTTGGTCACCATCCCTACCAATCTGTCAATCCCCCTAACGGCTTTCCTAAGTAAACGTGCATATGCCGCAGGGGTAAGCTCTTCCTCGCTCGCGGTCGAGCTGGAGCTGGGTGTCTTGGCTGGTACATCCTCGGCTGGCTCAGTGCACGACCATACATCATTTAAGCGTGTGTAGGACGTGGATACGCCCTCAATAAGAGGTCTAATAGGGATACCTCCATGCATATAAAACTCGAATTCCTCCACCGGGAGGAAATGGCGACACAGTTGTGTCACCAACATAGGGCACGGGTAATTGGGAGCCCTTTTGCCCGCACCAATCGAATGAAATAATACTGTGCACATATCATAACTTGTGTTCCTGGTCATCAAGGTGTGCACGATATGAAGGGATGGTGTGAAAAAGGTCGTATTGTGGGAACTACCAAAAATGTTATTGTGTGCCTAATGACACACAGTTAAGACATTTGCAAAGAAAATTCTTGACTGGATGCCTTTACGTGGCTCTTTCGAACAATCAGTACCCATCAAGGGTAGGTAATCCTCGAATTGGAGGGGTCGGTCATGAGTAGGTAGTCTAGTAATTAAGGTGACTTCATAGACGAAGTCTCTATAGATTATTATCTCCCTATCCCCCTAAATTAGCCTAATAAAACCATGTTGTGATAGGCAACCTTCTTCCATGCACTCGTAAAAACGAGTGACGAGATCTGGAAGAGCGAAGGAGTTGGGATGGTTAAAAATTAAAAAGTTACACCCTCGCCTTGTGATTTTATCACCAAAATAACTCTCAAAGACCGTGTGTGCAAACATTTGGGAAAAATCCCTCTCATATTGTATAGTGGATGCCATCACAGAAAGTAAAGTTTTTTCTAAAGATTTTAACAGAGAGGGAAAGGAAGTGCAAACCTCCTTTGAAAATTTTAGAGGCTGAAGAGGCAGAAACGCGGCGGATCAGCGGTCTAAGGGCTCCTTCGGCGGCGGAAGCGCGGCGACTGTGAGCGATCTCTCTGCAAAAACGAAGCGGCGGCTAGGGTTTGAAGAGAGGAAAAATTTAGGCCTATGAATATTCAGAGGAGGGGTCGGTGTTTATTTATAAGGGGTATTTTGGTTATTTGCAAAAAGGACCTCTTAAAAAGAGGAATTTATTTGTAAATAAATTTTTTATTTTTTGTTATTTATTATTTATTAAAACTGAAAATTTACAAAAATACCCCCAATTTTTTTTATTTTTATATTTTTATTTTGTGTGCGGAGCGGGTGGGATAAAAACGATCCTGAAGCGCGATTCGCTGGGGTGCTACAACAGGAGGGTGTTGCGGGTTATTCGTACCCAGTTGAGGTGGAATCAGTCCCGAAGTAGGTAAAGGGTTGTTAGGATTGAATCCTGGCATCTCTTTAGAAGATGATGAATGTGAAGATGAGGGTAAAGATAAAAAAGGAGTGGAGGAAATTTCGACTTCGGAGTCGAACGCGTCGTCAGTAGCGACTAACGAGACACGGACTAAGCGGGCGCTAGTGTCCCTAGTCCAACCGGACATACACTAAACGAGTTTAAGTGTAGTCAAAAAGCAGAATGTGAGGGTAAGAAAACGTCAATAGGGAAATGTGAAATGTAGGTGGGGTGCAATGGAATTCTAGCGACAAATTGCAAGTTTTTATAAAAATTTCTGTTTTTTTAATATAATAAAGATTTGTGTGCAAAGATTTGTACGGAATTAATTTCAATCAACCACAGTTAAACATGCACAATCAAGTATAGATCTAGGGTCTCCTAAGTCAACTAGACTGCTCCAAACTGGTCCAAAGCGACAAGTTGTGAGATATCCCTCAAATCGCCTTTTCACCGCCAATTGTGGCCAGGTAAGCACAAGTGAATAAAGGAGGGTTCCGCTCACGAATCACTGTGAGACGGGTCTTTTAAAGTTACCTTTCTCACTTGTCTAGCCTAGGCACCACAAAGTCAGGTTTAGATAAACGACTGAATGCCCACAACCTTCCTCTGTCCTAATGAACACGACAGTCCTTAGTTGGCTGAGTCTAGATATTTTTTTAATTAACTCAAGGGTGATGCATATGCTTTTGTGATTTTTGGGGTCTTAGGAAGGGTAATGAAATCCCCACCCAATCTTGATTGGTGTTATAGCCCTTTAGATTCAGTTTTAAAAATGCAAAGCAGTAACACACAAAATCTAAAACACTTGCCAAAAAATTTTTGCTTTTTATTTGCGGCGCAAAAAATCCTGCACAAAAATGATTTATTGGAGAGGGAGAAGAAATTTTGCGCAAAGAACCCTGCAGGAAAATTTTTCAGTAGAGATCAGGGGGTAGGAGAGAGGACAAAAATACCCACAGAGAATTCTGGACTGCTGATGTCACCAATGCGCGGCGGATCCGCGGTCAAATGCCAGAAGTTGCGGCGGTTCCGCGATGGTTAAGTAGGTTCAGGCCTCCAAAATCACTCAGTATGCTGATATGGTTCTCCTCTGTCTGTTTAGATCTTCTGTTTCTGGATTTGTTTACTGTTCTTGCTCCAGATCTGAATCAATCCGTCTTCTTTTCCTACACAATTCACAAAAAAACGATAAAAAATAACAAGATGGTTTTTTTATGTATTTTTTTTAAAAAATTTCAATTTCAATTAACCCGAAATTACAAAAAGAAAAAACTACCGTTTCCCCGGCAACGGCGCCATTTGATTGATGAGAGAGATTTTGTAAATTAAAGAATACCGTAATCAAGATGGTGTCGCTTGGTAGCTAGCCGGTTGAGTACGGGTCGGTCCACAGGAAAATCGTGTTCTTTTCTTTAAGTTCTAACGAGTTAAGTCCAAAAGAAATGGTGGTTTTGATTTACGATCTAAGAATGAGATTAAATTGATTAAAAGTTTTGCTAGGGTTAGGACTAGGTTCGTTTGGAAAAAGGATTCTACCCACTGCTTTCTTTGCCCTAGTTAAGAATATAGGTGTTAGGGTAATAGTCAACAAAGGGGATTAGCACGACTAGGAAGAAACTTAGTTTCATCCTTTTGGTCCTTGTCCGTCCTTTCTTAACTCTTAGCCCTAATCTCTATTTAAATCAACCACAACCAGTCTAACTAGGGAATCACCACTATCTTGTGGGATAGGGTGCCGTAGTGAGCGGTGTGTGATTCATTTAAATAGAGTCCGTATTAATTAAAATTATAGGGGCAAGGAAAGGAGTGAAAGAAATTTCCTTCTTTCAAACCATCCCAATCCTAACCCTAACAAGTGAGGAATTACTCACTCATTAGGGTATTAACAAGAGAATTCATTTTTTTATAATTTTTTATATTAGAAAACTAAATTGCAAATATTAAAAGAACAGATAAAAAGCAAGAATTAAATTCAGAAAAGGAATGCGAGATAAAAATAAAAATACCTTACTTTATTGAAACCTCCTCAACGATTACAATGAAATTAAAATTCTGAATTTAAGAATTAAAAAGAGGCATGCCTAATTAGGCTCTCGGCTGTCCTATTTATATATAGGAGAAACCCTAGGATTTACATCTGATCCATACACGAAATTACAGAACTACCCTAAGAAAGCCGGGTTAAAGCACCGACACCCACCGACACGTGCACTGCACGGCCGCGGAACCGCGGCAGAATTCCATGTTTGGCCGCGGTTCCGCGGCCATATGGTGGGCTCTTGGGCTCAGTTTCTCAGGGCTGCTTCATGATGCTTTTTCCTTCTGTTTTCTTCACTTGGTTCTTCAGAATTTTTTCTACTTTCTTCCAGATTTCCAACAGTGCATAATTATGTGAACTTTTACCGTGAGCTTTGCTTTGAAGTCTTGTATCTTGTGCTACCCTTGTGCTTTGTGCATTGAACTGTTTACTGATCTTCATTTGTTCCTTGAACTGTTAGGCGGCATCATATGGATTCATCTTTTGCTGGTCGTAGTCTCACATTTGTAGCGTATTTTCATGAATTTCACTGTAATGATCTGAGAACCTGTAACCTGCAACTATTTAGCAGACATGGATTAAAAGCACCTATTTATTTGTAATATGATTAAGAATGGGTGATATAATAATGCAAAATTCTGATATGAACATAACAACTTATCGAATCAACACTTGATTCGATAACCCGGCTATATCGCATATAACCGACCAATGTCATAAATTACGAGAATAGAATACGGTATCTCATATCGTATCAATCTCGGTCCCGCACATATCACATATGTGCTCCTACTCCGTTTCGCTTGAGCCAGGAAACCCCAGTGTAGAACTCTAAAGACTCATCAATACGCCGGCAGTAGGTGATGATCATATCAAACACCCACAAGCCGCAAGCGGTCTGCTAAACGTAATGGCCACCCGGGAATTGAGCGATTAGAAGATCAACAAGCAAGCCTGCTCACACTCCTGCAAATCCAATCAGTAACACTACCGTACAGTTCGGTCTCTTCGTCTGATATATCGCATATCTCGTCTAGGGGTGGTAAACGTCAGACCCCAGTAACTTGATAAGTCGTGTCGATATGAAGCTCATAATGGGTCGAGAAACTACTGATAACACTTACCAGTATATCTCTGATGTAGCCTTGGACAAGGACTTCCTGTTATAACCAATCGAGCATAGCGCAACATCAACTCCCAATACCGGGAGAGATGAAACCTCTCCTATCGCTCATTACCTCCATGTGACTCGGGACTGTACCCAGAAGCCACCGTTTTGCATGTTCTCTTGAACGTGGTAAGGTGGAAATCAACGCACAGTGGGAATCACACAAGACTCTATGACGATCTCGGGTCTACAGACTAACCTGTACCAGTGTCACCAGAGAACTGCCATCTGACGTTAGGTATAATACCATCTGGGAGTTCTCGGCGAGTCCATTCAGTGTACCCAGTCTCCACTGAGCACCCGTATACTTCTCTGATGTCAAACACCAATGGATATAGGATCATCCATCGCCCATCTATATGGGTAGAGAAGCTATACGCTAGTCTACTCTGGTATATCGATGCCCTGTCTCGATGCACCCACGACTAGGAACATTTGAAGGATGTACTTAGCGACTACACTGTCCCCACTAGTATGATCTGCATCATAATCCTGGTAGTCAAGTACTCATCCTAAGGGCTTTATCAATATGTAACATAGAGACAATCAGCGTACATGTTAAGATAAAGAGCAACCAGATAGCATACTATCATGTTGAGCAAGAAAGTCGTCCCTATATATGTCCAAGCATCCACTACAATAAACATCGTATGTACAGTAATAAGCTCTAGGGCATACATATAACTAACATATCCTAATGCGGAAAAGTAAATAATATATATCAACGGTGACATCTTCCTCAACCCGGAAGTACCCCAATAAAAGAATATTACATACAAGTTCTTACATGAATGAAAATGAAAAACTCTTATCTCACATAAAAAAAACCATGGCTATTCAATCACGATGATCCAATATAACATATCACAGCAACACATAACATCATATGCCATCAACGTAAGTAAATATGCGTATCCCAATTGTCGTTGACATATACTAACAAAACCGGCGATACACCACATATTACACTTACGGTCGCAGAAAAGAAAGTGAAAAACTATAACAATTGGAATCGTCACTACCCTTAGACATCATAAACCCGGAATATCACATATTCTGGATTTCATGCCTAACAATGTAGATTTTACATTTAGGTCTCAACCATGAAAACACTTTTCAAAGGAAGTCGGGTAATTCAACAAGATTCCCGATTCCGTCCGAGGCCGAAATATTAAACTTGCATGCAACTAGATAGATTCCAATTATTGTATCACAATCAACTAGACGATATTAAACATTTCGATCGAATCAACAAATCCCCACAACTCCCATAAAGCTCAACACTTGAGCAAAGTTAAAATACCTAAAGTGTGCCACAGTACCTATGGACCAGCTGTAGAAGGGTGTCAACCAATGCCTCACCTATGGTACCGCGAAACTACGGCAAACCCTAAAGTTCGTTCGCGGTTCCATGGGCATAGAATCGAGTTAAGGTTCTTTTTCTTCTAGAGGGTCCATAGAATTACTTGCACGACCATTGAATATACTTCAACTTAGAAAATTCCAACTCTTGGAAAATTTCAGAAGGGGTTATGGGGTGATGTTTGAAGTTCGTTTGAACTGTTAAACATAGCCTAGGTTGCCATTACAATGTTAAATTATACGACTACGAAACACTTTGTTTTAGTCCTATATCAAAATTTACATCACATGCAATTTTGGACTAAACAAACAATACCTGAAACCCCACATTCTACAGACCAGAGCACAGAACAAATTCGAGCCAGAACCAAGGCAAAGTGGCCGGCCAAGGGGGTATGGTGCACAGGTCATTTCCGAGCAATGGGTCTCAAATTTGTTCTGTGCACTCATTGTATCATATACATGCTTCTGCAGTTGTTTGAAAAATTTTTACAGACCTCTAAAATTTCGACAGAGAGCAAAACTGCAGGGTTTCAGAAATTGTTTTTCGTATTTGTTTCGGCTTCGTATTACTTCTAACATCTTCCAGGTTTCTAGTTTGGCTTTGATACCACTGTTGGGTTTCCTTAGCACCAAGCCTAGGGTTTGCAAGCATCAAACATGCCACAACAAAAATTTAGGGAGGTGCTTAGCAAACAACCTAGGAATCTAACTAGAAAACTAGGGTAACAAAACTTTGTAATCAACATTACAAGAGAAGTGAACAAGAATACAACCTTTATAGACCGGTCCTTCACTTCAAAAGCTCCGTGTAGTAGTCCCTTCGCTGCAAGTCATGAACACCCGAATTCTAGAAAGGGTTCTCCCGGAGAAATGAACAAGCTTGCTCGAAATTTTCGAGGCCGAAGATGATATACGTCGAGCAGACTCAGGCTCATGCTACCTCTTCACTAATTGTGAAATTAGTGAAGCAAACACCCTAAACGAAATAACAAGTAGTAGAGGATGATGAAGTAGGAAATGGGCACTCTTTAGTTTTATTTTTCTCACAATATTTTCATCACTTCACAAAAGCTAGTGAGCTTGAGGAAGAAGATGAAGAATTCTCTAATGGAATTAACCAAGTGAAGAATGTGAACCATGGGTGAGTTAATATCACATATTAACCTATGTAGAGACTTAACCATGGCTAATTTAATGGTTGGGTTAATAAATATCTTAAGTATGACAAAATTAGTGGACTTGGTCAATGGTTCCACAAGCTTCTCCAAGCTTCAACCATCAATCCAATTTCCACCTAATTTTGTTTAACTTAAAATAAATAAAACCCTTCATTAATCTAGCATGGTGTGAGTCATTGAGCAAGTATTAGTTAATGTAACTTAATATATCAAATATATAATTATACATTAAATTATTAAAACACTTGATTTAATAATCCGGTTATATCACATATAACCGACTAATATCAAATGTAACAAATTAGCGAATCAACACTTGATCCGATAACCCGGCTATATCACATATAACCGACCTATGTTACAAATCGCGAGAATAGAATGCGGTATCACATACGCGCATTAATCTCGGTCCTGCACATATCACATATGTGCTCCCACTCCATTTCGCATGAACCAGGAAACCTCTGTGTAGGACTCTAAAGACTCGTCAATACGCCGGCAGTATGTGATGATCATATCAAACACCCACAAGCCGCAAGAAGTCTGCTAAACGTAATGGCCACCCGGGTATTGAGCGATCAGAAGATCAACAAGCAAGCCTGCTCATATTCCTACGAATCCAATCAGTAACACTACCGTACAGTCCGGTCTCTTCGTCTGATATGTCGCATATCTCGTCTAGGGGTGGTAAACGTCAGACCCCAGTAACTCGATAAGTCGTGCCGATATGAGGCTCATAACGGGTCGAGAAACTACTGATAACACTTACCAGTATATGTCTGAAGCAGCCCTGGTCAGGGACTTCTTGTTATAGCCAATCGAGCACAGCGCAACATCAACTCCCTATACCGGGAGAGACGAATCCCCTCCTATCGCTCAGTGCCTTCATGTGACTCGGGACTGTACCCAAAAACCACCTTTTTGCACGATCTCTTGACCGTGGTATGGTGGAAATCAAAGCACAATGGGAATCACACAAGACTCTATGACGATCTCGGGTCAACAGACTAACCTGTACCAGTGTCACCAGAGAACTGCCATCTGACGTGAGATATAATACCATCTGAGAGTTCTCAGAGAGTCCGTCCAGTGTACCCAGTCTCCACTGAGCACCCATATATCATCTCCGATGTCAAACACAATGGATATGGGATCATCCATCGCTTATCTACATGGGTCGAGAAGCTCTACGCTAGTCCACTCTGGTATATCGATGCCCCGTCTCGATACACCCACGACTAGGGACAATAAAGGATGTACTTACCGACTACCATTGTCCCACTAGTATGATCCGCATCATAATCCAGGTAGTTAAGTACACATCCTAAGGGCTTTATCAACACGTAACAGAGAGACAATCAGTGTACATGTTAAGATAAAGTGCAACCAGATAGCATACTATCATGTTGAGCAAGAAAGTCCTCCCTATATATGTCCAAGCATCGACTACAATATACATCTTATGTACAGTAATGGCCTCTAGGGCATACATATAACTAACATTTAACACACAATTGATTCTAAGCTTAACCTTGCAAATGGTGATATGAAGGAAAAAGATATAAGATAAAGGTTACAAATAACCATCAAAATCATCATATCATATCGAACACTTCCATTTAGCAATTTTAAGCTTACAATCGAAATTAAGCACTTTAAACAATCACAAGAGGAGGAGGAGGCAAAGCCTTTCTTCTCACTTCTTTACCATTACCACAACCAAAGAAGATTAGTCACACAACATAATGACAAGAAAAGAAAAGCAAGTAAAGAAAGGAAAGAAAATAAACAAAGCAATATATATTAACACTTGAAGTTGAGGTATAAGATATTGGTAACTTGTTCAACCTCCATAATGAAGCTCTCAAGAGGAATCTTCAAGAGGGAAGAAGAAGAAGAGACCAAGTTAAAGCCCACTCACTCTCAAGCCTAAACCAAAAACAAACTAAAATGGAAAATGGGTATATACTATGCACTCTCCTTGCTCAATATCTGTTCTGGTATTTATAAGCTCAACTCCAGAATAAACAAACAATATAGATGGACTGATGTGACCCTAAGAAATGACCAGAAGAAAATTGAGGATGATTGGAGCAAGGGGGCCGGCGGCGCCGGAATTTCATGGGGTCTCGCCGGTTTGGATCTGAGCAAAGGGGCTCGTGTTAATGTGGTGGTTTTGTATGCTCTCCACTATTCTTCTGGTGCTGCTTAATTTCTCTAAATAACCCTGGTTTGCACTTAGTAGAATTGGAGGGAAAGTTTTGTATTATATCACATCATAACTTTATGCATTAAACACACATCAAGTCACACATGTGCCCACTTGCATAAATTGTGCAAGGGCAGCCCCCAAATGGTCCATGTCAAAGAGCTAGTGTCACACATGTATTGTGTTGGACAAAAATTGTATGCACACTTGTTATTTCAAAAGAGCTCTTTGAATATCGGTCGGTTCTCTGTTCTGATTGCAGTGTCGGCTCCCAAATGCTATATCCATGATATTGAGTTTGTTTCCCGTATTTAATCATGAACACCTCTAATCTGTAATTACTGAGCAGACACTGATTAACATTACCAATATATAACAAAATAGATAATGAATGAGCGGTATTAAAATGCAGTTTTCTGTGATGAACAAATACCCCCAAACTTATCTTTTGCTCGTCCCGAGCAAAACAAAAAATCCTAGCCTCACTTTCGCAGGGAATGCGATTGCACTGAGCATGTGCAACAAGCCGTTATACCTCTAGATGTCACTAGTAGGAGGAGTGTTGTCTTCTGAGGGTTTTCAGCGGATTACACCCACAAAATCCAGTCAAGTTAGTATCGTGGAGAAACTGTTGATTCTAATCTTAAGTTAGAGATCAAAGTTAGAAGTTCTATTACCCAAGTCAGAAATTTTAAACCCTATTTTTCACTCATCGCAATTTGTTTAACATAAGCTCATATGTGTCTTTACGTGATTGTGCGGATAGTGTCCATAAAGTTTTAAGAACTTTGATTAGGGTCATCATATCATAATTACAGACCAGGATAGACTTCTAAAGGATCACACGAGTTTGAAAGGAGTTCAGATTTTCTCAAGTTATATTCTCCAGTTAGGTTTCAGGTCAGAATATATATCATTTTTAACAGAGAATCTAAGTCTTATTTTTCACTCCTACCTTTCACCGATTGTTGTTCATACACACCTTTCGTTATCGTGCAAAATGTCTTTTATAAATATACCTTCATATCTCCACGAAAAAACTGTTTTAATAGAAAACTCGTCTTCGCCAAGATTATTCTCCCATAAAGAACCATGAGGACTTTTAACTCGGAGAGAACACTTGCTTAGCTTGCTTTATTTGGCAATTGGAAACTTAGCGAGCTTTGGGTCAATGACTCCTAAACCAGATGGTTTTAGGGCATTAGGAGTGGAGACACCCTAAGGACTTAATTACCTAAGTAACCAAGTCTACAAAACAAATGACTCATTTTATTTAAAATATTCTGAACTCAATGAAAACGGAGATATGACCAGCATTTCTTTTAAATCCGAAGACGTTATATGTGGATAAGGTGTATAATTACTCCAGCAAGGTTCCAGTTGGGTTATTTTTCAGACTTGTAGCTTCATATTAAAATCTCAATAATAGCCTTCATATTCATGTTACTTTATGAACTATTCTTGATATTACTTGACTCAGAACAAACCTGTTTTGATCCTAACGATGTTTATCAATTTTAAAAGTTTTACAAACATGTCAGACTTTCATCAAATTCTCAAAAACATACGACACGTGAAAAGTGTTATAAAAGACGTATATCGGCTATGGTTAAACACAAGAGAGGGTTATTTTTCAGGTCGTCTGTCTCATAAAAAGGATTTAGTTATTTCTAACTTATCAACCGAACCGTTAGACTTTGAATCTAAGTTCCCCCGCTAGCTAACATGACAACGTTTTTATATTTTTAGGAATTTTTTTCAATTTTTATGGGTTTTTTTTTAATATGTATGCAATGCAGAATATACACATGATGCAGCAAAATAAACGCAGTGCTCACCCACAAACCTAAGTTTTACGATGTCCTCATCGTTTCCCCCATCTCCGGTAGCTATACTTAGACATCAGGGTGAGAATTTTATTCAAAGAAAAAGAAAAAACCTAAGACTAATTACAACATTTACATGTTAAAAGACTGGGTTAGTCCAGAAATTAATACCAGCCATTTAAATTTTTTGTCTATATAGTGCAATGGCTGGTAAAAGAATATATATATAAAAAAGAAAAAGAAAAAGAAAAGGTATATATTAGATGTTAGTGAAGGGCATGTGCGTGTAAAAGTAGGGATCAGAAGACGCTGAAGATGAAGATGAAGTTTTGAAGAGCTCAAAGAATTGTTTCCTGGATGAATTGAATCTTCATAAAGCACATGTTGAGTTCCGAAGCCAGGTTTGTTTAAAAACCGGAGTTCATCCTCAAAAAGTTCGGCAAAATAAAGGTTCCTAGGATGTTTCCAAATTGATCTCGACTCAAACTCACCCAGAATATCAAGTTCATCCGCAAAAATTTTCTCAAAACTCGATATGAAAGAATATTTTTCAATGTTGTCTTCCTCCCTATGATTTTTCACAATCCTATTCTTATCACTATGGTTTTCTAATTCTCCCAATACCATTTCTTCCTCATCACATTCATAAATGGGTAGGTATATTTCATCCAAAAAAGTAGGTTCCCACACTAACGTTTCTTCCGAAACAATATCACTAGGTGATACAAACATTGTGGATTCCTGATCATTGATTTCTTCTGACAATCTATCCAAACCATACCCGTCAAAATCACAAGATTCCTCCTCTAAAATAGGAATGCAAAAATCAGTCGGTGGTCTTTCTTGTGTGTCCCGATAACACTTAGCCATTTCAATTGCATCGTCATCTATGAAATCATCAAAATTCAATTGATCGTTTATCTTACTTGGGTGATTTCCTAGATGACATATATTAACACCATGTGGTTCTAATTGACTGTGTTCACTCTTTAGAATCACTACAGCTACATGCTCTTCAATTCTAGCCAAAGATTGAGCTTGAGCGTGAAACAATTGCTCAGACTACTGCATACATAAGGCTAGCGCTGCAGCTGTTTAATTCTCGACCGCAATCATCACTTCAATACCTTTCTCTAAAGCGGTCAACCTAGCATCTATCTCACCATCATTCCCTAAGGATGGGTCAGTTGTTTCAGGTAAGGAGGGTTGTGATGGTGGTGATGCTAAAGAAGTCAATCCGTCGACCTCTTTCTCTAAATCCTCAATCATTAGGTCTCTAATTGAAGTGGGACTGGGTTCAAGAGTGTTAGGTGGGTGACCGTTAACAAAACTCTGGGACAGTTGGTCACTCCCTAGAAAATGACAGTTTTCATGAATGTGGGAAGAATTGTGGCATTTTGAACAAATGAATTGGGACTGAGTATAAACACAGGAATAAGAATTGTAAAAAATTGAATTAAATCGTGTATCACCCATATTAACAAGAATACACAAATATCACAAAAACAAAGAATATCACACCTCTAGTAGTTTATGTTATGCTGTGTCAACTAGACCTGCTCAAGAACATATTGGGAATTCACCCGCACGCGCAAACGCGTATGTTTTGGAAACGGATATGATTTTAAGGAAATGGAATGCACACGCGAGATCATTCTCGTTTTAAAATTTATAAACCGCATGTGCACGGCGCGTTGTAGCAAGCCGGCAGGTACGGGTCGATCCGCAGGGAATTGTGTATTAGGTCTTGTTGTTTAAGGTTCAACAAATAACGAATGGTTTGGTTTTGTCACTAAAATAAAGAATACGAAAACAAAGAAAAGCAAGCAAAGAAGATAAGAAAGAAGTGGTTGTGGCTTTGGCTCGGAAGGTCGAATTGCGACGATTCCTTCGACGCTCCCTTGATCATGGGTTGTCCGTCCTTATACCAATCTCGGCATGAAGCATGACTTGTCAAGGCGGTTGCGGAGCACAAATCATCAAATTCCGATATTCGCCATAAAACACGAAATGATTCCGTTACGTTCTTATTTACCATCTTTATGTCTAGGTATGATGTATCAATACTAAGCACACGAGTTAGCAAGCATATAACATCAATACACATCAATTTGCAAATAAGAAGTAAAAGTAGGTATTACACTTGCCAAGTAGGTTGGTGAGAGTATATGGTATATGCGCGAATGAAAGGTGTCAAGAAACATAAGCAACATATCAACTATTGAATCCTCCGGTTCCACCAAATCGTTAGTTATAGTTTGCTTTGCTGGAATTTCTTCCAGTTCTACCTCGTCGCCATTAATTTCTTGCATAAGAAATTCCTTTTCTAAAAAGGTGGCATGTCAAGAAACAAAACATCTTTTGTTCCTCGGTGTGGTAGAAGATATACCCTCGCGAATGTTTGGGATATCCTATAAACTTGCACATAACTGACCTTGCCTTAAGTTTGTCCGGAATTTGCTTTTCAACATAGGCCGGACAACCCCATATCTTAACTCGTTTAAGAGATAGTCTCTTCGCATTCCGTATCTCATATGGAGCAGTAGGCAACTGATTTGATCGGAACTCTATTCAATAGGTATGCATCTTATCAAGTGCATGTCCGTGAAAGGAAATAGGCAACTCAGCAGTACTCATCATAGAGCGCACCATATCTCATAGGGTACGATTCCTCTACTCCGATATACTGTTGTGCTGTGGTGTATACGGAGGAGTAAACTGAGAGAGAATCTCATTCTCTTTTAAATAGTCTCGGAATTCCGTGCTCCAGTATTCTTCTCCCCGATCATATCGATGGATTTGAATATCTTTACCCATCTGGTTCTCTTCTTCGTACTTATATTCCTTGAAATTCTCAAAAGATTCAGTTTTGTGTTTCAACAAGAACACATATCCGTATCTTGAGAGAACATCGGTGAATATAAAGTACGCGGAACCATCCCTGGCATATGTAGACATAGGACCATATACATCACTATGTATCTGTCCAAGAGTTCAGTAGCTCTTTCTCCTTTTCCAGTAAACGGAGATTTGGGCACCTAGTATTTGAGACATGACTGGCAAGTTTCATAAGATATAAATTCGAACGGATTCAAATATGCGTCCTTATGGAACTTCAGCTAGTCTTGTCTTATCGACATGGCCTAGTCTATAATGCCTCAAGAAGACTTCGTTCATTTTTGAACGGTTCCTATTGTGTGTGTTCTATACGTTTAGAGCTGTAATTTGATTCAGAACGTGTACACTGTTATACAACGCATCTTACCCAATCAACATTTGATTTAGGAAAATATTCACAATATTTATTGATACGAAATAACAGTCGCTAAGAATTAATGTATTACCAGTTGGTAACACCAGGTGATATCTGCCAACTGCTTTGGCTGCAACAATTGCACCATTCTCTACTACTAGAGACATATCACCCTTTCCCAGTTCTCCACCTGTCTATAGCCCATGTAACAAATTACATGTGTGGGATCCTAATCCGGTATGCAATACCCAGGATGTAGAGATATTTGAGTGTTGGATAGGTATGCCCTAGAGGCCATTATTGTATAGTACTAGTTGTATATTATATTTTGGAAGCTTGGGATATATACATGGATTGACGACAGTCTTGCTCGATATTGTAGTATGCTACTTGGTCTGTATCTATCTTAATATGTGTATGTGTTTCTTTTAACATATCACTAATACATATTAATGGAGCCCTTAGGATGTTTGCTTGACTACCAGCGTTGTGATGGAGATCACACTAGTGGGGGATGGGTAGTCTATAAGCACATCTTTATACAGGTCCCTAGTCGTAGGATTATCGAGACAGGGCATCGATACTCCAGAGTAGACTAGTGTATACGCTTCTCATCCCAGCAGGAGAGATGGTCTGTCCCACAGCCATCAATACGTCGTACTGGAGATAGTATGCAGGTGCTCATTGGGTTATGAGTTACATTAGACGGACTCGCTGGGAACTATTGGTTGGTACTATACCTATCGTCAGTTAACAGTTCCCAGGTGACATGAGTACAGCTTAGTCCGTTGACTTGACACTGCTGCTTCGCCTCGAGTGTGTTCCCACTGTTCTTAGATTACTACCCTACCACGGCTCTATTGAGTCGTGCAAACAGGTAGTAGTTGGGTGCAGTCCTGAAGCACTTGGAGGCAGTGGCGGTTAGATAGGATTCTTCTCTCCTGGTATTGGGGGTTGATATCGCGCTGTGTTCGGAACGCCATTACACAAAGTCCCTGGCCAGAGCAAGTGAGATTTACTGGTAGGTACTCCAGTAGTTTCTCAGGGTGTTTTGGACCGTACTCCGACACGAATTATACCGCTATTAGGGGACTGACATTTACCACCCCCTAGGCCCGATATGCGATACTCATAGATGAACAGACCGGACTGTACGGAGATTGTCACATTCAGGCCCAATAGGAGTTCGGATAGGTTTTCCTCATCGGCCTTCTTATCGACATCTACCTGGGGACCGTTACGTACAGCTAGTACCGCTTGCGGCCTGTGGTTACACCCTCTGCCAGAGTAGTGTCGAGTCTTTAGAGTCCCACACAGTGGGTTGTTCACTTTTGGGCGATATGAGTAAACGTCATATGGTTTTACGATAGGGTTCGTTCACATACGCGCACTTGTGCTGTTCGGTGTTCGGGCAGTAGATACTAGTGGGATTTGGTTTAAACCGGATCCTAGTATTGGTTTTTGGATTGGTTTAGTCTCATTGTATTCGTGTTTCTCGGAACACAGATATGGGTATTTACATACAGTTGACAGAGACAGAGGAGGAGACACCTCATTAAGGTTTTGACCATTGACTTGATCAAAACTATAATGAGAAGGAGGAAATTGATTAATAGTTTTAATTAGAGATAATTGTGTTATGGCTAATGTTGGTTTGACCATTTGACTTGTTGACCCATGTTGACTTAGATATTTTTTGTTAAGCATGAGATATTTTTTGTGAGCATGTTTAACATTAATTATGACATGATAGTGGTCAAATCAATGCACCATCACAATTATCTTAATTAAGATTATTATTATTGTTTTTCCTCATATGAGAGCTTGATCCTCTCATTATTATATCATCTTTCTCTCTCATGGTTTGCTCTCTCCTCTTCCTCTCTCAAAGCTCTAAGTCTTTCATGAGTTGAAAATCAAGAGCCTTTGAGAATAAACCACTAAAATACTTCTTTACTCACTCTAGGGTTCTTAGTCTAGCAAACCAAGCACTCTAGTTACTTCATTGTTGAGGTGGGAGCTCAAGGTAGAGGCCTTCGGGTGGATCTTCTTCGATATAGAGAAGCCGATGAGGAGGAGCCATCCACATCATTCCAAGGAGCTCACAACAAGGAGAAAAAGGAGTTCAAGACTAAGGTATAATCTTCTAACCTAGTTGTTAAAACTCTAAGTTAGTTTGTTAGTTAATGTTTAGCAAAGATCCTAATGGCTAGTACATGTTACTTTGTAAAGAAAAATTTGATTTTTACCTATTCCGCCTCCCTGCAAACTACAGGGGTGAGTAACATGGCCTAACAGTGGTATCAGAGCCAAGCTAAACAACAACTAACATGTTAGCAAAGTCTTTAGAACTTCGATCCCGGAAAAATCGCAAAATACATCAAAAATTTATGTTTTCTGCCGATTTTCAAAATAGGTCTAAAAATATTTTCAGAGACCTGAAAAATACGTGCATGCTTTTTTAGGGACACCCAAGAAAAACGAGCCCATGACTCGGTCAGACTGCCGCGGAAGCGCGTCGAAACCATGCGTTTCGCCATGGATCCACGGCCGAGTCGACTCGGAGTCAACTCATTTTTCCTGCAGATTGTCCAGCTTGATGTTTTGTGATTTTTCAGATACTTGTTTCTGCCCAGATTCCTTTGAGTACATTGTTGTTTTTGGGTTAGTTTCAAATTTGAATATCGATCAAAATTCTGTAAACTTTAGCTGATTGGATTATATCTGTGATGTGATATATGTATTGACCGTCTACTAATCGTTATACGTTGATTAGTAGGGGTTGTACATATCTGTGATCTGTGATGTTGGATTGTGTATATGTACTTGTTGGATTGTCGTGGATGAATAGCCGGGGATGTGAGATGAGTGTTTTTCATTTTTCATTCGATGTAAATTGTAAATTGATGTAATATTATTTTATGGTCGCACATCCGGGTTGAGCTTGTACCCACCATTGTATATTATTTCTTTTACTGTTCTCTGCTCCTAGGATAGACCCAAGGTGGGGTGCACAAACTACCGGGTACTTTGAAGTGCCAAGTGGTCTACTCACTTTGTTGAGGGAGGCTGCTTCACTTCGGGTATTTGGCGGGTAGTTTGACGCACCCGAAGGGGTCTTAGGTAGGGTTTTTTGGCTATTCATCACGACCGTGTAATCCGTCTTTCGTTGCAGGCTCAAACGAAACACGAATTCCTAGCATATCCAATGTGTTCATTTGTGATTTGGAATGACTATCATTGCGTCTAACGAATGTATATATCTATATATGATATCTAGTAGACGTTGCTTATGTTTTGCATCCGCGCTAGTCCAGCCCCCGCTCTGTCGTTAGTTAAGTAACCTAACGGGTGATGATGGGCCCCGTGGCGAATGCGGATGGCATAAGCGTACATTATATTTTCGTTGTTTTCTTAATGGTAGGATTAATTGATGGGACTGCATTATATTAATGCAAAGAAAATAAACCTAAAAGATGTTGTTGGAACCAAGTTTGAAAACCGACATTACAGACGTTTTGCACAGTGGTATTCGGTTATGAATATCCAGCACCTCATTCGACGAGGCAGGGGCCGAGATCCCTTCATCGGGAGTGACCCCTTGAGTAAAAGTTTGCATCAACGTAATAACTTCACTATACTCGATTATTTTTACTTTGCATCATGGTATTCAGTTTGGAATATCCTGCACCTCATTCGACGAGGAAAGAGCTGAGATCCCTTCACAGGGAGTGACCTCTTTAGTAAATGTTTTCGCCACTATATATTTAAAAAACCACTCAGGTTTCTTCAACGATATCAAGTTCATTATGTTAACGGGTTTTTCGCCAAAAACCCAGCCGTAGCCCTCCGTCATTTCAGAATAGTAATATTTAGTATTCGTGCTGCGTTTGTTGACCTAATCAAGGCGTAGTGAATGGTAGCTAAGTGATATTTTTCTGTGCATTACAAATGCGATTAGTTAGGACAGTCGTGCGGCCTTGTTGACTTAGTCAAGGGCACGCACGGGTGGGTTTAATGCAATCAAGAAAATGACGGGTAGAACTTGACTAGCGGTTTATGGTTTGCTGATCTAGTCATGATCATAAACCGTTAGGGGCAAAAACCACATCGGGAGTTTCAAACATACAGGAAACTTGCAGATTCAGCATACCTTGTGGAGTGTGGTGACTCGAGTGGATTCCATCTAGGTCATCACACAATGATAGTTGGATCCCGATCCCACTGATGAGTTGGATTACTCTCGGGAGATTATTCTGTTAGTGTATATGCCCTAGAGGCCATTTCTGTATCATACTAGTTTGTATATTACTTGATGGAAGCTTGGGATATTCACAGTTGTATAGACAATCTTGCTCAAAATAGTAGTATGCTACTTGGTTTGTTTCTACTTCAATGTGTGCATGTGTTTCTTATAGCATATCGCCTTTACACATTAGTGGAGCCCTTAGGATCTTTACTTGATTACCAGCGTTGTGATGGTAGTCACACTCGTGGGGGCTGGGTAATCCACAAGCACATCCTTATGCAGGTCCCTAGTCGTAGGACTATCGAGACAGGGCATCGATACTCCGGAGTACACTAGCGTATGCGCTTCTCATCCCAGCTTGGGAGACGGTCTATCCCACAGCCGTCAGTACGTCGTACTTGAGATAGTATGCGGGTGCTCGTTAGGTTACGAGTACACTGGACAGGACTCGTCGGGAATTGTTGGTTGGTATTATACCTATCGTCAGTTATCAGTTCCCAGGTGACATGAGTACAGCTTAGTCCGTTGACTTGACACTGTCACTTCGCCTCGAGTGTGTTCCCACTGTTCTTAGATTGCTACCCTACCATGGCTCAAAAGAGTCGTGCAAACAGGTAGCAGTTGGGTGCAGTCCCAAAGCACTTGGAGGCAGTGACGGTTAGACAGGATTCGTCTCTCCTGGTATTGGGGGTTGATATTGCGCTGTGTCTAGGAGAGCTATTACACAAAGTCCCTGGCCAGGGCAAGCGAGATATACTGGTAGGTTTCCAGTGTTATCTCAGGGTGTTCTGGGCTACGCTCCGACACGACTTGTACCGCTATTAGGGGACTGACGTTTACCGCCCCCTAGGCCTGCCATGCGTATTCTTAGACGAACAGACCGGACTGTACGGAGACTGTCACATTCAGGCTCAGTAGGAGTTCAGATGGGTTTACCTCGTCAGTCTTCTTATCGGCATCTACCTGGGGACCGTTACGTACAGCTAGTGCCGCTTGCGGTCTGTGGTTAAACCCACTGCCAGCGTAGCGTCGAGTCTTTAGAGTCCCACACAGAGGGTTATTTGCCTTTAGGCAAAACAGAGTAGAGGTCGCATGGTTTTGCGACGGGGTTCGTTCACATCTGCGCACTTGTGCACGTTTGGTGTCCGGACATCTTATACTAGCGGGCTTTGGTTTAAGCCAGATCCTAGTCTATGTTTTGGGATTGGTTTTATCTCATTGTATTCGTGTTCCTCGGAACACGGATACGGGTGTGTATGCACAGTTGACTGAGGCAGAGGCAGAGGACTTTCATTAGGGTTGATGACCGTTGTCTTTTTCTTAACCCTAATTTTATATGTGAAATATGATTATTAATATTAATTAATTATAATTGTGTTATGGTTAGGGTTGTTGACCATTTGAGTATGGTTGACTTGTTGACCTATGTTGACATATTGACCATCATCATTTCATATGAAAGATTCTCTTTGATTCTTGCAAAATTCATTAATGTGAAATGATAATGGTCATTTCAAGTTAACCATCACAATTATCTTTAATTAATTATTTAATTATCATAATTCACATATATGTGAGAAGGTTGATATTATCTTCTCATTCTCTCATTCTCATTCTCTCTCATCCTCTTCCTCTCTCTCAAAGCTCTCCCTCTCATGAGTTGAGAACCATCTAGCTTTGAGATAAAACCTTCAAAATTACTCTCTACTCTTTCTAAGGTTCTAGGTTTAGCACACCAAGCACCTTAGTTACTTCTAGTTTGAGGTAGGAGCCAAAGGTAGAGGCCCTCGGATGGATCTTTCTTCGACAAGAGAAGCCGACGAGGACGACCCGTTCATCCCACTCCAAGGAGAAAGAAAGGAAGGACTTCAAGACTTAGGTATAACCCTTTAACCGAGTAGCTAACTCTCTTGGCTTGGTTGTTAGTTTATGTTTAGCAAAGATCCTCCTTTAGTTAGTCCATGTTGCCTTGAGTTGTAAAAATCGATTTTTTTTACCGTTTCCGCCTCCCCGCAAGCACCGGGGTGGGCAACGTGGACTTACAGTGGTATCAGAGCCTAGCTAAACACAAACTAATAAGTTAGCAAAGTATCTAGAATTTCGATCGGAAAAAATCGCAAAACACGTTTTCAAAAACCTAACTTTCTGCCGATTTTTAAACCTGCTTTAAAAGTAATAAATCATGTACTAAAAATCGGCTCAGGCTTTTTAAAGAACAGGCAAGAAAAACGATCCAGTGAGTCGACCAACTCACCGTGGATCCACGGCAAGAGCTTGCTTCTGCCGCGGATCCGCGGCCGAGTTGACTCGGCCGAGGATCGTTTCTCCTGCAGTTTTCTTCTGTTGGTGCTTTGTGATTTTTGAAATGGTTTGTTTCTGCCCAGAATTTCCAGAGAACAAGTTTGTTTTTGGGGTGGTTACAAATCCGTATTTTGATCGATTTTCTGTAGACTTTGGCTAATGGGTTGTATCTGTAATGTGATATATGTATTGAATGTTTGCTAATCGCTATACGTCGATTAGTGGGGGTTATACATATCTGTGATCTGTAATGTTGATGGTTTGTGTATATGAATTCATTGGATTGTCGCGGATGAATAGCCGGGGGGTTGTGAGATGAGAGTTTTCTTTATCTTTCAATTCATGTAATATGTAAATTAATGTAATATTATTTATATGGCCGCACAACCGGGATAGGGTTGTAGCCGTCATTGTATAATTTCTTTTACTGTTTTTGCTCCTAGGATAGACCCAAGGTGGGGTGCACAAACTACCGGGTATCTCGAAGTGCCGAGTGGCCTACTCACGTCGTTGAGGGAGGTTGCTTCGCTTCGGGTACTTGCCGGGCAGTTTGCCGCACCCGTAGGGGTCTAGGGTGGGGTATTGGCTATTCATCGCGACCGTGTAATCCGCTCTTCGTTACAGGCTCGTACGGAATGCGGATTCCTAGTATATCCGATGTGTTCATATGTGATCTGGAATGGCTATCATTGCATGTGACGAATGTATATATCTATATATGATATCTATTTAGGCGTTGCTTATATTTTGCATCCGCGCTAGTCCAGCCCCCGCTCTGTCGTTAGTTAAGTAACCTAACGGGTGATGACGGGACCCCGTGGCGAATGCAGATGGCATAAGCGTACGTCATATTTTTGTTGTTTTCTGCAATGGTAGGATTAATTGATGGGACGCATTAAAATTAATGCAAGAAAATAAACCAAGTAAAAGTCGTTGGAACACTTTCAAAACCACTCGGTTCTTTTCAAAAACCAACTTTTAAATGCGGAGCTTGAACCACTCCTTTTAAAAGCTATCTAGTTCCATCGATTATATCAAGTTCACTACGTTCACGGTCTCGCCAAAACCATTCGTAGCCCTCCATCATTTCAGTTAAATATTCGGTAGTATTCAAGCTATGTATTTTGACCTCACGCCAAGGCATAGTGATTGGTAGCTGCCGGATATTTATCTGTTACATAGATAGAATGCGTTGGTTTAAGACAGTCGTACTGCCATTTTGGCCTATGTCAAGGGTAGTATGGGTGGGTTCAAATTAACCTGGATAATGATGGGTAGAACTTGACATGTGACTTATGACATTTTGACCTTACGCCAAGGTCATAAGAGCATGGGGCAAAAATCCACATCGGGAGTTTCAAAAGAAACTGAAACTTGCTAGCGCTGCATACCATTTAGAGTGTGATGATTCTGGTAGGATTCCTTCAGTTTTGTCACGCGATGATATTTGGATCCGGATCCTACTGTGAGTATATGCTACTCCTCCGGAACTTTCTCACTTAACGATCAATGCTATAAACCAAGTAGGTGTCTAGAAAGGTGTTAGCGGGGCTACGCCCACAGGGAAAAGAGGTTACTTAATTAAGGAACTTCGCGAAAGCGTTGGAAAACCTCCCTCAAAGTACCGACACTGGCCTGGCTGAACGGTTAAGCAAGAATTGTACGGTGAGATTGATCCCGACTAATTCTTCCTTTATGGTTTGATGAGGGATTCGAGAGACAGTGGGAGCCATCCTGTTTAGACAAATTAAAAACCACTCTAAACTTGCAAGAGTATCATGCTAAAGTGTTTCTTCTCTCTTTCCTAATTGCAGCGACCAAACATCATGACTGGACTTAAGTTACTACTAGATAAAAACATACTGACAGGGCCAAACTACAAAGATTGGCTCAGGAATGTCAAAATGACAATCACTTATGACAAGTTGGGGTATCTCCTTACCACCAAAGCTCCCCCTGTCCCAGGTCCCAAAACCAGCGTCGAGGATAGGGAAATCCGTAAGACCTGGGAAATCGATTGCGCAAAGGCCAAGTGCCTCGTGCTTGCCTCTATGGATAATGAACATCAGAGGAGGCACGAGAATATGGACCTCGAGTCCATATTTCTCCATACAAAAGAACTGTATGGAGAGCAATCCCGTATCGCCAGATACGAAGTCTCAAAAAATCTGTTTTCGGCGAGATTGGCTATCGGATCATCGGTAGCGGAACACGTGCTTAAGATGATTGGCTACATAGAGGAGCTCGCGGACCTTGGGACCACGTAAGAGAACGAGCTCTATTCGGACTTGATTCTCCAGTCCCTTCCTTCAACTTACGCCCAGTTTATCCTGAACTTCAACTTGCAAGAAAAAGAGGTTGAACTTTCAGAACTCCTCAACATGCTGAGGAGTGCAGAGGGCACCCTACAGAAAGGTAGGGAAACATCCACTTTGTTTGTAGGAGGATCTTCCTCTTCTAGGTCCAAGGCGAAAGCCAAGGGAAAGAAGAAGAAAACCCCCGCCAAACCAAGGGGGCGGTGTTAGTAAAGCGGATACGAAGGGAAAGGAAAAGGCAACAAAGGTAGTGGGAAAGCTTGTGGGGAAGGAAGAATGCTTTTACTGTCACAAGAGTGGACACTGGAAGAAAGATTGCAGGGCTTGGGAGGCCAGAAACCAGGATCTGAAGCAAGTTGCGGCATCAGCTTCAGGTGTGCATGTTATTGAAAACTGTCTATCAATAAACTCTACTTCCTGGGTATTGGATACCGGATCAGGATCTCATATCTGTAATTCTTTGCAGGCACTGAGAAAGCGTAGGGTTTTGAAGGCAGGTGATATGACCCTCAGAGTTGCAAACGGAGCTAGCATGGATGCTGAGGCCGTGGGGGACTATCGCCTGGGAATGTCAGATGGACATGTTTTGGTCTTACGTAATTGTTATTTTGTACCCAATGCAACTTGTAATATCATTTCTGTATCTTTAATATCTAAAGAAAGTTATGAATTTGCATTTGTAAGTAATGTTGTAAACATTCACCTTAATCAAGTTCTAATTGGGTCAGGTACATTAAGCAATGGTATATACGTACTAAACCAACCACAGATTTTCAATGTCCAGAATACACACAAAAGAAAGTCTCCGGAAACAAATCAGGCTTTCTTATGGCATTGTAGACTGGGTCACATCAATGAGAGAAGGTTGACGAAGTTACATACAGAAGGATATTTGGATCCGTTCGAATATCAATCATATGCAACTTGTCAATCCTGTCTCAAAGGAAAGATGACAAAGACTCCGTTCACTGGACACGGAGTAAGAGCGAGCGAGCTCTTGGGACTCGTACACAGCGACGTGTGGGGTCTAATGTCTACGCATGCGCGAAGCGGTTATTCTTACTTCATTACTTTTACGGATGACTTTTCAAGGTACAAATGTGTCTTCTTAATGAAACATAAATCCGAAGCCTTTGGAAAATTCCAGGAATATAAGAATGAAGTAGAAAAACAAACAGGCAAAAGTATCAAGACACTAAGATCTGATCGAGGTGGTGAATACTTAAGTGCCGAGTTCCTGGATTACTTAAAAGAGAATGGAATTCTCTCTCAGCTTACTCCTCCATACACCCCGCAACATAACGGTGTATCGGAGAGACGGAACCGAACCCTATTGGATATGGTACGGTCCATGATGAGTAACGCTGAGTTGCCGCGATCATTCTGGGGATATGCACTAGAATCAGCTGCATACCTTTTGAACCGAGTTCCCACTAAGACTGTGCCTACCACACCATATGAGATATGGAGTGGGAAGAAACCCTATTTTCAATATCTGAAAATCTGGGGATGTCCAGCTTTTTTCAAAAAGCAGCATGCGAACAAACTTGATGCACGCTCAGTACTGTGCAAGTTTGTGGGATACCCAAAGAACTCCAGGGGGTATCTTTTCTATTGCGCAGAGGAACAAAAGGTCTTTGTTTCTCGTAATGCCCACTTTCTGGAACATCAGTTCTTAGAAAAGGAAATAAGTGGGAGCGCAATAGAACTGAAAGAAATTCCAGAACCACGAGCTATTACTGAAAGCTTAGTAGAACCAGAGGGTTCGAAAGATCAGGACATTCCTGTGCCGCTCCGCAGAAGTAGTAGGCAGTCTCATCTGCCCGAGAGATACTACGGTTTTCTCATAGACGGGGATAGAGAGGATTGCATCATTGATAGTGATGAGCCGACTAGCTTCCAGCAGGCCATTCAGAGCGTTGACTCAGTAAAATGGCTAGATGCAATGCGAACCGAAATGGAGTCCATGTACACCAACAAAGTATGGACGTTGGACGTTACTCCAGATGGGGTAAAACCCGTAGGATGCAAGTGGATCTTCAAAAGGAAGATTGGTGTAGATGGACAGGTTGAGACCTATAAGGCTAGACTTGTTGCAAAGGGTTTTCGTCAAAGACCTGGTTTGGACTATGACGAAACCTTTTCTCCAATGGCTATGCTGAAATCCATTCGGATCCTTCTTGCCATTGCTGCCTTCCACAATTATGAGATTTGGCAGATGGACGTAAAGACCGCTTTTCTAAATGGAAATTTAGAGGAGTGTGTCTATATGGACCAGCCAGAGAGTTTCATTTAGAGTGGGAGCAGCGGAAAGGTGTGCAAGTTGCTTAAGTCCATCTATGGACTAAAGCAGGCATCGCGGCGTTGGAACATCTGTTTTGATGAGACGGTCAAAGAATTTGGCTTTATCAAAAATCCAGATGAATCATGCATCTATAGTAGATTTGTAGCAAGAACTGTAGTATTCCTCGTTTTATACGTGGATGACATTCTGTTAATAGGAAATGACATTCCTATGCTACAATCTGTCAAAGGGTTCTTGTCACACAGGTTCTCCATGAAAGACCTGGGTGATGCCTCTTACATTCTGGGGATCCGGATCTATCGTGACAGATCCAAAAGGATATTAGGACTTTCACAGTCCAGGTACATCGACACCATACTGAAAAGATTCACTATGGAAGATTCCAAGCGCGGTAATCTACCGGCTTGTCACGGGATCACCCTCTCCAAAGAGATGTCTTCCAAGACTGATTTGGAAAGGGATTGCATGTCTATTATACCCTACGCTTCTGCATACCCTACGCTTCTGCGGTAGGCTCTATAATGTATGCGATGTTGTGTACCAGACCGGATGTAGCTTATGCACTGAGTGTGGTAAGCCGGTATCAGTCAAACCTGTAAGTCGATCTACAACACCCCACGACTTGCGGGGAGGCGGAAATATGAAAAACGATCTTGTTCTTTGCTTAAACATCGACTAACCGTGTGAATCGAAGCTAAACGATAACTAACATCAAACATAGAAGTTCTAAACTACTATGTGAAGGGATTATACCTAAAGAACCGTATTCTTCGTCTTTACGAACTCCACCTCCTTCTCGGCCTTCTCCAAGTAGTAGACGATCACCATGAGAGCTATACTCCAAGCTTTGCCTCTAAACTTGAGGCAACTAGGTTTCTTTAAGTGCTAATCAAAGTACCTAGATGATATAGAGTGAGGGTTATGGATTAAGTAGTCTAACTAATCCTTGTACTCAACACATGAGAGGGAGGATTAGGGTTTGAAGAGAGGAAGCTTGAGGAGAGAGAAGGTGAGAAGAATAATGAAATGAGAAATGAGTTATCATAATATATATCAAGCATTATTGTTTTTCAAGAAAAGAAAGAAAATGATTTACAACCATGCTTGATAAATATCTTATGTGATTCATTCGCATGAGTCATTAAGCAATTATGAAGCATTAATGACATGATGAATCATCCATATGACTCACTAATCTCATTCAATGTATATGCACCCTAAACTTCCTTAGTCACCATCTTCTAGAAGCTTCTCGCGCAATTACGAGAACGCCTCTCTCGTGAAAACACGGAAAAACTTTAGACTGTATAAATCCAATAAGCCGTTACTAGTAACTGGCTAAACCAAAGCCGACTAGTAAAAACTGTCCGGATGTCGTACGTGCGTAAACACACGTAGCGTCCGAACCCTTGTCGCAAAAACCATACGACCTCTATATCGTTTCGCCTGAGTTGGAAACTCTCTGTGTGGGACTCTAGACTCGACTACTACGCTGGCAGTGGGTTTAACCACAGACCGCAAGCGGCACTAGCTGTACGTAACGGTCCCAGGTAGATGTCGATAAGAAGGCCGATGAGAAACCCATCGAACTCCCTACCGAGTCTGATGTGACAATCTCCGCTACAGTCCGGTCCGTTCGTCTAAGACTATCGCATATCGGCCTAGGGGCGGCAAGCGTCAGTCCCCTAATAGCGGTATAAGTCGTGTCAGAGCGAAGGCCCATTACACCTTGAGAAACTACTGAACCTACCAACAAATCTCGCTTGCCCTGGCCAGGGACTTTGCGTAATGGCTCTCTGACACAGCGCGATATCAACCCCCAATACCGGAAGAGAAGAATCCTGTCCTAACCGCCACTGCCTCCAAGTGCTCGGGACTGCACCCAACTGCTACCTGTTTGCACGACTCCTTTGAGCCGTGGTAGGGTGAGCAATCTAAGAACAGTGGGACACACTCGAGGCGAAGTAGCAGTGTCAATTCTGCGGACTATGCTGTACTCATGTCACCTGGGAACTGTTCACTGACGACTGGTATAAAACCAACCAACAGTTCCCTGTGAGTCCTGTCCGGTGTACCCGTAACCTAATGAGCACCTGCATACTATCTCCAGTATGATGTACTGACGGCTGTGGGACAGACCATCTCCCCAACTGGGATGAGAAGCATACACACTAGTCTACTCCAGGAGTATCGATGCCCTGTCTCGATAATCCTACGACTAGGGACCTGAATAAGGATGTGCTTGTAGACTACCCAGCCCTCACTAGTGTGACTGCCATCACAACGCTGGTAGTCAAGGAAGATCCTAAGAGCTCTATCAATACGTATACTCACATATTAAGATAGAAAACCAAGTAGCATACTACATGTTTAGCAAGACTGTTATATACATGTGAATATCCCAACCTTCCATTAAGTAATATACAAACTAGTATGATACAGTAATGGCCTTCTAGGGCTTAAACAACTAACAATCTCCCATTTGCACTAGGGCAATGTACTGGCGTATCGAAGACCGATGATCTCGAGTAGCCTCTCGAACTGAATCTGAGGTAGGGCCTTAGTGAATGGATCAGCAATGTATCCTCTGTATTTACTCTCTTAACTCGATCTCCCGGCGATCTACGATCTCCCTGATTAGGTGATACCGCCTTAAGATGTGTCTGGACTTCTGATGGGACTGTGTCCTTCGCTAAAGCTATAGCGCGTTGTTGTCGCAATACAAGGTATTGGACCAACACTGGTAGGAACCATCTGAAGTTCTGTGAGGAACTTCTTCATCCAGACAGCTTCTTTTGCGGCATCGCAAGCAGCTATGTACTCCGCTTCCATCATTGAGTCAGCAACGGTCCGTCTTGAAGACTCTTCCAACAACGCCGCCTCATTGAGGGTAAAGATATAACCCAGCATGGACTTGAAGTCATCCTTGTCACTCTGGAAGCCGGAATCAGCATTAGGCCTCCATCTTGAGGTCCTTTCCGCCGTAAACCAAGAACATCTCCTTAGTCCTTCTCAGGTACTTGAGAATGTTCTTTACTGCTTTCCAGTGATTCTCCCCTGGGTTTTCTGATACCGGCTTACAACGCTTAATGCGTATGCTACATCTGGTCTGGTGCATAACATCGCATACATTATAGCCGCAGAAGCGTAGGGTATAATCGACATGCGTTCCCTTTCCAATCAGTCTTGGGAGACATCTCTTTGGAGAGGGTGATTCCGTGACAAGCCGGTAGGTTACCGCGCTTAGAATCTTCCATACTGATTCTTTTCAATATGGTGTCTATGTACCTAGGACTGTGAAAGTCCTAACATCCTCTTTGATCTATCACGATAGATCTGGATCCCCAGAATGTAGGTGGCATCACTGTCACGACCCCAAAGTTCGGACCGTAACCGGCACTTAATCACGTAACGTCTACAGGCGTAACGTGGCTAAATAAGTCGAAACCCAGAAATCAAAACCATTAAAAGTAGTGAGTGTTAAAACATTTGATGAAAACATTTGTTAAAACATTTAGGAAACCTGGAGTAATTTAGTAAAAATCTTTAAAGTTTAAGTTGTTTTATTAAAAAATTTCGGCAGCATCTCCTTTGTAAAAACTAGCCCCGAATCGGGTACGAGACAATGTATAAGTGAAAATGACATATAATAAGAACAAAGCATCCCAAAACAGGAGCAATCACGCCCAACGGCGGAACAATCACCACAAATATAATATACGACGCCATAGCGAAGAAATGAGCAGTAAAAGTGAAAACAAATATCATGAAAGATAAAGTTGCATAAATAAAGTCGGCTCACAACGAGCTCGACACCAGAGTACAAAATAATATACATCGTCCTCACAACTGTCTCTAAGTCAATACATGAAGGTAGATGGAGAATACTAGATACAACAATGTACAACTGAAAAGTAAACAGATACCGCACAAAACCCACCTGATAGCAAAATGGCTAGCATGCCAAAGCAGTGGTATCTGTGTCAAAAGATGTGGTAAACAGCCAACCGCGACTACTCCCAAGGGCAACCTGCAAGCACTGTGGCACAACGGGGGTGAGTTTCCAACTCGTGAATAGAGATAACATATAAAGGTAATCGCGAGCATGCACGTACTGCGCTACTCTATCAAATGCCAACAGATAAATCTATATGCGATAAGCAGTATGTGCAAAATCAAGCAAGTGTTCTGTCAGGTAAAATAACTACAGGATGAGATACAAATAATAAATGCTGAGCATGGGATGAAATAACATCTATATGGAATGTTAACGTGGAAAATAATCGGTGCCCACCAATGCACCCAAATCCCAACAACTCAGGCGCCGGCACTCCCATCGGCCCTCAAATCATGTAAATCCCTGAGAATCACGAGTGCCCATCATCGGCACTAAAAATATCATAAAATACTCATGTCCAGTATCGACACGCAAATCCTCATATATCGGGCTCCGTCAGTCCGGATCAGCCCACGGGCTCCGTCTGCGGTATCGGCCCTCGGCCCCGGTAGTACGGATCATCCCGCGTCCATCTCTCGACTCTGGTCGGTATCCTCCGGATAACCGCCAGGTCCAACCAATCACCGGTAGGTACTCGCCCACCTCCAGGCTCAATCGGCAAAGTCCATCGATCATCTTACCGAGGGGAACCATACCGGGTCTACCACGAACCCGCAAACGGATCATCCAACTCCTCGAATCGGGTTTCAAGCACACATCTCAGCACCGAGAAAACGCGTGGTGGACGCACCAAAATATCATATCACGAGGAACCGGGTTTTCAAATAGTGCATCATTTCTTAAATAACAACACGGTCCTCAAAACCTGAAATCACATGAAATCCAACATCAATGAGTAGATCAAATGCGATGTGCTATGTACATCAAGCCATAATATAGGAAAAAGGGAGGAACCGCCTTTTTAAAATAGTTTCAGTTTTTCAAAGACCTCATGCGCCCCCAATTTCTATGAAAATCATATCGAATCATATGTGAAAGGAACTACAGTATAATGATCATGGCAATTCTACAGTGAGTGTGTCATGGCAACTATTAACGGTGTGTGTGTAACATGCAGATTAGTGCTCGTGCAACATGAATCGTTAGTAATAGTGCGGTGTTCTATCAATTCTAAGTTTACATACATATAGCAGGGGATGCAGTATGCAACAACAGTATCCATGAACAGTCAATGTAGGTAAATGCAATATGTAGCTATAAGGTCCTATCAGCCCTGACGCATAACGCCATGCGGGCGATATCCCCGTAGATGTTAAATCTACTCACCACATTAAGCACTAAAACGCACAATTAATCACTAATCGAAGCTATAACACACCAACTAAGCAAACTAGCATGTAAGGTTAAGAAGTATACCCCACTCTCGACCCTAGGGAGCAGGAGGAAGGAGAAGGAGTAGAGGGAATGAGCTGCTGTGCCGCGCTGCTGCTGCCACGCCGTGCTGCTGCTGCTGCTATGCCACGCCGCGCTGCTGTTGCTGCTGTGCCGCGCTCCTGCTGCTGCTGTGCCACGCTGCTGCTGCTGTGCCGCGCTGCTGCTGTGCTGCTGCTGCTGTGCTGTGCTGCTACTGCTTGGAGCTGCTGCTGCTTGTGCTGCTGCTGCTGCTGCTAGTTGTTGCTGCTGCTACTTGGAGCTGCTGCTGATGCTGGAGCTGCTGCTGCTTGTGCTGCTGCTGCTTGTGCTGCTACTACTTGGAGCTACTGCTGATGCTGGAGCTGCTGCTGCTTTGCTGTGCTGCTGCTGCTGTGCTGTGCTGCTGCTGCTTGGAGCTGCTGCTGCTGCTTGGAGCTGCTGCTGATGCTGGAGCTGCTGCTGCTTGTGCTGCTGCTGCTGCTGCTACTGCTGCTTGTTGCTGCTGCTGCTTGGAGCTGCTACTGCTGCTGGAGCTGCTGCTTGTGCTGCTACTGCTGCTTGTTGCTGCTGCTGCTTGGAGCTGCTGCTGCTGCTGGAGCTGCTATGGCTGCTGCTATGGCTGCTGCTTCTGCAGTTGTTACTGCTGGTGTGTGTGAGGGAGTGTGAGAGTGAGAGAGAGAAGTGAGAAAGAGTTAGCACAACACAAGAAATGAGAGAACAAAGGTCAACACCGTCTCTCTCCCATTCAATGCAAGCATGGGCTCATGCCATGATGCCCATCATGCACTCTCTCTCTCTCACCAAGTCAAACCCAAAGCAATAATTCATTTTCCATTTAAAAAAAAATACCCTTAATTAAAATCAATTTAACTTAATAAGAAAGGGTTAATCTACCATGGTTGCTAAACATGGTTTAACCCTAATTTAACCCTAGTTTACATGCACAAGTGTGTGCAAGTCTAGGAAAATTCTAAAAAAATATTTATAATTCTTGACAAAATATTTGGAAACTAATTTGGTAAACTTTTTATTAAAAAAAATCATTTATTAACATATAATTAGCCTCTAAACACATTCTAAAGTGTTACAATCTTCCCCCCTTAAAGAAATTCGTCCCCGAATTTAAAATATAAGTTACGCATACCTTCAAAGAGATGAGGGAACTTCTTCCGCATCTCGCCCTCGGCCTCCCAAGTGATCTCTTCGCCATTCGGGCTATGCCAAAGCACCTTCACTGATGGCAAGGCCTTCGATCTAAGTTTCTTCACCTGCCGGTCCAATATCACGACTGGCTGCTCGGTGAACGAAAGGTCGTGCTCAAGCAGAACGGTCTGATGCTGAATCATGTGCGAAGGGTCATGCAGGTATCTGCGAAGCATCGACACGTGAAACACGGGGTGGACATCTGGGAAGTCGGGTGAAAGAGCCAAACGATAAGCTACTGCGCCCACACGCTCGAGGATCTCGAAGGGACCTATGACTCTGGGGCTAAGCTTCCCCTTCCATCCAAACCGCATCACTCCCTTCATTGGAAAGACCCTCAGAAAAACTTGATCGCCAACTGCGAACTCTAATCTGCGGCGGCGTCTTTCAGCATACGATTTCTGCCTGCTCTGAGCTGTCCTCATCCTGTCTCGAATTAGCTGTATCTTCTCGGTCGTCTCCTGTACGATCTGGGGCCCCAAAATACTGCTCTCACTGAGCTCTGTCCAGCAGACGGGCGATCTACATCTCCTCCCATACAAAGCCTCGAAAGGTGCCATCTGAATAGTATCCTGGAAACTATTGTTGTAGGAGAACTCTATCAAGGGTAAATGATGATCCCAGCTACCACCAAAGTCTAAAACGCACTCTCGGAGCATGTCCTCGAGAGTCTGAATAGTCCGCTTTGACTGGCCGTCGGTCTGCGGATGAAATGCTGTGCTGAAACTCAAGCGGGTGCCCAAAGCCTCCTGAAGCCTCTGCCATAGTCGGCTGGTAAACTGGGTTCCTCTGTCGGACACGATACACGTCGGGACTCCATGCAGTCGTACTATCTCGTCGATATAAATCTGGGCATACTGAGCAAATCCGAAAGTCGTCTTCACTGGCAGGAAGTGAGCCGCTTTCGTCAAACGATCCACGATCACCCAAATAGAGTCATACCCCCGCCTTGTCCTGGGTAGACCCACAACGAAATCCATTGAAATCTGCTCCCATTTCCACTCCGGAATGGGTAACGGCTGTAGCTCTCCCGCCGGCCTCTGGTGCTCGGCCTTGACTTGCTGACAAGTCAGGCATCTCGACACGAAATCTGCGATGTCCCTCTTCATCCCGTCCCACCAGTAAACATCTCTCATATCGTGGTACATCTTGGTAGAACCGGGATGGACGCTGTACACCGATCGATGTGCCTCCTCAAGAATCTCACGCCGCAGTCCCTCAGCATCTGGTACGCACAGTCTAGTCCCAAATCGTAGTATCCCCTGATCATCGATCATGAACTCGGAAAATCTGCCATGTCCAATCTGTGCCATGATTTCTGAACATCGGTCATCACTGTGCTGCGCCTTATGTATACGGTCAAGTAACTGTGGGCGTGCACGAACATGCGCAAGCTGTCCCCCGATCGGCGTGAACTCGAACTGCACTCGGCTATCACATAATATCTGCCAATCTGCCAATGACTGCCTCTGCACTGCGTTCAAACAAGATAGACTGCCCCCGGGCCTCCTGCTCAACGCATCTGCTACTACATTAGCCTTGCCTGGGTGATACAAGATCTGGCAATCGTAGTCTTTCACTAGTTCCATCCAACGGCGCTGTCGGAGATTGAGGTCCCGCTGCTGAAATATATATTTTAAGCTCTTGTGATCAGTGAATATCTGGCACGACTCGCCATAGAGGTAATGTCGCCAGATCTTAAGTGCAAAGACCACTGCGGCCATCTCCAAATCGTGAGTAGGGTAGTTCTGTTCATGTCTCTTCAACTGCCGTGAAGCATACGCGATCACCCTGTCATGCTGCATCAATACGCACCCTAGCCCCACTCGTGAAGCGTCACAATAGACTGCAAATCCGCCTGATCCTGAAGGCAATGATAACACTGGCGCCGTAGTCAAACAAGTCCATAGCTGCTGGAAACTGTGCTCGCACTCCTCCATCCAATCGAAAGGAACTCCCTTTCGGGTCAATCCAGTCAAGGGTGCAGCAATGCGGGAGAAATCCTGCACAAATCGCCTGTAGTAACCGGCCAACCCTAAAAAACTGCGTATCTCAGTAACGGATGTAGGCCTGGGCCAACTTTGAACGGCCTCGATCTTCCTCGGGTCTACACATATACCATCCCGTGTAATCACGTGACCCAAGAAGTCTACACTGTCCAGCCAGAATGCACACTTAGAGAATTTGGCGAAAAGCTGATGCTCCCTCAAGGTCTGCAGTGTAATCCGCAGGTGCTGCTCGTGCTCCTCTCTGGTCCGGGAATACACCAATATATCGTCAATGAATACGATGATGAACAAGTCAAGGCATGACCTAAATATACGGTTCATCAAGTCCATGAACGCTGCTGGGGCGTTGGTGAGTCCAAACGACATCACCAAAAACTCATAATGGCCGTAACGCGTACGGAAAGCTGTCCTAGGAATGTCCTCCTGTCGAACCCGCAACTGATGGTAGCCCGATCGTAAATCGATCCTCGAAAAATATCCTGCCCCCTGAAGCTGGTCGAACAAGTCGTCGATGCGTGGCAAAGGATACCTGTTCCACACTGTAACCCTGTTCAGCTGGAGGTAGTCGATACACAGACGCAAACTGCCGTCCTTCTTCTTGACGAACAGGACTGGAGCACCCCAAGGAGAAACACTGGGTCAAATAAGTCCCTTATCCAGCAAATCTTGCAACTGACCCTTCAATTCTCGAAGTTCCGCCGGGGCCATCCGATAAGGCGGTATTGAAATAGGCCCCGTGCCGGGAATCAAATCAATACAGATAGAAATGTCGCGCTCGGGCGGTAGCCCAGGAAGCTCGTCAGGGAACACATCAGGAAACTCGCTAACAACCGAAACCTGATCCAACGGAACCTCTGTAGCGCTAGCATCGCAAACATAGGCGAGAAATCCCTGACATCCCTTCCTCAAAAGCTGTCCAGCGCGAAAAGAAGAAATTACACTGTGAGGGGCGGCACCACGGTCCCCCAACACAACAAAAACCGACTCGCCGGGAAAACAGAATCTAACTGTCTTCTCACGGCAGTTCACAGAAGCATAGCACGTGGCTAACCAATCCATGCCCAAAAGAACATCGAAGTCTAACATCTCAAGAAGGATCAAGTCGACAGGCAACTCTCTCCCGCCAATACAAACGGTACAGGATCGGAACACGTACCTAGCAATAAACGACTCTCCCACGGGAGTGGTCACAACAAGCGGCTGATCAAGCAGACCGGACTCTCTACCCAAACTCGGCACGAAGTGTGTGGATACGTACGAGTGCGTGGATCTGGAATCGAACAATACGTGTGCATCAACAGAACATACTGATAAGGTACCTGAGACCACCGCATTGGACGCCTGCACGTCCTGATGCATCAACGCGAAAACCCGTGCCTGTCCTCCACCTGTGACTGGCTGTACTCTGCCGGCAGTAGGCTGTCCTCTGCCTCGGCCACCTCGTCCTCTAGGAACAAACCCTCCGCGACCATGGCCTCTCTGTGTGTGGGTCTGACGCGGAGCAACTGTGTGTACAATAGGCAACACCCTGTGGGGTGGGGAAGGTGGTAAGGTAACATGCGGTGCTGCTGTCTCCCTTCGGTGTATCTCAGGACAATCTCTGACGAGGTGAAGTAGACTGCCGCATATATAGCAACCCCGCGACGACTGCTGACTCTCCCGTGGATACGAACTAAACATCTGGCCTCGTCCTGAATCTCTGCCACTCCTCGTATCTGAACGATACCTGTCGCGGCGTCTGAATGTCTGTCTCCGTGCTGATATACCAGTACGAACTCTCTTCGGCTCTAGAACTACCGAAGTCTCAGCAAGGCGCTCCTCGACTAATAGGGCTACGTCTACCGCTGCTGCATATGTCTCGTAATGCTGCGCGCTGATCGTAAGGAACAGTGGTGTAAGCAAGCCTCGAACAAATCTCTTGACTCGCAACTCTTCGGTAGCTACTAAATACGGGGCATAAACTGATAGCTCTGTAAACAGCACGTCATACTCTGCCACTGACATCTCCGGAGTCTGGTGTAAGGACTCAAACCGGCGTGCTCTAGCATCTCTGACACTCAGTGGGAGAAAGCGGGCAAGGAATAGTGCCATGAACTCTGTCCAGGTCATAGGAGGAAGACCTGCTGCTCTACCCTTCTCGACTGATTTGCACCACTTCTGCGCAAGACCTTCCAGGCGAAAGCTCGCGAACTCAACCCATCTCGCATCTGCGCATCTGAGGGAACGGCATATCCGAGCCATCCTATCAATGAAAGACTGTGGGTCCTCGGCTGCATCGGTGCCTGTGAAGACCGGAGGCTTCAGCCTCATAAACTCTGATAGCGATACTGAGATGACCTCTGTAACTGTAGGGGCAACTGGCTGTACAGTAGGTACCATCGAGGTCTCTGTAACGGGTGGAGCTACCTCTGGTCGCAGCACTCGAAGCGTCTCAACTAGCGATCCTATCATCTGGCGCATCTCCTGCATGCTGGATCCCACCGTCTGGCGCATCTCCTGCATACCAGCCTCTAGCGTGGCGATCTGATCTGTCACGGGGGGAACAGTCTGCTCGGGTACAACCGGTGTACTGCCCGGATCAGTCCTCGTCTCAGACGAATCAACTCTAATCTTGGCCCTCGCGGCCGCTCTCTGCGCCCTCGTAGTCTTTGGCGGCATAATGGCTGAAAGGAAATTAGGATTCGATAAGAATACGGAAATCGAATCGCAAGAATATATATATACTCAAGAAGGAATTTAAATCAATAAGTCCTAAGGTTGCTTTGGCGGAGTACCGTGTCGTGAGTATGCCGCGGAACATACACACGCTACGCCACTCTGCTTCAGCTACCTACTCCATCATACCAAGGTCATCCTACACTCCGAAAGGTAAAACCTACGCTCTGATACCAACTTTGTCACGACCCAAAGTTCGGACCATGACCAGCACTTAACCACGTAACGTCTACAGGCGTAACGCGGCTAAATAAGCCGAAACCCAGAAATCAAAACCATTAAAAGTAGTGAGTGTTAAAACATTTGATGAAAACATTTGTTAAAACATTTAGGAAACCTGGAGTAATTTAGTAAAAATCTTTAAAGTTTAAGTTGTTTTATTAAAAATTTTCGGCAGCATCTCCTTTGTAAAAACTAGCCCCGAATCGGGTACGAGACAAGGTATAAGTGAAAATGACATATAATAAGAACAAAGCATCCCAAAACAGGAGCAATCACGCCCAACGGCGGAACAATCACCACAAATATAATATACGACGCCGTAGCGAAGAAATGAGCAGTAAAAGTGAAAACAAATATCATGAAAGATAAAGTTGCATAAATAAAGTCGGCTCACAACGAGCTCGACACCAGAGTACAAAATAATATACATCGTCCTCACAACTGTCTCTAAGTCAATACATGAAGGTAGATGGAGAATACTAGATACAACAATGTACAACTGAAAAGTAAACAGATACCGCACAAAACCCACCTGATAGCAAAATGGCTAGCACGCCAAAGCAGTGGTATCTGTGTCAAAAGATGTGGTAAACAGCCAACCGCGACTACTCCCAAGGGCAACCTGCAAGCACTGTGGCACAACGGGGGTGAGTTTCCAACTCGTGAATAGAGATAACATATAAAGGTAATCGCGAGCATGCACGTACTGCGCTACTCTATCAAATGCCAGCAGATAAATCTATATGCGATAAGCAGTATGTGCAAAATCAAGCAAGTGTTCTGTCAGGTAAAATAACTACAGGATGAGATACAAATAATAAATGCTGAGCATGGGATGAAATAACATCTACATGGAATGTCAACGTGGAAAATAATCGGTGCCCACCAATGCACCCAAATCCCAACAACTCAGGCGCCGGCACTCCCATCGGCCCTCAAATCCTGTAAATCCCTGAGAATCACGAGTGCCCATCATCGGCACTAAAAATAACATAAAATACTCGTGTCCAGCATCGACACGCAAATCCTCATATATCGGGCTCCGTCAGTCCGGATCAGCCCACGGGCTCCGTCTGCGGTATCGGCCCTCGGCCCCTGCAGTACGGATCATCCCGCGTCCATCTCTCGACTCTGGTCGGTATCCTCCGGATAACTGCCAGGTCCAACCAATCACCGGTAGGTACTCGCCCACCTCCAGGCTCAATCGGCAAAGTCCATCGATCATCTTACCGAGGGGAACCATACCGGGTCCACCACGAACCCGCAAACGGATCATCCAACTCTTCGAATCGGGTTTCAAGCACACGTCTCAGCACCGAGAAAACGCGTGGTGGACGCACCAAAATATCATATCACGAGGAACCGGGTTTTCAAATAGTGCATCATTTCTTAAATAACCCCACGGTCCTCAAAACCAGAAATCACATGAAATCCGACATCAATGAGTAGATCAAATGCGATGTGCTATGTACATCAAGCCATAATATAGGAAAAAGGGAGGAACCGCTTTTTTAAAATAGTTTCAGTTTTTCAAAGACCTCATGCGGCTCCCAATGTCTATGAAAATCATATCGAATCATATATGAAAGGAACTACAGTATAATGATCATGGCAATTCTACAGTGAGTGTGTCATGGCAACTACTAACGGTGTGTGTGTAACATGCAGATTAGTGCTCGTGCAACATGAACCGTTAGTAATAGTGCGGTGTTCTATTAATTCTAAGTTTACATACATATAGCAGGGGATGCAGTATGCAACAACAGTATCCATGAACAGTCAATGTAGGTAAATGCAATATGTAACTATAAGGTCCTATCAGCCCTGACGCATAACGCCATGCGGGCGATATCCCCGTAGATGTTAAATCTACTCACCACATTAAGCACTAAAACGCACAATTAATCACCAATCGAAGCTATAACACACTAACTAAGCAAACTAGCATGTAGGGTTAAGAAGTATACCCCACTCTTGACCCTAGGGAGCAGGAGGAAGGAGAAGGAGTAGAGGGAATGAGCTGCTGTGCCGCGCTGCTGCTGCTGTGCCGCGCTGCTGCTGCTGCTGTGCCGCGCTGCTGTGCCGCGCTGCTGCTGTGCTGTGCTGTTGCTGTTGCTGCTATGCTGTGCTGCTGCTGCTGTGCTGTGCTGCTGCTGCTTGTGCTGCTGCTGCTGCTGCTGCTTGGAGCTGCTGCTGATGCTGGAGCTGCTGCTGCTTGTGCTGCTGCTACTGCTACTGCTGCTTGTTGCTGCTGCTACTTGGAGCTGCTGCTGCTTTGCTGTGCTGCTGCTGCTGTGCTGTGCTGCTGCTGCTTGGAGCTGCTGCTGCTTGTGCTGCTGCTAGGTGTTGCTGCTACTTGGAGCTGCTACTGCTGCTGCTTGTGCTGCTGCTGCTGCTGCTGCTTGGAGCTGATGCTGGAGCTGCTGCTTGTGCTGCTACTGCTGCTTGTTGCTGCTGCTGCTTGGAGCTGCTGCTGCTGCTGGAGCTGCTGTAGCTGCTGCTATGGCTGCTGCTTCTGCAGTTGCTACTGCTGGTGTGTGTGAGGGAGTGTGAGAGTGAGAGAGAGAAGTGAGAAAGAGTTATCACAACACAAGAAATGAGAGAACAAAGGTCAACACCCTCTCTCCCCCATTCAATGCAAGCATGGGCTCATACCATGATGCCCATCATGCACTCTCTCTCTCTCACCAAGTCAAACCCAAAGCAATAATTCATTTTCCATTTAAAAAAAAATACCCTTAATTAAAATCAATTTAACTTAATAAGAAAGGGTTAATCTACCATGGTTGCTAAACATGGTTTAACCCTAATTTAATCCTAGTTTACATGCACAAGTGTGTGCAAGTCTAGGAAAATTCTAAAAAAATATTTATAATTCTTGACAAAATATTTGGAAACTAATTTGGTAAACTTTTTATTAAAAAAATCATTTATTAACATATAATTAGCCTCTAAACACATTCTAAAGTGTTACAATCACCCAGGTCCTTCATGGAGAATTTCTGTGACAAGAATCTTTTGACTGACTGTAGCATAGGAATATCATTTCCTATTAGGAGAATGTCATCCACGTACAAGACGAGGAAAACAACAACTCTCCCTACAATCTTACTGTATATGCATGGTTCATCTGGATTTTTGATAAAGTCAAATTCTTTGACAGTATCATCAAAACAGATATTCCAACTCCGCGATGCCTGCTTTAGTCCATAAATGGACTTAAGCAGCTTGCATACTTTATCGCTGCTCCCACTCTGAATGAATCCCTCTGGCTGATCCATATAGATGCTCTCTTTCAAATTTCCATTTAGAAAGGCCATCTTTACGTCCATCTGCCAGATCTCATAATAATGGAAGACAACAATAGCAAGAAGGACCCGAATGGATTTCAGCATAGCTACTGGAGAAAAGGTTTCGTCATAGTCCAAACCAGGTCTTTGACGGAAACCCTTTGCAACAAGTCTAGCCTTATAGGTTTCAACCTGTCCATCTACACCAATCTTCTTTCTGAAGATCCACTTGCATCCTACGGGTTTTACCCCATCTGGAGCAGTGTCCAAAGTCTATACTTTGTTAGTGTACATGGACTCTATTTCAGTCCGCATTGCATCCAGCCATTTTACCGAGTCACCGCTCTGAATGGCTTGCTGGAAGCTAGTAGGGTCGTCATTATCAATGACGCAATCTTCTCGATCCCCGTCTATGAGAAAACCGTAGTATCTCTCGAGCGGATGAGACTGCCTACTACTTCTGCGGATAGGCGCTGGTATGTCCCTTTCTTCTGAAACTTCTTGTTCTACCAAACTTTCAGTAACAGCTTGTGGTTCTGGAATTTCTTCCAGTTCTACTACGCTCCCACTCTTCTGATTTTCTAAAAATTCAGTTTCTAAGAAGCGGGCATGACGAGAAACAAAAACCTTTTGTTCCTCTGCGTAGTAGAAGCAATATCCCATGGAGTTCTTTGGATATCCCACAAACTTACATTCTACTGAGCATGCCTCGAGCTTGTCCGGATGCTGCTTTTTTACAAAAGCTGGACATCCCCATGTCTTCAGGTACTGAAGATAGGGTTTCTTCCCACTCCACATCTGATATGGCATGGTAGGCACAGTCTTGGTTGGAACCTTGTTCAAAAGATATGCCGCTGATTCTAAAGCATAACCCCAGAATGATCGCGGTAACTCAGCCTTACTCATCATGGAACGAACCATATCTAATAGGGTTCGATTCCTCCTTTCCGATACACCGTTGTGTTGTGGTGTGTATGGAGGAGTAAGCTGAGAGAGGATTCCTTTCTCTTTTAAGTAACCCAGGAACTTGGCACTTAAGTATTCACCACCTCGATCAGATCTCAGTGTCTTAATACTTTTGCCTGTTTGGTTTTCCACTTCATTCTTGTATTCTTGGAATTTCTCAAAGGTCTCGGATTTATGCTTCATCAAGAAGACATGTCCATACCTAGAGAAATCATCCGTAAAAGTAATGAAGTAGGAATAACCACCTCGCGCATGTGTAGACATCGGACCGCACACGTCACTGTGTACGAGTCCTAAGAGCTCGCTCGCTCTTACTCCGTGTCCAGTAAATGGAGTCTTTGTCATCTTTCCCATGAGACAAGATTCACAAGTGGCATAAGATTGATATTCGAACGGATTCAAATATCCTTCTCTATGTAACTTTGTTAATCGTGTTTCATTGATGTAACCTAGTCTACAATGCCATAAGAAAGCCTGATTCATTTCTGGAGACTTTCTTTTAAGTGTGTTCTGGACATTGAAAACCTGAGCTTGATTCAATACGTATATACCGTCATCTAATGTACCGGACCCAATCAGAACTTGATTTAGGTGGATGTGAACTACATCGCTTACGAATGTAAAGTCATATCCCTCTTTTGAAAGTGAGGACACTGATATGATATTACAAGTCAAACTAGGTACATACAGACAGTTACGCAGAATCAATATCTGCCCACTTGTCAAACCTAGGCGATATTCTCCCGCGGATTCAGCGTCCACGCTCATTCCGTTTGCAACTCTGAGAGACAAATCACCTATCCTTATAACTTTACGGTTTCTCAAAGCATGTAACGAATTACAGATATGAGATCCTGCTCCGGTATCTAGTACCCAGGAAGTAGAGTTAATTGACAAACAGTTCTCAATTACAAACACACTTGAGGCTGAAGCCACAACATGCTTCGTATCCTGGCTACTGGCTTCCAAAGCCCTGCAATCTTTCTGCCAATGTCCGTTCCCATAACAATAGGAACATCCCTCCTTGCCTACACCAAGTCCCGAAACTTTTGCTCTTCCCTTTCCTCCTACTTTACTGACACTGTATATCGGCTTTGTAGAGGTCTTCTTCTTTTCATCCTTTGCTTTCGCCCTGGATGTAGAAGAAGAAGGTCCCCCATTAAGCAGAGCTTGTGTCTCCCTGATTTCTTTCAGGGTATAAGTAGAGGGTAGGGACTGTGGAAATAAGTCAGCATATGACCTGTTTCCCAACGTGGTCTCCAGGTCCTTGAGCTCATCAATATAGCTAGTCATCGTAAGGACGTCGTCCCTTACAGATGACCCGTCAGCCGACCTCGCTTGAATTAATTCGTTCGAGGCCTCATATCTTGTGATATGAGATTGCTCTCCATATAAATCTTTGTTATGGAGAAAGATGGAAACAGAGTCCATCTTCTCGTGCTGCTTCTGGTTTATACCATCAACTGAAGCCAACACGAGGCACTTGGCTTTCGCTTTATCCTTTTCCTTTGTCTGACGGATATCCATATCCGCGACGGTGGAAACTGGACCTGGGACGGCGGGATCTCGAGTAGTAATAGGGTGGTCCAGCTTGTCATAGACAATGGTCATCTGGACAGACCTTTGCCAGTCATATAAGTTAGATTCAGTCAACTTGTTATCTAGATGTAACCTAGTCATGGTCACAAGATCGCTGCAATGAGAGAGAGAGAGAAGAAAACACTTTAGCATGATGCTCTTGCAAATTTAGATTGGTTTTTAATTTATCTAAACTGGATGGCTCCCACTTTTTCTCGAATCCTTCCTCAAACCTTAAAAGAAGAATTAGCCAGGACTATTCTCACTGTACAATACTTGCTTAACCGTTCAGTCAGGCTAGTGCCGATATTTCGAGGGAGGTTTTCCAACGCTTTCGCGAAGTTCCTTAATTAAATAACCTCTTTTCTCTGGGGGCGTAACCCCGCTGACACCTTTCTTGACACCTACTTGGTTTATAGCATTGATCGTTAAGTGACGAATCTCCTGATAAGTAGCATATACTCACAGTAGGATCGGGATCCAAATATCATCGTATGATAATGTTGAAGGAATCCTACCAACATTCATCAAACTCAAAATGGTATGCATCTCTTTGCAAATTTCAGTTTCTTTAGAAATTCCCGATATAGATTTTTGCCCCATGTTCTTATGACCTTGACGAAAGCCAACAAATCATAAAACACATGTCAAGTTCTGCCCATCATTATCTTGTTAATTTAAACCCACCCGTATATACCCTTGACGAAAGCCAACAAGGTTATACGACTGTCCCAAACCAACTCATCTATCTATGCAACAAATGAATACCCCAGCAGCTACCAAACACTATGCCTTGACGAAAGCCAACAAACATAGCTTGAATACTACTGACCATCCCTAAGAAATGACGGAGGGCTACGACTGGTTTTGGCGAAACCGTGAACGTAGTGAACTTGATATAATCGAAGGAACCTGATAGCTTTTTAAATGGAGTGGTTAAAGCTCCGCAATTAAAAATTCTGCTCTTTTAAAATAACCGAGTGGTTTCTTTTAAATTGTTCCAACGATTCAACTTTTGGTTTATTTTCTTTGCATTATAAATAATGCGTCCCATCATTAACCTATCATTGCAGAAAACAACGAAAATACAACGTCCTCTTATGCCATCTGCATTCGCCACTGGGTCCCGTCATCACCCGTTAGGTTACTTAACTAACGACAGAGCGGGGGCTGGGCTAGCACGGGTGTAAAACATAAGTGACGTCTAAATAGCTATCATATATAGATATTGTACATTCGTCAGACGCAATAATAGGCATTCCAGATCTCATATGAACTTTATTGGATTTGCAAGCAATCCGTATTTCTTTTGAGCCTGCAAGGAAAGACGGATTACACAGTTGTGATGCATAGCCATTACCCCACCCAAGACCCCTACGGGTACGGCAAATTACTCACCCGGCAGTTTGTGCACCCCACCTTGGGTCTGTCCTAGGAGCAAAAACAGTAAAATGAAATAATACAACGGTGGCTACAACCGCAACCTGGATATGCTCAGCAAAATAATATTACAACAAATTACATTTACATCAAATGAATTAAATAATAACCCATCACATAACCCCGGCTATACATCACAACAGTCCAACACAGTTCATATTCACAAACAGTAAAAACCATTACAGAAATGTGCAACCCCCTGCCAACTGACATACTAGCAGTTAGGGGAGGTTTACGAACACATTATACAAACACAGATATAATCCAACAAGCAAATACCGTATAATTTCGATCGATTAAACACATTTAATTTTGCTCCAATACTTCTCTGTAAATCTGAAACCTGAGCAAAAATTAAAAAATTCCAGAAAATACCAAATATCACAGAGAACCCACACAGGAAAATTGGGCTGATGAATCGGCAACTCGGCGGCGGAATCGCGGCGGATCGGTGGGATCCGCCGCGGTTCCGCGGCGCTTTAGACGATTCATGAGCCCAGTTTTCTTGGGTGTTCTAATACTATCATTTAGGGCTTTCTGAAGGTCCCTGAAAAATTTTTGGACCCCATTTAAAAATCGACAGAAAACTCATGATATCGGGGTTTTCCGGTTTGTTTTTTCCATTCGAAATTCATACAATTTTGCAAGTGAGTTATTTATTTTTTAGCGAGGCTCTGATACCACTGTAAGTCGATGTACAACACCCCACGACTTGCGGGGAGGCAGAAATATGAAAAACGATCTTGTTCTTTGCTTAAACATTGACTAACCGCATGAATCGAAGCTAAACGATAACTAACATCAAACATAGAAGTTCTAAACTACTATGTGAAGGGATTATACCAAAAGAACCGTGTCCTTCGTCTTTAAGAACTTCACCTCCTCCTCGGCCTTCTCCAAGTAGTAGACGATCCACCACGAGAGCTATACTCCAAGCTTTGCCTCTAAACTTGAGGCAACTAGGTTTCTTTAAGTGCTAATCAAAGTACCTAGATGATATAGAGTGAGGGTTATGGATTAAGTAGTCTAACTAATCCTTGTACTCAACACATGAGAGGGGAGGATTAGTGTTTGAAGAGAGAAAGCTTGAGGAGAGAGAAGGTGAGAAGAATAATGAAATGAGAAAATGAGTTATCATAATATATATCAAGCATTATTGTTTTTCAAGAAAAGAAAAGAAAATGATTTACAACCATGCTTGATAAATATCTTATGGTGATTCATCTCCATGAGTCATTAAGCAATTATGAAGCATTAATGACATGGATGAATTATCCATATGACTCACTAATCTCATTCAATGTATATGCCATCTAAACCTCCTTAGTCACCATCTTCTAGAAGCTTCTCGCGCAATTACGAGAACGCCCCTCCTATCCGTGAAAACACGGAAAAACTTTAGACTGTATAAATCCAATAACCGGTTGCTAGTAACTGGCTTAAACCAAAGCCGACTAGTAAAAACTGTCCGGATGTCATACGTGCGTAAACACACGTATGCGTCCGAACCCTTGTCGTAAAACCATACGACCTCTATATCGTTTCTCCTGGAGTAGGGAAACTCTCTGTGTGGGACTCTAGAGAATCGACTACTACGCTGGCAGTGGGTTTAACCACAGACCGCAAGCGGCACTAGCTGTACGTAACGGTCCCCGGGTAGATGTCGATAAGAAGGCCGATGAGGAAACCCATCCGAACTCCTACTGAGTCTGATGTGACAATCTCCGTACAGTCCGATCCGTTCGTCTAAGACTATCGCATATCGGGCTTAGGGGGTGGCAAGCGTCAGTCCCCTAATAGCGGTATAAGTCGTGTCGGAGCGAAGCCCATTACACCCTGAGAAACTACTGGAACCTACCAGCAAATCTCGCTTGCCCTGGCCAGGGACTTTGCGTAATGGCTCTCTGACACAGCGCGATATCAACCCCCAATACCGGGAGAGACGAATCCTGTCTAACCGCCACTGCCTCCAAGTGCTCGGGACTGTACCCAACTGCTACCTGTTTGCATGACTCCTTTGAGCCGTGGTAGGGTAGCAATCTAAGAACAGTGGGACACACTCGAGGCGAAGTAGCAGTGTCAAGTCTGCGGACTATGCTGTACTCATGTCACCTGGGAACTGTTCACTGACGACTGGTATAATTCCAACCAACAGTTCCCTGTGAGTCCTGTCCGGTGTACCCGTAACCTAACGAGCACCTGCATACTATCTCCAGTACGACGTACTGACGGCTGTGGGACAGACCATCTCCCCAACTGGGATGAGAAGCGTACACACTAGTCTACTCCGGAGTATCGATAATCCTACGACTAGGGACCTGAATAAGGATGTGCTTGTAGACTACCCATCCCCCACTAGTGTGACTGCCATCACAACGCTGGTAGTCAAGCAAGATCCTAAGAGCTCTATCAATACGTATACTCACATATTAAGATAGAAAAACCAAGTAGCATACTACCATGTTTAGCAAGACTGTTATATACATGTGAATATCCCAAGCTTCCATTAAGTAATATACAAACTAGTATGATACAGTAATGGCCTTCTAGGGCATAAACACTAACAAAACCCTAGGGAAAAACACTGGATAGCGGTAAAGACCATTCTCAAGTACCTGAGAAGGACTAAGGAGATGTTCTTGGTGTATGGAGGAAAAGACCTCCAGATCGAGGCCTTTGCTGACTCCAGCTTCCAGAGTGACAAAGATGATTCCAAGTCCATGTCAGGTTATGTCTTTACCCTCAATGGAGGGGTGGTGTGTTGGATGAGTTCCAAACAGGAAATCGTTGCTGACTCGACGATGGAAGCGGAATATATTACTGCTGCAGATGCCGCAAAAGAAGCCGTCAGGATAAGGAAGTTCTTGACAGAACTTCAGGTGGTTCCATCCATTGTTGATCCAGTACATCTGTATTGCGACAACAACGGGGCTATAGCTTTAGCAAAGGAACCCAGGTCCCATCAGAAGTCCAGACACATCTTGAGGCGGTATCACCTGATCAGGGAGATCGTGGGTCGCCAGGAGATCGAGGTTCGGAGAGTTGCTACGGAAGATAACACTGCTGATCCATTCACGAAGGCCTTACCCCAGACTCAGTTCGAGCGGCTGATCGAGATGATAGGTCTTCGATACGCCAGTACATGGCTTTAGTGCAAGTTGGAGATTGTTAGTGTATATGCCCTAGAGGCCATTACTGTATCATACTAGTTTGTATATTACTTGATGGAAACTTGGGATATTCATAGTTGTATAGACAATCTTGCTCAAAATAGTAGTATGCTACTTGGTTTGTTTCTACTTCAATGTGTACTTGTGTTTCTTATAGCATATCGCCTTTACACTTTAGTGGAGCCCTTAGGATCTTTGCTTGATTACCAGCGTTGTGCTAGCAGTCACACTCATGGGGGCTGGGTAATCTACAAGCACATCATTATGCAGGTCCCTAGTCGTAGGACTATCGAGACAGGGCATCGATACTCCAGAGTAGACTAGCGTATGCGCTTCTCATCCCAGCTTGGGGGACGGTCTGTCCCACAGCCGTCAGTACGTCGTACTTGAGATAGTATGCAGGTGCTCGTTAGGTTATGAGTACACTGGACAGGACTCGTCGGGAACTGTTGGTTGGTATTATACCTATCGTCAGTTATCAGTTCCCAGGTGACATGAGTACAGCTTAGTCCGTTGACTTGACACTGTCACTTCGCCTCGAGTGTGTTCCTACTGTTCTTAGATTGCTACCCTACCACGGCTCAAAGGAGTCGTGCAAACAGATAGCAGTTGGGTGCAGTCCTGAAGCACTTGGAGGCAGTGACGGTTAGACAGGATTCGTCTCTCCCGGTATTGGGGGTTGATATCGCGCTGTGTCTAGGAGAGCCATTACACAAAGTCCCTGGTCAGGGCAAGCGAGATATACTGGTAGGTTTCCAGTGTTATCTCAGGGTGTTCTGGGCTACACTCCGACACGACTTGTACCGCTATTAGGGGACTGACGTTTACCGCCCCTAGGCCCGCCATGCGATATTCTTAGACAAACAGACCAGACTGTACGGAGACTGTCACATTCAGGCTCAGTAGGAGTTCAGATGGGTTTACCTCGTCAGTCTTCTTATCGGCATCTACCTGGAGACCGTTACGTACAGCTAGTGCCGCTTGCGGTCTGTGGTTAAACCCACTGCCAGCGTAGTGTCGAGTCTTTAGAGTCCCACACAGAGGGTTATTCGCCTTTAGCCAAAACAGAGTAGAGGTCGCATGGTTTTGCGACGGGGTTCGTTCACATCTGCGCACTTATGCACGTTTGGTGTCCGGACAGCTTATACTAGCGGGCTTTGGTTTAAGCCAGATCCTAGTCTATGTTTTGGGATTGGTTTTATCTCATTGTATTCGTGTTCCTCTGAACATGGATACGGGTGTGTATGCACAGTTGACTGAGGCAGAGGCAGAGGACTTTCATTAGGGTTGATGACCGTTGTCTTTTTCTTAACCCTAATTTTATATGTGAAATATGATTATTAATATTAATTAATTATAATTGTGTTATGGTTAGGGTTGTTGACCAATTGACTATGGTTGACTTGTTGACCTATGTTGACATATTGACCATCATCATTTCATATGAATGATGCTCTTTGATTCTTGCAAAATTCATTAATGTGAAATGATAATGGTCATTTCAAGTTAACCATCACAATTATCTTTAATTAATTATTTAATTTTCATAATTCACATATATGTGAGAAGGTTGATATTATCTTTTCATTCTCTCATTCCCATTCTCTCTCATCCTCTTCCTCTCTCTCAAAGCTCTCCCTCTCATGAGTTGAGAACCATCTAGCTTTGAGATAAAACATTCAAAATTACTCTCTACTCTTTCTAAGGTTCTAGGTTTAGCACACCAAGCACCTTAGTTACTTCTAGTTTGAGGTAGGAGCCAAAGATGGAGGCCCTCGGGTGGATCTTTCTTCGGTAAGAGAAGGCGACGAGGACGACCCGTTCATCCCACTCCAAGGAGCAAGAAGAGAAGGACTTCAAGACTTAGGTATAACCCTTTAACCGAGTAGCTAACTCTCTTGGCTTGGTTGTTAGTTTATGTTTAGCAAAGATCCTCCTTTAGTTAGTCCATGTTGCCTTGAGTTGTAAAAATCGATTTTTTATACCGTTTCCTCCTCCCCGCAAGCACCGGGGTGGGCAACGTGGACTTACATATTCCACTTAACAATCAATGCTATAAAACAAGTAGGTGTCTAGAACGGTGTTAGCGGGGCTACGCCTCCAGGGAAAAGAGGTTATATAATTAAGTAACTTCGCGAAAGCGTTGGAAAATCTCCCTCGAAGTACTAAGACTAGCCTGGCTGAAAGGTTAAGCAAGTATTGTGATGTGCGATTAATCCTGACTAGTTTTCTTTTAAGGTTTGAAGAAGAATTCGAGGAAACAGTGGGAGCCATCCTGGTTAGATAAATTAATGACCAATCTAATCTTGCAAGAGCGCACGCTGAGTGTTTCTTTTCTCTCTCTCCAGGTAGCAACCATTTCATGCCCTAATCAAGATAATAAAATGTATCGCTTGACCGATCCGAATTCTTATTCGGGGCTGGGGAACGTCGGTTTGGCTTTAACTTATGATAGCAATCGTAAGTATAAGCAAGGGAAAGAGGATTGTTTGAATTCCAAGGAGACCCCTTTGAAGAAGAAGCATACTAATGCATCTACTTCAGGTGTTTTTGTAATTGAGAACTGCTTTTCGGTCAGTCCTACCTCCTGGGTACTAGATACCGGATCAGGATCTCATATCTGTAATTTATTGCAGGGACTGAGAAAAAGTAGGCAAGTTGCACCTGGTGATATGTCCCTCAGGGTAGGGAATGGAGCACAAGTTAATGCTGCAGCCGTCGGTGAGTATCACCTAGTGTTGCCAAATAGCAAACAATTGCTACTATATACCTTCCATGATTTGCAACATCATATCAGTTTCTTTACTTGATAAAGATGGATATAAATTTGTTCTTGATAGAAATATCATGAACATTTACCTTGATAAGGTACTGGTTGTAGAAGGTACACTGTGTAATGGTATCTATATTCTAAATCAGAATACAGTTCTCAATGACACATGCAAGAGGAAGAGTTCAGATACGAACGAATCCTACTTGTGGCATTGTAGACTTGGTCATATCGGAGAGAAAAGACTAAGTAAGTTACATAAAAATGGACTCTTGAATACGTTCGAATTTTCATCTTATGAAACTTGTCAGTCTTGTCTCAAAGGAAAGATGACCAAATCTCCGTTCACCGGACATGGAGAAAGAGCAGCAGAGCTCTTGGGACTCATACACAGTGATGTGTGTGGTCCGATGTCTATACATGCAAGGGGAGGGTTCTCATACTTTATCACATTCATTGACGATCTCTCTAGATTCGGATATGTGTATCTTATGAAACACAAATCTAAACCTTTTAAGAAATTCAAAGAATTCAGAAACGAAGTAGAGAACCAGACTAGCAAAAGTATCAAGATCCTCCGGTCTGATAGGGGAGGGGAGTATTTAAGCACAGAATTCCTAGATTACTTAAAAGAGAATGGAATTCTCTCTCAGCTTACTCCTCCGTATACACCACAACACAACGGTGTATCGGAACGGAGGAATCGTACCCTGTTGGATATGGTTCGCTCCATGATGAGTAATGCTGAGTTGCCTCTTTCATTTTGGGGACATGCGCTTCAGACAGCGGCATACCTATTGAATGATGTTCCGTCCAAATCAGTGCCTAAGACACCGTTCGAGATATGGAATGGAAAAAAGCCATATCTGAAAAGATTTAAGATATGGGGTTGTCCGGCTTATGTTAAAAACCATAAACCAGATAAACTAGAGGCACGGTTAGTTTTATGTAAGTTTGTGTGATATCCAAAGAAGTGTTATGTATATCTGTTCTACCACACCGAGGAACAGAAGGTGTTTGTTGCTCAACATGCCGTTTTCTTAGAAACATAGTTTCTTGCAAAAGAAATTAGTGGGAGCACGGTAGAACTGGAAGAAATTCAGCGACCACAAACTGTAACTGAAGATTTGACAGAACCTCAAGATTTAATAACCCCAGAAGAACCTCAGCCGCTCCGCAGATCTGGTAGGATTTCTCATCCGTCCGAGAGATACTACGGTTTTCTCATAGACGGGGATCGAGAGGATCGCATCTTGGAAGAAGATGATCCTACCAGTTTCAGGCAGGCCATTATCAGTAGGGACTCTGATAAGTGGCTGGATGCTATGCGATCCGAAATGGAGTCCATGTACATCAATAAAGTGTGGACCTTGGATATTGCTCCACCTGGGTAAAACCCGTTGGATGCAAATGGATCTACAAAAGGAAACTTGGTGTAGATGGGCAGGTGGAAACCTATAAGGCTAGACTCGTTGCAAAAGGTTTTCGTCAAAGACCTGGTGTGGAATATGACGAAAATTTTTCTCCAGTGGCTATGCTCAAATCCATTCGGATCCTACTAGCCATTGCTGCCTTCCATGACTATGAAATCTGACAGATGGACGTAAAAACGGCTTTTCTAAACGGCAGTTTGGAAGAGAGCGTTTATATGGATCAGCCAGAAGGTTTTGTAGACAGTGGAGCAGCAGGAAGGTGTGTAAGTTGCTTAAATCCATTTATGGATTAAAGCAGGCATCGCGGAGCTGAAACATCTGTTTTGATGAGACAGTCAAGGAATTTGACTTCATCAAGAATGAGGATGAGCCTTGTATTTATAAGAAGATTGTAGGACGAACTGTCGTATTCCTAGTCTTGTACGTGGATGACATTCTTTTGATAGGAAATGACATTCCTATGCTACAATCGGTCAAGCAATTCTTGTCACAATGGTTCTCCATGAAGGACCTGGGTGATGCCTCGTGCGTTCTGGGGATCAAGATCTACAGAGATAGATCTAAGAGATTACTGGGACTTTCGCAGTCCAGGTACATAGAAACCGTACTAAAGATATTTAGTATGGAAGACTCCAAGCGCGGTTATATACCCGCATTGCACGGAATCACCCTCTCCAAGAAGATGTCTCCCAAGACCGACGAGGAGAGGGTTCGCATGAGCACTATACCCTACGCTTCGGCGGTAGGATCTATAATGTATGCGATGCTATGTACATGACCAGATGTAGCTTACGCGCTAAGCGTGGTGAGCCGGTATCATTCAGACCCAGGTGAGAACCGCTGGACAGCAGTGAAGAACATTCTCAAGTACCTGAGAAGGACTAAGGAGATGTTCCTGGTTTACGGTAATGGAGACTTCAGGGTCGAGTCCTTTACCGATTCAAGCTTCCAGAGTGACAAGGACGACAGCAAGTCTGTCTCGAGTTTTGTGTTTACCCTCAACGTAGGGACGGTATGTTGGAGGAGTTCCAAACAGGATACCGTCGCAGACTCGACGATGGAGGCCGAATACATTGCTGCAAGCAATGCCGCAAAAGAGGCAGTCTGGATGAAGAAGTTCATTAGTGAGCTTCAGGTAGTTCCGTCCATTGTTGACCCAATACCTTTGTATTGCGATAAAAATGGGGCTATAGCTTTAGCGAAGGAACCACGGTCCCATCAGAAATCCAGGCACATCTTAAGGCGGTATCACCTAATCAGGGAGATCATTGATCGCCAGGAGATCGAGGTACGGAGAGTGGACACTAAAGACTACACGGCGGATCCATTCACAAATGCCCTCCCTCTAACACAGTTCGAGCGACTTTTTGAGCTATTGGGTATGCGGTACGCCGGCAGCCGGCCTTAGTGCAGACGTTGGGTATGCGGTACACCAATTACCGGCCTTTAGTGCAAGTGTGAGATTGTTGGATATGTATGCCCTAGAGGCCATTATTGTATAGTACTAGTTTGTATATTACATTTTGGAAGCTTGGGATGTATACATGGATTGACGACAGTCTTGCTCGATATTGTAGTATGCTACTTGGTTTGTATCTATCTTAATATGTGTATGTGTTTCTTTTAACATATCGCTAATACATATTAATGGAGCCCTTAGGATGTTTGCTTGACTACTAGCGTTGTGATGGCGATCACACTAGTGAGGGTTGGTAGTCTATAAGCACATCCTTATACAGGTCCCTAGTCGTAGGATTATCGAGATAGGGCATCGATACTCCAGAGTAAACTAGTGTATACGCTTCTCATCCCAGCAGGGGAGATGGTCTGTCCCACAGCCATCAGTACGTCGTACTGGAGATAGTATGTAGGTGCTCATTGGGTTATGAGTTACACTGGACGGACTCGTTGGGAACTGTTGGTTGGTACTATACCTATCGTCAGTTAACAGTTCCCAGGTGACATGAGTACAGCTTAGTCCGTTGACTTGACACTGCTGCTTCACCTCGAATGTGTTCCCACTGTTCTTAGATTACTACCCTACCACGGCTCTATTGAGTCGTGCAAACAGGTAGTAGTTGGGTGCAGTCCCGAAGCACTTGGAGGCAGTGGCGGTTAGATAGGATTCGTCTCTCCCGGTATTGGGGGTTAATATCGCGCTGTGTTCGGAACGCCATTACACAAAGTCCCTGGCCAGGGCAAGTGAGATTTACTGGTAGGTACTCCAGTAGTTTCTCAGGGTGTTTTGGACCGTACTCCGACACGACTTATACCGCTATTAGGGGAATAACGTTTACCGCCCCTAGGCCCGATATGCGATACTTATAGACGAACAGACCGGACAGTACGGAGATTGTCACATTCAGTCTCAGTAGGAGTTCGGATGGGTTTTCCTCATCGGCCTTCTTATCGACATCTACCTGGGGACTGTTACGTACAGATAGTACCGCTTGCGGTCTATGGTTAAACCCACTGCCAGCGTAGTGTCGAGTCTTTAGAGTCCCACACAGAGGGTTGTTCACCTTTGGGCGATATGAGTAGACGTCGTATGGTTTTACGACAGGGTTCGTTCACATATGCGCACTTGTGCGAGTTCGGTGTTCGGGAAGTAGATACTAGTGGGCTTTGGTTTAACCCGGATCCTAGTATTGGTTTTTGGATTAGTTTAGTCTCATTGTATTCGTGTTTCTCAGAACACGGATACGGGTATTTACATACAGTTGACAGAGGCAGAGGAGGAGACACCTCATTAAGGTTTTGACCATTGACTTGATCAAAACCATAATGAGAAGGAGGAAATTGATAAATAGTTTTAATTAGAGATAATTGTGTCATGGCTAATGTTGGTTTGATCATTTGACTTGTTGACCCATGTTGACTTAGATATTTTTTGTTAAGCATGAGATATTTTTTGTGAGCATGCTTAGCATTAATTATGACATGATAGTGGTCAAATCAATGCACTATCACAATTATCTTAATTAAGATTATTATTATTGTTTTTCCTCATATGAGATCTTGATCCTCTCATTATCATATCATCTTTCTCTCTCATGGTTTGCCCTCTCTTCTTCCTCTCTCAAAGTTCTAAGTCTTTCATGAGTTGAAAATCAAGAGCCTTTGAGATTAAACCACTAAAATACTTCTCTACTCACTCTAGGGTTCTTAGTCTAGCAAACCAAGCACTCTAGTTACTTCATTGTTGAGGTGGGAGCTCAAGGTAGAGGCCTTCGGATGGATCTTCTTCGATATAGAGAAGCCGGTGAGGAGGAGCCATCCACATCATTCTAAGAAGCTCACAACAAAGAGAAGAAGGAGTTCAAGACTAAGGTATAATCTTCAAACCTAGTAGTTAAAAATCTAAGTTAGTTTGTTAGTTATGTTTAGCAAAGATCCTAATGGCTAGTACATGTTACTTTGTAAAGAAAAATTTGATTTTTACCTATTCCGCCTCCTCGCAAACTACAGGGGTGAGTAACATGGCCTAACATTGAGAAACAGTTCTTGGTTATGAACACACCCGAAGACAATGCATCAACATGCTTATTCTTCGTTTGTGTGCCGTGGGAATCCGTATATTCCCCTATTTCTTGCCCATACTTATGACAATCATAAGGTAGAGCGGAACCTAGCCCGGTATAATTAGTAGGTTCGGTCAATACATCCATATTATCATCTTGATTAAGGCATTTCATTGGTCGTAACCGGGAGAGAGAGAAGGGTAATCACTTTGCGTGCGCTCTTTGTAAGATTAGATTGGTTATTTTATTTAATCAGGATGGCTCCTACTATTTTTATCAAATCTTCCTTCAAACCCTCAAAGGTAAGATTAGTCGGGATTAATTACACCCTACAGGTTCGCCAATCGTTCGGCCAAGCATGTATCGGTACTCTGAGGGAGGTTCCCCGTGCGATGCATCGGTACTCTGAGGGAGGTTCCCCGTGCTTTCGCACGGACCTAATTAAAATAAACCTCGTTTCCCTAGAGGCATAACCTCGTTGACACCTTTCTAGACACCTACTTGATTAGCTAATTGTAAAGTGCAAAACTCTCGCAGGAGTAACTCTTACTCGCAGTGGGTATCAGAATCCAACTATCATATAGAAGGTATGCAATCTCATTGCAAATTTCAATACTTGAAATTCCCGATAATGGTTTTTACCCCTAGCTTCCTATGACCTTGACGGGGGTCAACAAACCATAGGCCGCTAGTCAAGTTCAACCCGTATATTTCTTGATTGAATTAAACCCACCCGCACGACCCCTGATGGAGGTCAACAAGGCCATACGACTACCCTAATCCAATCGCATCACATGCGGCAGATAAGCACTAATCATCTACCGCACACTACGCCTTGACGGAGGTCAACAAACGCAGCACGAATACTAAATAGTACTTATCTGAAATGACGGAGGGCTACGCAGGTTTTTAAGAAAACCATGAGCGTAATGAACTTGATATCGTTGTAGAATCTAGTGATTTTGAAAAGAAGTGTTTTTGAGGCTTTTGCTAGTTTTTCTAAAGAGGTCACTCCCGGTGAAGGCATCTCGGCTTTTTCCTCATCGAATGAGGTACAGAATATTCAGGAATACCACTATGCAAAAAATAACTAGAGAAGCTATAAAAAACAAAACCAAGTGGGTTGTAGCATTTGCTAGTTTCACTAAAGAGGTCACTCCCGGTGAAGGGATCTCGGCTCTTTTCTCATCGAATGAGGTGCTGGATATTCATCAAGGAATACCACTATGCAAAGCAAAAACTAGAGCTACCATTTTTGAAAATTTGATTCTACAAAATCTTTTGGTTTTCTTCTTTTCATTAATCTCATTAATGAAGTCCCATCAATTAATGTTTCCTAAACATTACAGAAAAATGAAACGAAAATAGAACATACGCTTATGCCATCCGCATTCGCCATGGGGTCCCGTCATGCACCGTTAGGTTACTTAATTACCGGTAGAGTGGGGGCTGGACTAGCGCGGGTGCAAAACATAAGCAACATTTATTATATATCATATATATAATAGTACATTTGTCTCACGCAGTTATATGATCAACATCACAGAATCAAGCAGCAGAAGAAATATATGAAATATTAGATATACTGGGATGTCCATGTTTTAAATTTAGCCAGTAATGTAAAACACGGATTCCACGGTCGTGATGAATAGCCAAACCCACATCCCTAGACCCCTACGAGAGCGACAAATAACCCTGCCAATTCTAAAGTTGGGAGACCCGGTCTCAACTCCTTGAGATGGTCTCCCACTGGACTCTAGAACCCGGTTACTTGTGCTCCCCGCCTTGGGTCTATCCTAATGCGGAAAAGTAAATAATATACAACAATGGTGACATCATCCTCAACCCGGAAGTTCCCCAATAAAAGAATATTACATACAGATTTTACATGAATGAAAATAAAAACTCTCATCTCACATAGAACCCCGGCTATTCTTTCACGACGATCCAATAAATCATATTACCAGCAACACATGATATCACATATCATCAACGTATGCAAATATGCATATCCCTAAAACTTATTGACATATAGCAACGAGATTGGAATACTCCACATATTACACTTACGGTCGCAGAAAAGAAAACAGAAAACTACAATAATTAGAATCCACAATATCCTTAGACATCATAAACCCGGAATATCTCATATTCCGGATTTCATGCCTAACTTATAAAACTTGCATTTTAGTCTCAAATTGAAAACTCTTTTCAATAGGTTGTCGGATAATTCAACAAGATTCCTGATTTAGTGATCGTGTACAATACGCAATTGCGACGGAGTTTTGATCCGAATCAAAACTTCGTGGCAATCGATTAATTGAGACTAAACGTCTAGGTTTACAATATACTAACTAGTTTTCATAAAAATAATTAATCCGGATTCTAATAATTGTATCACACATCATAAAGCTTGTAAAGTAACTGCGATATTAGAATTCCGCATGCAATTAGCAAACTAAACCAATTTTTCCAAGACATGAAAAATCCAGTGAGCTAAAGTTCCAAAACCGATCGTTTTAAGTCAATCCGGGAGTCGAAACAAACTCGGAACCCGCCCGAATCTTCGCAGAGGCGAAGATCCTAAAATTAATTGTCGAATGGGGGGCCTCGGGGTGATACCCACTCTCAGGGGCCACCTCGAGGTGGCCCCTAGGGGAAGGCAGACCCGAGATCACCCAGTTGGGGTGCTCTCGAGTCACCCACCCCTAAGGCCACCATGTGATGGTCTTGGGGTGTGGGTATGGCCTCTGGTCCCCCCGAGGTGTCTTCGGGATACAGAATCTCCACCCCGCGGCTTCGCGGTTCAAACCGTGAGCCCGCGGGGTGTGCAAACAACTCAAAACATCATTTTTGAAACTGTTTTATCGGCAGTTTTTGCGCGACAAAAACGGCGGATTTCTAACGTCGCTACAAGCTACCCTAATGTTCTAGCATGACTCTGATACCATGAAAGTCAACCCTAGCACCACCATGAGGTTCCAAGTGGCATCAAGCATGCCAAATTCAAATTTTTATTGGTGCTAAGTTAGACTATACAAGATCTTTGCTAGAATATTAGGGTTTACAAGTAAACTAAAGAAGTGAGATGGTTATACCAACGTAGATCGAGTCCTTCACTTCACATGCTCCGTGTAGTAGTCCCGTGACTCCACTAAGCTCCACTTGAGGCTTTGGACGAACTTCCTCCGATGACCTTCGTGCCGAAGATGATCCACGTGAAGTCCCTCTAACTCAAGCTACCTCTACATTAAACTCTTTAGCATAGTAAACACTCTACACTCGATCGCTAGTCAAGTGTAGGATGGTGAAGTCGGGGATGTTAAAAGGCCACAAGTTTGTGTTCAACCTTCATGGTTCGGGTTGAAGCTTGAACTATAGCAATTGAGGAAGAATAAGAATCTAGAGAGCAACCATTGGAGCAACTCAAGAAAATGGCTAAGTGTTGAGAATGAGAATAGAATGAATGGCAACACTTGACCCCCACTCATTCAAGCATGGAATTTTGCAATATAAAATTGCAACCATGCTTGAATAGTGAGTCAAGATGAATAAACTATGAATAAAGGCCATGCTTGCAACCATGCTCTTAATTTCCACATCTTTTCTATTTTTCTCAAAAATAGAAATTCAAGCCATGCTTCATTATATGTATATATCATATACATTAATATATTTATATATATTTATATATATATATATATATATATTATGAAGAATAATTAGTGAGCTAATGATATTAGTTAAGATATAATTATATTACATATAATATATATCACATTATTAAATCAACAGTTGATTTAATAATCCGGTTATATCACATATGACCGACTAATATCATTTATCTGTATATCACTGATTGATCGTTCTTGACGTGTTAAGAAAAATGTGTTCACAATCAAAGAATTTTTGTAACCGCAATCAATTAACGGTGTCGCTTGTAGCGATCGTTAGTGAGCACGGATCGTCCACTGAGATGCGAGTACTTGTTCGATCTTATTTTAGTTGAGTCAAAAAGAAAATATAAAAGAAAATGATTCAAGATTAATGAGATTTAATTTCAAGAAACATCAAGAAAATAGATCTAGAATCAAGAAGATGTCCAAATCAATTTGAATTATTAAGAATTTGTAGAATAGCTTGTAGGAATCGATCGAATTGGTAGTAATGATGAATACTAAAAATTACGAATCTTATCTATTGATGAATTGTAGCTAGATAGATGACGATCGATGAAGATTAGGGATCTATTGAAGTGTTGGGTTCCTAGGCACTCTAATAAGGTTCTACAAGGCATCAACCATACCCGATTAAAAAAAATAGCCGTGCCGAACAACCCTAACCAGGATCGTATACTAGAGATTATGCAAAAACTAGCAAGTTAAACATTTTAACTACAAGTGAAAGGGATTACAACCTTTGTAGATCCGGTCCTTCACTTCTAAAGCTCCGTGTTGACGTCCCTTCGCTGCGATCATCGAGATCCCGGACTCGAGTGATGGTTTCCTCAGAAATGAGCGGGCTAGGTCGTTGACTTCGAGGCCGAAGATGACCTATGTCGAGGAGACTCAAACGCAAGCTATTCCCTCACTTGGTCATGAACTTTGTGAAGAGAATACCCTATACTACATAGAAAGTAGTAGAGGATGAAGAAGTAGGAAGTGGGCTCACTTTAGAATTGATTTTCTCACACTTTTTCTCATAGCACCATTAGAGCTAGTAAGCTTTTCTTGGAGCTTGATGAAGAAGAAGAAGAAGAAAGAATAAATCCATCCAAATGAAAACTTATCCTTTGAATTATTGCACCATGGTTGAGTTAAACCCTCATGCTTAACTCATGTAGAGAATTAACCAAAGTATGAGGTTAAGGGTTGGGTTAACTAATATCCTAAGGAATGACAAAAGAATTGACTTTGTCAATGTTGCATACAAGCTTCTACAAGCTTGATAACATTGACTAAAGTCTCCTCTCTTTTGTTATTCTTAAGGAAATAAGTAAACCCTAATTTAACCAAAACTTGATATAAGTCTCATACACCCATCTTGTATGTATCATCAAGCATTATACAAACATGTACACTTGCATATATCACATATAAACAATGTGCACAATCTAGTGAGAAAATCAATCTTAAGTGAACAAATACTAGTTAATGTAAAGTAATATATCAAATATATAATTATACATTAAATCATTAAATCAACACTTGATTTAACGATCCGGTCATATCGCATATAACTGACTAATATCTAGTGTATCAATGTATCGAATGAACACTTGATTCGGTAACCCGGCTATATCTCATATAACCGTCCGATGATATAAATCGTGAGAATAGAATACAGTATCACATACTGGTATTATTCTCGGTCCCGCATATATCTCATATGCGCTCCTATTTCATTTCGCTTGAGCCAGGAAACCTCTGTGTAGAACTCTAAAAACTCGTCAATACGCCGGTAGTAGGTGGTGATCATATCAATCACCCACAAGCCGCAAGCGGTCTGCTAAACGTAACGGCCACCCGGGTATTGAGCGATCAGAAGATCAATGAGCAAGCCTGCTCACACTCCTACGAATCCAATCAGTAACACTTACCGCACAGTCTGGTCTGTTCGTCTGATATGTTGCATTTCTCGCCTAGGGGTGGTAAACGTCAGACCCCAGCAGCTTGATAAGTCATGCCGATGTAAAGTCCATAACAAGCATGAAACTACTGATAACACTTACCAGTAAATCAGTGCAACCCTGGCCAGAGATTTCCAGTTATGGCCAGTCGAGCAAAGCGCAACATCAACCCCCAATACCGGGAGAGACGAATCCCCTCATATCGCTCATTGCCTCCATGTGAATCGGGACTGTACCTAAAAACCACCTGTTTGCACGAATCAGTAGAGCCGTGGTAGGGTGGAAATCAAAGCACAGTAGGAGACACATAAGACTCTACGACGATCTCGGGTCAACAGACTAAGCTGTACCAGTGTCATCAGAGAACTGCCATCTGACGTGAGGTATAATACCATCTAGGAGTTCTTGGCGAGTCCGTTCAGTGTACTCAGTCTCCACTGAGCACCAGCATACCGTCTCTGATGACAAACACCAATGGATATGGGATCATCCATCGCCCATCACATGGGTCGAGAAGATATATGCTAGTCTACTCTGGAATATCGATGCCCCATCTCGATATTACCACGACTAGGAACATTGAAGGTTGTACTCATGGACTACCCAGGCCCCACTAGTATGATCTACATCATAGTCCTGGAAGTCGAGTACACATCCTAAGGGCTTTATCAACATGTAACAGAGAGACAATAAGTATAAATGTTAAGATAAAGAGCAATCAGATAGCGTACTATCATGTCGAGCAAGAAAGTCCTACCTATATGTGTCCCAGCATCCACTACAATATACATCTCATGTACAGTAATGGCCTCTAGGGCATACATATAACGAACAATCTCCCACTTGCACTAGGGCCATCTGTAGCAGTGGTTGTAGTATCTCATACTCAACCATCCCAAAAAAAAAGTCTCTCTGGGAAAAAGCCTTTGTGAGTGGATCCGCCGTGTTATCCTCGGAGTCTACTCTCCTAACCTCGATCACCCTGGAGATCAACTATCTCCATGATCAGGTGATACTGCCTTGGAATATGTCTGGGTCACTGATGGGACCGTGGTTCCTGGGCCAAAGCCACACTTCCATTGTTACACAATGGTAGGAACCTAGTTCATCTCATGAACTAATATACACCCATACTTCCTCTTTGGTAGTATCTTTGATAGCGATGTCACCAGCCTTTATCGTCTAGTTTGCCACGGTATCTCAGCTTGGAACTCTTCCAACATACCGTCCCTCCACTGAGGGTAAAGACAATGCCTGTGACTGACATTCAGTCGTCCTTATCACCTTGGAACTTTTCCAGTGATTCTCCCCAGGATCGATTGATACCATCTCACTACACCTAGTGAGAATCCTAATATCCATTTAGATCTATCGCATAGATCCATAACCCAGGATTTAGGAGGTATCGCTTTGATCCTATTTGGAGAATCCTTGTGATAAGCGGAGATTGACCGAGCGTAGCATAGGAAACTCTTTTCCTATTAAGAGTATGTTGTCCACGTACAATACGAGGATGACCACCTTACTCTCTACTACCTTTTTGTATGTACAAGGTTCATCTACTATTTTGATGAAGTCAAACTCTTTGACTACCACATCAAAACAGATGTTCCAACTCCGCGATGCCTGCTTTATCACAAAAAGCATCTTGCACAGGTTTCCGCTGCTCCCACTGTCTACGAAGCCCTTTGGCTGTGTATTTATAGACGCTCTCTTCTAAATCAATATTTAGAAAAGCAGTCATGACACCCAACCACCAGATATCACGGTTATGGTATGCAGCAATGGCAAATAGGATCCGGATGGATTTAAGCACAGCCACTGGAAAAGGTATCATCATTATCCACGCCTGGTCGATGACGAAAACCTTTAAGTCTAGCTTTGAAAGTCTCAACTTTTCCATCTACACCAACTAATCTTCTCAAGATATACTTGCTCCTGATGGGAATTTAACCCTTCAGATATAGCAACCAAAGTCCATACTTTGTTGGTGTACGTAGATTCCATCTCAGATCGCTAAGCATCCAGCCATTCTTACAGAGTCACCACTCTTGATGGCCTGCTCAAAAATAGTTGGGTCATTATCTCATGATGCAATTCTCGCTCCCACTGTCATCGACAAACCGAAGTATCTCTCAGGAGGATGAGAAACCCTGCTAGATCGGCGGAGAGGCTGAGGTTCGTCGGAATCTATTGAATCCTTTGGTTCTACCAAATCATCTGCTGTAGTTTGTATAGCTGGAACTCCTTCCAGTTCTACCTCATGACCACTAATTTCTTCATAAGAAATTCCCTTTCACAAAGGTGGTATGTTGAGAAACAAAACATATTTTGTTCCTCTGTTAGGTAGAAAATATTCCCTTGCGAATGCTTGGGATATCCAACAAACTCCTACAGATCTGACTTTGCCTCGAGCTTTTCCGGATTTTGCTTTTAGACATAGGCCGGACAACCCCAAGTCTTAACAAACTTAAGATATGGGCTCTTCCCATTCCATATCACATATGAAGTGGTAGGCAATGGATTTGATCGGAACCCTATTCAATAGGTATGCAGCTTCACAAGTGCATAACTCCCTAAAAGGAAATAGGAAACTCAGTAGTACTCATCATAGAGCGCACCATATCACATAGGGTGTGATTGCTCCACCCTAATACACCGACGTGCTGTGGTGTATACGGAGGAGTAATGCTGAGAGAGAATCTTATTCTCCTTTAGAATAGTCCAGAAATCTCGTGCTCAAGTATTCTCCTCCCTGATCACAACAAAGGACATAATACTTATACCCGTTTTTGGTTCTCTACTTCAAATTTATATTCGGTGATTATCTCAAAAGTTTCGGACTTGTGTTTCAACAGGAACATATGTCTGAATCTAGAGAGATCATCAGTGAATGTAATGAAGTACAAAGAACTGGTCCTGGCATATGTAGACTGGGGACCTTTATACATCACTATGTATCAGTCCCAAGAGTTCACTAACTCTTTCTCTGTTTCCAGTAAACGGAGCTATGGTCATCTTATCTTTGTGACATGACTGGCAAGTTTCACAAGATGTAAATTCAAACTGATTTAAATATGCATCTAAATGTAACTTAGCTAGTCGGGTCTTATAGATATGACCTAGTATACAATGCCTCAAGAAGGATTCGTTCATTTCTGAATTCTTTTTCTTGTGTGTGTTCTGTACATCAAGAACTGTGGTTTGATTTAGAATGTCTATGCTTTTAGATAACGTGCCTGAACTGATCAACTCTTAATATAAGAAATGTTCAAAACATTATCCAACAATACAAAATTATATCCCTCTTTAATAAAAAGAGACTGATATGATGTTGTATATCAGGTTCGGTATCTAATAACTTTCATTTAGAATCAATGTATTCTAGTAATACAGGGTGATAAGTATCAACAGACTTGGCTGCAACACTTGCATTGTTTCTATCTCATGAAATTTATCACCCGTTCTCAGTTCTCTACCTATCTGTAGCCCATATAACAAATTACATATGTGGGATCCTGATCCGGTATCTCATACCCAGGACGTAAAGGATACTGAGAAACAGTTCTCTGTAATCAACACACCCGAAGAAGATGCATCATCATGCACTTTCTTCGTTTGGGCGGCACGGGAATTCTGGTAATCCCCAATTTCCTGCTCTGTCTTATAACAATTATAAGTTGGAGCGGGACCAACGTTTCCCAGCTCAGTATAACAAGCGGGTTCGGTCAATACATCCATATTATTATCTTGATTAAGGCGTGACATGGTCGCTACCTGGAAAGAGAGAGAAGAAAACACTCTGCGTGCGCTCTTGCAAGATTAGATTGGTAATATATTTTATCTAATCAGGATGGCTCCCACTGTTTTCATCAAATCTTCCTTCAAACCCTAAAAGGAAAGACTAGCCGGGATTAATTACACTCTACAAGTTCGCCAATCTTTCAGCCAGGCCAGTGCCGGTACTTTGAGAGAGGTTCCCCGTGCTTTCGCACAGACCTAATTAAAATAAACCTTGTTTTCCCTGGGGCGTAACCCCGTTGACACCTTTCTAGACACCTACTTGATCGGCTAATTGTAAAGTGCAAAACTCTCCCAGGAGTAACAATTACTCGCAGTGGGTATCGGGATCCAACTATCATATAGAAGGTATGCAATCTCATTGCAAATTTCAACACTTGAAACTCCCGATAATGGTTTTTACCCCTAGCACTTATGACCTTAACTATGGTCAACAAATCATAAGCACTAGTCAAGCTCTACCCGTCATTTCGTGATTAGTTAGACCCACCCACATGACCCTTAACTAAGGTCAACAAAGTCACGCGACTGTCCTAACTAATCGCATCATATGCGGTGTAGGAAGACATCACTTAGCTACCGTACACTGTGCCTTGACTATGGTCAACAAACACAGCACGAATACTAAGTACTCTACTTCCTAAAATAACGGAGGGTTGCGGATGGTTTTTAAGAAAACCTTTAACGCTTTGAACTTGATCTCGTTGCGGAATCAAATGGTTTTAAATGGAGTGTTTTTGAGGATTTTGCTAGTTTCGCTAAAGAGGTCACTCCCGGTGAAGGGATCTCGGCTCTTTCCTCGTCGAATGAGGTGCAGGATATTCACAATACCACTATGCAAAGCAAGAACTAGAAAAGCAATCAAAAGACAAACCGAAGGTTGTAGCATCTGCTAGTTATTGCTAAAGAGGTCACTCCCGGTGAAGGGATCTCGGCTCTTTCCTTATCGAATAAGATGCTGGATGTTCTACAAGGAACACCGCTATGCAAAGCAATAACTAGAGCTACCTAATTTTTGAAATTCGATTTCACAACATCATTTAGGTTTATTTTCTTTCATTAATCTCATTAATGAATGTCCCATCATTTAAGTCACCTAATCATCACAGATAAATACAACGTACGCTTATGCCATCCGCATTCGCCTCGATGTCCCGTCATGTACCGTTAGGTTAGGTAACTAACGACATAGCAGGGCAGGGCTAGTGCGGGTGTAAAACATAAGCAACGTCTATATAATATATCATATATACTATATACAGTATCTATCTGAACATATCACATGATCACATCACAGATAACGCAGCAGAAAATATCATATGAAAATATTGGATATACTAGGACGTCCGTGTTTTATTTTGAGCCTATATAAAACACGGATTCCATGGTCGTGATGAATAGCCAATCCCACACCCCTAGACCCCTATGAGAGCGGCAAGCAACCCTACCAATTCTAGAGTTAGGAGACCCGGACTCGACTCCTCGAGATGGTCTCCCACTGGACCCTAGAACCCGGTTACTTATGCTCCCCTCCTTGGGTCTATCCTAATGCGGAAAAGTAAATAATATACAATGGTGACATCATTCTCAGCCCGGAAGTGCCCCAATAAAAGAATATTACATACAAGTTTTTTACATGAATGAAAATGAAAAGCACTCATCTCACATAAAAAAACCCGGCTATTCAAACACGATGATCCAATATAACATATCCAGCAACACATAACATCACATGTCATCAACGTAAGTAAATATGCGTATCCCAATTGTCATTGACGTATAGCAACGAAATCGGCGATACTCCACATATTACACTTACGGTCGTAGAAAAGAAAGTGTAAAACTATAATAGTTGGAATCCGCAACCTCCATAGACATCGCATGCTTAACCAAATGAATTCCTTAGACATCGCATGCCTAACAATTATAAACCCCGCTTTTTAGTCTCATCATCGAAAACTCTTTTCAATATCAAGTCGGGCAATTCAACAAGATTCCCGACATCCTGATCGAATGCTCGTCGCAAACTTTAGTAGACGGCCGCACCCTCGGATGCCGTTGACGAAGTGCACTAAGGCGGAACACCGCTGCCGCAAGTACCCGAACTGATGCTTTTGGCGACGGGGTTCTCCTATAGTCACTTGGTCGGGGCTATGGGGCGTGGCTGTCTATTAAGTTTACCGGCGAGTATCCGCGTACGCTACGTGATTGCGACGGACTTTTGATCACATCAAAATTCCGTGGCAACCGATCAAATGAGACTAAAGTGCTAGATTTATAACATTCATATTAGTTATCTCATAACTACATGTGGATTCCAAATATTGTATCACATTCCAGATAAATAGACAATGTCAAACTTTCCGATCGAATAAACATACACCCAAGTTTTTCCCAAATAGCTCAACACATGAAATAAGTTTAAAAACATCCATTTTATGTCACAGTACCAACGGTCCAGCCGTAGAAGGGTCAAGCCAACGCCTCACATGTGGCACGCCGTACTACCCCAAACCCTAAGGTTCAAAAGGCAGTTCAAGACGGTCACATAATCGAGTTAAGGTTTGTTGTCTTCTAGAAGGTCCATCGCGTTACTTGCACGACTTAGAACGTTCTTAAACTACGGAAAAATCCAACACTTAGAAATTTTCTGGCAGGGGAAAATGTGAGTTATTGATATCCGGTCGAACTTTTTAACACTTTCTAAAATTACCCGGACAAACTAAACAAAGTTAAATTATCCGATCGAATCAACGAGTCCCCAATACAACCCTGAGAAAACTCAACACTTGAGTGGAATTAAAAAATTCCCAGAAACAATTGACAAGAAAGGACCTAAGAATAAATATATGAAGTATGAGGGACTAAGTCATAATTTGGGCCGCGGTTCCGCAGTCATATAGATGAATCAGTGGGCCATACTTCCCAGTAATTCTTAGTTTTTCCTGCTTAATTTTCTGAGCATTTTTTATTCATAAAAAATCACAGTTTTGAAAATTGTTCAGAGAAGGGTATTCGTCGGGGTTTACGGGTTCGATCGGACTTTAAAATTCGCCTAGACTTCGCGTAAAGCTCTAGCTTGGCTCTGATACTACTGTTGGGTTCTTAGGCACTCTAATAAGGTTCTACAAGGCATCAACCATACCCGATTAAAAAAAATAGCCGTGCCGAACAACCCTAACCAAGATCGTATACTAGAGATTATGCGAAAACTAGCAAGTTAAACATTTTAACTACAAGTGAAAGGGATTACAACCTTTGTAGATCCAGTCCTTTACTTCTAAAGCTCCGTGTTGACGTCCCTTCACTGCGATCATCGAGATCCCGGACTCGAGTGATGGTTTTCTCAGAGAAATGAGCGGGCTAGGTCGTTGACTTCGAGGCCGAAGATGATCTACATCGAGGAGACTCAAACTCAAGCTATTCCTTCACTTGGTCATGAACTTTTTGAAGAGAACACCCTATACTACATGGCAAGTAGCAGATGATGAAGAAGTAGGAAGTGAGCTTACTTTAGAATTGATTTTATCACACTTTTTCTCATGGCACCATTAAAGCTAGCAAACTTTTCATGGAGCTTGATAAAGAAGAAGAAGAAGAAAGAATAAATCCATCCAAATGAAAACTTATCCTTTGAATTATTGCACCATGGTTGAGTTAAGCCCTCATACTTAACTCATGTAGAGAATTAACCAAAGTATGAGGTTAAGGGTTGGGTTAACTAATATCCTAAGGAATGACAAAAGAGTTGACTTTGTCAATGTTGCATACAAGCTTCTACAAGCTTGATAACATTGACTAAAGTCTCCTCTCTTTTGTTATTCTTAAGGAAATAAGTAAACCCTAATTTAATCTAAACTTGATATAAGTCTCATACACCCATCTTGTATGTATCATCAAGCATGATACAAACATGTACACTTGCATATATCACATATAAACAATGTGCACAATCTAGTGAGAAAATCAATCTTAAGTGAACAAATACTAGTTAATGTAAAGTAATATATCAAATATATAATTATACATTAAATCATTAAATCAACACTTGATTTAACGATCCGGTCATATCGCATATAACCGACTAATATCTAGTGTATCAATGTATCGAATCAACACTTGATTCGGTAACCCGGCTATATCTCATATAACCGTCCGATGATACAAATCGCGAGAATAGAATACAGTATCACATACTGGTATTATTCTTTGTCCCGCACATATCTCATATGCGCTCCTATTTCGTTTCGCTTGAGCCAGGAAACTTCTGTGTAGGACTCTAAAGACTCGTCAATACGCCGGTAGTAGGTGGTGATCATATCAATCACCCACAAGCCGCAAGCGGTCTGCTAAACGTAACGGCCACCCGGGTATTGAGCGATCAGAAGATCAACGAGCAAGCCTGCTCACACTCCTGTAAATCCAATCAGTAACACTTACCGCACAGTCCGGTCTGTTCGTCTGATATGTCGTATATCTCGCCTAGGGGAGGTAAACATCAGACCCCAGCAGCTTGATAAGTCATGCCGATGTAAGGTCCATAACAAGCATGAAACTACTGATAACACTTACCAGTAAATCAGTGCAACCTGGCTAGAGATTTCCAGTTATGGCCAGTCGAGCATAGCGCAACATCAACCCCCAATACCGGGAAAAACGAATCCCCTCATATCGCTCATTGCCTCCATGTGAATCGGGACTGTACCCAAAAACCACCTGTTTGCACGACTCAGTAGAGCCGTGGTAGGGTGGAAATTAAATCACAGTGGGAGACACACAAGACTCTATGACGATCTCGGGTCAACAGACTAAGCTGTACCAGTGTCACCAGAGAACTGCCATCTGACGTGAGGTATAATACCATCTAGGAGTTCTCAGGGAGTCCGTTCAGTGTACTCAGTCTCCACTGAGCACCCGCATACCGTCTCTGATGACAAACACCAATGGATATGGGATCATCCATCGCCCATCACATGGGTCGAGAAGATATACGCTAGTCTACTCTGGAATATCGATGCTCCGTCTCGATATTCCCACGACTAGGAACATTGAAGGATGTACTGATGGACTACCCAGGCCCTACTAGTATGATCTACATCATAGTTCTAGAAGTCGAGTACACATCCTAAATGCTTTATCAACATGTAACAGAGAGACAATAAGTATACATGTTAAGATAAAGAGCAACCAGATAGTGTACTATCATGTCAAGCAAGAAAGTCCTACCTATATATGTCCCAGCATCCACTACAATATACATCTCATGTACAGTAATGGACTCTAAGGCATACATATAACTAACATGAAGAAACTAGGGTTTCTCCTTCACTATCCCTTGTCTTTTCATTGATCATCATTCAAATCTAGCCTCTAGCAAAGAGGATCATCAATCGTTTGATCCCTAACGTGCAATGAGATCACCAAGAATGGTGATCTCGCTCCAAATTAGGTCATTGATGATTCTTTTTCCTAAAATTCACAAATCTCATAAGACTTAAGAGTAGTAAAAGGATTTTATCATCATTAGATCTACCGATTCTCTCGATTCCTTTACAAGCAGACATTTCACTCACACATCATGAAAATTAAAGAATCAAGAATGAAGAATTTCATAATGCAAGAATGTAAAGAAAACGAGAATTAACAATTTATCACCTTCATTAAATCTTCTTCAAATTACGCCTCTCAATTTGAGGTTACAAGACTAACTCTCGATCGCTCTTTAGAAAGGGAATTTGTCGTTGATCTTTGCGAGGCTCGATCGCCGTGAGTCGTGGATCGGATGCGGATCTCTTGCTCTTGATGACGACCGGCGTTGCGATGAAGGATCGTTGATTGCTCGCTTGATTTGCTTCTCAATGGATCTTGATTTTTCTTTGGATTTGGATTAGATCTCAAGTTATGTCACTCAACTTGAATTTGAATTGTATTGTGGCTCAATTGTGTAACAATTAACAACTAATGAACAACCCCCAAAATTAAGATCTAGATCCCCTTTTATAGCTTCAAATTAAGCTTCCTTCATAAGCTTGGTTGTTAGGCAGAGCCTTCTCGAAAAAGCTAGGCGGTTACAAAGCGTCTTCCGGAAGCTAGGAGGTTACATGGAATATTCTGGAGAATTTTCGAACGCCGACGAGCCAAGTCGGCCGTGGATCCGCGGCGGATCGGCCTGGATCGGCCGCGGTTCCGCGGCCATATGATGAGATCGCTGCTTAATATTTCTGGGGTGGTTTGATGCTGGCATTTAGGTTTACTTCTAATATCTGGAATCTTAGTTTCTTTTCTGAATCTCTGCCAGATTCTAAGTCTTTGACTAGCTGCGTTTTATTGGCAGTTTTGCGATTCCGGTTCTTTAACCCGAAGAATTTTCTGCACACAATCTCGATAAAATCTGTTGAGATATACAATATCATGCGTGTAATAATAAACACACAATTTCCCTCCAGAGTGTCGATTATAACTGTAATACGTGGTATTTGGTATTTTCCAGATGAATTTGTAATTGTTAGTTATATGTATGCCCTAGAGGCCATTACTGTACATAGGATGTATATTGTAGTGGATGCTGGGACATATATAGGGAGGACTTTCTTGCTCGACATGATAGTATGCTATCTGGTTGCTCTTTACCTTAACGTGTATACTGATTGTCTCTCTGATACATGTTGGTAAAGCCCTTAGGATGTGTACTTGACTACCTGGACTATGATGCGGATCATACTAGTGGGGACAGGTAGTCCATAAGTACATCCTTCAAAGTCCCTAGTCGTGGGTGTATCGAGATGGGGCATCGATATACCAGAGTAGACTAGCGTGTACCTTCTCAACCCATACAGATAGGCGATGGATGATCCCATATCCATCGGTGTTTGACATCAGAGATGATATACGGGTGCTCAGTAGAGACTGGGTACACTGGACGGACTCGCCGAGAACTCCCAGATGGTATTATACCTTACGTCAGATGGCAGTTCTCTGGTGACACTGGTACAGAGTAGTCTGTTGACCCGAGATCGTCATAGAGTCTTGTGTGGTTCCCACTGTGCTTTGATTTCCATCTTACCACGTCCAAGAGGGCGTGCAAAAGGGTGGTTTTTGGGTACAGTCCCGAGTCATATGGAGGCAATGAGCGATAGGAGGGGATTCGTCTCTCCCGGTATAGGGAGTTGATGTTGCGCTGTGTTCGATTGGCTATAACCGGAAATCCCTGGCCAGGGTTGCTGAGATTTACTGGTAAGTGTTACCAGTAGTTTCTCGAACTGTTATAGACCTCATATCGACACGACTTATCGAGTTATTGGGGTCTGACGTTTACCACCCCTAGGCAAGATATGCGACATATCAGACGATCAGACCGGACTGTACGGTAGTGTTACTGGTTGGATTCACTGGAGTGTGAGCGGGCTTGCTCGTCAATCTTCTGATCGCTCAATACCCGGGTGGCCGTTACGTTTAGCAGACCGCTTGCGGCTTGTGGGTGTTTGATATGATCATCATCTGCTCCGGCGTATTGACGAGTCTTTAGAGTCCTACACAGAGGTTTCCTGGCTCAAGCGAAACGAAATAGGAGCGCATATGAGATATGTGCGGGACCGAGAATAATGCGTGTATGTGATACCGTATTTCATTCTCGCGATGAATGTATCGATTGGTTGTATGCGATATAACCTAGTTATCGAATCAAGGGTTGATTCGATAAACCGATACATTGGATACTAGTCGGTTATATGCGATATAACCGGATCGTTAAATCAAGTGTTGATTTAATGATTTAATGTATAATTATATATTTGATATATTACTTTGCATTAACTAGTATTGGTTCACTTTAATGGATATTCTCACTCGGATGTACACATTGTATATGTGATATACTTTCGTGCACTTGATTGTATTATGTTTGATGATACATGTTTACTTGGTTAAGTGTATAGAATTAAACCATGGTTAAACTTATGATTAGGGTTTTATTTCCTTTTCTCATTTATTTATCTATTTATTCTTTTTGGAAATAAATAAAAAGGCATAATGAGACAATGGTGGCTAATTTTGTTTCATATTGAAGCTCCATGAAGCTTTGACCTAGTGACCATTTTTGTCTCATGCTTAACCCTAACCATTCCTTTCAACCATGATTAAATCTCTACACTTGACCATGGTTCATTATATGATAAGTATTGATTTTCTTTTCAATATTAATTAACTTATCATAACACTTTCTTCTTCTTCATCATCTTCTTCAATGAAGAAAGCTTCACTTCATCAATGGTGGATTGATGAAAAGTGTGAGAAATCCAATTCTAAAGTGAACCCACTTCCTATTTATTCATCATCTACCTCTTGCCAAGTAGTAGAGTGTGTTTCCTTCACAAGTTTTCTTGACTTGGTGAAGTTGGAGCTTGATCTAGCGATGCCTCGACGTAGATCATATTCGGCACGTCGTCGATGACCTAGCTCGCCATTTCTCCGACGAAGCCGACGCTAGAGCCCGGGAATTCATTTGGACAGCGAGGGGACTTCGTTGCGGAGCTATGGAGGTGGAGCACCGGATCTGCAAAGGTTGTATTTCCGTTTAAACTTTAGTTAAGTTGTTAACTAGTTTCATTTTTGCCTAGAAATCTAGCCAACGATCCGTTCTAGGGTTTCTCGGCACCGTTTAAATTTGAAATTGGCATGGTTGATGCCTTGTGAGACCTCATTATGGTGCCTAGGAACCCTACAGTGGTATCAGAGCTTAGCTAGAGCCTTAGGCGAAGTCTAGACGGAGTTTGAAGTCCGAACGAACCGAAACCCCAAAATTTCCATGCTCTCTGGACTTTTTCTAAAATCTGGAGTTTTACGAAAATAAAAATATTCAGAAAAATCTGCAGGAAGATCTAAGGGTTACTGCAAAATTCGAGAGCCTAATTCCTTACTATCGCCGCGGATCCGCGGCATGAGCATGCTCATGCGGCGGTTCCGCGGCCACTTTGTCTTTTTGTGCATCGAATTTTGCACCTTAATTCTTAGTTTTCAGTTCTGGATTTTCTGGAAATTTTTATATTTTATTCAAGAGTTGAATTTTCTGGGGTTGTTTTGGGGATTCGGTGTTTCGATCGGGGTATCAGATTTTGTCTATGTGCCTTTCCGGATAATTTTTAGAATATGTTAAAAGGTTCGACCGGATATAAATACCCAATTTTTCCCCTGTCGGGAAATTTCCAAGTGTTGGATTTTTCCGTAGTTTAACGACGTTCTAAGTAGTGCAAGTAACGCGATGGTCCCTCTAGAAGACAACAAACCTTAACTCGATTATGTGACCGTCTTGAACTGCCCTTTGAACCTGAGGGTTTGGGGCAGTACGGCGTGCCACATGTGAGGCGTTGGCTTGACCCTTCTACGGCTGGACCGTTGGTACTGAGGCACGAACTGAATGTCGTTAGACTTATTTCATGTGTTGATCTGTTTTGGGAAAACTTGGGTGTTTGAATGTTCGATCGGAAAGTTTAACATTTTCTAATTATTTGGAACGGGATACAATAATTGGAATTCACAAGAAGTTATGAGATAACTGAATGAATGTTATAAACATAGCACTTTAGTCTCACTTGATCGGTTGCCACGGAATTTTGATGCGATCAAAATTCCGTCGCAATCACGTAGCGTACGCGGATACTCGCCGGGTAAACTTAATAGACAGCCTCGCCCCATAGCCCCGACCAAGTGACTGTAGGAGAACCACGTCGCCGAAAGCATCCGTTCGGGTGCTCGCGGTGGCGGTGTTCCGCCTTGGTGCACTTCATCGACGGTATCGGGGGTGCGGCCGTCTACTGAAGTTTGCGACGAGCATTCGATCAGGATGTCGGGAATCTTGTTGAATTGCCCGACTTGATATTGAAAAGAGTTTTCGATTTTGAGACTAAAATGCGGGGTTTATAATTGTTAGGCATGCGATGTCTAAGGAATTCATTTGATTAGGCATGCGATGTCTATGCAGGTTGCGGATTCCAACTGTTGTAGTTTTACACTTTCTTTTCTGTGACCGTAAGTGTAATATATGATATCGCCAGTTTCGTTGCTATATGTCAACGACAATTGGGATATGCATGTTTACTTACGTTGATGACATGTGATGTTATGCGTTGCTGGATATGTTATATTGGATCGTCGTGTTTGAATAGCCGGGGGTTTTTATGTGAGATGAGTGTTTTTCATTTTTCATTCATGTAAAAACTTGTATGTAATATTCTTTTATTGGCGCACTTCCAGGTTGCGGAAGTTGTCACCTTTTGTATATTATTTACTTTTCCGCACTAGGATAGACCCAAGGAGGAGAGCACAAGTAACCGGGTTCTGGAGTCCAGTGGGAGACCAACTCGAGGAGTCGAGTCCGGGTCTCCTAATTCCAGAATTGGTAGGGTTGCTTGCCGCTCTCGTAGGGGTCTTGGGGTGTGGGTTTGGCTATTCATCACGACCGTGGAATCCGTGTTTTATACTGGCTCGTATTGAAAACACGGACGTCCTAGTATATCCAATATTTCATATGATTCTTCTGCTGCGATATCTGTGATGTGATCATGTGATGTTCTGTGATGGATACAGTATATAATATATATGATATATTATATAGACGTTACTTATGTTTTACACCCGCGCTAGCCCTGCCCCGCTCTGCCGTTAGTTACCTAACCTAACGGTGCACGAGGGGACATCGAGGCGAATGCGGATGGCATAAGTGTACGTCGTATTTATCTGTGATGATTAGGTACTTAAATGATGGGACTTCATTAATGAGATTAATGAAATAAAAGAAACCTAAAGATGTTGTAGAATCGAATTTCAAAATAAAACAGGTAGCTACAGTTCTTGCTTTGCACAGCGGTATATGTGATATATCCTGCACCTTATTCGATGAGGAAAGGATCGAGATCCCTTCACCGGGAGTGACTCCTTTAGCAATAACTGGCAGATGCTACACACTCGGTTTGTCTTTTGATTGCTTTTAAGAATTTTTGCTTTGCATAGTGATATATATGATATATCCCGCACCTCATTCGACGAGGAAAGGACCGATGATCCCTTCACCGGGAGTGACTCATTTAGCAAAACTAGAAAAGCCTCAAAAGCACTCCATTTTAAAAATCATTTGATTCTACAACGATATCAAGTTCATTACGCAATAGGTTTTCAGAAAAACCTGTCATAGCCCTCCGTCATTTCAGATAAGTTGTATATAGTATTCGTGCTGCATTTGTTGGCTTTCGTCAAGGTGCAGTATGCGGTAGCTATATGCTGCTTATCTGCCAGCATACGATGCAATTGGATTAGGGTAGTCGTACGGCTTTGTTGGCTTTCGTCAAGGGTCGTGCGGGTGGGTTTAATTCAATCAAGAAATGTATGGGTTGAACTTGACTAGCGGGCTATGGTTTGTTGGCTTTCGTCAAGGTCATAGCACGTTAGGGGCAAAATATTATCGGGAATTTCAAGTGTTGAAATTTGCAATGAGATTGCATACTTTCTATGAGATAGTTGGATCCCGATACCCGCTGCGAGTAAGAGTTACTCCTGGGAGAGTTTTATACATTACAATTAGCTGATCAAGTAGGTGTCTAGAAAGGTGTTAACGAGGTTACGCCTCTGGGAAAACGAGGTTTACATTAATTAGGTTCGTGCGAAAGCACGGGGGACCTCCCTCAAAGTACCGACACTGGCCTGGCTGAAAGATTGGCGAACTTGTAGTGTGTAATTAATCCCGGCTAGTCTTTCCTTTTAGGGTTTGAAGGAAGATTTGATAAAAAGCAGTGGGAGCCATCCTGATTAGATAAAATAATAACCAATCTATTCTTGCAAGAGCGCACGCTGAGTGTTTTCTTCTCTCTCTCTCCAGGTAGCGACCATATCACGCCTTAATCAAGATAATAATACGGATTATTGACCGAACCCGCTTGTTTTACTGAGCTGGGGAACGTTGGTCCCGCTCCAACTTATAATTGTTATAAGGCAGAGCAGAAAATTGGGGATTACCAGAATTCCCTTGCCGCCCAAACGAAGAGAGTGCATGCTGATGCATCATCTTCGGGTGTGTTCATTACAGAGAACTGTTTCTCTGTATCCTCTACGTCCTGGGTATGTGATACCAGATCAGGATCCCAGATATGTAATCTGTTACATAGGGCTACAGAAAGGTAGAGGACTGAGAACGGGTGATAAGTTTCATGAGACAGAAAACGGGGCAAGTGTTGCAGCCAAGTCTGTTGGTCACTGTCACCCTGTATTACAAATACATTGATTCTGAACGAATGTTATTAGATACCGAACCTGATATACAAAATCATATCAGTCTCTTTATCAGCAAAGAAATGATAAAATTTTGTATAGTTGGATAATGTTTTGAACATTTCCTATATCAAAAGTTGATCGGTTCAGGCACGTTATCTAAAAGCATTAATGTTCTAAATCAAACTACAGTTCTTAGTATACGGAACACACACAAGAGGAAGAGTTCAGAAATGAACGAATCCTTCTTGAGGTATTGTAGACTAGGTCATATCAATGTGACCCGACTAGCTGAAGTTGCACATAGATGCATATTTAAATCTGTTTAAATTTACATCTTATGAAACTTACCAGTCATGTCACAGAGATAAGATGACACCAGCTCTGTTTATTGGAAACGGAGAAAGAGTTAGTGAACTCTTGGGATGATACATGTTGATGTATGTAAGGTCTCCTGTCTACACATGCCAGGAATGGTTCTTTATACTTCATTACATTCTCTGATGATCTTTCGAGATTCAGACCTATGTTCCTGTTAAAACACAAGTCCGAACCTTTTGAGATATTCATAGAATATAAGTTAGAAGTAGAGAATCAAAAATACGGGTATAAGTATTATGCCCTATGATGAGATCAAGGAAGAGAATACTTGAGCACGGAAATCCTGGACTATTCTAAAGGAGAATGAGATTCTCTCTCAGCATTACTCCTCCGCATACACCATAGCATGATGGTATATCGGGGTGGAGCAATCACACCCTATATAATAAGGTATGCTCTATGATGAGTACTACTGAGTTTCCTATTTCCTTTTTGGGAGTTATGCACTTGAGAAGCTGCATACCTATTGAATAGGGTTCAAATCAAATCAGTTGCCTACCACTTCATATTTGATATGATAAGGGAAGAGCCCATCTCTTAAGTTAGTTAAGATTTGGGGTTGTCCTGCCTATGTCTGAAAAGCAAAATCCGGACAAGCTCGAGGCAAGGTCTGTTATGTAGAACTGGAAAGGTTCCAGCTGTACAAACAACAGTTGATGATTTGATAGAACCAAAGGATTCAGTAGAAACCAACGAACCTCAGCCTCTCCGCCGATCTAGTAGGGTTCCTCACCCACCTGAGAGATACTTCGGTTTCTCTATGACAGTGGGAGCGAGGATTGCATCATGAGATGATGACCCAACTACTTTCGAGCAGGCCATCGAGAGTAAGACTCTGTAAGAATGGCTGGATGCTTAGCAATCTGAGATGGAATCCATGTACACCAACAAAGTATGGACTTTGGCTGCTATATCTGAAGGGTTAAATCCCCATCAGGAGCAAGTATATCTTGAGAAGATTACTTGGTGTAGATGGAAAAGTTGAGACTTTCAAAGCTAGATTTGTTAAAGGTTTGCATCATTGACCAGGTGTGGATAATGATGAAACCTTTTCCAGTGCCTATGCTTAAGTCCATCCAGATCCTACTTGCCACGGCTACATACCATGACTACGATATCTGGTGGTTGGGTGTCATGACTGCTTTTCTAAATGATGTTTTAGATGAGAACGTCTGTAAGTACACAGCCAGAGGGCTTCGTAGACAGTGGGAGCAGCGGAAACGTGTACAAGATGCTTTATAGGATAAAGCAGGCATCGCGGAGTTGGAACATCTGTTTTGATGTGTTAGTCAAAAAGTTTGACATCATCAAAATGGTAGATGAACCTTGTATACACAAAAAGGTAGTAGGGAGTATGGTGGTGATCCTCGTAGAGTACGTGGATGACATACTCATGATAGGGAAGGGGTTTCCTATGCTACGCTCGATCAATCTCCGTTTATCACATGGATTCTCCATATAGGATCAAATTGATACCTCCTAAATCCTGGATTTTGGATCTATGAGATAGATCTAATTGGATGTTAGGATACTCACTAGTTGTAGTGAGAAAGTATCAATCGATCCTGAGGAGAATCACTGGAAGGGTTCCAGGGTGATAAAGACGACTGAGAGTCAGTCACAGGCATTGTCTTTACCCTCAGTAAAAGGGACGGTATGTTGGAAGAGTTCCAAGCTAGATACCGTGGCAAACTAGACGATAAAGGCTCGATGCATCGCTACTTAAGATGCTACCATAGAGGCAGTCTGGATGTATATTTGTTCATGAGATGAACTTAGTTCCTCCCATTGTGTGACAATGGAGTTGTGGCTTATGCCAAGGAACGTACGTCCCATCAGTGATCCAGACATATTCTAAGGCAGTGTCACCTGATCGTGGAGATGGTTGATCTCCAGGGGATCGAGGTTAGGAGAGCAGACTCAGAGGACAACACGGTGGATCCACTCACAAAGGCCTTTTCCCAGAGAGAGAGACTTTTATGGGATGGTTGAGTATGAGATACTTCAACCACTGCTACAGATGGCCCTAGTGCAAGTGGGAGATTGTTAGTTATATGTATGCCCTAGAGGCCATTACTGTACATAGGATGTATATTGTAGTGGATGCTGGGACATATATAGGGAGGACTTTCTTGCTCGACATGATAGTATGCTATCTGGTTGCTCTTTACCTTAACGTGTATACTGATTGTCTCTCTGATACATGTTGGTAAAGCCCTTAGGATGTGTACTTGACTACCTGGACTATGATGCGGATCATACTAGTGGGGACAGGTAGTCCATAAGTACATCCTTCAAAGTCCCTAGTCGTGGGTGTATCGAGATTGGGCATCGATATACCAGAGTAGACTAGCGTGTACCTTCTCGACCCATACAGATGGGCGATGGATGATCCCATATCCATCGGTGTTTGACATCAGAGATGATATACGGTTACTCAGTAGAGACTGGGTACACTGGACGGACTCGCCGAGAACTCCCAGATGGTATTATACCTTACGTCAGATGGCAGTTCTCTGGTGACACCGGTACAGAGTAGTCTGTTGACCCGAGATCGTTATAGAGTCTTGTGTGGTTCCCACTGTGCTTTGATTTCCATCTTACCACGTCCAAGAGGGCGTGCAAAAGGGTGGTTTTTGGGTACAGTCTCGAGTCACATGGAGGCAATGAGCGATAGGAGGGGATTCGTCTCTCCCGGTATAGGGAGTTGATGTTGCGCTGTGTTCGATTGGCTATAACCGGAAATCCCTGGCCAGGGTTGCTGAGATTTACTGGTAAGTGTTACCAGTAGTTTCTCGAACTGTTATAGACCTCATATCGACACGACTTATCGAGCTATTGGGGTCTGACGTTTACCACCCCTAGGCAAGATATGCGACATATCAGACGATCAGACCGGACTGTACGGTAGTGTTACTGGTTGGATTCACTGGAGTGTGAGCGGGCTTGCTCGTCGATCTTCTGATCGCTCAATACCCGGGTGGCCGTTACGTTTAGCAGACCGCTTGCGGCTTGTGGGTGTTTGATATGATCATCATCTGCTGCCGGCGTATTGACGAGTCTTTAGAGTCCTACACAGAGGTTTCCTGGCTCAAGCGAAACGAAATAGGAGCGCATATGAGATATGTGCGGGACTGAGAATATTGCGTGTATGTGATACCGTATTTCATTCTCGCGATGAATGTATCGATTGGTTGTATGCGATATAACCTAGTTATCGAATCAAGGGTTGATTCGATAAACCGATACATTGGATACTAGTCGGTTATATGCGATATAACCGGATCGTTAAATCAAGTGTTGATTTAATGATTTAATGTATAATTATATATTTGATATATTACTTTGCATTAACTAGTATTGGTTCACTTTAAATGGATATTCTCACTCGGATGTACACATTGTATATGTGATATACTTTCGTGCACTTGATTGTTTCATGTTTGATGATACATGTTTACTTGGTTAAGTGTATAGAATTAAACCATGGTTAAACTTATGATTATGGTTTTATTTCCTTTTCTCATTTATTTATCTATTTATTCTTTTTGGAAATAAATAAAAAGGCATAAAGAGAAAATGGTGGCTAATTTTGTTTCATATTGAAGCTTTGACCTAGTGACCATTTTTGTCTGATGCTTAACCCTAACCATTCCTTTCAACCATGATTAAATCTCTACACTTGACCATGGTTCATTATATGATAAGTATTGATTTTCTTTTCAATATTAATTAACTTATCATAACGCTTTCTTCTTCTTCTTCATCTTCTTCAATGAAGAAAGCTTCACTTCATCAATGGTGGATTGATGAAAAGTGTGAGAAATCCAATTCTAAAGTGAACCCACTTCCTATTTCTTCATCCTCTATCTCTTGCCAAGTAGTAGAGTGTGTTTCCTTCACAAGTTTTCTTGACTTGGTGAAGTTGGAGCTTGATCTAGCGATGCCTCGACGTAGATCATCTTCGGCACGTCGTCGATGACCTAGCTCGCCATTTCTCCGACGAAGCCGACGCTAGAGCCCGGGAATTCATTTGGACAGCGAGGGGACTTCGTTGCGGAGCTATGGAGGTGGAGCACCGGATCTACAAAGGTTGTATTTCCGTTTAAACTTTAGTTAAGTTGTTAACTAGTTTCATTTTCGCCTAGAAATCTAGCCAACGATCCGTTCTAGGGTTTCTCGGCACCGTTTAAATTTGAAATTGGCATGGTTGATGCCTTGTGAGACCTCATTATGGTGCCTAGGAACCCTACAGTAATCCGTGTTATATTTACAATAAACACCCTTAGATGATTAGAAAGAGTAGGGAAATTGATGTGTTAAGAATCCAATATTTTCGACTGATCAAATTTCTCCAAACTTAATTTTGGTCGTCTCGAGCAAACATTTTTTATTCAAGAGAAGGAGAAAATATAAGAAAAAGAAAAACTAACTAGCACACTTTCGTAGGCAACACGATTGCACTGAGCACGTGCAACAAGCCTTTAAACCTCTAGGTGTCCCTAGTAGGAGGAGTGTTGTCTCTTAAGGGTTTTCAGCGGATTGCACCCACAAAATCCTATAATAAAAGGAAGACTGTGAAAGCTACATGTAAAGATAAGAATTGTAAAAAAAAGACTTTGAAAATCAGAGTTTCCAACTACACTAGCTTTTTAGTTGTCATGAGTCCTATCTTAATAGTCATGAAAAGATGTTAGAAATCGCATTATCCCTCAATAAAACATCGCCTTTATTCTTCATTCCTACCTTTCTTCCAAACATTGATCATATACCCCTACGTGTGTGTAAAAGACATCCCTACACTCAGAGAATTCAATTCAAGCTATCATACTCTTGTCCATCTAGCTTAGTACTTTTTAATCGATGAATATTTAGATAGAATTGCTCACACATTTTTCATGCGACCGTTAATACTTCTTAAGGTACTAACCGACCGATTACTCATGTGCTTGCTGATTAGGCGTAAATAGTATTTTTCTCGTCTTGCAACACCTAAGGCTTAGCAGTGACTCCCAAACCAGTTGGTCTAAGGCACTAGGTGATGAAGCACCCTTGCTATATTTTTTTATTGCTGTCTTGGTGATTACAAAACCAGTGTTCATTTTTTCTACACTTTTATGCTTCAATTATTATTTTCTTCATACTTTGGCTTTTAAACAAGAGCATTTCAAGGTATCCTCTACTATCTCGAGTTTCAAGACGTGTGTAAGTGCGTATAGTAGGGTATCAACATTCAAATGTTTGGCTTCCAGAATATGAACTATTTTTCAGACTTATTTTTATTCTCAGATTAGTGACTTCTTTCATCTTACTAACCCTTGGGACAACGGCTCATAACTACTTATTACTAGTTTCGTTTAAGAAAACATTTAACTTTCTTGGTTTTCTTAAATTTTTCCAATCTTTTGAATGTAATTTTTCACTATCTAATCTTTTATTATAAAATTAAATATTAAATATTTTTTTATATGTTTTGTGCTTATGCAAAGTATGATGCAAAGTGATGCGTAAATAAGAACAAACCTCCCTTAAACTTGTTTACGACAGTGTCCTCACTGTTTCCATCTGTTAAATCTCAGAAACCTGTAAACTTGGGAGGAAAAATTTATTAACGGGGACATGAAATATGATCGTGAAAATCTCCCCCAAACTTATTCTTTATTTATGTACAATTTTTTTATTTTTATGTTATTATTATTTTTATATATGTATGTACAAGTTGACTCACCTCCATTCTAAAAGATGAGACAATATTACCAAGACATGGAGGTGGGGTGGAGGAAAATTAGTCATTATAAAGCGGCTCCTGTAAAAACAGGAGCTCCTCCGAGGGGTCAGTGGAAAAATACGGTTTTAATCTATGCCAATTTACTTTGAAAATTGTACTGTTTTCAACATTTTCAACCTCAACTGCCCCGTGCGGGTATACGTACCGCACAACAAAAGGTCCTTTCCACCGAGATTTTAGCTTACCCGCATGAAGATGGAGTCGAGAATCATAAAGAAGGACTTATTGACCAGGTGTAAAAGTTTTTCTTAAAATGTTTTTATCTTGAAATACCTTAGTCCAATTCTTTACAATTACAGCATTATCGTAAGTTTCATCGCGGAGTTCGCTTAGCTCGTTTAATTGCAGCTTCCGAAAGTGCAGGCTTGATTTAAGTCAAAGTTCGGTCCTTTAATGGCCCATAATGCTTTGTGTTCAATCTCGACTGGAAGGTGGCAAGCTTTACCAAACACTAGACGGTAAGGAGACATACCGAGATCAGTTTTATAAGCAGTACGGAATGCCCAAAGAGCATCCATCAATTTGGTTGACCAATCTTTTCGGTTTTTAGAGACCGTTTTCTCCAAAATTTGTTTGATTTGTCTGTTAGAAACTTCAGCTTCCCCGCTCGTTTGGGGATGATAGGGTATGAAAAGTTTGTGGTTGATTGCATATTTCCGCATCAAAGTCTCGAAAGACCGATTACAGAGATGCGTCCCGTTATCGCTAATGATAGCGCGAGGGTGTCCAAATCGTGAAAAGATATTTTCTTTCAGGAACTTAATGACAACCTTGTTGTCATTAGTGCGACAAGGAATAGCTTCCACCCATTTCGAGATGTAATCAACCGCAATCAACATGTACAAATTCCCAAAAGAGTTGGGAAAAGGACCAATAAAATCAATACCCCAAACGTCGAAAATTTCAACCACCAAAATCGGTTGAAGTGGCATCTCATTTCTCCGAGAAATCCTACCCGTGTGTTGACATTGTGGACAGGTTTTGCAATGATCAAATGCATCTTTGAACAAAGTCGGCCAGTAAAAACCGCATTGCAAAACCTTCTCCGCCGTCTTTCGAGGACCAAAGTGACCTCCACATGCCTAATTATGACAAAAAGATAGAACGCTCTTGAATTCATCACTAGGGACACATCTGCGAATGATCTGGTCAGGACAATACTTAAACAAATAGGGTTCGTCCCAGTAAAAGTGTTTTACTTGGGATAGAAATCGATGTTTGTCCTGTTTCGACCATTCGCGAGGAATAAGTCCCGTAGCAAGATAATTCAAAATATCCCCGAACCATGGTTCGTCGGATACGTTCAAGAGTTTTTCGTCCGGAAAAGAGTCATTAATTGGGAGGGTCACAGGTGAAGAAGAGATGCGCGAAAGTGTAAGTCCACGTAGTGCCCCGGCCGTCTAACAGACGCCAAATGCGGAACAAAAACTTTTTACAACTGGCGCTATCGCGTACTATAACCCGGATCTGCCATTAAAGCTAAACTAACAAACTACAAAGTGGGTAGAAATGTTATACCGAACGATCCGAGTCCTTCGGTCTTCAACCATCATCCCACGCTTTGTTGCGGCTGCTCCGATCTCCTGAATCTCTAGTCTTCTCGTCCAGGTGGCACCACGTCGACGGATCTTTAAACGGGCTCCTGCCTATGAACCGAGGCAACTCGATCGTCAAGTTTGCTAAAAGAGATGACCAAGATTGATGTAGAGAATGAGTAGAACACTTTGTCTCATTACGTCCAAGTCTATGGAAGAACGGTTAATGAAGTTGCCTTTTGGAACAAATGGAAATGTGAAATGAGTATCTATCAAATTTCCATACACTAAAACTCTCATCTTTTTCTCTCAAGCAACCATAATCCCACACCAAGGGGGCCGGCCACAATATAAGGAGGTGGGGGTGAGTGTAGGAGAGGGGGAAGGTGACCACAAGCATTAAAAGATATGAATGAATCATCTAAACACCTAGTATGAACATATTAATGAGAGTGATGATTCATAACCCTTAGTCATCATCTAATTAATGCACCATTAATGAACAAATGAGTCACTTGCCACCTCATCATCCTAGTCACCATCTAGAAGCTTCCACACCCATCTCAAGAAAAGATAAATCCGTCTTTAACCGAATGTTAAAAGACGGGTGATAGAAAACAGGAAACTGGCAACTTCCAAAAGTGATCCTGAAACGAATTTCAGGATAACCCCGTAATGGTATAAACATACCCGCATTTGTATTACGACCGAATACAAATGCATCTGAGACAAAGATATTATATCCACACAGTATAATACTCGGATCCGGCTTAAACCAAAGCCGACCAGTATTATCTGCCCGAAAAACGATACGTGCGAAAACGCACGTGCATTTTCCGAACCTTGCCATAAACCCATATGGCTTCTACAACGTTTCCCCCAAACTTGGGAAAGTGTCTGTGAGGGACTCTAATGACTCATCAACACACTGGCACTGGGTATAACCCCTAGCACGTCAGAGGTACAAGCTGTACGTAACGGTTTGCCTATGTATTGATTGGAAGGGAAGCTGACGAGCGAACTCATCCCTAAACCCTACTGAGCCTAACAGTGACAATATACATACAGTCCGGTCCGTTCGTCTATGAGTATCGCATATCAGGCCTAGGGGGCTGGTAACGTCAGACCCCCAATAGCGGTATAAGTCGTGTCAGAGAGTGGCCCAGAACACCCTGAGATACTACTGGAGTATCTACCAGTAAATATCCTGCCTCGGCCGAGGGCTTTGTGTAATGGCTCTCCTAGACACAGCACGATCTCACCCCCAATACCGGGAGAGACGAATCCCCTGCCGATCCGCTCACTTGCCTCCAATGTGGCTCGGGACTGTACCCAACTAAAACCTGTTTGCACAACTCCTTTGAGCGTGGTAGGGTAGTAATCTAAGCACAGTGGGAACTCACACGAGACAAATGACGACCTCAGGTCGATGAACTAACCTGTACACATGTCACCAGGGAACTGCTATCTGACGATATGTATAATACAACTAGCATGTTCCAGTCGAGTCCTGTCCGGTGTACTCATAACCCAATGAGCACCTGTATACATCTTAGGTGATCCTACTGACACCAATGGCTTGTGAGACCGGCCATCGCCCCTCGTGGGGGTCTCGACTGTATACACTAGTCTACTCTGGAGTATCGATGCCCTGTCTCGAAACTCCCACGACTAGGGACACTTTAAGGATGTGCTTACAGACCCCAGCTCCCACGTATATGATCGCCATCATACTGCTGGTAGTCAAGCAAGAATCCTATAGGCTCTATCATCATGCAATAGTGAACTAAAGCTTTTATACGATGATAAAGACAAACCAGATAGCATACTATCATCACGAGCAAGACTGCCATATCGGTATAGGTCCTGCCTCAATCATTGCAATCATGTACCTGCGATCCAATAATTGACTTTGAGGGCACTATCTCCAACAGAAAGGTGGTCGGCTACTACATTTTCACATCCTTTCTTATCTTGAATAACAAGATCAAATTCTTGTAATAGAAGGATCCAACGTATTAACCTACCTTTAGCATCCTTCTTCGCCAAAAGATGTGTCAAGGCGGAGTGGTCAGTGTACACAACAATTGGTGAGCCAATCAAGTAAGGCCTGAATTTTTCTAATGCAACTACAACTGCCAAAAGTTACTTTTCGGTAGTTGTATAATTAATTTGAGCATCATTCAGGGTCTTACTTGCATAATAAATCACATATGGCATCTTATCAATATGCTGTCCTAAGACTGCACCAACAGCAAAATCTGATGCATCACACATAAGCTCAAACGGGTGGTTCCAATCTGGAGATGATAGAATGAGGGCTGTAGTGAGAGAGTTTTTAAGTGAGTCAAATGCAGCCTCACAATTCTAGTCAAAGTGAAAGGTTGTGTCCTTGGCCAAGAGAAGAGTTAAGGGCCTAGCAATCTTGCTAAAATCCTTAATGAATCTCCGATAAAAGCTTGCATGGCCAAGAAAAGATCGTATATCTTTGAAGCATTTGGGATGAGGATGTTTATAAATAACATCTATTTTAGCTTTGTCAACCTCAATGCCTTTCCGTGAAATGACATGTCCAAGCACAATTCCCTCTTGGACCATGAAATGGCATTTTTCCCAATTCAAGGTTAAGTTCTTCTCCTTATACCGAATAAGAACTGCGTCAAGATGAGGTAGGCAGTCATCAAAAGAATCTCCGAATATCGAGAAATTGTCCATAAAAATCTCCAGAAAATTCTCGACCATGTCCGAGAATATCCCCATCATACACCGCTGAAATGTAGCGGGAGCATTGCATAACCCAAAAGGCACGCGTCTATAAGCAAAAGTACCAAAAGGACAAGTAAATGTAGTTTTGTCTTGATCCTTTTCGGCAATAGGGACCTGGTTATAGCCAGAGTATCCGTCCATGAAGCAATAATATTCCCTTCCAGCTAAGCGTTCTAACGTCTGGTCAATAAAAGGTAGAGGAAAGTGGTCTTTCCTCATTGCAGCATTGATTTTTCTATAATCAATACATACACGCCACCCAGTTTGAGCGCGTGTCTGGATCAACTCATTAGCCTCATTTGTTATGACCGTGATGCCAGATTTCTTAGGGACTGCATGAATTGGACTTACCCATTAGTTATCAAAGATTGAGTAAATGATACCATTGTCAAGGCATTTGACGATTTCTTTCTTTACCGCATCCTTCATGACGGGATTCAACCGTCTTTGTGGTTCTCGGGTTGGCTTGGCTTCATCCATCAGATGTATATGATGTTCAACAATCAAAGGACTAATCCCTTTGATGTCAGCCATAGTCCAACCAAAAGCCTGACTATTAGATCTCAAGACCATCAAAAGCGTGTTCTCTTGCTCTGAGGCTAGAGAAACAGATATGATCGTGGGTAAAGACTCATTCTCACCTAAATATGCATATTTAAGATGAGAAGGTAACAATTTGAGATCTAATGTCGGCGGAGAAACAATAGAGGGTGGGGTAAGTGAATGACATTCGGATTCACGAAGAAGCTCGTAGCCTGCAAAGGATACAGACTCGGAAAGTGATGAGTCAAAAAGTTCAGACTCAGGAGTGGACTCATCAAAAGTGTCCTCACTAAGATGTGCAAGATCAAACATTGATGTGCTAATATCGTCGAGATCTTCAAAGCAAAGTTTATCAACCTCGCAGCTTTCGGAAGCTATCTCGTAGACAGAACAGACATTAAGAATGTGAGCAGAGGGTTCAGACGTCTGACTTCCAATCTTATAAATGTTCAGTTCAATTGATATCTTCCCGAAGGATAGGGTCATAGAGCCTTTTCGACAATTAATGACAGCATTGGAAGTGGCTAGGAATGGTCGACCAAGAATCACCGGAATTTGGTTCTGTGGGTTCGCTACAGGCTGTGTATCAAGAACAATAAAATCCACAGGGAATATGAATTCCCCGACTTTTATCAACACATCCTCTAGTTCACCCCTAGGTTTGGTGATTGATCGGTCTGCCATTTGGATAGTGCAATAAACTGGTTTCAACTCTCCAATCCCTAACTGCTCGTAAACCGAATATGGAAGCAGGTTAACACTTGCGCCAAGGTCAAGTAAAGCACGGTTAATGTTTTTACCCCCAATAGAAATCGAGATTGTAGGACAGCCAGGGTCCTTACGTTTCTTTGGTAACTGTGGGGTAAAAGCAGTGCTAACATTATTTGTCATGAATACCTTTTTTGGCACTTGATTCTTCCTCTTCCTAGTGCACAAGTCCTTAAGAATTTTCACATAAGACGGGACTTGTTGTATAGCATATAGGAGAGGGATGTTGATGTTAACCTGTTTAAACATCTCCATATGTAGACTCAATTTGTTTCCGCTTAACCGATTTGGATAAGGAGCTTTAGCAATAATAGCTGGGTCCAACATTGGAGAAGGTGATGTGTGTGGAACAGATCCCAGAATAGGAGTGGGGATCGTCTTTGGTGGACTAGAAGAAATATGCTGAGGGTTCGAGCCTTGAGGAAAATGAAGAATAGGCTTGCAAGAAGGTGGTGGGGTAGACGAACAAGGGTCAAAAGTAGAAGTGGAAGGAAAAGTGGAAGTGAAAGCCGTGGTATTATTGATAAATCCTTCATTAGTATCAATCTCTTCACCGACTTGATTATTCAGCACTCTTCCGGATCTCAACGTTGTAATGGCATTCACATTGTAGTGTTGTGAATGTCCAGGATTTGGTAGGGGTTGAGACAGAATTTTACCTTTCTCTCTAGTACTCATTTCGGCATTCAATCGTGCAATTTGTGCTTCCATCGATTTAATACTCTCACCTTGAGAGGTGGAGTTTTTCTTTATATCATCGACAGAAGACTTCATCTCAGCCGAAACTTGCATGAAATTTTTCAGAAGCAAATTCATGGTTTGTTCGAGTGAAGAGGAGTTATCAGTACCGGTCAATTGCAACGTATTATTATATGGTGCAAAAGTGTTAACCGGATTTTGAAAATTTTGTGATTGATAAGGGTGCTAACTCAGTTGTAGTGGTTGCTGTTGTTGTGGAGGGACCCATTGAAAATTGTTTTGGTTTGGAACCGTGTTTTGAGTTTGGTGTTGGTTTCAAGCAAAGTTAGGGTGATTCCTCCAACCCTGATTATAAGTGGAAGAATACGGATCATTTCTAGGTCTTTGCTGGAAAGAAGCATTAGTATGCCCTTGACCTTGAAATAGAGAATTCAATGGACATTCTTCCGTCAGATGTGATAGATCAGAACAGCATCCACAGACAGTTTTGAGGAGTGACATTTGGTTTAGGGAGGCTAATAAAAATTTGTGTTCCATAGCTTCGAGTTTTTTTTGCATTGCTGCCATTTCAGCTTTGACTCCTATGGAAACATCAAGTTGATGGATACCACCCCTAGACGATGATTGACTTACACTCTCCCATTGTAAAGTTTTTTCAGCGAAATCTTCTAAAAATTTCCAAGCTTCACCATCGTCTTTAGACATGAAGTTGCCTTGACACATGGATTCAAGTATCTGTTTTGTTGTAGGATTAATGCCCTCATATATGATTCTGCACAGATCCCATCGATGGATTCCGTGATGAGAATATTGAACTAACAGATCCTTGAAGCGTTCAAAACACTTCGAAAATTGTTCATTGGGAACTTGGGTAAATTGATTTATTTCGCTACGGACTTGGGCTGTCTTATGATTGGGGTAGAATTTCTTAAGGAAAGCTATGACGAATTCATCCCAGTTTGAAATAGAATGTGCAGCTGTGTTATAAAGCCACTTCTCAGCTAAATCACACAAAGTGAACGGGAGAAGACGTAGATGAAAGCTGTGAAGTACCCATCATAGCGCATACATTTTCAAATTTGGTGATAAAAACGTATGCGTCTTCAGACTCGAGACCGTGATATTTAGGTAAAAGATTGATGTATTGAGGTTTGATTTCAAAATTGTCCCCATTGGCTGGTGGAATGGAGAGACAGGTAGAAAGAGGACCTCGAATAGGGTAGCATCTCTCTTGGAGAGAGATGCGGGATGGATTCTGCGCACCTGCGGACAGTGGCAGAGTGGTGTTAAAGAAGTTCGATGAAGATTCGTCCATCGAAGTGGATGTGGTAGTGGGTGAAGAAAAAGAATATGTATAATTATCGACTTCGGAGTCGATAGGAGGAACGCGGACAAGACGGGCACTAGAATCCCGTATCCAGCTGAGCATGCACTAAATGGTTTAGCACAAGTGGCAGCGTAAGTGATAATTAGAGAAAAGTGATTTGGTGTTTGTTTTGAAAAAGACGGATTTTGAAAAATCACAAAAAAAATGCACAAGCAACCCTAAATCTAATAGTTACCTAGGTCAAGTCTTTAAACCGCTCCTAGACTTTCAGAAGACAAATCGCAGGATAGATCCTCTATTGTCTCTTTATCCCTCCTGTGGCCAGGTAAGTGCCAGATAAGTGGGAGGTTCTCCGCTACGTAAGTAGCGGGATTAATTAAGTAACCACTTTCCTTAGACACACTTGCCTTAGACACCACAAAAGAAACGCGGATAAGTAATAGATTACCCACGACCTCCTTCTGTCCTAAATGAGCACGACGGTCCTTAGAGTCTTGTCTAGATCTTTTTTAGTTAATAAGGGTAATGCGGATGCAAGTTTTTGTGATTTTTGGGGCTTGGGAAGGGTAATGAAATCCCTACCTAATCTGAATTTGGTCTTTGCCCCTTAATTTCCGTATTAAAATATGCAAACAAGCAATATCATGCGATTCTGCGACCTTACATGGAATATTCTAGAGAATTTTCGAACGCCGACGAGCCATGTCAGCCGCGGATCCGCGGCGGATCGGCCTGGATCGGCCGCGATTCTGCGACCATATGATGAGATCGCTGCTTAATATTTCTTGGGTGGTTTGATGCTGGCATTTAGGTTTTCTTCTGATATCTTGAATCTTAGTTTCTTTTCTAAATCTCTGCCAAATTCTAAGTCTTTGACTAGCTGCGTTTTATCGACAGTTTTACGATTCAGGTTATTTGACCTGAAGAATTTTCTGCACACATTCTCGATAAAATGTGTTGAGATATACAATATCATGCGTGTAGTAATAAATACACAATTTCCCTCCAGAGTGTCGATTATAACTGTAACACGTGGTATTTGGTATTTTCCGGATGAACTTGTAATCCGTGTTATATTTACAATAAACACCCTTAGATGATTAGAAAGAGTAGGGAAATTGATGTGTTAAGAATGCAATATTTTCGAATGATCAATCACATTATCAAATCAACACTTGATTCGACAATCTGGTTATATCACATATAACCGAACCGATAACGGATAAGAGCCAGATTACAATATGGTATCACATACACGTATTTAATCAGGCCCACACACATATCACATATGTGTCCTGCTTCGTTTCGCTTGAACCAGGGAAATTCTGTGTGGGACTCTAAAGATTCGTCAATACGCCAGCAGTAGATGATGATCACATCAGTCACCCATAAGCCGTCAGCGGTACTAACTGGGCGTAACGGCTACCTGGGTATTGAGCGATATGAAGATCAACAAGCAAGCTTGTCCATAGTCTCCATGAAGCCTATCAGTAACACTACCGTACAGTCCGGTCTCTTCTTCTGATATGTCGCATATCATGTCTATGGATGGTAAACATCAGACCCCAGTAACGTGATAAGTCATGCCGATGTATGGCATATAACGGTTTGAGAAGCTACTGATAACACTTATCAGTAAATCTCATAAGCATCCTTGGCCAGGGACTTCTAGTTATAGCCAATTGAGTATAGCGCAACATCAACCCCCAATACCGGGAGAGACGAAACCCCTCCTATCGCTCATTGCCTCCATGCGACTTGGGACTGTACCCAAAATCCACCTGTCTGCACGTCTCCTTTGAGCGTGGTAGGGAGGAAATCAAAGCACGGTGGGAGCCGCACAAGACTTTATGTCGATCTCGGGTCTACAGACTAACCTGTACCAGTGTCACCAGAGGACTGCTATATGACGATAGGTATACTACCACTTAGGAGTCCTCGGCAAGGCCTGTTCGGTTTACCCAGTCTCTAATGAGCACCTGTGTACAATATTTGATGTCACACACCAATGGTTATGGGATCAACCATCGCCCTCTAAGGGACAAGAAACGTACCACTAGTCTACTCTGGAATATCGATGCCCTAGTCTCGATATTCCTTCGACTAGGAACTGATTAAAGGATGTATTTTTGGACCACCCTGGCCCCACTAGTATGATCTCATCATAGTCCTGGTAGTCAAGTACATATCCTAAGGGCTTTATCAACATGTAAGAGACATACAGTATAAATACCAGTCTACATGTTTAGATAAAGGTAACCTGATAGCATACTATCATGTCGAGCAAGAAAGTCCTCTATATATATGTCCAAGCATCCACTATATCAACAATAATAGCCTTTAGGGCATACATATTCCTAACAATAAGAAATCATCCATAAAAGTAATGAAGTAGGAATAACCGCTTTTTGCATGTTTAGACATTGGACCACACATGTCGCTGTGTATGAGTCCCAAGAGCTTGCTTGCTCATACTCCGTGTCCAGTGAACGGAGTCTTTGTCATCTTTCCTTTGAGACATGATTGACAAGTTGTAAGGTTACTAGGTACTCTCACAAGGGTCTATAAGGCATCAACCATGCCTGTTTCAAAATTTAGACGTGCCGAACAACCTTAACCAAGATCTTTAAACTAGAAATTAGGCGAAACAAAGCATGTTAAACACTTTAACATCTAAGAGTTTAGGAATACAACATTTGTAGTCCGGTCCTTTGCTTCATAAGCTCCGTGTTGAGGTCCCTTCGCTGCGATCATCATGTACCCGGACTCTAGAGAGGCTCCACGAAAAGAATGATGCAAACTTGCTTCCGATCTTCGATAACAAAGATGATCTACCTTGAAGTTTCTTTAACACAAGCTCTCACTTACTAATGAAGTGAACACACTAATCTAAATGGCTAGGATAGTTTAGGATGATAAAGTAGGATTTTAGCTCTCATTTGTTTTCTTAATCTCACACTAATCCATCACAAAACCCAAAGCTAGAAAGCTTTGCAAGGAGGAAGAAGAAGAATCAATTTACTTTGTGATGAATAATGAATTGTCATGAGGTTAGAATTGCAACCATGGGTTAAATATGATAACTTAACCCATGTAGAGACTTAACCATGGTCATGGGTTGGGTTGGGATAATAAATATCATAACAAATATCTTTACAAATATCTTTACAAAGAAACAAAAGAAAAACCTTCTAGAAGCTTCTAGAAAATATTAACCCAAATCAACCCTTAATCATGTTTAATCTCTACTAATCACGTTCCATTAATAACCCTAACATGTTACAATATTATATATCACATATACAATATTTATTGTAACAAAATAAAATAATACAATTAACATATATCGCATATATATCAATGTATTACCCGAGTGAGAAAAAGAATCTTTTAGGGAGCGTATATTAGTTAATGTAATTTAATATATCAAATATATAATTATATATTAAATTATCGAATCAACACTTGATCCAATAATTCGGCTATTTCATAAATAACCGACTAATATAATCTGTATCAGTTCATCGAATCAACACTTGATCCGATGACCCGGCTATATCTCATATACCCGGTCGATATCTCATATCGTGAGAATCTAATACGGTATCACATACACGTATTGTTCTCGGTCCTGCACATATCATATATGTGCTCCTACTCCGTTTTGCCTGATCCAAGAAACCTCTGTGTAGGACTCTAAAGAATCGTCAATACGCCGGCAGTAGGTGATGATCACATCAAACACCCACAAGTGTTCAGACCATAATATTGCATTTTTCATCCCCCTATTCTTATCCATTTTATAAATAAACATGTACTCTTGACGCACGTTTGTTGCATGTTACAGGATACAGGCTCTTGGAGCAAATACAGTGAAAAAGACGAAAGTTGATACAGAAAAAGGAATTTTGACCAACAAGTAGACGGATCCTAGTCAAGTCTAGTTGAAGAACAGTGCAAGGTCCAAAATGTCAAGTAAACGGTTAAAAGATCGCTACAAGTATTCACTGAAACATCTGGAGGAGAATAAGAAGCCCAACGGAGAAAATACATATAAAAATACAGAGCCCAAGAACCCCTGAACCAAGCCCAAAAAGTGCAGGGCCCAACTCCCTTCTTTGGCCGCGGAACCGCGGCCAAACCCAGCATGGAGCCGCGGTTCCGCGGCCATATAATGCGCATGTCGGTGGAGTTTTTCTGAGCTGTTGTGTCGGTGCATATGTTAGGATTTTTAGGGGTCAAATCTGTAATTTCACATGTGCGAGAGTCTGTAACCCTAGTTTTTATGTTTTCCTATAAATTGTATTCCCAGATCTGTAAAAAGCGATGCCTCTTTTCAATAAATAAAATTCAGAATTTCTGGGAGTTATATTTAGATCTATTCTGTCTTCTTGCTTGGAGGGAGCCATCGAATTAGCAAGTAATTTTATTTCTGTTCCTTTAATTAAAATGTTTTCTCATCCCCTAATGAGCGAGTAATCTCCTCGCTTGTTAGGGTTAGCCTTAGGGAAAGGGTTGAGAGATGAGATCTCTCATCCCTTTCAATGCCACATTCACCTAATGAATTAGAACTCCTTGCATACGCGCACAACTGCTCCCTACGGCACCCTACCCCTCGAGGTAACGGTGAACCGTAGTATAAAGGGCCGGTTGCACGCGTTTTCCATGGGGGTTAGGGTAATTATCAACAAAGGAAGGATACAATTCTAGAGGAAGAAACATCTTCCCAAAAGATTTGGATCCACTTTATTGATAATTACCGTAACATCTAATAGATCTAAAAAAGAAGGCATTGAAAGCGGTGAGGAAAACGTTAATCTCCAAAACTTCCCCTAAGCCTAACCCTAGCAAGACTTTATATTAGATTAATTTAATTGATTGATAGATCTAGATTTTCACAAACCAACCAAGACAACACCTTGAATCAACTCGTTAAAACATATTAAAGAAATTTACCCATCTCTGCGGATCGACCCGTACTCACCGGCTAGCTGCGAAGCGACGCCGTTTCTGATTGCGGTAAATACAAGTTCTCATACTAATCAACAAGCTGCAAGCGGTCAGCTAAACGTAACAGCCACCCAGGTATTGAGCGATCAGAAGATCAATAAGCAAGCCTGTACATTCTCCTGCGAATCCAATCAGTAACACTCCCGTACAGTCCGGTCTCTTCGTCTGATATGTCGCATATCTCGCCTAGGGGTGATAAACGTCAAACCCCAGTAGCTTGATAACTCGTGTCGATATGAGGTCTATAACAGTTCGAGAAACTACTGATAACACTTACCAGTAAATCTCAGCAACCCTGGCTAGGGATTTCCAGTGATAGCCAATCGAACACAGCGCAACATCAACTCCCTATACCGGGAGAGACGAATCCCCTCCTATCGCTCATTGCCTCCATGTGATTCGGGACTGTTCCCAAAAGCTACCTTTTTGCACGCCCTCTTGGACGTGGTATGATGGAAATCAAAGCACGGTGGGAATCACAAAGACTCTATGACGATCTCGGGTCTACAGACTACTCTGTACCAGTGTCACCAGAGAACTGCCATCTGACGTGAGGTATAATACCATCTGAGAGTTCTCAGCGAGTCCGTCCAGTATACCCAGTCTCTACTGAGCACCCGTACACCATCCTTGATGTCAAACACCGATGGATATGGGATCATCCATCGCCCATCATATGGGTCCAGATGCGTATACGCTAGTCTACTCTGGAGTATCGATGCCCTGTCTCGGTACTCCCACGACTAGGAACATTTGAAGGATGTACTTGGAGACTACTCTGTCCCTACTGGTATGATCCGCATCATAGTCCTGGTAGTCAAGTACTCATCCTAAGGGCTTTATCAACATGTGACATAGAGACAATCAGAGTACATGTTAAGATAAAGTGTAACCAGATAGCATACTATCATGTCGAGCAAGAAAGTCCTCCCTATATATGTCCTAGCATCTACTACAATATACATCTCATGTATATTAATGGCCTCTAGGGCATACATATAACTAACAATCTCCCACTTGCACTAGGGCCATCTGTTGTGGTATCACATACCCAACAATTAGCTGTGGTTGAAGTATCTCATACTCAACCATCCCATAAAAGTCTCTACTGGGAAAAAGTCCTTTGTGAGTGGATCCGCGCTGTTGTCCTCTGTGTCTACTCTCCTAACCTCGATCTCCCTGGAGATCAACCATCTCCATGATCAGGTGATACTGCTTAAGAATTATATCTGGATTTCTGGATGGGACGGGGGTTCCTAGGCCAAAGCCATAACTCCATTGTCACACAATGGTTGGAATGAAGTTCATCTCATGAACTTATATATATCCAAACTGCCTCTTTGGTAGCATCCTTGGGAACGATGTATCTTGCCTTTAATCGTCTAGTAAGTCACGGTATCTAGCTTGGAACTCTTCCAACATACCGTCCCTCCACCGCGGGTTAAGACAATGCCTGCGACTGACATTCAGCCGTCCTTATAACCCTGGAACCTTTCCAGTGATTCTCCCCAGGATCGATTGATACCATCTCACTACAACTGGTGAGTATCCCAATATCCAATTAGATCTATCTCATAGATCCAAAACCCAGGATTTAGGAGGTATCACCTTGATCCTATACGGAGAATCCTTGTGATAAGAGGAGATTGACCGAGCGTAGCATAGGAAATTCCTTCCCTATCAAGAGTATGTCATCCACATACTCTACGAGGATCACCACCATACTCCCTACTACCTTTTTATATATACAAGGTTCATCTACCATTTTGATGAAGTCAAACTCTTTGACTACCGCATCAAAACAGACGTTCCAGCTCCGCGATGCCTGTTTTATCACATAAAACATCTTGCACATATTTCCGCTGCTCCCACTGTCTACGAAGCCCTCTGGCTGTGTACTTATAGACGCTCTCTTCCAAATCATCATTTAGAAAAGCAGTCATGACACCCAACCGCCAGATATCGTAGTTATGGTATGTAGCTATGGCAAGTAGGATCTGAATGGACTTAAGCATAGCTTTGAAAGTCTCAACTTTTCCATGTACACCAAGTAATCTTCTCAAGATTTACTTGCTCCTGATGGGGATTCAACCCTTCAGATAAAGCAACCAGAGTCCATACTTTGTTGGTGTATAAGGATTCCATCTCAGATCTCTAAGTATCCAGCCATTCTTACAGAGTCCCACTCTTGATGGCCTGCTCGAAACTAGTTGGGTCATCATCTCATGATGCAATCCTTGCTCCCACTGTCATAGAGAAAACCGAAGTATCTCTCAGGTGGGTGAGGATCCCTACTAGATCGGCGGAGAGGCTGAGGTTCGTTGGTTACTATTGAATCCTTTGGTTTTGCCAAATCATCAGCTGCAGTTTGTATAGCTGGAACTCCTTCCAGTTCTACCTCATGACCACTAATTTCTTCACAAGAAATTCCCTTTCACAAAGGTGGCATGCTGAGAAACAAAACATCTTTTGTTCCTCGATTTGGTAGAAGATATTCCTTTGCGAATGCTTGGGATATCCAACAAACTTCTACAGAACTTACTTGGCCTTGAGCTTGTCCGGATTATGCTTTTAGACATAGGCTGGACAACCCCAAATCTTAACATACTTAAGATATGGGCTCTTCCCATTCCATATAACATATGAAGTGGTAGGCAACTGATTTGATTGGAACCCTATTCAATAGGTATGCAGCTTCACAAGTGCAAAACTCCCAAAAGGAAATAGGAAACTCAGTAGTGCTCATCATAGAGCACACCATATCACATAGAGTGCTATTTTCTCCGCCCCGATATACCATCGTGCTATGGTGTATACGGAGGAGTAATGCTGAGAGAGAATCTCATTCTCCTTTAGAATAGTTGAGGAATCCTGTGCTTAAGTATTCTCCTCCCTGATCACATCAAAGGACATAATACTTATACCCAGTTTTTGGTTCTCTAATTCTAACTTATATTCTGTGATTATCTCAAAAGTTTCGAACTTGTGTTTCAACAGGAACATATGTCTGAATCTTGAGAGATCATCAGTGAATGTAATGAAGTACAAAGAACCGGTCTTGGCATGTGTAAATAGGGGACTTTCATACATCAGCATGTATCAATCCCAAGAGTTCACTAATTCTATCTCTGTTTCAAATAAACAGAGTTGTGGTCATCTTATCTTTGTGACATGACCGGCAAGTTTCACAAGATGTAAATTCAAACTAATTTAAATATGCATCTAAATGTAACTTCAGCTAGTCGGGTCACATTGATATGACCTAGTCTACAATACCTCAAGAAGGATTCGTTCATTTCTGAACTCTTCCTCTTGTGTGTGTTCTGTACATTAAAAACTGTAGTTTGATTTAGAACGTCTATGCTTTTAGATAACGTACCTGAACCGATCAACTCTTGATATAGGAAATGTTCAAAACATTATCCAACAATACAAAATTATATCCTTCTTTACTAATAAAGAGACTAATATGATGTTGTATATCAGGTTTGGTATCTAATAACATTCGTTCAGAATCAATGTATTCTGATAATACAGCATGATAACTGCCAACAGTCTTGGCTGCAACACTAGCATCATTTCCAACTCTTGAAACTTATCACCCGTTCTCAGTTCTCTACCTATCTGTATCCTATGTAACAGATTACATATCTGGGATCCTGATCCGGTATCTCATACCCAGGACGTAAAGGATACTGAGAAAAAGTTCTCGGTAATGATCATATCCGAAGAAGATGCATCAGCATGCACTTTCTTCGTTTGGGCGGCATGGGAATTCTGGTAATCCCCTATTTCCTGCTATGTCTTATAACAATTATAAGTTGGAGCGGGACCAACGTTCCCTAGCGCAATATAACAATTGGGTTCGATCAATACATCCGTATTATTATCTTGATTAAGGCGTGACATGGTCGCTACCTGAAGAGAGAGAGAGAAGAAAGCACTCAGCGTGCGCTTTTACAAGATTAGATTGGTTATCAATTTATCTAATCAGGATGGCTCCCACTGTTTTAGTCAAATCTTCCTTCAAACCCTAAAAGGAAAGACTAGCCGGGATTAATTACACCCTGCAAGTTCGCCAATCTTTCAGCCAGGCCAGTGCCGGTACTTTGAGGGAGGTTCCCCGTGCTGTCGCACAGACCTAATTAAAATAAACCTCGTTTTTCAAAGGGGCGTAACCCCGTTAACACCTTTCTAGACACCTACTTGATCGGCTAATTGTAATGTGTAAAACTCTCTCAGGAGTAACTCTTACTCGCAATGGGTATCGGGATCCAACTATCTCATAGAAAGTATGCAATCTCATTGCAAATTTCAACACTTGAAATTCCCAATAATATTTTACTCCTAGCATCCTATGACCTTGACGAAGGCCAACAAACCATAGGCTACCAGTCAAGTTCAACCCGTCATTTCCCGATTGAATTAAATCCACCCGCACGACCCTTGACGAAAGCCAACAAAGTCGCACGACTACCCTAACTCAATCGCATCATATGCTTATACAGATAAGCATAAATAGCTACTGCACACTACGCCTTGACGAAAGCCAACAAACGTAGTATGAATACTATGAAGCACTTATCTGAAATGACAGAGGGCTACGACAGGTTTTTAAGAAAACCCTTTGCGTAATGAACTTGATATCGTTGTAGAATCGAGTGATTTTGAATGGAATGTTTTTGAGGCTTTTCTAGTTTCGCTAAAGAGGTCACTCCCGGTGAAGGGATCTCGGCTCTTTCCTTATCGAATAAGGTGGAGGATATTTCGCAAATACCACTATGCAAAGCAAAAGCTATAGAAGCAATCAAAAGACAAAACGAATTTGTAGCATCTGCTAGTTTCGCTAAAGAGGTCACTCCCGGTGAAGGGATCTCGGCTCTTTCCTTATCGAATAAGGTGCTGGATGTTCTACAAGGAACACCGCTATACAAAGCAAGAACTAGAGCTGCCAGTTTTTAAACAAGTTTCTACAACATCTTTAGGTTTCTTTTATTTCATTAATCTCATTAATGAAGTCCCATTTTATTATGCTTCACAAGCATCACATTTGAAACGAAATCTGCAATATAACATATATCTCATATATATGATATAAACATTCGTCTTAGGTAGTAATATGATCTTATCACAGAACATTGCAGCAGAAGAATATATATGAAATATTGGATATACTAGGAGGTCCATGTTTTTAATACGAGCCTGTATAAAACACGGATTCCACGGTCGCGATGAATAGCCAAACCCACATCCCTAGACCCCTACGAGAGCGGCAAGCAACATTGCCAATTCTAGGGTTAGGAGACCCGGTCTCGACTCCTCGAGATGGTCTCCCACTGGACCCTAGAACCCGGTTACTTATGCTCCCCGCCTTGGGTCTACCTAATGCGGAAAAGTAAATAATATACAATGGTGACATCATCCTCAGCCCGGAAGTGCCCCAATAAAAGAATATTACATACTAATGAATTATACATGAATGAAAAAGAAAAACTCTCATCTCACATAAAACCCCCGGCTATTCAAAACGCGACGATCCAATATAACATATCAAAGCAACACATAATATCTCATATTATCAACGTAAGCAAGTATGCGTATCCCGATTGTCGTTGATGTATAGCAACGAAGCCGGCGATACACCACATACTACGCTTACGGTCAGAGAAAAGAAAGTGTAAAACTACAACAGTTGGAATCCGCAACCTCTTTAGATATCGCATGCCTAACCAAATGAATTCCTTAGACATCGCATGCCTAACAATTATAAACCCTGCATTTTAGTCTCATTATCGAAAACTCTTTTCAATATCAAGTCGGGCAATTCAACAAGATTCCCGACATCTTGATCGAATGCTCGTCGCAAACTTTAGTAGACGGCCGCACCCCCGGATGCCGTCGACGAAGTGCACTAAGGCGGAACACCGCTGCCGCGAGCACCCGAACGGATGCTTTTGGCGACGGGGTTCTCCTACAGTCACTTGGTCGGGGCTATGGGGCGTGGCTGTCTGTTAAGTTTACCCGGCGAGTATCCGCATACGCTACGTGCTTGCGACGGACTTTTGATCGCATCAAAATCTTGTGGCAACCGATCATCTGAGACTGAACTGCTAGATTTATAATATTCAAATTAGTTATCTCATAACTACTTGTGGATTCTAAATATTGTATCACATTTCAGATAAATAGACAATGTTAAACTTTCCGATCGAATAAACAAACACCCAAAATTTCCCAAATAGTTCTTAACACTTGAAATTAGTTTAAAAACAACCATCACATGCCACGGTACTAATGGTCCAGCCGTAGAAGGGTCAAGCCAACGCCTCACATGTGACAGCGCCGTATTGCCCCAAACCTTAAGGTTTAGAGGCAGTTCAAGACGGTCACATAATCGAGTTAAGGTTTGTTGTCTTCTAGAGGGTCCACCGCGTTACTTGCACGACTTAGAACGTTCTAAAACAACGGAAAAATCCAACATTTGGAAATTTTCCGGCAGGGGAAAAAGTGAGTTATTGATATCCGTTCGAACTTTTTAACACGTTCTAAAAATTACCCGGACAAACTAAACGAAGTTATACTTTTCTATCGAATCAACGAGTTCCCAATACAACCAAGAAAACTCAACACTTGAGTATAAATAAAAAATTCCCAGAAGCATCAGGAAGTACCTGCGGATGTTACTGTGCAAAACCCAAACTATAATGCTACTGTTTGGCCGCGGAACCGCCGCCCAAGCCATGGTACGGCCGCGGTTCCACTGCGCATTAATTGTATTGGAATCTCGTTTTTCACAGTAATTCCTAAAATAACCTGCAGATTTTTTTGAGTATTTTGAATATGAAAAAATCAACATTTTTGAAAAATTTCCAGAAACTAGTGTTTTACGGGTATTCAGAGTTCGATCGGACTTTAAACTTCGTCTAGACTTCGCCTAAAGCTCTAGCATGGCTCTGATACCACTGTAGGGTTACTAGGCACTCTCACAAAAGTCTATAAGGTATCAACCATACCCGTTTCAAAATTTAGACGTGCCGAACAACCCTAACCAAGATCTTTAAACTAGAGATTAGGCGAAACAAAGCATGTTAAACACTTTAACATCTAAGAGTTTGGGAATACAACCTTTGTAGTCCGGTCCTTCGCTTCATAAGCTCCGTGTTGAGGTCCCTTCGCTGCGATCATCATGTACCCGGACTCTAAAGAGGCTCCACGAAGAGAATGATGCAAACTTGCTTCCGATCTTCGATAACAAAGATGATCTACCTTGAAGTTTCTTTAACACAAGGTCTCACTTACTAATGAAGTGAACACCCTAATCTAAATGGCTAGGATAGATTAGGATGATGAAGTAGAATTTTAGCTCTCATTTGTTTTCTTAATCTCACACTAATCCATCACAAAACCCAAAGCTAGAAAGCTTTGCAAGGAGGAAGAAGAAGAATCAATTTACTTTGTGATGAATAATGAATTGTCATGAGGTTAGAATTGCAACCATGGATTAAGTATGATAACTTAACCCATGTAGAGACTTAACCATGATCATGGGTTGGGTTGGGTTAATAAATATCATAACAAATATCTTTACAAATATCTTTAGCAAGAAACAAAAGAAAAACCTTCTAGAAGCTTCTCGAAAATATTAATCCAAATCAAACCTTAATCATGTTTAATCTCTACTAATCACGTTGCATTAATAACCCTAACATGTTACAATATTATATATCATATATACAATATTTATTGTAACAAAATAAAATAATACAATTAACATATATCGCATATATATCAATGTATTACCCGAGTGAGAAAAAGAATCTTTTAGTAAGATTATATTTGTTAATGTAATTTAATATATCAAATATATAATTATACATTAAATTATCGAATCAACACTTGATCCGATAATCCGGCTATTTCACAAATAACCGACTAATATAATCTGCATCAGTTCATCGAATCAACACTTGATCCGATGACCCGGCTATATCTCATATACCCGGCCGATCTCATATCATGAGAATCTAATACGGTATCACATACATGTATTGTTCTCAGTCTTGCACATATCATATATGTGCTCCTACTCCGTTTTGCCTGAGCCAAGAAATCTCTGTGTAGGACTCTAAAGAATCGTCAATACGCCGGCAGTAGCTGATGATCATATCAAACACTCACAAGCTACAAGCTGTCAGCTAAACGTAACAGACACCCAGGTATTGAGCGATCAGAAGATCAACAAGCAAGCCTGTACATTCTTCTGCGAATCCAATCAGTAACACTCCCGTACAGTCCGGTCTCTTCATCTGATATGTCGCATATCTCGCCTAAGGATGGTAAACGTCAGACCCCAGTAGCTTGATAAGTCGTGTCGATATGAGGTCTATAACAGTTCAAGAAACTACTGATAACACTTACCGGTAAATCTCAGCAAGCCTGGCCAGGGATTTCCAGTTATAGCCAATCGAACACAGCGCAACATCAACTCCCTATACCGGGAGAGACGAATCCCCTCTTATCGCTCATTGCCTCCATGTGATTCGGGACTGTACCCAAAAGCCACCTTTTTGCACGCCCTCTTGGACGTGGTATGATGGAAATCAAAGCATAGTGGGAATCACACAAGACTCTATGACGATCTCGGGTCTACAGACTACTCTGTACCAGTGTCACCAGAGAACTGCCATCTGACGTGAGGTATAATACCATCTGGGAGTTCTCGACGAGTCCGTCTAGTGTACCCAGTCTCTACTGAGTACCCGTACACCATCCTTGATGTCAAACACCGATGGATATGGGATCATCCATCGCCCATCATATGGGTCAAGATGCGTATACGCTAGTCTACTCTGGAGTATCGATGCCCTGTCTCGGTACTCCCATAACTAGGAACATTTGAAGGATGTACTTGGCGACTACTCTGTCCCCACTAGTATGATCCGCATCATAATCCTGGTAGTCAAGTAATCATCCTAAGGGCTTTATCAACATGTGACATAGAGACAATCAGAGTACATGTTAAGATAAAGTGTAACCAGATAGCATACTATCATGTCGAGCAAGAAAGTCCTCCCTATATATGTCCCAGCATCCACTACAATATACATCTCATGTATAGTAATGGCCTCTAGGGCATACATATAACTAACACAAGTTGCATAGGACTGATATTCGAACGGATCCAAATATCCCTCCCTATATAACTTCATCAATCGTGTTTCATTAATGTGACCCAATCTACAATGCCACAAGAAAGCCTGATTTAATTCCAGAGACTTTCTTTTAAGTGTGTTCTGGACATTGAAAACCTGAGCTTGATTCAATACGTATATTCTGTTATCTAATGTACCTGACCCAATCAAATTTTGATTTAGGTGGATATGTACTACATCGCTTACAAATGTAAAATCATATCCTTCTGTAGAAATTAAAGATACAGATATGATATTACAGGCTAGATTAGGTACATACAAACAGTTACGTAAACTCAATATCTGCCCACTTGTCAATCCTAGGTGATATTCCCCTACGGATTCAGCGTCCACGCTCATTCCGTTAGCACTTCTAAGAGTCATATCACCTACCTTGATAACTCTACGGTTTCTCAAAGCCTGTAATGAATTACAGATATGAGATCCTGATCCGGTATCTAGTACCCAGGAAGTAGAGTTAATAGATAGACAGTTTTCAATTACAAACACACTCGAAGCCGAAGCCACAACGTGCTTCGAATCCTAGCTTCTGGCTTTCCAAGCCCTGCAGTCCTTCTGACAATGCGCTTTCCCGTGACTACAAAGACATGCCTCCTTCCTTACTACTAGCCCCGAAACTTTTGCCCTGCCCTTTCCCTCTACCTTACTGACACCGCTTATCGTCTTGGTGGAGGCCTTCTTCTTCTCTTCTTTGGCTTTCGCCTTGGATCTAGAAGAGGAAGATTCCCCAATAAGCAGAGTGGGTGTCTCCCTGGATTCTTTTAGGGTGCCCTCTGAGCTCCTCAATAAGTTGAGGAGACTTGGAAGTGTAACTTCCTTCCCTTGAGTTTTGCAATTCAAGATAAACTGGGCGTAAGTAGATGGTAGGAATTGTAGAATCAAGTCGATACACAACTCGTTCTCCAACGTAGTCCCATGGTCCCTGAGCTGTTCAATATAGCTAATCATCATAAGGACGTGGTCCCCTACAAATGACCCGATGGCCAACCTCGCTTGAAGCAATATCTTCGAGGTCTCATATCTTGCGATATAAGATTGCTCTCCATATAAAACTTTGGTATGGAGGATGATGGAAGCTAAGTCCATCTTCTCGTGCTGCCTCTGGTGTTCACAATCCATTGAGGCTAACACGAGGCACTTGGCTCTCGCACAATCCTTTTCCCATGTCTGACGGATATCAACATCCGCGACGGTAGAATCTGGACCTGGGACGGTGGGGGTTTTTATAGTAAGGAGGTAGTCCAGCTTGTCATGGGTAAGTGCCATCTGGACATACCTTAGCCAATCAATATAGTTCAGCCCAGTCAAATTATTATCTAATAACCTATGTCCGGTCATTGTGGTCGCTGCAATTAGGAGAGAGAAGAAACACTTAGCATGATGCTCTTGCAAGTTTAGATTGGTTATTAGTTTATCTAAACAGGATGGCTCCCACTGTTTCCTTGATCCTTCCTCAAACCATAAAAGAAGAATTAGTCAGGATTAATCTCACTTTTACAATTCTTGCCTAAACTTTCATCCAGGCTGGTGTCGGTACTTCGAGGGAGGTTTTCCAACGCTTTCGCGAAGTTCCTTAATTACATAACTTCTTTTTCCTGGAGATGTAGCCCCGCTAACACCTTTCTAGACACCTACTTGGTTTATAGCATTAATCATTTAGTGAAAAATCTCCCGAAGAGTAGCGCATACCCACAGTGGGATCGGGATCCAATATCATTGTGTGATAAACATGAAGGAAGCCTACCAAGATTATCACACTCCAAATGGTATGCAGCACTAGCAAGTTTCAGTTTCCTTAGAAACTCCCGATGTGGATTTTTGCCTCATGCTCTTATGAAGTTGACGAAAGCCAATTTATCATAAGTCACATGTCAAGTTCTACCCGTCATTGTCCAAGTTAATTTGAACCCAACCGTACATACCCTTGACGAAGGCCAAAATAATAGTACGACTGTCCCAAACCAATGCATCTATCTATACTACATATGAATACCCAGCAGCTACCAGTCATTATTTCTTGGCGAAGGTCAAAATACATAGCTTGAATACTACTGAATATTCATATGAAATGACAGAAGGCTACGGATGGTTTTGGCGAAACCGTGAACGTAGTGAACTTGATATAGTCGAAGGAACCATGATAGCTTTTAAAAAGGAGTGGTTTAAGCTCCGCATTTAAAATTGCTTTTTGAAGAAAACCGAGTGGTTTTGAAATTGTTCCAACGATTAAGCTTTGGTTTGTTTTATCTTTGCATTAATCAATGTTAATGCGGTCCCATCATTTACAGCCTATCATTGCAGCAAAAGAAACGAAAATACAATGTACGCTTATGCCATCCGCATTCGCCACGGGGCCCCGTCATGCACCGTTAGGTTACTTAACTACCGGCAGAGCGGGGGCTGGACTAGCGCGGGTGCAAAACATAAGCAACGTTTATATATATAATATATATATAGCCATTCGTCTCACGCAATAATAGGCATTCCAGATCACAGATGAATATATTGGATATACTAGGAATTCCGCATTTTGTTTGAGCCTATAACTCCACGGTCGTGATGAATAGCCAAACCCCACCCCAGACCCCTACGGGTGCGACAAACTACCCGCCAAATTCCCGAAGTGAAGCAATCTCCCTCAGTAAAATGAGTAGGCCACTCGACACTTCAAAGAACCCGGTAGTTTATGCACCCCACCTTGGGTCTATCCTAGGAGCAGAAACAGTAAAAAGAAATAATATACAACGGTGGCTACAAACTCAACCCGGATGTGCCCTGCAAAATAATATTACATCAATTTTACAAATTACATGAATGAAAGAAAAGAAAACACTCTTCTCACATCTCCCGGCTATTCATCAACAACGATCCAATACTCCATATACACAAACCATCAACACAGATCACAGATATGTTCAACCCCCAACTAATCGACGTATAGCAATTAGCGGAGGTTTATGAACATATATATCAAACACAGAAAACCCGATTAGCTAAAGTACTTAGAATTTCGATCGATAAACAAAATTTGAGTCTACCCATGTACAACACTACACACAAGCAATCTGGACAGAAAAAATTATTCCCAAATTCACAAATCCATAGAATAGAAGCACAGGGAAAATTTGGACCGAGTCGGCCTCGACTCGGCCGCGGAACGGCGGCAGAATAGTCTGTTCTGCCATATTTCTGCGGCGGTCTTGGCGATTCAGGTGTCCAAATTTCTCCAGTGTCTATGGAAAACCCTGCAAGTATTTTTAAGGCCTCTGAAAAGTTTTTTAGACCAGTTTTTAAAATCGACAGAACCGTGGTTTTTCGGACGTGATTTTGGGATTTTTCCACGATATAATTTCTAAAGACTTTGCTAACTAGCTAGTTAAGGTTTTGTAGGCTCTGATACCACTGTAAGCCGATGTCGCGCACCCCGCTGTTCACGGAGAGGCGGAATTTTCAAAAATGATAAATATTTTACTACGCAACACCAGCTAAAACTCCAGGATCTTTACTAAAGCCTTAACTAGCTAATCTATCTAGGAGGTTATCTACTATGGTAGAATGGTTATACCTCCAAGATCGAGTCCTTCGGGTCTTCTAGTGCTCCTCTCCATGGCTCCTTGGTGATCGGATGACGAAAGCTCCATTGGCCTCTTTGTGTCAAAGATGATCCACCGCGAGAGAATGTGCTCCAAGTTCCAACCTCTAATCGAGGTAACTAGGATAGATGGTTCGCTAATCCAACTAGCCTAGGAGATGTAGAAAGTCTAATGGATTGTTTAGTCTCAGTTAACCCTATGGCTCACAACACATGTGAAGGATTAGGGTTTAGTCTTGAGGTAGAAGGAGATGGAGAAACCAAGAGAGAGAGTGAAAATGAATAACCATCAAAAGCTAAGTGTAACATTTCAGGAAAATAAAATATTGTTTTTGGGAATTTAAATAATTAAAATAATAAGTATTATGAGTATTTTAATAATGTGGTATAATTATATACCGATAGCTTGGAAAATATTGGAAAATTAAATTGAAAGGGTGATTTTTGGAGGGATTTATGTAATTTAGGCAAATTATAAATTTTTATAATTAAATATATACATGTTTATTTCTAAACTTGATTAATGTTTACTAATCATGCATTGATGGTGTTTTGTGCATGTGACATGCACCATATCATATTTGCTATACTTGTTACATTTTATGATATGAAGCATGTCTTCATTTTTATTTTAAGTGTTTTGCTTTTGGAAAATAAAAGAGGAAAAGAAAAGAAAAAAGGAAAAGATTAAACAATGAAGTATAGGCATGAGAGAGAAGAGAGAGAGAGGTGAGGGGTTCATTGACCTTGGCTCATTTGTGTTTGTCTCCATCATCTTCATCACTTTCTTCTTCTCATTTCCCTCACCATGGCTGCCCTCTCCCTCCACCACCTCCTACACCACACAACAACCTCAAATATACATTAAAACCATGCACCCTCTTCACAAAAAATGTACACAAGCTCACTATAAGCATGAAGAACCAAGAAAGTTTGGATTTTGAGCACTTGGGGCAACTCAAGAATATTCTTGAGTTGCCAAATGAGATAATCCTTTCACAATTTGTGAAGTATTTGATTTCTTTTAGCCTCTAGATTAGTTTAGAATCCATTTAGTGAGCTTTAGTGGTGACCTTAAACCCCCCATAGTGTTAGAAACCCAGACCAAACAGAAACAAACCAAACTTTGATTAGAAATATCAAAATGTCGGTTTTGTGTGTAATTGGTGGCCTACAGGGAATCTGGAGTGACTCGGGAGTTTTACTGAAAAAACAAACAACACCATTAACCTAGATGGACCACTACGAGACCACCCTGTGAAAACGAACCCAATCCATGCATATTAAACCGATCTGGCCGAATTTAGAGGGGATGTGGCCGGCCACTTCGTGGAATTTGGTGCTAGGAATTGTTCTATAGCTCATATACCTCCTATACAACACCCCAGTATTGTTTGTTTATCCTTATTTCACCTGAACCAAAATCCGGGACCATTTTCTTTTGTTGCTGCTTTGAATTTCTTGATGTTCATGACTTGAAGTTTTGATATTTGGTTTTATATCGGTCACATAATGTTTGTACGTCGATATCGGATGTTATTTGGTTGATTTGCATGAGTAGGCTATAGGTTCTAACCTATAGGCACCTTGCGTATCGTTTTGGGTTTGAATTGGACGTTTTGATGCGATACGATATATGTGATATGTAGGTACCCTCATGTGGGCTTCGGACGATTAATAAGAGGATGGCGACATCGACTTCGGCAAGCAAGGATCAAGGTGAGTAGATATATATCTACGGGGGAAGTCGGGTGGATGGCGTATAGCACCCCCGCAATTTCGTAGCATTTGATGCGTGGTGAGATGTGATATATATATATATATTATATGTGTGTGTGTTATATATATTGCAAGATATGAACACTTGGCAAGAAATACTTTAGGAGATCATGGGTTAGTGTTAGCGAGATTTGAAGAAAGTGATTTAGTTAGCTTCTTAGACGCGAACCCTAAAGTAATGTTGACACACATACACTTGCACACACGTGATATGGTATTGGGTGTATGTGTTTATATGTATATATATATGTGGATGCGTTGGTGCATATATATATATATATATATATATACACACACACACACACATGTACGTATACACGGGTAATGAGGATAGTATATGATACTTAGAGATGAGCCGATATGATCAGGCATGATACCGTGAGATTGTGATATGTGTTTGGGTCGTGATATGAGATACGACAGGATATTATAGCGGATCGTTGGGCGATGTGATTTATTCACACGCGGATATATGTTTGATGATATTGGTATGTTCTAGATTTAGAACGGTACCCCTAATTCAGGATATGATGATAATGATGCCATATGATAATGAGATAAATGTGATATTTGACCCATACCCCGATTTGAGAAGCCGTACGATGGATTTGACCGTACGAAGTATAAATATGATGATTGATCCTCACTCTTGACTCGATAATATCGTATTATATATATATTTTATCGTACGTGACGCTATTGAGGCGGGATCACCGACTAATAGATATGTCGAGTCGGACTTAGGTGGATTTCCTTACCCTTTCGACTGAGCTCGAGTCATACTTGTTTTCAAAAGTAGCGAATCGTGAGTATTTTTAAATACCAAAACTGTATGACTCGTATATTGGATAGGTATATTCTTGTTGGAGATAGTGCCCTCAGAGTCAATTATTGGATCACAGGCACGTAATTGCAATGATTGAGGGAGGACCTATCCCGGTAGGACAGTCTTACTCGAGGTGATAGTATACTATCTGGTTTATCTTTATCATCGTGTACTGCTTTAGGTGACCTGACAGGTCGCTATTACACGTTGATAGAGCCCCTAGGATTCTTGCTTGACTGCCTGCAGTATGAGGGTGATCATATAAGTGGGAGCTGGTAGTCTATAAGCACATCCTTAAAAGGTCCCTAGTCGTGGGAGTTTCGAGACAGGGCATCGATACTCCAGAGTAGACTAGTGTATACAGTCGAGACCCCGACGAGGGGCGGTGGCCGGTCTCACAAGCCACTGGTGTCAGTTGGTTCACCTAAGATGTGTACAGGCGCTCATTGGGTTATGAGTACACCGGACAGGACTCGCCGGGAACATGCTAGTTGGTCTTATACCTGACGTCAGATAGCAGTTCCCTGGTGACATGTGTACAGGTTAGTTCATCAACCTAAGGATCGTCATTTGTCTCGTGTGAGTTTCCACTGTACTTTGATTACTACCCTACCACGCTCAAAGGAGACGTGCAAACAGGTTTTAGTTGGGTACAGTCCCGAGCCACATGGAGGCAGTGAGCGCATCTTCAGGGGTTCGTCTCTCCCGGTATTGGGGGTGAGGTCGCGCTGTGTCTAGGAGAGCCAGTACATGAAAGTCCTTGGCCAAGGCAGGAGATTTACTGGTAGGTATTCCAGTAGTATCTCAGGTTGTTCTGGGCTTCACTCCGACACGACTTGTACCGCTTTTGGGGGTCTGACTTTTACCACCCCCCTAGGCCCGCCATGCGATGCTCATAGACGAACGGACCGGACTGTACGGATATTGTCACTGACAGGCTCGATAGGGTGTCAGGATGAGTTCGCTCATCGACGTCCCTTTTGGTCAATAGCTGGTAGCCCGTCACGTATGGCTAATACCTCTGACGTGCTAGTGGTTAAATCCACAGCCATAGTATTGACGAGTCTTTAAAGTCCCCCACATTCAGTTGCTCAAGTTTTCGGGCAAAACACTGTAGAGGCCGTATGGAGATATGGCAGGGTTCGATCAGATACGTGCGGTATTGCACGGATCATGATCGGACGGTAAATACTAGCGGGCTTTGGTTTAAGCCGGATCCTAGTATAGTACAGTGTAGATTTTGTCTCATTGAATTTGTATTCAGTCGGAATACAAATGCGGGTGTGTATACACAGCAGCGGGGTTTTTCTGTAATTTATTACGGGATCAGTTTTTTGGAGTTGCCAGTTTGCTTTCCGTTTCGGCCATTTTTCTTTGTATCTTTCATTGGCCGAAGATTGGTGGAGGAGGGCTTATTTGCATTTATGCAAATAAGCATTTTGGAGGGTTGTTTTTGCATATTGTAGAGTCATGATGGTTGCACCATCCATTGACTTTCTTGAGTTGATCATGACTTGACTTTTGTGTGTGATAATGATGGGTTTGGAGTGTTGGTTTTGCTTGTGATCATATTGCTTTTAATCATCACTCTTTATTCATGCTAGCATGATAGCTTCCCCATTTTTTCCTGACCTTCCTTGACTCTCTCATTTGCTAATGTGGAGGCCGGCCACATTTTCATGGAGGGGTTGTCCCAAATTTTGGTGTGGGGAATTTTGTTCTTTTGGCTTCACAAAATCCATTTTAGCTCCCTCTCCAAAACTCCATTCCTCCACCATCTCAAAAGGCAACTTCCTACAACCCCAAATGAGATATAGCTCACTACACTATTCTACAGCAAACCTTGGGCACGTCGACTCGCCAACTTCATGCCCGAGTTGCCTCGGTCCAGAGGTGGGAGCCCGTAAAAGAAGCCGGCGATATGGTGCCCTTCCGGCGACTTGGTGGAGACCGGAGATTCCGCGGGGAGATCGGGACGACGACGAGAAGACCGAAGGACACGGATCGCTCTGTATATCTCTCTACCCCCTCTCTAGATAGCTAGGACTAGTTTAATGGCACGATCTGGGTTTATAGTGCGCGGTGGTGCCGGTATAAAAAGTTTAAGAAAAGCATCGCTTCCGCATTCCGGCGTCGGATTGACGGCCGGGGCGCCGCCGTGCACTTATAGTGGTATCAGAGCCTCGCCATTAACCTAGTCTAGCTTGGTCTAACGTGTTTACATTTCTGATCGAACAAAAAAATCCAAAAACCGCATTTTCATGTGCATTAGTTTCTGTCGAAATTTTTTTGGCTCCAAAAATTTTTCAGGTTATTGCAGAATGATGTGCAGGGAATCCTAAGAACACTGTAAAATTTTGGTGACCTGATCTTTCCATATGACCGCGGAACCGCGGCCATAACCCCTCTTTGGCTGCGGTTCCGCCGCAGGAATTTAGTTTCATTCCACCAGTTTTTTGCAGTGGGCTTTTGGGCTGAAAATAAGGGTTTTAGAATATTATTTTTGGGCCCAGAATTTCTTTAAGTTCTACAGTAATGCTTGGGGCCTACTTGGTAAAATTTGATCGATCGAATATTTTAAACACATTAGTTCACAGTATTTACATTATATCTGCGACCGTGAATGTCACTTGATCGGTAAATCCTGTCTAACTGCTATAGCCCGGTTAGACGGATTTGCGAACGTGACATTCACGTTGATGTTCTGTGTTGTGCTGTGATGTTGCGGATTGGTCGTGGGGGATAGCCTGGATGCAATGCTAGTACGGTTTTTGTTGTATTATGTACATTTGATATTGCGCGGCGAGCGTCCGACATGTGGACTGCCGTCACTGCCTGTTTGTATATTATTCTTTTGGGGCACGACCGGGTCGAGGTCGATGTACCCGTTGTATGTATATTTTTTCTTTCTGTACTAGGATTACCCCGCGGTGGGGTGCACGGATAGCCGGGTTCTAGAGGGCAACGGGCCCGCATCTCATGGCATTACGATAGAGGGGGCTTCACTCTAGAATTGGCGGGCTATTCGCCGCACTCGTAGATGGTACAGGTTGACCCAGGAGGGGTGCCCAAGTTACCGGATTCCGTGAAGTGTTGGGTGGTCCATTCACGTTGCTGAAGGGGGTTGCCTCGCTTCAGGTTTTGGCGGGTAACTTGACGCGCCCGTAGGGGTCTAGGATTTCATTGCACAGGCTATCCACACGACCAGGGGAACGTCGGGTTTTAGTAATGGCTCTGTGAAACTCGGGGATCCCAGATATCTGTATTGTTCTGTGATGCTTATTATATTTCTGTGATGTTGCATTTTATCACGCCTTGAGCGAAATATTATATATTGATATATATACTAGTAGATGCTGTATATGTTTTGCATCCGCGCTAGTCCAGTCCCCACTCTGTCGTTAGTTAACTAACCTAACGGGTAATGACGGGACCCAGTGGCGAATGCGGATGGCATATACGTACGTCATTATTTTCGTTCTTTATTGGTGTGATCAATTGATGGGACTGCATTGATTCGGATCAATGCAAGTTAAACAAACCTATTCTGATGTTGTTGGAACATTTTTCAAAAAGCTGTTATTGCAAGGACGTTCACTTTTGTTTAACATCATGGTATTCAGTTAGAATATCCTGCTCCTCAGTCGACGAGGCAAGGGTCGAGATCCCTTCACCGGGAGTGACCCCTTGGACAGAAGTTTGCGTCAGGGTAATAACTTCACTATAGCCGATTACTTTTGCTTTGCATTGTGGTATTCAGTTGGAATATCCTGCATCTCATTCTACGGGGAAAGAGCCGAGATCCCTTCACCGGGAGTGACCTCTTTAGCAAAGGCTTTCGTCACTATATTTTAAAAGCTATCCGGTTCCTTCAACGATATCAAGTTCATTACGTTAAAGGTTTTCGTCAGAAACCATTCGTAGCCCTCCGTCGTTTCATATGGGTGGTCAATAGTATTCAAGCTGTGTATGTTGGCCAAAGTCAAGGCACAGTGATTGGTAGCTATTGGGTATTCATATGCAGCATAGATAGATGCGTTGGTTTGGGGCAGTCATACTACTATTTTGGCCAAAGTCAAGGGTATGTACGGTTGGGCTCAAATTAACCTGGAGAATGACGGGTAGAACTTGACATGTGACTTATGATATGTTGGCCAAAGTCAAGGTCATAAGAGCATGGGGTAAAAATCACATCGGGAGTTTCTAAAGAAACTGAAACTTGCCAGATATGCGCATACCTTCTGGAGTGTAATGACGTGAGCGGATTCCGTCACGTTATCATGCGATGATAGTTGGATCCCGATTCCCACTGATGAGTTGGTTTACTCCTCGGGTGATCCCGACTAATTCTTCTTTCAGGTTTGGAGAAGAATTTGACGGTACAGTGGGAGATTTCCAGATTAGATAAATTGGTAACCATTCTGATCTAGGTTAGAGTGCACGCTAAGTGTTTCTTTTCTCTCTCTCTTTGGCAGCGACCATTGACCCGATCCTAAGATTATGACTCAGTGACCAAGTTAACCGAACCTTCTTAAACACTGGCTTTCGGATTGTCAGAGTTGCAAACCTCATTGCCACTCCTACTTTTACCCTTTTCTACAGGACTCCCCGTATTACTACGAACGTCCACTTCCATTGGACAAAACCATCGTATGGTTATATACGAACTCGAAGGAATTTATTCGAGAATGGTTTCCGGTTCTAGAGGAAACGGATATGACTATTCAGTTGTCTTTTCCTTTTACCTTCTCTCAGGTTGCGAGTGCTCCTTGGTTTAGGGGAAAGTACACCTATTACGCAAATTGGATAGTCTTCTTCCAAACCATAGGCAGGTGCCGACCGGTAGGGAATGAAGAAAACCAATTAGCCTAACGATGGTGTACAGAAGGTATTAAGTAAAGACATAACAAGGGATTAGTAAGAGGGCAAAGTAAATTGCGACTGATATTCACGACCAAACCAAGTATTTCATTACCACTCCTACTTCACCTTTGTATTTCTCCAGGACACTCCGTATCACTACAAAGATCCACAGTTTATTGGATACTCCATCGTATGGTTATATACGAACTCGAAAGGAACTTGTTCCAGTTCGGGGATGGATTCTGGTTCAGGAGAAATAGGAATAAGGTTTATTCGGTTGTCTTTTATCTTCACCTTCTCTCACATTGCGAGTGTTCCTAGGATTAGGACAGTACACCCATTATGCTTATTGGATAGTCTTCTTCCAAACCATAGGCTGGTGCCGAACGGTAGGGAAGGAAGAAAACCATTTGGACTAAAGGGGTGTACAGAAGGTAATGATTAAAGACATAGAAAGGGATTTGGAAAGGTGGAAAAAAATTACACGGTTACAGTTGTGAATCTGGAAGAGGCATTACTAGGAATATCGGGATACCCCATCGAAACATTTCAATATTTCAGTTTCACTGTGTACTGTTAAAAGAAAACTGATTTCCCAATTAGTCCTTACTCCAGGGTATGTATTTACCAGGTATGATTCTCACATCTGTATGGTTTTGCAGATGATGAGTGGGAGTAACTTATTGGGAATTGGGTGATCATCCTCATTATATCGGGATTCGTTGTTATCGGTGATATTTGAGGAAGTCACCTGGGTTGTTTGCCGGACGGCAAATATTTGGTTTTGAATATCCGCTGTTATGCACCAATTTCAAATTGATATATCTGTACCTCCATTTTCATAGAGTGAGATATACCTTTTTGAAATTATGTCTATGACATTTACCTATATCAGTGGATGGTTAGGTAAGGAGTATTAAACAGCGGTGTAATTCTTCTTAACCATAAGTACAGTTTTCAACCTACGACACACAGTGAATGAGTTATCAGACTCAAGGGACTTATACAGAGTATTGTATGTTGTCCAAGGTCCATCAGGACAGAGGGGTTGGTCCTCGTACTATATTAGGTTTACTTATGACTTCTCTAGTTTTTAGACAGGTGTTTCATGGAAACACAGGGTCCGAATTTTGAGAAGTTATAGGTATATGAATAAAGTAGAGAACCAAGTATTGCAAGTATCGGGATTCTTCAAAGTGATCGAAGATGTAGATACTTGTGTATGGTGTTTAGTTGATAGTAATGATTAAGAGAACTTGCTTCTATTTTCAGGTTACTCATAATTGGAAGCATTCCTAAGTTGAGTAACACTGATCGGCCTCCTTCCATTTAGTAGACATGCACTGGAGAAAGCTGCATTATTTGAATCTGGTTCAATTAAATCAGTGCCTCTGGTTCTACATTGGATATAGAACAGTTCATATCTTAACGATGTTAAGGTACGGGGAGTTGTCTGGCTTATGCTTAAAACCAGACTCTGGATAACTCGAGGCACGTTTCTGTAATGGTTGTTTGTGGGTTGACCCAGGCTATGACGAGGGTTGACTTTCTACCATCTGGAAGATCAATAGTGATATTGTTCTGGACTCGCCACAGTTTTAATAAAAATGGATTTTTTCAGAAAACAGTAGTGGGAGTATGGTAGAACTGGAAGTGATTCCAGAACCACAAACGATTACTAAAGATTTGATAGGAACCTAAAGATTCAATCTGGTTTGACATTCCATTGGCCACTCCGCAGATAAGGTAGGTAACTTCAGGCACCCGAGAGGTACTCCGGTAGCCTCAAGGACGGTGACAGGGAAGTTCTTATTTTCCCAGACTTGCCATTGCTGTTGTTCCAGGCTGCGAGACCCGGCAGGAGGATGAGTATAGCGTCGTCCTAAACTAGCTTTAGAAGTGTACTTGTATATGACTCTGCCAGAGGGTTGTCGTAGTCAGTGGGAGCAGCGGAAGCATTGGTGGACAGGTAGCTTTTGTCTATTTATAGACTAAAGCAGATATAGCGGAGATAGATCATCTATTTCTGATGTGACAGTCATAGGTTTGACTTCATCAGAATAGGGGATGGATCTGTTAAGAAGGTAGTAGGGTGTGATGTCCTGGTATTTGGATGACATACACACAGTAGGAAGTGATATTCCTATACTACGATCGGTTATACTTTGGTCGTCACACAGTGGTTTCTCCACATAGGACTTGGACATTATATCAGACATACTGGTTACTAGATCTATGGTTTTAGATCTAGATTTGGGTGGTTTCCCAATCAGGGTACTTAGACAGCATTCTAAGAGTATTTAGAATGGATGACACCTGGCACGGTAGTGTACCTGCAGGTGATGGAGTCACCCTCTCTAAAGGTGTCTTACAGACTAAAGGGGAGAGGGATGTGCATGGTTGGCAGATCACTTGCTTAGGCAATTGAGTCAATCATGAGATGTCAAGTACCACACCAGATGTTGTTTTTGCAGTAGAAGCAATAAGTTGATATTGATCCAATCCTGGAGAAACAGTCGGAAGCAGTTTTAGAACATAAGTGGATGTTCTAGGGATATAATAAGGACAGCCTCATTCGGGAGACAGTTATCATTCCAGGCTTCCAAGGTGACCTGGACGACAGGGAGGTTGTCAGAGTTGTAGTTTTCCTTCTGATGAGGGGCAGTATTTTAGACAGGTGGTCCAAGGCAATACTGAGGGAGGCATGGCGCAGGATACTGATTAAGTTCAGTTGACGATACAGTCTAAGAAGTTTGGATTTGGAGTTCATTTATGAGCTAGGTCCCATCAGACATCCAGACACATTCTAAGACAGGTATTGCTCATTTCGGGAGATGGCTTTCTCCGCGAACTTGAGATATAGAGAGACATAGAAATAAACTTCAAGGCGAATCCACTCACTGAGGCTATTCCTCGAATGCAATAGTTTCGCAAACGAGATTTGTGAAACTGACTAGTAGAGGAGTTGGGTGTTCAGTATCACACGGGCTGTGAGTATGAGACATCGCAATAATTAGCCTTGAGTGCAAGTGGGAGATTGTTGGAGATAGTGCCCTCAGAGTCAATTATTGGATCACAGGCACGTGATTGCAATGATTGAGGGAGGACCTATCCCGGTAGGACAGTCTTACTCAAGGTGATAGTATGCTATCTGGTTTATCTTTATCATCGTGTACTGCTTTAGGTGACCTGACAGGTCGCTATTACACGTCAATAGAGCCCCTAGGATTCTTGCTTGACTGCCAGCAGTATGAGGGCGATCATATACGTGGGAGCTGGTAGTCTATAAGCACATCCTTAAAAGGTTCCTAGTCATGGGAGTTTCGAAACAGGGTATCGATACTTCAGAGTAGACTAGTGTATACAGTCGAGACCCCGACGAGGGGCGGTGGCCGGTCTCACAAGCCACTGGTGTCAGTTGGTTCACCTAAGATGTGTACAGGTGCTCATTGGGTTATGAGTACACCGGACAGGACTCGCCGGGAACATGCTAGTTGGTCTTATACCTGACGTCAGATAGTAGTTCCCTGGTGACATGTGTACAGGTTAGTTCATCGACCTAAGGATCGTCATTTGTCTCGTGTGAGTTCCCACTGTACTTTGATTACTACCCTACCACGCTCAAAGGAGACGTGCAAACAGGTTTTAGTTGGGTACAGTCCCGAGCCACATGGAGGCAGTGAGCGCATCTTCAGGGGTTCGTCTCTCCCGGTATTGGGGGTGAGGTCACGCTGTGTCTAGGAGAGCCAGTACATGAAATTCCTTGGCCAAGACAGGAGATTTACTGGTAGGTATTCCAGTAGTATCTCAGGGTGTTCTGGGCTTCACTCCGACATGACTTGTACCGCTTTTAGGGGTCTGACTTTTACCAACCTCCTAGGCCCGCCATGCGATGCTCATAGACGAACGGATCGAACTGTACGGATATTGTCACTGACAGGCTCAGTAGGGTGTCAGGATGAGTTCGCTCATCGACGTCCCTTTTGGTCAATAGCTGGTAGCCCGTCATGTATGGCTAATACCTCTGACGTACTAGTGGTTAAATCCACAGCCATAGTATTGACGAGTCTTTAGAGTCCCAACCATTCAGTTGCTCAAGTTTTCGGGCAAAACGCTGTAAAGGCCGTATGGAGATATGGCAGGGTTCGATCAGATACGTGCGGTATTGCACGGATCATGATCGGACGGTAAATACTAGCGGGCTTTGGTTTAAGCCGGATCCTAGTATAGTACACTGTAGATTTTGTCTCATTGCATTTGTATTCAGTCGGAATACAAATGCGGGTGTGTATACACAGCAGCGGGGTTTTCCTGTAATTTATTACGGGATCAGTTTTTTGGAGTTGCCAGTTTGCTTTCCGTTTCGGCCATTTTTCTTTGTATCTTTCATTGGCCGAAGATTGGTGGAGGAGGGCTTATTTGCATTTGTGCAAATAAGCATTTTGGAGGGTTGTTTTTGCATATTGTAGAGTCATGATGGTTGCACCATCCATTGACTTTCTTGAGTTGATCATGACTTGACTTTTGTGTGTGATGATGATGGGTTTGGAGTGTTGGTTTTGCTTGTGATCATATTGTTTTTAATCATCACTCTTTATTCATGCTAGCATGATAGCTTCCCCATTTTTTCTTGACCTTCCTTGACTCTCTCATTTGGTAATGGGGAAGCCGGCCACATTTTCATGGGGGGCTGTCCCAAATTTTGGTGTGGGGAATTTTGTTCTTTTGGCTTCACAAAATCCATTTTAGCTCCCTCTCCAAAACTCCATTCCTCCACCATCTCAAAAGGCAACTTCCTACAACCCCAAATGAGATATAGCTCACTACACTATTCTACAGCAAACCTTGGGCACGTCGACTCGCCAACTTCGTGCCCGAGTTGCCTCGGTCCAGAGGTGGGAGCCCGTAAAAGAAGCCGGCGATGTGGTGCCCTTCCGGCGACTTGGTGGAGACCGGAGATTCCGCGGGGAGATCGGGACGACGACGAGAAGACCGAAGGACACGGATCGCTCGGTATATCTCTCTACCCCCTCTCTAGATAGCTAGGACAAGTTTAATGGCACGATCTGGGTTTATAGTGCGCGGTGGTGCCGGTATAAAAAGTTTAAGAAAAGCATCGCTTCCGCATTCCGGCGTCGGATTGACGGCCGGGGCGCCGCCGTGCACTTACAATTCTTCAGTGTTGCGGTTACTACATCACCTTCCGTATATTCATGATGTTCTTATAGCATTGCATACTTATAAATGTGTTTTCTTAAATTATTATGAATCCCTGTTGTCAGGACACCAGCACCATTACCGATGATGCGTATGCTCCACGCACACTTGCTTGCCGGCTCACACACATTATCATCGGTAATTTCCATGTCACGTACACATTATAAAACATTACCTCATTGGTATAAATTGCTAGCTGGCAGTTTCTACATAGTACTAGTACGCTTGCTCTCATATGCTAATTAAGTTATTGCATTTATTACTATGATACTTCATGCATTTATACGTTCATTCTGTTATGAAATATCATGGGGCTTTATGCCGGTATACACTGTTTATTGATATCGTGATTTTGAGATTTCGGATCTTTCTTGAGATTTCTAGATTTGGAAACCGCATGTGAATTTTTATAAACTGATGATTTATTTAAAAGAGAAAGATGCGGTTTTCCTTGATATGATGAGTAGCGTCCACCATGATGTTTTCTCGGTTCTGAATTGTTTTTTCAAGACCCGATTGGAGAAGTGGATGAACCGTCTGTGGGTACATGGTGGACCCGGTATGGTACTCCGGGGCAAGAAGCTCGAGTTGTAGACGATGAGCCCGGCAGGGGTAGGCTATCTACCGGTGATTGTATGGAAACTCGACGGATATCCGGAGGTTCGGAGTTATGAGAGAAATGGATTTATGGGCCAGTCCGGATTGCCGGATCCCGAGATATTGAGATTTGATGATATGGGCCAGTCCGGATTGCCGACGCCCGAGATATTGAGATATTGAGATATATGTTTTGTGTCGATGCTTGACACGGATTCTCTGTTGATTTCATTGATGATACTTCAATTTTATGCAGAGATCTCACTGAGATATAAAAACAATTTTCTCATTTAGATTTATTCTGTTTTCATGCATTCATACATCATATATGTGGCATGTTATTACCTGAGGCACTGACACGAGCACTTGGTATTATACTGATGTTAGATGATTGCCTTGTCATTATTAGATGCTCCAGATTACATATATTATCAGGATATTATGGTATGACCTAGGATAGAGTCATACATGCGACTTCTTCTCGGTGATGCTTTTTACTCACGAGTTGGCAACTCACCACCGTTGTGCCACAGTTTCTTGCAGGTTTTGCCGTACAGGTTTCCTTTGCGGCTTGCTGGCACACTACTTCATTCCGGGTGATTGCTTTGGTAGGTGGGTTCACATGCATCGTGACCACCATTGTACCTTAGTTATATTTTGTTGTATATAGTAACTCCATCAACCAGACTTGTATATTTAGTTGACTTAGAAAACCAGTATGATTGTTCTTTCGACCTTAGAGTTGCGCTTGTACTATTATGGTTTTCTGGAGGATATTGGTTTTCTTCTGAGTTTTGATCCTCGCCCTTCGGCGTTGTATATTATATTGCTTGCATGGTTGTGTCCGCCAATTGGCGAAGAGCTAGCTCCCGCTTGGGGATGCCTTTATTCATTATGCATATTATTCATATTTGTACCCGTTTGGGGCCAGTATTTACAAAGGAGACTCTGCCGAAATTTTTGTAAAAGACTTGATGTTTAAAAATGCTTATTACGGCATATTTGTTAAAACACTTACTTTAAAACTAAAGTTTTCCTTTACTCTCTTTTCAACTGGTTTAGATTTCTGGGCTTTTGGCTTACTTGAATTAAGTAGGGTCCTATAGACTTCGCATGATTCAAGAGCCAGTCACGTGCTATTTCGGGTCGTGACACTAAGTGTAGAGAATAGCTAAGTATTTGAGCTCAATTATTCAAGCATGCAATAAAATATAATAGAATAAAGCACACATGCTTGAATAGTGAGTCAAGACCAAATAAAATAATCTATGGCCATTCTTTACACCATGCCTCCAAAGTCTCCCCCATTTCTACATCATTAATCCATTAAGAAAATGGATAATACAAATAATGAGGTGGCTCCTTCTAGAAGCATGCCTTGCCAAATTAGAAGAATGCCTCTCACCGTATACACATACCCGTATCCGTATTCCAAAAAATACGGATACACTGAGACGGTAACAATCCAATAATACAATACTTAGATCCGGCTTAAACCAAAACCCACTAGTATTGTCCGCCCGATCAGCATCCGTGTACAAGTCCATGTATGTGATCGAATCCCAGTCGTAAAACCATACGACGTCTACATCAATTGCCTGAAGCAGGGAAACCCTCTGTGTGGGACTCTAAAGACTCGACAGTTCGCTGGCAGTGGGTTTAACCATAAGCACGTCAGCGGTACTAGCTGCACGTAATGGCTACCCAGGTATTTTTCGATAAGAAGGCCGATAAGCATACTCATCCGGACTCCTACTAAGCCTATCTATGACAATCTCCATACAGTCCGGTCTGTTCGTCTGAGATACTCGAATATCTGCCTAGGGGGATGGTAAACGTCAGACCCTTAACTACGTGATAAGTCGTGCTGGAGAAGAGCCTAATACACCATAAGAAACTACTGGAGTACCTTACCAGAATTTCTCGACTGCCCTGGCCAGGGAATTTGTGTAATGGATTTTCGAACACTGCGCGATATCAACCCTCAATACCGGGAGAGACGAATCCTATCTCATTGCTACTGTCTCTAAGTGCTTCGGGACCACACCCAACTACTACCTATTTTCACGACTCCTTTGAGCGTGGTAGGGTAGTAATCAAAGTGCAGTGGGAACACACTCGAGACAAAGTAACGATGGCAAGTCAACGGACTAAGCTATACTCATGCCAACTGGGAACTGCTACTTGATGATAGGTATAATACCAACCAGCAGTTCTCGACGAGTCCTGTCAAGTGTAACTCATAACCTAATGAGCACCTGCATACCATCTTCAATATGTCATACTAATGGCTGTGGGACATACCATATCCCCTGCTGGGATGAGAGGCATATACACTAGTCTACTCTGGAGTATCGATACCCCGTCTCGATAATCCAATGACTAGGGACCTGTATAAGGATGTGCTTATAGACTACCCAGCCCCCACGAGTGTGACTGCCATCACAATGCTGGTAGTCAAGCAAAGATCCTAAAGGCTCTACCAATATATATAAGCGATATGCTAAAAGAAACACATGCACATATTGAGGTAGAATCAAACCAGGTAGCATACTACCATTTTGAGCAAGACTGTTAATGCATCTGTGAATATCCCAAGCTTCCAATATGTAATATACAATATGGTATGATACAATAATGGGCTCTAGGGCATATATCACTAACACATACATCAATATGTATAAGTCCCTTGAGTTCAGTAACTCAATTTCCATGTACTGTCAATTGAAAACATTCTTTTGGTTAAAAGAAACCAAAAGTTTGTCGTTCTGGCAAAACCTGATGATTTTCCTCAATAGCAACAATTGCTCTGAAAACCGACATTGAGGATAAAATCATCCATTCTCAATTCTCTGCTCTTTTTCATCATCTGTAACACCCTACAGATGTGGGATTCTAATCTGGTATCTATATACACGGGAGTTAGAGTTTATTGAGAACCATTTTTTCAAAACACAGACTTATGGAAAATCCGAAACATCAAAACGTTTCAGTGGGGTTAGTTAGGTATTCATTGTATTACCTTTCCTATTGCCCAGGCTCAAGACAACAGTCGCAATTTCCATTCTTCATACTTCAACCCTTTTTGATGTCTCTCCATCTTACCTTCCTGTATACTGATTTTATGCTAGTTGGTTTTCCTCTTTCCATTCCTTTAGCACCAGCTTTAAGAATGGAAGAAGATTATCAAATAAGCGTAACTGATATACACTCTTTATATATAAAGAGCTCTCAAATTTTAGATAAGATAATAGGGAGAGACAAACGAACAATTCATCTAATCCAGAACCAGTGTCCATCCTCGGACTGAAACAATTTCATCGAGTTCGTATTTAACCATACGCTGGCCTTTCAAGCATTATGGATCTCTGTACTGAATACAGAGGGTTCTAGAGTTAGCAGAAGAAGAAGTAGGATAGGTAAGGACATATGAGACTATTCGTGGATTAGGGAAATCCAGACATTCCAAAGCTATGAGTTTGTAAAAAGGTTGGTCAATGTGGTTAACGAGTTTAGTTTAAGGTCAGTCTAGGGTCACTGCCAGAGAGAGAGGGAGAGAGAGAAAAGAAACACTCAGCGTGCACTCTAACCTTGATCAAATCGGTATATTTATCTAATTAGTATGGCTCCTACTGTTCTGTCAAATCCACCTTCAAACCCAAAAAGGAGAACTAGCCAAGATTTCGTATAGAAAAGCTTTTGGGAGTAACTTTTACTCACAGTAGGAATCGGGATCCAAACTATCATGGCGTGGTAACCTTGACGGATGCCAACAAGTCACCCCACTCCATAGAAGGTATGCAATCTCATTGCAGGTTTCAATACTTGAAACTCCCAATATCATTTCTTACCCCTAACAACATGTGCCCTTCACGGATGCCAACAAATCATAGGCCATTAGTCAAGTTCAACCCATCATTTCGTGATTAACTCGAACCCACCCGCACAACCCTTGATGGAAGCCAACAAGGCTGTGCGACTGTCCTGGCTAACCACATCAAATGCTAGCAGGAAGACATCACTTAGCTACCGTACACTATGTCTTGATGGATGCTAACAAACGTAGCACGAATACTAAGTACTCTACTTCCTAAAATGACAGAGGGCTATAGCTGGTTTAGAATAAAACCATCAACGTAATGAACTTGATCTCATCATAGGAACCGAGTGGTTTTAAAATTTTATAGTCGTGTAGACCTTTGCTTAATAGTGAACACCCCGTGAAGATATCTAGACTCTTTCCTCATCGAATGAGGTGCAGGATATTCCTAACCGAATATCACAATGCAAAGCAAAAGAATACGGCTACAAAAACAATTTTAGTGACACAAACTTTTACCCAAGAGTGAACTCCCTATGACGGGATCAAGGCTCTTTCTTCACCGAATGAGGTGCAGGATATTCCTAACCGAATGCCACGATGCAAAGCAAAAGAATCGACAAAAAATTCCTCTTTTAGAAAAAGTTGGTTCCTACAACGTATAGGTGTTAGTTATATGTATGCCCTAGAGGCCATTATTGTACATGTGATGTATATTATAGTGGATGCTTGGATATATATAGAGAGGACTTTCTTGCTCGACATGATAGTATGCTATCTGGTTGCTCTTTGTCTTAACATGTAAACTTGTATTTGTTGGGTTGTCTAGCACGGCAATAAGGTTTCGGGAAGTATCATCCATGCCAAGTTAAATTGTCTGCCGTTCTAGCGAACCCTAAACCTAGGTTCTTAACTAAAGAATCATAAGAAATATAAATGCAAACACTTTACATCAAAGTGATAAGGATTACAACCTTTGTAGTGTTGGAGATAGTGCCCTCAAGGTCAATTATTGGATCATAGGCACGCGATTGCAATGATTGAGGGAAGACCTATGCCGGTAGGACAGTTTTAATCAAGATGATAGTATGCTATCTGGTTTATCTTTATCATCGTGTACTGCTTTTGGTGACCTTATAAGTCGCTATTACACGTTGATAGAGCCTTTAGGATTCTTGCTTGACTGCCAGCAGTATGATGGCGATCATATACGTGGGAGCTGGGGTCTATAAGCACATCCTTAAAAGGTCCCTAGTCGTGGGAGTTTTCGAGACAGGGCATCGATACTCCAGAGTAGACTAGTGTATACAGTCGAGACCCCGACGAGGGGCGTTGGCCGGTCTCACAAGCCACTGGTGTCAGTTAGTTCACCTAAGATGTATACAGGTGCTCATTGGGTTATGAGTACACCGGACAGGACTCGCCGGGAACATGCTAGTTGGTCTTATACCTGACTTCAGATAGCAGTTCCCTGGTGACATGTGTACATGTTAGTTCATCGACCTGAGATCGTCATTTGTCTCGTGTAAGTTCCCACTGTACTTTGATTACTACCCTACCACGGCTCAAAGGAGTCGTGCAAACAGGTTTTAGTTAGGTACAGTCCCGAGCCACATGGAGGCAGTGAGCGGATCTGCAGGGGTCCGTCTCTCCTGGTATTGGGGGTGAGGTCGCGCTGTGTCTAGGAGAGCCATTACACGAAGACTTTGGGCAAGGCAGGAGATTTACTGGTAGGTATTCCAGTAATATCTCAGGGTGTTCTGGGCTACACTCCGACACGACTTGTACCGCTTTTGAGGGTCTGACTTTTACCAACCCCCTAGGCCCGCCATGCGATGCTCGTAGAAGAACAGACCGGTCTATACAGATATTGTCACTGACAGGCTCAGTAGGATGTCACGATGAGTTCGCTCATCGACCTCCCTTTTGGTCAATACCTGGTAACCCGTTATGTATGGCTAATACCTCTAACGTGCTAGTGGTTAAATCCACAGCTAAAGTATTGACGAGTCTTTAGAGTCCCCCACAGACAGTTTCTCAAGTTTCAGGCGAAACGCTGTAGAGGCCGTATGGATATATGGTAGGGTTCGATCATATACGTGCGGTATTGCACGGATCATGATCGGACGGATAATACTAGCGGGCTTTGGTTTAAGCCGGATCCTAGTATTGTACAGTGTAGATTTTGTCTCATTGCATTTGTATTCAGTCGGAATACAAATGCGGGTATGTATATAAAGTCACGGGGTTTTCCTGTAATTTATTACGGGATTGCTTTTTGAAGTTGCCAGTTTGTATTTCGTTTCGGCCATTTTCCTTTCTATCTTTCTTTGGCTGAAAATTGGTGTGGAGGGGGTTATTTGCAAATGTGCAAATTAGTATAGTGGAGGGTGGTTTTTTGTAAGTAGTTGTATCATGATGGTTCTACCATCCTTTGACTTCTTTTTGTTCATCATTGCTTGATTGATGGTGATGGGTTTTTGATTTGACTTGGTTGTGATCATTGTTTCTCATCATCACCCTTTTCTCTTTCTTGCATGATTGCCCACTCCCTCTCTTATTCTCCAAGCATGGCCGGCCATTCTTGAAGGGGGCTGTCCAAAATTTTGGGGTTGCAAAATGGTTCCTTCTTTCTTGCACAAAATCCCTTAGTTCATCCAAAAAGCTTGCATCTCCTTCTCCACTTCCAAAAGGCAACCTCACTAACCCCTTGAGACAAAAGTTTTCTACATTCAGTCTACAGCAATCTTGGACACGTCGGCTTGCCAACTTCGTGTCCGAGTTGCCTCGGTCCAAAGGTGGGAGCCCGTAAAAAGACTCGGTGATGTGGTGCTTTTCCGACGAGGAGATCGAGACCGGAGATTCCGCGGGGAGATCGGGATGATGGCCGAAGACCGAAGGACATGGATCACTTGGTATAGCTCTCTACTCTTTCTCTAGTTAGCTAGTAGGAGGTTAATGGTCCGATCCGGGTTTATAGTCCGCGGTAGCGCCAGTTTCTGTTTAAAGAAAAGTTTTTTTTCCGCATTTTGGCCTCGTTCAGACGGCCGGGGCGCTGCCGTGAACTTACATGGTATCAGAGCCACGCCATTAACCTTTACTAGCTTGCTCTAACGTGTTTACAAGTTCGATCGAACGAATTTTCTAAAAACCATAATTTCAAAGTTCAGTTTTTGTCGTTTTTCATTTGTGCTCGAAAAATTATTTTGAGTGTTGCAGAAATACGTGCAAGCGATTCTAAGAAAACTGAAGAAATTTGGTCGGCTGATTTTACTATAGCGCGGCGGATCCGTGGCCGTAACCACCTTTTGGCCGCGGATCCGCCGTCGTACTGTAGCCACAGTGCACCAAATTTCTTTAGTAGTTCTCTGTGTTGGAATTGGGGTTTTTGGTATATTCTGTTTGGGCCCAGATTTATTTTGCGTGCTACAGTTGTGCTTGGGGCCCACTTCGGGAAATTTAGTCGATCGAAAATTTTAAACATGTTAGTTCACAGTATTTACATTATATCTACGACCGTGAATGTCACTTGATCGGTAAATCCTGTCTAATCGCTAGAGCCCTTTTAGACGGATTTGCGAACGTGACATTCACATTGATGTTCTGTGTTGTGCTGTGATGTTGCGGATTTATCATGGTGGATAGCCTGGATGCAATGTTAGTACAGTTTTGTTGTATATGTACATTTGATATTGTGGGGCGAGCGTCCGACATGTGGACTGCCGTCACTGCCTGTTTGTATATTATTCTTTTGGGGTACGACCGGGCTGAGGTCGATGTATCCGTTGTATTTTTTTCTGTACTAGGATTACCCCACGGTGCGGTGCACAGATAGCCGGGTTCTAGAGGGCAACAAGCCCGCATCTCATGGCTTTGAGACGGAGGGGGCTTCACTCTAGAATTGGCGGGCTATTCGCCGCACTCGTAGGGGGTACAGGTTGACCCAAAGAGGGGTGCATAAGTTACCGGATTCCGTGAAGTGTTGGGTGGTCCATTCACGTTGTTGAAGGGGGCTGCATCGCTTCAGGTTTTGGCGGGTAACTTGCCGCGCCCGTAGGGGTCTAGGATCTCATTGCACAGGCTATCCACACGACCAGGGGAACGTCGGGTTTCAGTAGCGGCTCTATGAAACCCGGGGATCCCTGGCTATCTGTATTGTTCTGTGATACTTATTACATTTCTGTATTGTTGCATTTTTATCACGGCTTGAGCGAATATTATATATTGATATATATACTAGTAGATGTTGTATATGTTTTGCATCAGCGCTAGTCCAATCCCCGCTCTGTCGTTAGTTATGTAACCTAACGGGTAATGATGGGACCCAGTGGCGAATGCAGATGGCATATACGTACATCATTATTTTCATTCTTTATTGGTGTGATCAATTGATGGGACTGCATTGATTCGAATCAATGCAAGCTAAACAAACCTATTCTGATATTGTTGGAACATTTTTCAAAAAGATGTTATCGTAAGGATGTTCTCTTTTGTTTTGGACAGTGGTATTCGGTTATGAATATCTAGCACCTCAGTCGACGAGGCAAGGGCCGAGATCCCTTCACCGGGAGTGACCCCTTGGACAGAAGTTTGCGTCAGGGCAATAACTTCACTATAGCCAATTACTTTTGCTTTGCATCGTGGTATTTAGTTAGAATATCCTGCACCTCATTCTACGGGGAAAGAGCCGAGATCCCTTCACCGGGAGTGACCTCTTTAGCAAAGGTTTTCATCACTATATTTTTATAAAAAGCTATCCGGTTCCTTCAACGATATCAAGTTCATTACGTTAAAGGTTTTTCGCCAAAAACCATTCGTAGCCCTCCGTCATTTCAGACGGGAAGCACTTAGTATTCATGCTATGTTTGTTGGCCAAAGTCAAGGTATAGTGTATAGTAGCTATCTGTTACTTTTCTGTTGCATAGATAGATGCGTTGGTTTAGGACAGTCGTACTGCCTTGTTGGCCAAAGTCAAGGGTAGGTACGGGTGGGTTTAAATTAACCTGGATAATGACGGGTAGAACTTGACATGTGACTTATGATTTGTTGGCCAAAGTCAAGGTCATAAGAGCATGGGGTAAAAATCACATTGGGAGTTTCTAAAGAAACTGAAACTTGCCAGGCATGCGCATACCTTCTGGAGTGTGATAATGTGAGTGGATTCCATCACATTATCATGCGATGATAGTTAGATCCCGATACCCACTGATGAGTTGGTTTACTCCTCGGGTGATCCCGTCTAATTCTTCTTTTAGGTTTGGAGAAGAATTTGAGGTTACAGTGGGAGGTATCCTGATTAGATAAATTGGTAACCATTCTGATCTAGGTTAGAGTGCACGTTGAGTATTTCTTTTCTCTCTCTCTTGGCAGCGACCATGGCCCGACCCTTGACTATGACTCAGCGACCAAAATTAACCGAACCTTCTTAAACACTAGCTTTTGGATTGTCAGAGTTGCATACCTCATTGCCACTCCTACTTTTACCCTTTTCTCCAGGAAACCCCGTATTACTACGAACGTCCACTTCCATTAGATAAAACCATCGTATGGTTATATACGAACTCGAAGGAACTTATTCGAGAATGGTTTTCGGTTCTGGAGAAAACTGAATAGGACTATTCAGTTGTCTTTTCCTTTTACCTTCTCTTAGGTTGCGAGTGTTCCTTGGATTAGGACAGTACACCTATTACGCTAATTGGATAGTCTTCTTCCAAACTATAGGCAGGTGCCGAATGGTGGGGAATGAAGAAAACCAATTAGACTAACGAAGGTGTACAGAAGGTTAAGTAAAGACAAATAAAGGGATTAGTAAGAGGGCAAAGTAAATTGCGACTGCTATTCACGACCAAACCATGTATTTCTTCGCCAATCCTATATCACCTTTGTATTTCTCCAGAATACTCTGTATCACTACGAAGATCTACAGTTTATTGGATATTCCATCATATGGTTATATACGAACTCGAAGGAACTTGTTCCAGTTCGGGGATGGATTCTGGTTCAGGAGAAATAGGAATAAGGTTTTATTCAGTTGTCTTTTACCTTTACCTTCTCTCGCATTGCGAGTGCTCCTAGGATTAGGACAGTACACCCATTACGCTTATTGGATAGTCTTCTTCCAAACCATAGGCTAGTGCCGAACGGTAGGGAAGGAAGAAAACCATTTAGCCTAAGAGAGTGTACAGAAGGTAATGATTAAAGACATATGAAGAGATTTGGAGAGATGGAAAAGAAATATACGGTTACAGTTGTGAATCTGGATAATGGAAGAGGCATTACTAGGAATACCCGGATATCCTTCGAAACATTTTCATGTTTCAGCTTCACTGTGCATTGTTAATAGAAAACTGATTTTCCAATTAGACACTTGCTCCAGGGTATGTATTTACCAGATATGATTCTCACATCTGTATGGTTTTACAGATGATGAGTGGGAGTAAGTTATTGGGAATTAGGTGATTGTCCTCACTATGTCGGGATTCGTTATAATTGGTGATATTTGAGGAAATCGCCTGGGTTGTTTGCCGGACGGCAAATATTTGGTTTTGAATATCTGTTGTAACGCACCAATTTCAAATTGATATATCTGTACGTTTATTTTTATAAAGTGAGATATAACTTTTTGAAATAATGTCCATGACATTTACCTATATCAGTGGATGATTAGGTAAGGAGCATTAAACAGCGGTGTAATTCTTCTTAACCATAAGTACAGTTTTCAACCTACGACACACAGGGTTTGAGTTATTAGACTCAGGGGACTTATACAGAGTATTGTATATTGTCCAGTGTCCATTAGGATATAGGGGTTAGTCCTCGTACTATATTCGGTTTACTTGTGACTTCTCTAGCTCTTAGACAAGTGTTTCGTAGAGACACAAGGTCCAAGTTTTGAGAAGTTATATGTATATGAATAAAGTAGAGAACCAGAAATTGCAAGTATCGGGATTCTTCAAGTTGATCGAAGATGTAGATACTTGTGTATGGTATTCAATTGATAGTAATAAGAGAACTTGCTTCTTTTTCAGGTTACTCATATCTGGATGCATTCCTAAGTTGAGTAGCGTTGATCGGCCTCCTTCCATTTAGTTGACATGCACTGGAGATAGCTGCATGATTAGAATTTGGTTCCAATTAAATCAGTGTCTCTGTTTCTATATTGGATATAGAACGGTTCATATCTTAACGATGTTAAGGTACGGGGAGTTGTCCGGCTTATGCTTAAAACCAGACTCTGGAAAACTCAAGGCACGTTTCTGTAATGGCAATTTGTGGGTTGACCCGTGTTGGAGATAGTGCCCTCAGAGTCAATTATTGGATCACAGGCACGTGATTGCAATGATTGAGGGAGGACCTATCCCGGTAGGACAGTCTTACTCAAGATGATAGTATGCCATCTGGTTTATCTTTATCATCGTGTATTGCTTTAGGTGACCTTACAGGTCGCTATTACACGTTGATAGAGCCCCTAGGATTCTTGCTTGACAGCCAGCAGTATGAGGGCGATCATATACGTGGGAGCTGGTAGTCTATAAGCACATCCTTAAAAGGTCCCTAATCGTGGGAGTTTCGAGACAGGGCATCGATACTCTAGAGTAGACTAGGGTATACAGTCGAGACCCCGACGAGGAACGGTGGCCGGTCTCACAAGCCACTGGTGTCAGTTGGTTCACCTAAGATGTATACAGGTGCTCATTGGGTTATGAGTACACCGGACAGGACTCGCCAGGAACATGCTAGTTGGTCTTATACCTGGCGTCAGATAGCAGTTCCCTGGTGACATGTGTACAGGTTAGTTCATCGACCTGAGGATCGTCATTTGTCTCGTGTGAGTTCCCACTGTACTTTGATTACTACCCTACCACGCTCAAAGGAGACGTGCAAACAGGTTTTAGTTGGGTACAGTCCCGAGCCACATGGAGGCAGTGAGCGCATCTTCAGGGGTTCGTCTCTCCCGGTATTGGGGGTGAGGTCGCGCTGTGTCTAGGAGAGCCATTACACAAAACCCTCGGCCGAGGCAGGAGATTTACTGGAAGGTATTCCAGTAGTATCTCAGGGTGTTCTGGGCTACACTCCGACACGACTTTTACAGCTTTTGGGGGTCTGACTTTTACCAACACCCTAGGCCCGCCATGCGAAGCTCATAGACGAACGGACCGGACTGTACGGATATTGTCACTGACAGGCTTAGTAGGGTGTCAGGATGAGTTCGCTCATCGACGTCCCTTTTGGTCAATAGCTGGTAGCCCGTCACGTATGGCTAATACCTCTGACGTGCTAGTAGTTAAATCCACAGCCATAGTATTGACGAGTTTTTAGAGTCCCCCACATTCAGTTGCTCAAGTTTCGGGCGAAACGCTGTAGAGGCCGTATGGAGATATGGCAGGGTTCGATCGGATACGTGCAGTATTGCACGGATCACGATCGGACGGTTAATACTAGAGGGCTTTGGTTTAAGCCGGATCCTAGTATAGTACAGTGTAGATTTTGTCTTATTGCATTTGTATTCGGTCGGAATACAAATGCGGGTATGTATATACAGTAGCGGGGTTTTCCTGTAATTTATTACGGGATCAGTTTTTGGAGTTGCCAGTTTGTTTTCCGTTTCGGCCATATTTCTTTGTATCTTTCATTGGCCGAAGATTGGTGGAGGAGGGCTTATTTGCATTTATGCAAATTAGCAATTTGGAGGGTTGTCTTTGCATATTGTTGCATCATGATGGTGCACTTTCATTGACTTCTTGTCTTGATCATTACTTGACTTTTGGACTAATGATGATAGGTTATGATAAGGTTGTTGGAGTGTTGGATTTGGTTTTTTATCATGATTCATAATAAGCCTTTTTCTCTCTCACTCTTGCATGATTGATACACCCCCCTTAGACTTTGACCCTCTCCTTTTCATCACATGTGGCCGGCCAATTCTTCATGGGCTGTCCTAATTTTTGGGTGTGGGAATTACTCTCATTTGGCTTTGTAAAATGATAGAGCTCCTCCTCCAAAAAGTTCATTCCTCTACCTCCACCATGTGGCAACTCCTTTAAACCCCAAAGAGACATAGAGTTCTACAGATAACCTACAGCATCCTTGGGCACGTCGACTCGCCAACTTCATGCCCGAGTTGCCTCGGTCCAGAGGTGGGAGCCCGTAAAAGAAGCCGGCGACGTGGTGCCCTTCCGGCGAGGAGGTGGAGACCGGACATTCTGCGGGAGATCGGGACGACGACGAGAAGACCGAAGGACACGGATCGCTCGGTATATCTCTCTACCCCATTCTTTAGTTAGCTAGGACTAGTTTAATGGCCTGATCCGGATTGATAGTGCGCGGTGGTGCCGGTTTGCAAGTTTCGCAAAGTTTTTCGTTTCCGCATTCCGGCGTCGGATTGACGGCCGGGGCGCCGCCGTGCACTTACACGTGTATCAAAGCCAGGCCATTAACTTAGTCTAGCTTTGTCTAATGTGTTTACATTTCCGATCGAAGAAAATTCCAAAAACCGCGTTTTCATGTGCATCAGTTTCTGTCGAATTTTTTTTGGCTCCAAAAATTTTTCAGGTAGTTGCAGAATGATGTGCAGGGAAGTATAAGAACTCTGGTAAAATTTAGTCGCCTGAACCCATTACCCCACCGCGGAACCGCGGCCAAACCCATGCTTGGGCCGCGGTTCCGCCGCCATTTTCACTGTTCAGCGTATCAAAATTTTACAGAGGCTCTTGGACTTGAAAATAGGGGTTTTGGTATATTCTTTTTGGGCCCAGAATTTCTTTATGTGCTACAGTAGTGCTTGGGGCCCACTTGGGTAAATTTGATCGATCAAATATTTTAAACACATTAGTTCACAGTATTTACATTATATCTGCGACCGTGAATGTCACTTGATCGGTAAATCCAGTCTAACTGCTATTGCCCGGTTAGAATGATTTGCGAACGTGACATTCACGTTGATGTTCTGTGATTGTGCTGTGATGTTGCGGATTGGTCGTGGGGGATAGCCTGGATGCAATGCTAGTACAGTTTTTGTTGTATTATGTACATTTAATATTGCGGGGCGAGCATCCGATATGTGGACTGCCGTCACTGCCTGTCTGTATATTATTCTTTTGGGGCACGACCAGGTTGAGGTCGATATACCCGTTGTATGTATATTTTACTTTCTGTATTAGGATTACCCCGCTGTGGGTTGCACGGATAGCCGGGTTCTAGAGGGCAACGAGCCCGCATCTCATGGCATTGAGACGGAGGGGGCTTCACTCTAGAATTGGCAGGCTATTCGCCGCACTCGTAGGGGGTACAGGTTGACCCAGGAGGGGTGCCTAAGTTACCGGATTCCGTGAAGTGCTGGATGGTCCATTCACGTTGCTGAAGGGGGCTTCCTCGCTTCAGGTTTTGGCGGGTAACTTGCCGCGCCCATAGGGGTCTAGGATTTCATTGCACAGGCTATCCACACGACCAGAGGAACGTCGGGTTTCAGTAGCGGCTTTGTGAAACCCGGGGATCCTAGATATCTTTATTGTTCTATGATGCTTATTACATTTCTGTGATGTTGCATTTTATCACGCCTTGAGCGAAATATTATATATTGATATATATACTAGTAGATGTTGTATATGTTTTGCATCCGCGCTAGTCCAGTCCCCGCTCTGTCATTAGTTAACTAACCTAACGGGTAATGACGGGACCCAGTGGCGAATGCGGATGGCATATACGTACGTCATTATTTTCGTTCTTTGTGGTGTGATCAATTGATGGGACTGCGTTGATTTGAATCAATGCAAGTTAAAAACAAACCTATTCTGATGTTGTTGGAACACTTTTCAAAAAGCTGTTATTGCAAGGACGTTCACTTTTGTTTTGCACAGTGGTATTCGGTTATGAATATCCAGCACCTCAGTCGACGAGGCAAGGGCCGAGATCCCTTCACCTGGAGTGACCCCATGGACAGAAGTTTGCATCAGGGTAATAACTTCACTATAGCCGATTACTTTTGCTTTGCATCGTGGTATTCAGTTGGAATATCCTGCACCTCATTCTACGGGGAAAGAGTCGAGATCCCTTCACCGGGAGTGACCTCTTTAGCAAAGGTTTTCGTCACTATAGTTTTCTAAAAAGCTATCCGTTCCTTCAACGATATCAAGTTCATTACGTTAAAGGTTTTTCGCCAAAAACCATTCGTAGCCCTCCGTCGTTTCAGACAGGTAGCACGTAGTATTCATGCTATTTTTGTTGGCCTTCGTCAAGACATAGTGTATGGTAGATGCTTGTTGCCTTTCTGCAGCATAGATAGATGTGTTGGTTTGGGGCAGTCGTATAGCCTTGTTGGCCAAAGTCAAAGGCTTGTGCGGGTGGGCTAAAATTAACCTGGAGAATGACGGGTAGAACTTGACATGTGACTTATGATTTGTTGGCCTTCGTCAAGGTCATAAGAGCATAGGGCAAAAATCACATCGGGAGTTTCTAAAGAAACCGAAACTTGCCAGATATGCGCATACCTTCTGGAGTGTGATAACGTGAGCGGATTCCGTCACGTTATCATGCGATGATAGTTGGATCCCGATTCCCACTGATGAGTTGGTTTACTCCTCGGGTGATCCCGACTAATTCTTCTTTCAGGTTTGGAGGAGAATTTGACGGTATAGTGGGAGGTTTCCAGATTAGATAAATTGGTAACCATTCTGATCTAAGTTAGAGTGCACGCTGAGTGTTTCTTTTCTCTCTCTCTTTAGCAGCGACCATTGACCCGACCTTAGACTATGACTCAGTGACCAAAATTAACCGAACCTTCTTAAACACTGGCTTTTGGATTGTCAGAGTTGCAAACCTCATTACCACTCCTACTTTTACCCTTTTCTCCAGGACACCCCGTATTACTACGAACGTCCACTTCCATTGGACAAAACCATCGTATGGTTATATACGAACTCGAAGGAATTTATTCGAGGATGGTTTCCGGTTCTGGAGAAAACGAATAGGACTATTCAGTTGTCTTTTCATTTTACCTTCTCTCAGGTTGCGAGTACTCCTTGGTTTAGGAGATAGTACACCTATTACGCAAATTGGATAGTCTTCTTCCATACCTTAGGCTGGTGCCGAACGGTAGGGAATGAAGAAAACCAGTTAGCATAACGATGGTGTACAGAAGGTATTAAGTAAAGACATATCAAGGGATTAGTAAGAGGGCAAAGTAAATTGCGACTGCTATTCACGACCAAACCAAGTAAGGGCAAAGTAAATTGCGACTGCTATTCACGACCAAACCAAGTATTTCTTCGCCAATCCTAAATCACCTTTGTAATTCTCCAGAACACTCCGTATCACTACGAAGATCCACAGTTTATTTGATATTCCATCGTATGGTTATATACGAACTCGAAAGGAACTTGTTCCAGTTCGGAGATGGATTCAGGTTCAGGAAAAATAGGAATAAGGTTTATTCGGTTGTCTTTTATCTTCACCTTCTCTCGTATTGCGAGTGCTCCTAGGATTAGGACAGTACACCCATTATGCTTATTGGATAGTCTTCTTCCAAACCATAGGCTGGTGCTGAAAGGTAGGGAAGGAAGAAAACCATTTAGCCTAAAAGGGTGTACAGAAGGTAATGACTTAAGACATATAAAGGGATTTGGAGAGATGGCAAAGAATTATACGGTTACAGTTGTGAATCTGGATAATGGAAGAGGCATTACTAGGAATACCGGGATACCCCATCGAAACATTTCAATGTTTCAGTTTCACCGTGTACTGTTAATGGAAATCGATTTCCCAATTAGACACTTGCTCCAGGGTATGTATTTACCAGGTATGATTCTCACATCTGTATGGTTTTACAGATGATGAGTGGGAGTAAGTTATTGGGAATTGGGTGATCATCCTCATTATATCGGGATTCGTTGTAATCGGTGATATTTGAGGAAGTCACCTGGGTTGTTTGCCGGACGGCAAATATTTGGTTTTGAATATCCGCTGTTATGCACTAATTTCAAATTGATATATCTGTATGTCTATTTTCATAGAGTGAGATATACCTTTTTGAAATTATGTCTATGACATTTACCTATATCAGTGGATGGTTAGGTAAGGAGCATTAAACAGCGGTGTAATTCTTCTTAACCATAAGTACAGTTTTCAACCTACGACACACAGGGATTGAGTTATTAGACTCAGGGGACTTATACAGAGTATTGTATATTGTCCAGTGTCCATTAGGACAGAGGTGTTGGTACTCGTACTAGATTCTGTTTACTTGTGACTTCTCTGGTTCTTAGACATGTGTTTCGTAGAAACACAAGGTCTGAGTTTTGAGAAGTTATAGGTATAAGAGTAAAGTAGAGAACCAGGTGTTGCAAGTATCGGGATTCTTCAAAGTGATCGAAGATATAGATACTTGTGTATGGTATTCAGTTGATAGTAATGATTAAGAGAACTTGCTTCTTTTTCAGGTTACTCATAATTGGAAGTACTCCTATGTTGAGTAACGCTGATCGGTCTCTCTCCATTTACTAGACATGCACTGGGGACAGCTGCATGATTTGAATCTGGTTCAATTAAATCAGTGCCTCTGTTTCTGTATTGGATATAGAACAGTTCATATCTTAACGATTTTAAGGTACGGGGAGTTGTCCGGCTTATGCTTAAAACCAGACTCTGGATAACTCTAAGCACGTTTCTGTAATGGTTGTTTGTGGGTTGACCCTGGCTATGACGAGGGTTGACTTTCTACCATCTGGAAGATCAATAGTGATATTGTTCTTGACTCGCCACAGTTTTAATAAAAATGGATTTTTTCAGAAAACAGTAGTGGGAGTATGGTAGAACTGGAAGTGATTCCAGAACCGCAAACGATTACTGAAGATTTGATAGGAACCTAAAGATTCAATCTGGTTTGACATTCCATTGGCCACTCCGCAGATACGGTGGGTAACCTCAGGCACCCGAGGGGTACTCTGGTAGCCTCAAGGATGGTGACAGGGAGGTTCTTGTTTACCCAGACTTGCCATTGCTGTTGTTTCAGGCTGCGAGACCCGGCAGAAGGATGAGTATAGCGTCGTTCTAAACTGGCTTCAGAAGTGTACGTGTATATTAGTCTGCCAGAGGGTTGTCGTAGTTAATGGGAGCAGCGGAAGCATAGTGGACAAGTGGCTTATGTCTATTTATAGACTAAAGCAGATATAGCGGAGATAGATGATCTATTTCTGATGTGACAGTCATAGGTTTGACTTCATCAGAATAGGGGATGGATCTGTTAAGAAGGTAGTAGGGTGTGATGTCCTGGTATTTGGATGACATACACAGAGTAGGAAATGATATTCCTATACTACGATCGGTTATACTTTGGTTGTCACACAGTGGTTTCTCCACATCGGGCTTGGATATAATATCAAGACATTCTGGTTACTGGATCTATGGTTTTAGATCTGGATTTGGGTAGTTTCCCAATCAGGGTACTTAGACAGCATTCTAAAGGTGTTTTAGAATGGACGACTCCAGGCACGGTAGTGTCCCTGCAGGTGATGGAGTCACCCTCTCTAAAGGTGTCTTACAGACTAAAGTGGAGAGGGATGTGCATGATTGGCAGATCACTTGCTTAGGCAATTGAGTCAATCATGAGATGTCAAGTACCACACCAGATGTTGTTTTTGCAGTAGATGCAAGAAGTTGACATTAATCCAATCCTGGAGAAACAATCGGAAGCAGTTTTAGAACATAAGTGGATGTTCTAGGGATATGATAACAACAACCTCATTCGGGAGACAGTTATCATTCCAGGCTTCCAAGGTGACCTGGATGACAGAGAGGTTGTCAGAGTTATAGTTTTTCTTCTGACGAGGGGCAGTATTTTGGATAGGTGGTCCAAGGGGATACTGAGGAAGGCATGGCGCAGGATGCTGATTGAGTTCAGTTGACGATACAGTTTAAGAAGTTTGGATTTGGAGTTCATTTATGAGCTAAGTCCCATCAGACATCCAGACACATTCTAAGACAGGTATTGCTCATTTCGGGAGATGGCTTTCTCCGTGAACATGAGATATAGAGAGACATAGAAAGAAACATCAAAGCAGATCCACTCACTGAGGCTATTCCTCGAATGCAATAGTTTCGCAAACGAGCTTTGTGAGACTGACTAGTAGAGGAGTTGGGTGTTCGGTATCACACGGGCTGTAAGTATGCGACATCGCAATATTTAGCCTTGAGTGCAAGTGGGAGATTGTTGGAGATAGTGCCCTCAGAGTCAATTATTGGATCACAGGCACGTGATTGCAATGATTGAGGGAGGACCTATCCCGGTAGGACAGTCTTACTCAAGATGATAGTATGCTATCTGGTTTATCTTTATCATCGTGTACTGCTTTAGGTGACCTTACAGGTCGCTATTACACGTTGATAGAGCCCCTAGGATTCTTGCTTGACTGCCAGCAGTATGAGGGCGATCATATACGTGGGAGCTGGTAGTCTATAAGCACATCCTTAAAAGGTCCCTAGTCGTGGGAGTTTCGAGACAGGGCATCGATACTCCAAAGTAGACTAGTGTATACAGTTGAGACCCCGACGAGGGGCGGTGGCCGGTCTTACAAGCCACTGGTGTCAGTTGGTTCACCTAAGATGTATACAGGTGCTCATTGGGTTATGAGTACACCGGACAGGACTCGCCGGGAACATGCTAGTATAGGGTTCCTAGGCACACTAATGAAGTCTCATAAGTGATCAAACATGCCCAATTAAAAATTTCATGTGCCTACAAACCCTAATACGGATCGTTAACTAGATAATGAGGCGATGCAATGCGAGTAAACGAATTTAATGCTAAAGTAAAGGGGCTACAACCTTTGTAGATCCGGTCCTCCACCTCCATAGCTCCATGATGAAGTCTCCTCGCTGCGATCATCGGATCCCGGGCTCTAGCGTCGACTTCATCGGAGAAATGGGCGGGCTTGGTCGTCGGCTTTGATGTTGAAGATGATCTACGTCGAGGCATCACAAGATCAAGCTCCCACTTCACCAAGTCATGAAACTTGTGAAGAAAACACCCTATACTACTTGGCAAGAGGTAGAGGATGAAGAAATAGGAAGTGGGTTCACTTTAGAATTGGATTTCTCACTCATTTTAGCTAGTTGCCATTGATGGAGGCAAGCTTTCTTCATGTTGAAGATGAAGAAGATGAAGATAATATGATAAGTTATTTTCTAATAGAAAATAATATATGATAAGTATCATATTGCAACCATGGTTATGTGTAGAGAATAAACCAAGGTTAGGTGAATGGTTAGGTTAGGCAAAGAAACAAAAATGGTTGAACTTTTTTAAAGCTTCATGAAGCTTCAAGTAAATCCAAAAAGCAACCATTTATTTTCTTTCCTTAAAAGGAAATAAACAAATAAATGAATAAATAAATAAACTAAATAATCAAAAGAAGATTATAAAACCCTAACCATTCACTTAAACATGATTTAAACTAAACATACACCCAAACTAGCATGTATCATCAAACATGATACAATCTTGTGCACAAAAGTATATCACATATACAACTTGTGTATTTCAAGTGAGAAAATCCTTTTAAAGTGAACCAATACTAGTTAATGCAAAGTAATATATCAAATATATAATTATACATTAAATCATTAAATCAATACTTGATTTAACGATCTGGTCATATCGCATATAACCGACTAGTATCCAATGTATCGGCTTATCGAATCAATCTTCGATTCGATAACTAGGTTATATCGCATACAACCAATCGATACATTCATCGTGAGAATGTAATACGGTATCACATACACGCATTATTCTCAGTCCTGCACATATCTCATATGCGCTCCTATTTCGTTTCGCTTGAGCCAGGAAACCTCTGTGTAGGACTCTAAAGACTCATCAATACGCCGGCAGCAGATGATGATCATATCAAACACCCATAAGCCGCAAGCGGTCTGCTAAACGTAACGGCCACCCGGGTATTGAGCGATCAGAAGATCGACGAGCAAGCCCGCTCACACTCCTGTGAATCCAACCAGTAACACTTACCGTACAGTCCGGTCTGTTCGTCTGATATGTCGCATATCTCGCCTAGGGGTGGTAAACGTCAGACCCCAGTAGCTCGATAAGTCATGCCGACTTAAGGTCCATAACATTCGTGAAACTACTGATAACTCTTACCAGTATATCACTGCAACCCTGGCCAGGGATTTCCTGTTATGGCCAGTCGAGCATAGCGCAACATCAACCCCCAATACCGGGAGAGACGAATCCCCTCCTATCGCTCATTGCCTCTATGTGAATCGGGACTGTACCCAAAAACCACCTGTTTGCACGACTCAGTAGAGCCGTGGTAGGGTGGAAATCAAAGCACAGTGGGAGACACACAAGACTCTATGACGATCTCGGGTCAACAGACTAAGCTGTACCAGTGTCACCAGAGAACTGCCATCTGACGTGAGGTATAATACCATCTGGGAGTTCTCGGCGAGTCCATTCAGTGTACCCAGTCTCCACTGAGCACCCGCATACCATCTCTGATGTCAAACACCAATGGATGTGGGATCATCCATCGCCCATCACATGGGTCGAGAAGATATACGCTAGTCTACTCTGGAATATTGATGCCCCGTCTCGATATTCCCACGACTAGGAACATTGAAGGATGTACTCATGGACTATCCAGGCCCCACTAGTATGATCTGCATCATAGTCTTGAAAGTCGAGTACACATCCTAAAGGCTTTATCAACATGTAATCAGAGAGACAGAGAGTATACATGTTAAGATAAAGAGCAACCGGATAGCGTATTATCATGTCGAGCAAGAAAGTCCTACCTATATATATCCCAGCATCCACTACAATATACATCCAATGTACAGTAATGGCCTCTAGGGCATACATATAACTAACAGCTAGTTGGTCTTATACCTGACGTCAGATAGCAGTTCCCTGGTGACATGTGTACAGGTTAGTTCATCGACCCGAGGATCGTCATTTGTCTCGTGTGAGTTCCAACTGTACTTTGATTACTACCCTACCACGCTCAAAGGAGACGTGCAAACAAGTTTTACTTGGGTACAGTCCCGAACCACATGGAGGCAGTGAGCGCATCTTCAGGGGTTCGTCTCTCCCGGTATTGGAGGTGAGGTCGCGCTGTGTCTAAGAAAGCCATTACACAATGTTAGTTATATGTATGCCCTAGAGGCCATTACTGTACATTGGATGTATATTGTAGTGGATGCTGGGACATATATAGGAAGGACTTTCTTGCTCGACATGATAGTACGCTATCTGGTTTCACTTTATCTTAACATGTATACTTTCTGTCTCTCTGATTACATGTTGATAAAGCCCTTAGGATGTGTGCTCGACTTCCAGGACTATGATGTAGATCATACTAGTGGGGCCTGGGTAGTCCATGAGTACATCCTTGAAGTGTTCCTAGTCGAGGGAATATTGAGACGGGGCATCGATATTCCAGAGTAGACTAGCGCATATCTTCTCGACCCATGCGATGGGCGATGGATGATCCTATATCCATTGGTGTTTGACATCGAAGATGGTATGCGAGTGCTCAGTGGAGACTGGGTACACTGAACGGACTTGCCGAGAACTCCCAGATGGTATTATACCTCACGTCAGATGGCAGTTCTCTGGTGACACTGGTACAGCTTAGTCTGTTGACCCGAGATCGTCATAGAGTCTTGTGTGTCTCCCACTGTGCTTTGATTTCCACCCTACCACGGCTCTACTGAGTTGTGCAAACAGGTGGTTTTTGGGTACAGTCCCGATTCACATGGAGGCAATGAGCGATAGGAGGGGATTCGTCTCTCCCGGTATTGGGGGTTGATGTTGTGCTATGCTCGACTGGCCATAACAGGAAATCCCTGGCCAGGGTTGCAGTGATATACTGGTAAGTGTTATCAGTAGTTTCACGAATGTTATGGACCCTACGTCGGCATGACTTATCGAGCTATTGGGGTCTGACGTTTACCACCCCTAGGCGAGATATGCGACATATCAGACGAACAGACCGGACTATACGGTAGTGTTACTGGTCGGATTCGCAGGAGTGTGAGCGGGCTTGCTCGTCGATCTTCTGATCGCTCAATACCCGGGTGGCCGTTATGTTTGGGAGACCGCTTGCGGCTTGTGGGTGCATGATATGATCATCATCTGCTACCGGCGTATTGACGAGTCTTTAGAGTCCTACACAGAGGTTTCCTGGTTCAAGCGAAACGAAATAGGAGTGCATATGAGATATGTACGGGACCGAGAATAATGCGTGTATGTGATACCGTATTTGATTCTCGCGATCAATGTATAGAATGGTTATATGCGATATAACCTAGTTATCGAATCAAGGATTGATTCGATAAGCCGACACATTGGATACTAGCCGGTTATATGCGATATGACCGGATCGTTAAATCAAGTGTTGATTTAATGATTTAATACATAATTATATATTTGATATATTACTTTGCATTAACTAGTATCGGTTCACTTTAAATGGATTTTCTCACGCGAATGTGCACATTGTATATTCGATATAGTTTTGTGCACATGATTGTATCATGTTTGATGATACATTCTTGCTTGGTTTTGTGTAAAGTGTTAAACCATGGTTAATTGGTAATTAGGGTTTCTTTTTCATTTACTTAATCATTTATTTATTCCTTTTATTTATTTTGGAAAAAGGAAAGATAAAGAGATAAGAATGGTTGCTAGATTTGTTTTTATTTGAAAGCTTCTTGAAGCTTTGACCTTAGTCCACCATTCTTGTCTTTTATCTAACCCTAACCACTATCTAACCTAAGTTAAGTCTCTACACTAAACCATGGTCAATGATATGATAAGTATTGTATTTTATTTTCTATTTTAGTTTAAGTTATCATATCATCTTCTTCTTCTTCATCTTCTTCTTCCATGGATGTAGCTTGCTACTCCAATGGCAAGTGTTGAAAAGGTGTGAGAAATCCAAAACAAAAGTTTACCCACTTCCTATTTCTTCATCCTCTATCTATTGCCAAGTAGTATAGGGTGTTTCCTTCACAAGTTTTCCAAGCTTGATGAAGTTGGAGCTTGTTCTTGCGATATCTCGACGTAGATCATCTTCGGCATTGAACCGACAATCAAGCTCGCCCATTCTTCGATGATACCGATACTTGAGTTCCGGATTCATTTTGGACAGCCGAGGGGACTTCGTTGCGGAGCCGTGGAGGTGGTGGACCGGATCTACAAAGGTTGTATGTCCGTTCCCTTAGTTAAATTGTTAACTAGTTTATGTTTCGCCTAAATATCTAGTAAACGATCCGTAGTCGGGTTTGTAGGCACCCGTAAAATTTTATTTGTGCATGTTTGGTCACTTGTGAAACCTAACTAGAGTGCCTAGGAACCCTACACACAAAGCCCTCGGCCGAGGCAGGAGATTTACTGGTAGGTATTCCAGTAGTATCTCAGGGTGTTCTGGGCTACACTCCGACACGACTTGTACCGCTTTTGGGGGTCTGACTTTTACCAACACCCTAGGCCCGCCATGCGATGCTCATAGACGAACGGACCGGACTGTACGGATATTGTCACTGATAGGCTTAGTAGGGTGTCAGGATGAGTTTGCTCATCGACGTCCCTTTTGGTCAATAGCTGGTAGCCCGTCACGTATGGCTAATACCTCTGATGTGCTAGTGGTTAAATCCACAGCCATAGTATTGACGAGTCTTTAGAGTCCCCCACATTCAGTTGCTCAAGTTTCGGGCAAAACGCTGTAGAGGCCGTATGGAGATATGGCAGGGTTCGATCGGATACGTGCAGTATTGCACGAATCACGATCGGACGGTTAATACTAGCGGGCTTTGGTTTAAGCCGGATCCTAGTATAGTACAGTGTAGATTTTGTCTCATTGCATTTGTATTCGGTCGGAATACAAATGCGGGTATGTATATACAGTAGCGGGGTTTTCCTGTAATTTATTACGGGATCAGTTTTTGGAGTTGCCAGTTTGTTTTCCGTTTCGGCCATATTTCTTTGTATCTTTCATTGGCCGAAGATTGGTGGATGAGGGCTTATTTGCATTTATGCAAATTAGCAATTTGGAGGGTTGTCTTTGCATATTGTTGCATCATGATGGTGCACTTTCATTGACTTCTTGTCTTGATCATTAATTGACTTTTGTTGTAATGATGATAGGTTATGATAAGGTTGTTGGAGTGTTGGATTTGGTTTTTGATCATGATTCATAATAAGCCTTTTTCTCTCTCACTCTTGCATGATTGATACACACACACCCCCTTGGACTTTGACCCTCTCCTCTTCATCACATGTGGCCGGCCAATTCTTCATGGGCTGTCCTAATTTTTGGGTGTGGGAATTACTCTCATTTGGCTTTGTAAAATGATAGAGCTCCTCCTCCAAAAAGTTCATTCCTCTACCTCCACCATATGGCAACTCCTTTAAACCCCAAAGAGACATAGAGTTCTACAGATAACCTACAGCATTCTTGGGCACGTCGACTCGCCAACTTCGTGCCCGAGTTGCCTCGGTCCAGAAGTGAGAGCCCGTAAAAGAAGCCGGCGACATGGTGCCCTTCCGGCGAGGAGGTGGCGGCCGGACATTCCGCGGGAGATCGGGATGACGACGAGAAGACCGAAGGACACGGATCGCTCGGTATATCACTCTACCCCGTTCTTTAGTTAGCTAGGACTAGTTTAATGGCCCGATCCGGGTTGATAGTGCGCGGTGGTGCCGGTTTGCAAGTTTCGCAAAGTTTTTCGTTTCCGCATTCAGGAGTCGGATTGACGGCCGGGGCGCCGCCGTGCACTTACATCCCGTGCCATGACGAGGGTTGACTTTCTACCATCTGGAAGATCAATAGTGATATTGTTCTTGACTCGCCACAGTTTTGATAAAAATAGATTTTTTCAGAAAACAGTTGTGGGAGTATGGTAGAACTGGAAGTGATTCCAGAACCGCAAACAATTACTGAAAATTTGATAAGAACCTAAAGATTCAATTTGATTTAACATTCCATTAGCCACTCCGCAGATATGGTAGGTAACCTCAGGCACTCGAGAGGTACTTCGGTATGCTCAAATACGGTGACAGGGAGGTTCTTGTTTACCCAGACTTGCCATTGCTGTTGTTCCAGACTGTAAGACCCGGCAGGATGATGAGTATAGCGTCGTTCTAAACTAGCTTTAGAAGCGTACGTGTATATGACTCTGCCAGAGGGTTGTCGTAGTCAGTGGGAGCAGCGAAAGCATAGTGGACAAGTAGCTTATGTCTATTTATGGACTAAAGCAGATATAGCAGAGATAGATCGTCTATTTCTGGTATGACAGTCATAGGTTTGACTTCATCAGAATAGGTGATGGATCTGTTAAGAAGGTAGTAGGGTGTGATGTCCTAGTATATGGATGACATACACAGAGTAGGAAGGGAAAATCCTATACTACGATCGGTTATACTTTGGTTGTCATACAGTGGTTTCTCCACAAAGGACATGGATTTCATATCAGACATTCTGGTTACTAGATCTATGGTTTTAGATCTAGATTTGGGTAGTATCCCAATCTGGGTACTTAGATGGCATTCTAAAGGTGTTTTAGAATGGACGACTCCTGGCACGGTAGTATACCTGCAGGTGATGGAGTCACCCTCTCTAAAGGTGTTTTACAGACTAAAGAGGAGAGGGATGTGCATGATCGGCAGATCACTTGCTTAGGCAATTGAGTCAATCATAAGATGTCAAGTACCACACCAGATGTTTTTGCAGTAGATGCAATAAGATGATATTAATCTAGTCCTGGAGAAACGATCGGAAGCAGTTTTAGAACATAAGTTGATGTTCTGGGGAAATGATAACGACATCCTCCTTCGGGAGAGAGTTATGATTCCAGGCTTCCAAGGTGACCTGGATGACAGAGTGATTGTCAGAATTATAGTTTTCCCTCTGAAGAGGGGCAGTGTTTTGGACAGGTGATCCAAGTAGACACTGAGGGAGGCATTACGCAGGATGCTGATTAAGTTCAGTTGACGATAAAGTCTAAGAAGTTTGGATTTGGAGTTCATTTATGAGCTAGGTCCCATCAGATATCCAGACATATTCTAAGACTGGTATTGCTCATTTCGGGAGATGGTTTTCTCCGCGAACTTGAGATTAAGAGAGACATAGAAAGAAACATCTGAGTGGATCCACTCACTGAGGCTATTTCTCGAACGCAATAGTTTCGCAAATGGGTTTTGTGAGACTGATTAGTAGAGGAGTTGGGTGTTCAGTATCACACGGGCTGTGAGTATGCGACGTCGCAATAATTAGCCTTGAGTGCAAGTGGGAGATTGTTGGAGATAGTGCCCTCAGAGTCAATTATTGGATCACAGGCACGTGATTGCAATGATTGAGGGAGGACCTATGCCGGTAGGACAGTCTTACTCAAGATGATAGTATGCTAACTGGTTTATCTTTATCATCGTGTACTGCTTTAGGTGACCTTACAGGTCGCTATTACATGTTGATAGAGCCCCTAGGATTCTTGCTTGACTGCCGACAGTATGATAGCGATCATATACGTGGGAGCTGGGGTCTATAAGCACATCCTTAAAAGGTCCCTAGTCATGTGAGTTTTCGAGACAGGGCATCGATACTCCAGAGTAGACTAGTGTATACAGTCGAGACCCTGACGAGGGGCGGTGGCTGGTCTCACAAGCCACTGGTGTCAGTTGGTTCACCTAAGATGTGTAAGTGCACGGCAGCGCCCCGGCCGTCAGAACGAGGCCAAAATGCGGAATCGAAACTTTTCTTTAAACTCTAAAATCGGCGCTACCGCGGACTATAAACCCGGATCAGGCCATTAGCCTAATCCTAGCTAACTAGAGAAGGGGTAAAGAGATATACCAAGCGATCTGTTAGTGTTTATGCCCTAGAAGGCCATTACTGTATCATACTAGCTTGTATATTACTTAATGGAAGCTTGGGATATTCACATGTATATAACAGTCTTGCTAAACATGGTAGTATGCTACTTGGTTTTTCTATCTTAATATGTGAGTGTACGTATTGATAGAGCTCTTAGGATCTTGCTTGTCTACCAGCGTTGTGATGGCAGTCACACTAGTGGGGGCTGGGTAGTCTACAAGCACATCCTTATTCAGGTCCCTGGTCGTTGGATTATCGAGACAGAGCATCGATACTCCGGAGTAGACTGGTGTGTATGCTTCTCATCCCAGTTGGGGAGATGGTTTGTCCCACAGCCGTCAGTACGTCGTACTGGAGATAGTATGCAGGTGCTCGTTAGGTTACGGGTACACCGGACAGGACTCACGGGGAACTGTTGGTTGGTTTGATACCAGTCGTCAGTGAGCAGTTCCCAGGTGACATGAGTACAACATAGTCCGCAGACTTGACACTGCTGCTTCGCCTCGAGTGTGTCCCACTGTTCTTAGATTGCTACCCTACCACGGCTCAAAGAAGTCGTGCAAACAGGTAGCAGTTGGGTGCAGTCCCGAGCACTTGGAGGCAGTGGCGGTTAGACAGGATTCGTCCCTCCCGGTATTGGGAGTAGATATCGTGCTGTGTCAGAGAGCCATTACGCAAAGTCCCTGGCCAGGGCAAGCGAGATTTGCTGGTAGGTTCCAGTAGTTTCTCAGGGTGTAATGGGCTTCCCTCCGACACGACTTATACCGCTATTAGGGGACTGACGCTTGCCGCCCCCCTAGGCCCGATATGCGATAGTCTTGGACGAACGGACCGGACTGTATGGAGATTGTCACATCAGACTCAGTAGGAGTTCGGATGGGTTTCCTCATCGGCCTTCTTATCGACAACTACCTGGGGACCGTTACGTACAGCTAGTGCCGCTTGCGGTCTGTGGTTAAACCCACTGCCAGCGTAGTAGTCGAGTCTCTAGAGTCCCACACAGAGAGTTTCCTACTCCAGGCGAAACGATATAGAGGTTGCATGGCTTTGCGACAAAGGGTTCCGACGCATACGTGCGTTTACGCGTGTACGACTTTCGGACAGTTTTTACCAGTCGGCTTTGGTTTAAGCCAGTAACTGGTATCCGGTTATTGGATTTTTTCAGTCTAAAGTTTTTCCGTATTTTTGCGGATCGGAGGGGCGTTCTCGTAATTACTCGAGAAGCTTCTAGAAGATGGTGACTAAGGAGGGTTATGTGTCATATTCATTGAATGAGTTATATGAGTTATGGTGGTGATTCATTCATTTCATTAATGCACATTTATTGCTTAATGACTCATGCTAATGAATCATCACTAGATATTTTATGAAGCATGATTATTCATCACTCTTTATTCTTTTCTTCTTATTAGAAAATGCTTCATATATGATATGATACTCATAACTTATTCTCATAATATTATTCACATTCTCTCTCCTCAAGCTCTCTCTCTTCAAAAGACTAATCCTCACCCTCATGTGTTGAGATCTAGGATTAGTAAGACTAATCAATCCATAACCATCACTCTATTTCATTCTAGCTTCTTTGATTAGCAATCCAAGAAGGTTAGTTGCCTCAAGTTTAGAGGCTAAGCTTGGAGTTTTGCTCTCGGGTGGATCGTCTACTACCTAGAGAAGGCCGAGGAGAACAAGGAGATCGTAAAGACGAAGGACTAGTTTCGATAGGTATAATCCCTAAGCATAGTAGTTTAGAACAACTATATGTTTGGTTAGTTATCGTTTAGCTTCGATTCAAGCGGTTAGTCGATGTTCGTTCACTAAACAAGTTCGTTTTTGAAAATTACGCCTCCCCACAAGTATTGGGGTGTAGTACATCGACTTACAGTGGTATCAGAGCCTCGCTAAACAATAAATAACTTAATTGCAAATTTGTACGAATTTCGAACGGAAAAACGAAGCCGGAAAACCCTAAATCTGTAAAGTTTCTGTCGAACTTAAAATGATGTCCTAAAATTTTTCAGGTAAGTGCAGAAAGCTTGAAAAGGGTCCAGAAGAACACCCATGAAATTTGAGACCATGATTCGGCTAAAGCGCCGCGGATCCCACCGATCCGCCGCGGTTCCGCGGCCGAGTTGCCGAGTCATGGACTCATCTTTCATGTGTGGGTCCTCTCTGGTATTTGGGGTTTTCTGGAATATTTTAATTTTGCTCAGGTTTCCAGTTTACAGAGCAGTTTTTGGTGCAATATTAAGGATGTTTAATCGATCGAAATTGTACAGTATTTGCATGTTGGATTATATCTGTGATTGTTAAATGTGTTCGTAAACCTCCCCTAACTGCTAGTATGTCGGTTGGCAGGGGGTTGCACATTTCTGTAATGGTTATATCTGTTTGTGCATATAAACTGTATTGGACTGTTGTGGTGTATAGCCGGGGTTTGCAATGGGTTATTGTTTAATTCATTTGTTGTAAATGTAATTTGTTGTAATATTATTTTTGCGGGGCACATCCAGGTTGCGGTTGTAGCCACCGTTGTATTATTTCATTTTACTGTTTTTGCTCCTAGGACTGACCCAAGGTGGGGTACACAAACTGCCGGGCGGGTAGTTTGCCGTACCCGTAGGGGTCGAGGGTGGGGTAACGGCTATTCATCACAACTGTGTAATCTGTCTTTTCTTGCAGGCTCAAAAGAAATACAGATTGCTTGCAAATCCAATATTGTTTATCTGTGTTCTGGAATGTATATCATTGCGTCAGACGAATGTAAAATATCTATATATATGATAGCTATTTAGACGTCACTTATGTTTTACACCCGCGCTAGCCCAGCCCCCGCTCTGTCGTTAGTTAAGTAACCTAACGGGTGATGACAGGACCCCGTGGCGAATGCGGATGGCATAAGAGGACGTTGTATTTTCGTTGTTTTCTGCAATGATAGGTTAATGATGGGACGCATTATCTATAATGCAAAGAAAAACAAACAAAAGTTTAAATCGTTGGAACAATTTAAAAGAAACCACTCGGTTATTTTTAAAACAGATATTTTTAAATGCGGAGACTTAACCACTCCTTTTAAAAAGCTATCAGGTTCCTTCGGTTATATCAAGTTCACTACGTTCACGGTTTCGCCAAAACCAGTCGTAGCCCTCCGTCATTTCATCTGGGTATTCAGTAGTATTCAAGCTATGTATTTTGACCAACGCCAAGGCATAGTGTTTGGTAGCTGCTGGGTATTCATTTGTTGCATAGATAGATGAGTTAGTTTGGGACAGTCGTATGATCATTTTGGCCAACGTCAAGGATATGTACGGATGGGTTCAAATTAACAAGATAATGATGGGCAGAACTTGACATGTGACTTATGATATTTTGACCAACGCCAAGGTCATAAGAGCATGGGGCAAAAATATATATCGGGAATTTCTAAAGAAACTGAAATTTGCAAAGAGATGCATACCATTTGGAGTTTGATGAATGTTGGTAGGATTTCTTCAACATTATCATACGATGATATTTGGATCCCGATCCTACTGTGAGTATATGCTACTTATCAGGATATTCGTCACTTAACGATCAATGCTGTAAACCTAGTAGGTGTCCAGAAAGGTGTCAGCGGGGTTACGCCCCCAGAGAAAAGAGGTTATTTAATTAAGGAACTTCGCGAAAGCGTTGGAAAACCTCCCTCGAAGTATCGACACTGGCCTGGCTGAACGGTTAAGCAAGTATTGTACGGTGAGAATAGTCCTGGCTAATTCTTCTTTTATGGTTTGAGGAAGGATTCGAGAAACAGTGGGAGCCATCCAGTTTAGATAAACTAAAAACCACTCTAAACTGGCAAGAGCATCATGCTAAAGAGTTTTCTTCTCTCTCTCCTAATTGCAGCGACCCTGAAAATGACTGGACTTAAGTGTAAGTGCACGGCGGCGCCCCGGCCGTCAATCCGACGCCGGGATGTGGAAACGGTGAATAACTTAAAATTTGCGGACTTAGCAAACCGGCACCACCGCGCACTATCACCCGGATCGTTACCATTAACTAGTCTAAGCTAACAAGAAGATGGGAAAGAGATATACCGACGATCCAAGTCCTCCGGTCTTCATCTCCAATCCGATCTCCTCGCGGGATCTCCGTCCGTCTCCTCCTCGTCGCCGGAAATGCACCACGTTGCCTACATCGTTTACGGGCTCCCACCTCAATGCCGAGGCAACTCGGGCACGAAGCCGGCTACTCGACGTGCCCAAGATTTGCTGTAGAATATGTGAAGAACCATGTCTCAATTTGGGGTTGTGGAATTGCCATTGGTGGAGGGATAGAACTTGGGGGTTTGTGGATTGAACTTGTGGGATTTTTGCAACATGAAATGAGCCAAAACCTCCCCACAAAAATTTGGGACAGCCCCTACTAAGTTTGGCCGGCCATGAGAGGTGAGGAGAAGAGCATGGAGTGAGGGAGTGATATGATATATATACCAAAAGATCAAAAACCACAACCATAATCAAAAAGAGAAAGAAAGGAATGGTTATGATATCAAGCAATGATCACAAGCAAAACCAACACTCATCCAACCATCATCACCAAACTCATCATCAACAACCATGATGATCACTAAAAGTCAAGCAATCATGAAGCTAGAAGTCAAGGTTAATGAGAGGCTATCATGATAAAACAAAGATGCAAAGACCCCCTCCACAAATGCCTATTTGCAACAATGCAAATAAGCCCTCCTCCACCAATCTTCGGCCAATGAACGGAACAATGGAAATTGGCCGAAACGGAAAGCAAACTGGCAACTCCAGAAAACTGGTCCCGTAATAAATTACAGGAAAACCCCGATACTGTGCATACACACCCGCATCTGTATTTCGACCGAAATACAACTGCAATGAGACAAAATCTACACTGTACTATACTAGGATCCGGCTTATACCAAAGCCGGCCAGTAATATCCGTTCGATCCTGATCCGTGCAATACCGCACGTATGTGATCGAACCCTGCCATATAACCATACGACCTATAGTACAAACTGTCCGATCGTGATCCGTGCAATACCGCACGTATCTGATCGGACCTTGCCATATCTCCATACGGCCTCTACAACGTTTCGCCCGAAAGCTGAGTAACTGTAAATGTGGTGGACTCTAAAGACTCGTCAATACTATGGCTGTGGATTTAACCACTAGCACGTCAGAGGTATATGCCAATACGTGACGGGCCACCAGCTATTGACCAAAAGGGACGTCGATGAGGAAGCTCACCCCGACACCCAACTGAGCCTGTCAGTGACAATATCCGTGCAGTCCGGTCCGTTCGTCTATGAGCATCGCATGGCGGGCCTAGGGGGTTGGTAAAAGTCAGACCCCCAAAAGCGGTACAAGTCGTGTCGGAGTGTAGCCCAGAACACCCTGAGATACTACTGGAATACCTACCAGTAAATCTCCTTGCCTTGGCTAAGGACTTTGTGTAATGGCTCTCCTAGACACAGCACGACCTCACCCCCAATACCGGGAGAGACGAACCCCTGAAGATACGCTCACTGCCTCCATGTGGCTCGGGACTGTACCCAACTAAAACCTGTTTGCACGACTCCTTTGAGCCGTGGTAGGGTAGTAATCAAAGTACAGTGGGAACTCACACGAGACAAATGACGATCCCCAGGTCAATGAACTAACCTGCACACATGTCACCAGGGAACTGCCATCTGACGTCTGGTATATGACCAACTAGCATGTTCCCGGCGAGTCCTGTCCGGTGTACTCATAACCCAATGAGCACCTGTATACATCTTAGGTGATCCAACTGACACCAGTGGCTTGTGAGACCGGCCACCGCCCCTCGTCGGGGTCTCGACTGTATACACTAGTCTACTAATGGAGTATCGATGCCCGGTCTCGAAACTCCCACGACTAGGGACCTTTTAAGGATAAGCTTATAGACCCCCAGCTCCCACTTATATGATCGCCCTCATACTGCTGGTGGTCAAGCAAGAATCCTAGGGGCTCTATCAACGTGTAATAGCGACGTGTCAGGTCACCTAAAACAGTACACGATGATAAAGGTAAACCAGATAGCATACTATCATCTCGAGTAAGACTGTCCTACCGGATAGGTCCTCCCTCAATCATTACAATCACGTACCTGTGACCTAATAATTGACTCTGAGGGCACTATCTCCAACATTAAGTTACTTTTAGAAAAAAATATACTGACGGGGCCAAACTATAAAGATTGGCTGCGGAATGTCAAAATGGCTTTGACCTATGACAAACTGGGGTACGTCCTCACCGCTACGGCACCTGCTGTCCCTGGTCCCAAATCCAGCAATGCGGATAAGGAAATCCGCAAAACCTGGGATTTAGATTGCGCGAGAGCCAAGTGCGTCGTGCTTGCCTCTATGGATAATGAACATCAGAGGAGGCACGAGGATATGTCCCTGGATGGCATATTTCTCCATACAAAGGAACTTTATGGAGAGCAATCTCGTATAGCAAGATACGAGACCTCTAAGAACTTGTTTCGAGCGAGGTTGGCTGTCGGGTCATCGGTAGGTGAACATGTCCTACAGATGATCGGCTATATTGAAGAGCTCGCAGACCTTGGGACGACTTTGGATAATGAGCTGTATACAGACCTTATTCTCCAGTCCCTTCCTCCCACCTACGCCCAGTTTATCCTCAACTTCAATCTTCAAGGAAAAGAAGTTGAACTTGCGGAACTCCTGAACATGTTAAGGAGTGCAGAGGGCACCTTGAAGAAAGCAAGGGAAACACCCGCTATGTTTGTTGGCGGTGCATCTTCTTCCGGGTCCAAGGCTAGGGCCAAAGGAAGGAAGAAGAAGGCCGCACCCAAACCTAGAGGAGGTGTTAGTAAGGTGGGAAAGAAAGGAAAGAAAAAGATAGCAGTACCGATAGTTGGCCCGGATGAGTGCTTCCATTGTCACAGGAAAGGGCACTGGAAGAAGGATTGCAAGGCATGGAACGCCAAGAACCAGGAACCGAAGCAAGCTGTGTCTTCGACTTCAGGTGTGTTTGTAATTGAGAATTGTCTGTCGATCAACTCTACTTCCTGGGTATTGGATACCGGATCAGGATCTCATATTTACAATTCATTGCAGGCACTGAGAAACCGTAGAGTGCTGAAGGAAGGTGATATGATCCTCAGGGTTGCTAACGGAGCTAGCGTGGGAGCTGCGTCCGTCGGGGATTATCACCTAGGATTGACGAGTGGACATATTTTGGTTTTACATAACTGTTATTTTGTACCAAGTTTAACGTGTAATATCATATCAGTTTCCTTGTTATCAAATAAAGGTTATGATTTCACGTTTGTAAGAGATGTTGTTAACATCCACCTTAATCATGGTTTGATTGGGTCCGGTACTCTAAATAACGGCATATATGTGTTAAACCAACTCCAAATTTTCAATGTCCAGAACACACTAAAAAGAAAGTCTCCAGATTTAAATAAAGCTTTCTTATGGCATTGTAGACTGGGTCACATCAATGAGAGAAGGTTGACTAAGTTGCATAGAGAAGGATATTTGGACACGTTCGAATATCAAACTTATGACACTTGTCAATCCTGTCTCAAAGGAAAGATGACAAAGACTCCATTTACTGGACAAGGAGTAAGAGCGAGCGAGCTCTTAGGACTCATACACAGTGATGTATGCGGTCCAATGTCTACACATGCGAGAGGTGGTTTTTCCTATTTCATTACTTTCACGGATGATTACTCAAGATACGGATTCATTTATCTGATGAAACATAAATCCGAGGCTTTTGAGAAATTCCAAGATTATAAGAATGAAGTAGAAAACCAAACCGGCAAAAGTATTAAGACACTAAGATCTGATCGAGGTGGTGAATACTTGAGTGCCGAGTTCCTTGGTTACCTAAAAGAGAAAGGAATTCTCTCTCAGCTTACTCCTCCATACACTCCACAGCATAACGGTGTATCGGAGAGACGGAATCGAACCCTATTGGATATGGTACGATCCATGATGAGTAATGCTGAGTTACCGCGATCTTTCTGGGGTTATGCGCTAGAATCAGCGGCATATCTTTTGAACATGGTTCCAACCAAGACTGTGCCTACCACACCATATCAGATGTGGAGTGGGAAGAAACCCTGTCTAAAACATTTTAGGACATGGGGGTGTCCAGCTTTTGTAAAAAAGCAGCATGTGGACAAGCTCGAGGCACGCTCAGTAATGTGTAAGCTTGTGGGATATCCAAAGAACTCCAAGGGATATTATTTCTATTACGCAGAGGAACAAAAGGTTTTTGTTTCTCGTCATGCCCACTTCTTAGAAACTGAATTTTTAGAAAATCAGAAGAGTGGGAGCGCAGTAGAACTGGAAGAAATTCCAGAACCACAAGCTGTTACTGAAAGTTTGGTAGAACCAGAGGTTCAAGAAGAACAGAACATTCCCGCACCCCTCCGCAGGAGTAGTAGGCCGTCTCATCCGCCTGAGAGATACTACGGTTTTCTCATAGATGGGGATAGAGAGGATTGCATCATAGATGATGATGAACCTACTGACTTCCAGCAGGCCATCCAGAGCGGCGACTCGGTACGATGGCTAGATGCAATGCGGACCGAAATGGAATCCATGTACACCAACAAAGTATGGACTTTGGACTTTGCTCCAGATGGGGTAAAACCCATAGGATGCAAATGGATCTTCAAGAAAAAGATTGGTGTAGATGGACAGGTAGAAACCTATAAGGCTAGACTTGTTGCAAAGGGTTTTCGTCAAAGACCTGGTTTGGACTATGACGAAACTTTTTCTCCAGTGGCTATGCTCAAATCCATTCGGGTCCTTCTTGCTATTGCTGCCTTCCATGATTATGAAATTTGGCAGATGGACGTAAAGACGGCTTTTCTGAATGGAAATTTAGAAGAGAGCGTCTATATGGATCAGCCAGAGGGTTTCAATCAGAGTGGGAGCAGCGGGAAAGTATGCAAGCTGCTTAAGTCTATTTATGGACTAAAGCAGGCATCGCGGAGTTGGAACATCTGTTTTGATGAGACAGTCAAAGAAAATGACTTTATCAAAAATCCAGATGAACCGTGCATATATAGTAAAGTTGTGGCCAGAAGTGTCGTATTCCTCGTCTTGTACGTGGATGACATTCTATTGATAGGAAATGACATTCCTATGCTACAATCTGTCAAAGGATTCTTGTCACACAGGTTCTCCATGAAAGACCTGGGTGATGCCTCGTACATTCTGGGGATCCGGATCTATCGTGATAGATCCAAGAGGATGTCGGGACTTTCACAGTCCAGGTATATCGACACTGTACTGAAAAGATTCAGTATGGAAGATTCTAAGCGCGGTAATCTACCGGCTTATCACGGAATCACCCTCTCCAAAGAGATGTCTCCCAAGACTGATTTGGAAAGGGAACGCATGTCTATTATACCCTACGCTTCTGCGGTAGGCTCTATAATGTATGCGATGTTGTGTACCAGACCAGATGTAGCTTACGCACTGAGCGTGGTAAGCCGGTATCAGTCAGACCCAGGGGAGAAGCACTGGATAGCAGTAAAGAACATTCTCAAGTACCTGAGGAGGACTAAGGAGATGTTCTTGGTTTACGGCGGAAAAGACCTCAGGTTGGAGGCCTTTGCTGATTCCGGCTTCCAGAGTGATAAGGACGATTCCAAGTCCATGTCGGGTTATGTCTTTACCCTCAATGGAGGGGCGGTGTGCTGGAAGAGCTCCAAGCAGGACACCGTTGCTGACTCAACGATGGAAGCGGAGTATATAGCTGCTTGCGATGCCGCAAAAGAAGCAGTCTGGATGAAGAAGTTCCTAACAGAACTTCAGGTGGTTCCTACCATAGTTGATCCAATACCTCTGTATTGTGACAACAACGGAGCTATAGCTTTAGCGAAGGAACCAAGGTCCCATCAGAAGTCCAGACACATCTTGAGGCGGTATCACCTGATCAGGGAGATCATTGATCGTCAGGAGATCGAGGTTCGGAGAGTTGCTACTGAAGAGAACATTGCTGATCCATTCACGAAGGCCCTACCTCAGATTCAGTTCGAGAGGCTACTCGAGATCATCGGTCTACGATATGCCAGTTCATGGCCCTAGTGCAAGTGGGAGATTGTTAGAGTTTATGCCCTAGAAGGCCATTACTGTATCATACTAGCTTGTATATTACTTAATGGAAGCTTGGGATATTCATATGTATATAACAGTCTTGCTAAACATGGTAGTATGCTACTTGGTTTTTCTATCTTAATATGTGAGTGTACGTATTGATAGAGCTCTTAGGATCTTGCTTGTCTACCAGCGTTGTGATGGCAGTCACACTAGTGGGGGCTGGGTAGTCTACAAGCACATCCTTATTCAGGTCCCTGGTCATTGGATTATCGAGACAGAGCATCGATACTCCGGAGTAGACTGGTGTGTACGCTTCTCATCCCAGTTGGGGAGATGGTTTGTCCCACAGCCGTCAGTACGTCGTACTGGAGATAGTATGCAGGTGCTCGTTAGGTTACGGGTACACCGGACAGGACTCACGGGGAACTGTTGGTTGGTTTGATACCAGTCGTCAGTGAGCAGTTCCCAGGTGACATGAGTATAGCATAGTCCGCAGACTTGACACTGCTGCTTCGCCTCGAGTGTGTCTCACTGTTCTTAGATTGCTACCCTACCATGGCTCAAAGGAGTCGTGCAAACAGGTAGCAGTTGGGTGCAGTCCCGAGCACTTGGAGGCAGTGGCGGTTAGACAGGATTCGTCCCTCCCGGTATTGGGAGTAGATATCGTGCTGTGTCAGAGAGCCATTACGCAAAGTCCCTGGCCAGGGCAAGCGAGATTTGCTGGTAGGTTCCAGTAGTTTCTCAGGGTGTAATGGGCTTCCCTCCGACACGACTTATACCGCTATTAGGGGACTGACGCTTGCCGCCCCCCTAGGACCGATATGCGATAGTCTTGGACGAACGGACCGGACTGTATGGAGATTGTCACATCAGACTCAGTAGGAGTTCAGATGGGTTTCCTCATCGGCCTTCTTATCGACAACTACCTGGGGACCGTTACGTACAGCTAGTGCCGCTTGCGGTCTGTGGTTAAACCCACTGCCAGCGTAGTAGTCGAGTCTCTAGAGTCCCACACAGAGAGTTTCCTACTCCAGGCGAAACGATATAGAGGTTGCATGGCTTTGCGACAAAGGGTTCGGACGCATACGTGCGTTTACGCGCGTACGACTTTCGGACAGTTTTTACCAGTCGGCTTTGGTTTAAGCCAGTAACTGGTATCCGGTTATTGGATTTTTTCAGTCTAAAGTTTTTCCGTATTTTTGCGGATCGGAGGGGCGTTCTCGTAATTACTCGAGAAGCTTCTAGAAGATGGTGACTAAGGAGGGTTATGTGTCATATTCATTGAATGAGTTATATGAGTCATGGTGGTGATTCATTCATTTCATTAATGCACATTTATTGCTTAATGACTCATGCTAATGAATCATCACTAGATATTTTATGAAGCATGATTATTCATCACTCTTTATTCTTTTCTTCTTATTAGAAAATGCTTCATATATGATATGATACTCATAACTTATTCTCATAATATTATTCACATTCTCTCTCCTCAAGCTCTCTCTCTTCAAAAGACTAATCCTCACCCTCATGTGTTGAGATCTAGGATTAGTAAGACTAATCAATCCATAACCATCACTCTATTTCATTCTAGCTTCTTTGATTAGCAATCCAGGAAGGTTAGTTGCCTCAAGTTTAGAGGCTAAGCTTGGAGTTTTGCTCTCGGGTGGATCGTCTACTACCTAGAGAAGGCCGAGGAGAACAAGGAGATCGTAAAGACGAAGGACTAGTTTCGATAGGTATAATCCCTAAGCATAGTAGTTTAGAACAACTATATGTTTGGTTAGTTATCGTTTAGCTTCGATTCAAGCGGTTAGTCGATGTTCGTTCACTAAACAAGTTCGTTTTTGAAAATTCCGCCTCCCCACAAGTATTGGGGTGTAGTACATCGAATTACACGATCCGTGTTCTTTGGTCTTCTCGTCGTCATCCCGATCTCCCTGCGGAATCTCCGTTCTTCGTCTCCTCGTCGGAAGGGCACCACATCGCCGGGTTCTTTTACGGGCTCCCACCTCTGGACCGAGGCAACTCGAGCACGAAGTTGGTGAGTCGACGTGCCCAAGGATGCTGTAGGTAAAGTGTAGAATCCATTTGTCTCTATTAGGGTTGAAGTTGCCATGAGGAAATGAAGGTGGAAATGAACTTTGAAGTGGGACTCTCTTTTAAGCATGAATGAAAAAATGTGATGCCAAAATATTTCTCACACCAAAAATCAATCTCTCCCAATAAGGATTGGCCGGCCCATGCTTGGTGAAGGGAGAGAGAGAAAAGTCAAGAGGTGGGGAAGCAATAATGCAAGCAAAAGGAATGATCATCATCATGAAGAAAGTCACCTCAATAATTATGTCAACCCACTCTATCAACCATCATATCTCCAAAAGTCAAGCAATGATGAACTAAAGAAGTCAAATGAAGGTAGAATCATCATGAAGCAACAATATGCCACTAAAAGTCTTCCCCCTTGCACAATTGCAAATAACCCCCTCCACCAAAATTCAGCCAAAGAAAGAAACAAAGGAAAATGGCCGAAACCGGAAAGCAAACTGGCAACTCCAAAAATACGATCCCGTAATAAATTACAGGAAAACCCCGCGACTGTATATACATACCCGCATTTGTATTCCGACCGAATACAAATGCAATGAGACAAAATCTACACTGTACAATACTAGGATCCGGCTTAAACCAAAGCCCGCTAGTATTATCCGTCTGATCATGATCCGTGCAATACCGCACATCCATGATCGAACCCTGCCATATCTCCATACGGTCTCTACAGCGTTTCTCCCGAAACTTGAGAAACTGTCTATGGGGGACTCTAAAGACTCGTCAATACTTTGGCTGTGGATTTAACCACTAGCACATCAGAGGTATTAGCCATACGTAACGGGCTACCGGGTATTGACCAAAAGGGACGTCAATGAGCGAACTCATCCTGACACCCTACTGAGCCTGTTAGTGACAATATCCGTACAGTCCGGTCCGTTCGTCTATGAGCATCGCATGGCGGAACTAGAGGGTTGGTAAAAATCAGACCCCCAAAAGCGGTACAAGTCGTGTCGGAGTGTAGCCCAGAACACCCTGAGATAATACTGGAATACCTACCAGTAAATCTCCTGCCTTGGCCAAGGACTTCGTGTAATGGCTCTCCTAGACACAACGCAACCTCACCCCCAATACCGGGAGAGACGAACCCCTGTAGATCTGCTCACTGCCTCCATGTGGCTCGGGACTGTACCCAACTAAAACCTGTTTGCACGACTCCTTTGAGTCGTGGTAGGGTAGTAATCAAAGTACAGTGGGAACTCACACGAGAAAAATGATGATCTCAGGTCGATGAACTAACCTGTACACATGTGACCAGGGAACTGCTATCTGACGTCTGGTATAAGACCAACTAGCATGTTCCCGGCGAGTCCTGTCCGGTGTACTCATAACCCAATGAGCACCTGTATACATCTTAGGTGAACCAACTGACATCAGTGGCTTTTGAGACCTGCCACCGCCTCTCGTCGGGGTCTCGACTGTATACACTAGTCTACTCTAGAGTATCGATGCCCTGTCTCGAAAACTCCCAAGACTAGGGACCTTTTAAGGATATGCTTATAGACCCCAGCTCCCACGTATATGATCGCCATCATACTGCTGGTCGTCAAGCAAGAATCCTTAGAGCTCTATCAACGTGCAATAGTGACCTGTAAGGTCACCTAAAACAGTACACGATGATAAAGATAAACCAGATAGCATACTATCATCTTGAGTATGACTGTCCTACCGGTATAGGTCCTCCCTCAATCATTGCAATCACGTGCCTGTGATCCAATAATTGACTCTGAGGGCACTATCTCCAACAATCTCCTACTTGCACTCAAGGCTAATTATTGCGATGTCGCATACTCACAGCCCGTGTGATACCGAACACCCAACTCCTCTACTAATCAGTCTTACAAAACCCGCTTGCGAAACTAATGCTTTTGAGGAATAGCCTCAGTGAGTGGATCCGCTCTAATGTTTCTTTCTATGTCTCTCTTTATCTCAAGTTCGCGGAGAAAGCCATCTCCCAAAAATGAGCAATACCTTTCTTAGAATATGTCTAGATATCTGATGGGACCTAGCTCATAAATGAACTCCAAATCCAAACTTTTTAGACTGTATCGTCAACTGAACTTAATCAGTATCCTGCGCCATGCCTTCCTTAGTATCCTTCTGGACCACCTGTCCAAAATACTGCTCCTCGTCAAAGGGAAAACTATAACTCTGACAGTCATTCTGTCATCCAGGTCACCTTGGAAGCCTGGAATGGTAACTGTCTCCTGAATGAGGCTGTCGTTATCATATCCCTAGAACATCAACTTATGTTCTAAAACTGCTTCCGAATGTTTCTCCAGGATTAGATTAATATATAAACTTATTGCATCTCGTGCAAGAACAACATCTGGTGTGGTACTTGACATCTCATGATCAACTCAATTGCCTAAGCAAGAGATCTGCCGATCATGCACATCCCTCTCCTCTTTAGTCTGTAAGACACCTTTAGAGAGGGTGACTCCTTCATCTGCAGGTACACTACCGTGCCAAGAGTCGTCCATTCTAAAACACCTTTAGAATGCTGTTTAAGTACCCAAATTTGGAAACCACCCAAATCTAGATCTAAAACCATAGATCCAGTAACCAGAATGTCTGATATAATATCCAATTCCTATGTGGAGAAACTACTGTGTGACAAACAAAATATAACCGTTTGTAGTATAGGAATTTCACTTCCTACTCTGTGTATGTCATCCAAAAACCAGGACATCACACCCTACTACCTTCTAAACAGATCCATCCCCTATTCTGATGAAGTCAAACCTATGACTGTCACATCAGAAATAGATGATCTATCTTCGCTATATCTGCTTTAGTCTATAAATAGACATAAGCTACCTGTCCACTATACTTCCGCTGCTCCCACTGACTACGACAACCCTCTGGCAGAATAATATACACGTACACTTCTAAAGCTAGTTTAGAAAGACGCTACACTCATCCTCCTGCCGGGTCTCATAGTCTGGAACAATAGTAGTGTCAAATCTGGGTAAACAAGAACCTCCCTGTCACCGTCCTTGAGGCTACCGGAGTACCTCTCGGGTGTCTGAGGTTACCCACCATATCTGCGGAGTGGCCAATGGAATGTCAAACCAAATTGAATCTTTAGGTTCTTATCAAATTTTCAGTAATCGTCTGCGGTTCTGGAATCACTTCCAGTTCTACCATACTCCCACTACTGTTTTCTGAAAAAATCCATTTTTGTTAAAACTGTGGCGAGTCAAGAACAATATCACTATTGATCTTCCAGATGGTAGAAAGTCAACCCTCATCATAGCCTGGGTCAACCCACAAACAGCCATTACAGAAACGTGCCTTGAGTTATCCAGAGTCTGGTTTTAAGCATAAGCCGGACAACTCCCCGTACCTTAACATCGTTAAGATACGAACTGTTCTATATCCAATATAGAAACAGAGGCACTGATTTAATTGGAATCAGATTCAAATCATGCAGCTGCCTCCAGTGCATGTTAACTAATTCGAAAGATGCCGATCAATATTACTCAACTTAGGAATGCTTCCAATTATGAATAACCTGAAAGAGAAGCAAGTTCTCTTAATCATTACTATCAACTGAATACCATACACAAGTATCTACATCTTTGATCACCTTGAAGAATCTCGATACTTGCAACACCTGGTTCTCTACTTTATTCATATACTTATAACTTCTCAAAACTTAGACCTTGCATTTCAACGAAACACATGTCTAAGAACTAGAGAAGTCACAAGTAAACAGAATATAGTACGAGTACCAACCCCTCTGTCCTAATGGATACTGGACAACATACAATACTCTGTATAAGTCCCTTGAGTCTAATAACTCATTCCCTATGTGTCGTAGGTTGAAAACTGTATTTATGGTTAAGAAGAATTACACCGCTGTTTAATGCTCCTTACCTAATCATCCACTGATATAGGTAAATGTCATAGACATAATTTCAAAAAGTTATATCTCACTCTATAAAAATAGACGTATAGATATATCAATTTGAAATTGGTGCATTACAACGGATATTCAAAACCAAATACTTGCCGTCTGGCAAACAACCCAGGTGATTTCCTCAAATATCACCAATTACAATGAATTACGATATAATGAGGATGATCACCTAATTCCCAATAACTTACTCCCACTCATCATCTGTAAAACCATACAGATGTGAGAATCGTACCTGGTAAATACATACCCTGGAGCAAGGGCTAATTGGGAAATCAGTTTTCTTTTAACAGTACACAGTGGAACTGAAACATTGAAATATTTCGTAGGGGTATCCGGGTATTCCTAGTAATTCCTTTTCCATTATCAGATTCACAACTGAAACCGTATATTTCTTTGCCATCTCTCCAAATCCCTTTATATGTCTTTAGTCATTACCTTCTGTACACCCACTTAGGCTAAATGGTTTTCTTCTTTCCCTACCGTTCGGCACCAGCCTATGGTTTGGAAGAAGACTATCCAATAAGCGTAACAGGTGTACTGTCCTAATCCTAGGAGCACTCGCAATGCGAGAGAAGGTGAAGATAAAAGACAACCGAATAAACCTTATTCTTATTTCTCCTGAACCAAAATCCATCCCCGAACTGGAACAAGTTCCTTTCGAGTTCGTATATTACCATACGATGGAGTATCCAAATAAACTGTGGATCTTCATAGTGATACGGAGTGTTCTGGAGAAATACAAAGGTGATTTGGTGAATAAATATTTGGTTTGGTCGTGAATAGCAGTCGCAATTCACTTTGCCCTCTTACTAATCCCTTTATTTGTCTTTACTTAATACTTTATGCACACCATCGTTAGGCTAATTGCTTTTCTTCATTCCCCACCGTTCGGCACCAGCCTATGGTTTGGAAGAAAACTATCCAATAAGCGTAATAGGTGTGCTGTCCTAATCCAAGGAACACTCGCAACCTGAGAGAAGGTAAAAGGAAAAGACAACTGAATAGTCCTACTCATTTTCTCCAGAACCGGAAACCATTCTCGAATAAATTCCTTCGAGTTCGTATATAACCATACGATGGTTTTATCCAATGGAAGTGGACGTTCGTAGTAATACGGGGTGTCCTGGAGAAAAGGGTAAAAGTAGGAGTGGCAATGAGGTATGCAACTCTGACAATCCAAAAGCCAGTGTTTTAAGAAAGTTCGGTTAGTTTGGTCACTGAGTCATAGTCAAAGGTCGAGCCATGGTCGCTGCCAAAGAGAGAGAGAAAAGATACACTCAGCGTGCACTCTAACCTAGATTAGAATGGTTATCACTTTATCTAATCAGGAAACCTTCCACTGTAACGTCAAATTCTTCTCCAAACCTGAAAGAAGAATTAGTCGGGAACACCCGAGGAGTAAACCAACTCATCAGTGGGAATCGGGATCTAACTATCATCGCATGATAACGTGATGGAATCCACTCACGTTATCACACTCCAGAAGGTATGCGCATATCTGGCAAGTTTCAGTTTCTTTAGAAACTCCCGATGTGATTTTTACCCCATGCTCTTATGACCTTAATGTAAGTCCACGGTTGCGCCCCGGCCGTCTAACAGACGCCAAATGCGGAACAAAAACTTTTACAACTGACGCTATAGCGTACTATAACCCGGATCTGCCATTAAAGCTAAACTAACAAACTACAAAGTGGGTAGAAACGTTATAACGAATGATCCGAGTCCTTCGGTCTTCAACCATCATCCCACGCTTCGTTGCGGCTGCTCCGATCTCCTGAATCTCCAGTCTTCTCGTCCAGGTGGCACCACGTCGACGGATCTTTAAACGGGCTCCCGCCTCTGAACCGAGGCAACTCGGTCGTCAAGTTTGCTAAAAGAGACGACCAAGATGATGTAGAGAATGAGTAGAACACTTTGTCTCACTACGTCGAAAGCCATGGACGAACGGTTAATGAAGTTGCCTTTTGGATCGAATGGAAATGAGAAATGGATCACATCTAATTTCTATCAACCAAAACTCTCAAAATCCTTTTTTTCAAGCAACCATATCAATTCAAGAAACGGGCTGGCCATTTTAAGGAGGAGGGAGGTGAGTGTAGGAGGTAGGGAGAGTGACCACAACATTAATGAATGAATGAGTCATAATAAACACCTTGCAAATCATTAATGTAAATGATGAATCACCTTAACCTAGTCATCATTCAATTAATGCATCCAATGAATTAAGAACACCTCACTAACTCAAGAAGTTTCCACACACATGACTCACATCATGACTCACCCTCAAGAAGAAAAGATAAATCCGCATTTAACCGAATGTTAAATACGGCCGATAGAAAACTGGAAACTGGCAACTTCCAAAAGTGATCCCGAAACGAATTTCAGGATAACCCCGTAACAGTATAAACATACCCGCATTTGTATTACGACCGAATACAAATGCAACTGAGACAAAGATATTATATCTACACAGTATAATACTCGAATCCGGCTTAAACCAAAGCCGACCAGTATTATCTGCCCGAAATATGACACGTGCGAAAACGCACGTGCATTTTCCGAACCCTGCCATAAACCTATACGGCCTCTGCAACGTTTCGCCCGAACTTGGGAAACTGTCTGTGGGGGACTCTAATGACTCATCAACACACTGGCACTGGGTATAACCTCTAGCGCGTCAGAGGTACAAGCTGTACGTAACGGTTGCCTATGAGTTGATTGGAAGGGAAGCTGACGAGCGAACTCATCCATAAACCCTACAGAGCCTAACAGTGACAATATACATACAGTCCGGTCCGTTCGTCTAAAGAGTATCTCATATCGAGTCTAGAGGGGTGGATAAAGTCAGACCCTTAATAACGCGATAATTCGTTTCGGTATGAAGCCTATCACCACCTGAGAAACTACTGATCCAAATCAGTAATTCTCCACTACCTTGGCCGAGAATTTCTAGTGATGGCCACCCGTGCACTGTGCGACATCAACCCCCAATACCGGGAGAGACGAATCCCTGACGATCCGCTCACTGCTTCCATGTGGCTTGGGACTGTACCCAAAAAATACCTGTTTGCACGTCTCCTTTGAGCGTGGTAGGGTAGAAATCAAAGCGCAGTGGGAACTCACACGAGACAAATGATGATCTCAGGTCGACAAACTAACCTGTACACATGTCACCAGGGAACTGCTATCTGACGATATGTATAATACCAACTAGCATGTTCCCGGCGAGTCCTGTCCGGTGTACTCATAACCCAATGAGCACCTGTATACATCTTAGGTGAACCAACTGACACCAATGGCTTGTGAGACTGGCCACCGCCCCTCGTCGGGGTCTCGACTGTATATACTAGTCTACTCTGGAGTATCGATGCCCTGTCTCGAAACTCCTACGACTAGGGACACTTTAAGGATGTGCTTACAGACCCCAGCTCCCACGTATATGATCGCCATCATACTGCTGGTAGTCAAGCAAGAATCCTATGGACTCTATCATCATGCAATAGTGAACTAAAGCATGTATACGATGATAAAGACAAACCAGATAGCATACTATCATCTCGAGCAAGACTGTCATATCGGTATAGGTCCTGCCTCAATCATTGTAATCACGTACCTGCGATCCAATAATTGACTTTGAGGGCACTATATCCAACAATCTCCCACTTGCACTTAAGGCTATTATTGCGATGTCGCATACTCACAGCCTGTGTGATACCGAACACCCAACTCCTCTACTAATCGGTTTCACAAAGCTAGTTTGTAAAACTCGTGTGTTCGAGAAATAGCCTCAGTGAGTGGATTCGCCCTGATGTTTTTTTTCTATGTCTCTCTTAATCTCAAGTTCGCGGAGAAAGCCATCTCCCGAATCGAGTAATAGGTGTCTTAGAACATGTCTGGATATCTGATGGGACCTAGTTCATAAATGAACTCCAAATCCAAACTTCTTAGACTGTATTGATAACTGAACCTAATCAGTATCCAGCACCATGCCTCCTACAGTATCCTCTTGAACCACCTGTCTATAATACTGTCCCTCGTCAGAGGGAAAACTATAATTCTGACAATCACTCTGTCATCCATGTCACCTTGGAAGCCTGGAATGATAACCGTCTCCCTAAGGAGGCTGCCGTCATTAAATCCGTAGAACATACACTCATGTTCTAAAACTGCTTCCTTATGTTTCTTCAGGATTGGATTAATATAATCTTATCGCAACTAGTGCAAATACAACATCTGGTGTGGTACTTGACATCTCACGATTGACTCAATTGCCTAAGCAAGTGTTCTGCCAATCATGCACATCCCTCTCTCCTTTAGTCTGTAAGACACCTTTAGAGAGGGTGACTCCATCATCTACACGTACACCACCATGTCAGGAGTCATCTATTCTAAAATACCATCAGAATACTGTCAAAGTACCTTAATTGGGAAACTACCCAATTCTAGATCTAAAACCATAGATCTAGTAACCAGAATGTCTGATATTATATCCATATCCTTTGTGGAGAAACAACTGTGTGACGACCAAAGTACAACCGATCGTAGTTTAGGAATTTTACTTCATAATCTGTGTATGTCATCCAAATACCAGGACATCACACCCTACTACCTTCTCAACAGATCCATCCCCTATTCTGATGAAGTCAAACCCATGACTGTCATGTCAAAAATAGATGATCTAATCTCCGCTATATCTGCTCAAGCCTATAAATAGACATAAGCTACTTGCCCACTATGCTTCCGCTGCTCCCACTGACTACGACAACCCTCTGGCAGAATAATATATACGTGTACTTCTAAAACTAGTTTAGAACGACGCTATATTTATCCTCCTGCCGGGTCTCATAGTCTGGAACAACAGTAGTGTCAAGTCTGGGTAAACAAGAACCTCCCTGTCACCGTCCTTGAGGCTACCGGAGTACCTCTCGAGTGTCTGAGGTTACCCACCATATCTGTGGAGTGGCTATTGGAATGTCAAACCTGATTGAATATATAGGTTCTATTAAATTTTCCGTAATCGTTTGCGGTTCTGGAATCACTTCCAGTTCTACCATACTCCCACTACTGTTTTCTGAAAAAATCCACTTTACTAAAACTGTGGCGAGTCAAGAACAATATCACTATTGATCTTCCAGATGGTAGAAATGTCAACCCTCGTCAAAGCCAGGGTCAACCCACAAACTGCCATTACAGAAACGTGCCTTGAGTTATCTAGTGTCTGGTTTTAAGCATAAGCCGGACAATTCCCGGTATCTTAACATCGTTAAGATATGAACCATTCTATAAACAATATAGAAATAGAGGCACTAATTTAACTGGAACCAGATTCAAACCATACAACTGTCTCCAGTGCATATCAACTTAATGAAGAGAGGCTAATCGACATTACTCAACTTAGGAATCCATCCAATTATGAGTAACCTGAAAGAGAAACAAGTTTCTCAAAACCATTACTGTCAACTGATTACCTATCACAAGAATCTATATCTGATACTTACGACACCTGGTTCTCTACTTTATTCTTATACCTATAACTTCGTAAAACTTAGACATTGTATTTCTACGAAACACTTGTCTAAAAACTAGAGAAGTTATAAGTAAACAGAACATAGTATGAGGACCTACCCCTTTGTCCTGATGGACACTGGACAACATACAATACTTTGTATAAGTCCGCTGAGTTTGAATAACTCAAAACCTGTGCATCGTAGGTTGAAAACTGTACCCAGGCGATTTCCTCAAATATCACCAATTACAATGAATTCCGATATAATGAGGATAATTACTTAATTCCCAATAACTTACTCCCACTCATCATCTGTAAAACCATACAGATATGAGAATGAAACCTGGTAAATACATACCATGGAGTAAGGATCTAATTGGGAAATCAGTTTACAATTAACAATGCACAGTTTAAACTGAAACATGAAAATGTTTCGTAGGGATATCCTGGTATTCCTAGTAATGCCTCTTCCATAATCCAATACATGACTTTAACTGTATATCTCTTTGCCATCATCCAAATCCCTTTATTTGTCTTTAGTCGTTACCTTCTGTACACCATCGTTAGGCTAAATGGTTTTCTTCCTTCCCAATCGTTCGACACCAGCCTATGGTTTGGAAGAAGACTATCCAGTAAGCATAATAGGTGTACCCTCATAAACCTAGGAGTACTCGCAACTTGAGAGAAAGTGATGATAAAAGACAACTGAATAATACCTTATTCTATTAAAGGTAAAATAGGAGTGGCGATGAAGTACGCGGTTTGGTCGTGAATGATAACAGTCGCAATTTACTTTGCCCTCTTTCTAATCTCTTTATTTTGTCTTTACATATTACCTTCTGCACACCCTACTTTGGCTAATTGGTTTACTTCATTCCCTACCTTTCGGCACCTGCCTATGGTTTGGAATAAGACTATCCAATAAGCGTAATAGGTGTACTCTCCTAGACTAAGGAGCCCTCGCAACCTGAGAGAAGGTGATAATAAAAGAAAACTGAATAAACCAATTCTTTTTCTCCTGAACCTGGATCCATCCTCGAAGAAGTCCCTTCGAGTTCGTATATAACCATACGATGGATCTATCCAATGGAAGTGGATGTCCGTAGTAATACGGGGTGTTCTGAGAAATACAAAGGTTAAAGGAAGGAGCGGTAATGACTTATGCAACTTGGACAATCCAAAAGCCAGTATTTTAAGAAGGTTCGGTCAACTTGGTCACTGAGTCATAGTCCAGGGTCGGTCAAAGGTCGCTGCCAAAAAGAGAGAGAGAAAAGAAACACTCTGCGTGCACTCCAACCTAGATCAGAATGGTTATCACTTTATCTAATCAGGAAACCTCCCATTGTAATCTCAAATTCTCCTCCAAACCTGAAAGAAGAATTAGTCGGGATCACCCGAAGAGTAAACCAACTCATCAGTGAGAATCGGGATCGAACTATCATCGCATGATAACTTGATGGAAGCCACTCAAGTTATCACACTCCAGAAGGTATGCGCATGCCTGGCAAGTTTGCTGTATGTTTGAAACTCCCGATGTAATTTTTTGCCCCATGCTCTTATGACCATGACGAAGGACCAACAAATCATAAGTCACATGTCAAGTTCTTCCCGTCATTATCCTGGTTGATTTGAACCCACCCGTACATACTCTTGACTAAGGGCCAACAAAGTAATACGACTGTCCCAAACCAACGCATTTATCTATGCTACAAATGAATACCCAGCAGCTACCAAACACTATGCCTTGACTAAGGGCCAACAAACATAGCTTGAATACTACCGACTATCCATAAGAAATGACGGAGGGCTACGGCTGGTTTTTGGCGAAAAACCTTTAACGTAATGAACTTGATCTCGTTGAAGGAACCTGATAGCTTTTTATAAAAATATAGTGGCGAAAAACCTTTGCTAAAGAGGTCACTCCCGGTGAAGGGATCTCGGCTCTTTCCTCGTGGAATGAGGTGCAGGATATTCTAACTGAATACCGTGATGCATGGCAACTTGTAATCGACTATAGTGAAGTAATTACCCTGACGCAAACTTCTGCCCAAGGGGTCACTCCCGGTGAAGGGATCTCGGCCCTTACCTCGTCGAATGAGGTGTTGGATATTCATAACCGAATATCTCTATGCAAAACAAAAGGAAACGTCTTTGTAATAACACTTTTAAAAACTGTTCCAACAACATCCAATATAGGTTTGTTTTACTTGCATTGATAAGAATCAACGCAATCCCATCAATTAATCACACCAGAAAAGAACGAAAAATAAAATGTACGTATATGCCATCCGTATTCTCCACTGGGTCCCGTCATCACCCGTTAGGTTACTTAACTAACGACAGAGCGGGGACTGGACTAGCGCGGGTGTAAAACATATACAACATCTAATAGTATATATACCAATATACAATAATCGCTCCAGGCGTGATAATATGCAACATTACAGAAAAGTAATAAGCATCACATAACAATACAGATAATCTGGGATCCCCGGGTTTCACAGAGCCGCTTCTGAAACCCGATATTCCCTTGGTCGTGTGGATAACCTGTGTAATGAAACCTAGACCCCTACGGGTGCGGCAAGTTACCCGCCAAAACCTGAAGCGAGGTAGTCCCCCACATCATAGTGAATGGAACACCCGGCACTTCACGAAATCCGGTAAATTGAGCACCCCTCCTTGGGTTAACCTGTACCCCCTACGAGTGCGGCGAATAGTCTGCCAATTCTAGAGTGAGGTCCCTCTGCCTCTCAAAGCCATGAGATACGGACCCGTTGCCCTCCAGAACCCGGCTATCCGTGCACTCCGTCGCGAGATAATCCTAGTACAAAAAAGAAAATATATACAACGGGTACATCGACCTCAGCCCGGTCGTGCCCTAAAAAGAATATTATACAAACAAGCAGTGATGGCAGTCCACATGTTGGACGCTCGCCCCGCAATATCAAATGTACAAATAAATCCAAACTGCACTACCATTGCACACTGCTATCCACCACGACATATCCGCAACATCACAGCACAACACAGAACATCAACGTGAATGTCACGTTCGCAAACCCGTCTAAAAGAACTACAGCAATTAGACGCGGTTTACCGCTCAAATGACATTCCCGGTCGGAGATATAAAGTAAGTACTGTAAACTAACACGTTTAAAATTTCGATCGACAAAACTTCCCGAAATGGGCCCCACGTACATCTGCTGTACAGTAACAAAATCTGGGCCCAAAAGAACTATACCAAAAACCAAAATTTCCACTGAAGAAGCCACTGTAGAAATTTGGACCACTGGTCCCACAGATTGGCCGCGGATGCGCGGTTAAACCCTAGGTTTGACCGCGGATCTGCGGTGGTCTGGTGGGGTCACACGACCAAATTTCTTCAGTTAGCTTAAAAAAACCTGCACAACTTTCTGTGATATGCAAAATAATTTTTGGACCTGATTTAAAATTGACAGAAACTGTGAACTGAAAAAAATGTAGTTTTCGAAAATTTTGTTTGATCGATGTTTTAAACGCGTTAGCACAAGTTAGTGAAGCTTAATAGTGAGGCTCTGATACCACTGTAAGTCCACGGTAGCGCCCCGGCCGTCTAACAAACGCCAAATGCGGAACAAAAACTTTTACAACTGGCGCTATCGCGTACTATAACCCGGATCTGCCATTAAAGCTAAACTAACAAACTACAAAGTGGGTAGAAACGTTATACCAAATGATCCGAGTCCTTCGGTCTTCAACCATCATCCCACGCTTCGTTGCGGCTGCTCCGATCTCCTGAATCTCTAGTCTTCTCGTCCAGGTGGCACCACGTCGACGGATCTTTAAACGGGCTCCCGCCTCTGAACCGAGGCAACTCAGTCGTCAAGTTTGCTAAAAGAGACGACCAAGATGATATAGAGAATGAGTAGAACACTTTGTCTCACTACGTCCAAAGCCATGGACGAACGGTTAATGAAGTTGCCTTTTGGATCGAATGGAAATGAGAATGGATCACATCTAATTTCTATCAACCAAAACTATCAAAATCCTTTTTTCAAGCAACCATATCAATTCAAGAAAGGGGCCGGCCATTTTAAGGAGGAGGGAGGTGAGTGTAGGAGGTAGGGAGAGTAACCACAACATTAATGAATGAATGAGTCATAATAAACACCTTGCAAATCATTAATGTAAATGATGAATCACCTTAACCTAGTCATCATTCAATTAATGTATCCAATGAATTAAGAACACCTCATTAACTCAAGAAGTTTCCACACACATGACTCACCTCATGACTTACCCTCAAGAAGAAAAGATAAATCCGCATTTAACCGAATGCTAAATATGGCCGATAGAAAACTGGAAACTGGCAACTTCCAAAAGTGATCCCGAAATGAATTTCAGGATAACCCCGTAACAGTATAAACATATCCGCATTTGTATTACGACCGAATACAAATGCAACTGAGACAAAGATATTATATCTACACAGTATAATACTCGGATCCGGCTTAAACCAAAGCCGACCAGTATTATCTGCCCGAAATATGACACGTGCGAAAATGCACGTGCATTTTCCGAACCCTGCCATAAACCCATACGGCCTCTACAACGTTTCGTCCGTACTTGGGAAACTGTCTGTGGGGGACTCTAATGACTCATCAACACACTGGCACTGGGTATAACCTCTAGCACGTCAGAGATATAAGCTGTACGTAACGGTTGCCTATGTGTTGATTGGAAGGGAAGCTGACGAGCGAACTCATCCATAAACCCTACAGAGCCTAACAGTGACAATATACATACAGTCCGGTCCGTTCGTCTAAAGAGTATCTCATATCGAGTCTAGGGGGTGGATAAAGTCAGACCCCTAATAACACAATAATTCATGTCGGTATGAATCCCATCACCACCTGAAAAACTACTGATCCAAATCAGTAATTCTCCACTACCTCGGCCGAGAATTTCTAGTGATGGTCACCCGTGCACTGTGCGACATCAACCCCCAATACCGGGAGAGACGAATCCCTGACGATCCGCTCACTGCCTCCATGTGGCTCGGGACTGTACCCAAAAATTACATGTTTGCACGTCTCCTTTGAGCGTGGTAAGGTAGAAATTAAAGCACAGCGGGAACTCACACGAGACAAATGACGATCTCAGGTCGACAAACTAACCTGTACACATGTCACCAGGGAACTGCTATCTGACGATATGTATAATACCAACTAGCATATTCCCGGCGAGTCTTGTCCGGTGTACTCATAACCCAATGAGCACCTGTATACATCTTAGGTGAACCAACTGACACCAATGGCTTGTGAGACCGGCCACCGCCCCTCGTCGGGGTCTCGACTGTATACACTAGTCTACTCTGGAGTATCGATGCCCTGTCTCGAAACTCCCACGACCAGGGACACTTTAAGGATGTGCTTACAGACCCCAGCTCCCACGTATATGATCGCCTTCATACTGCTGGTAGTCAAGCAAGAATCCTATAAGCTCTATCATCATGCAATAGTGAACTAAAGCATGTATACGATGATAAAGACAAACCAGATAGCATACTATCATCTCGAGCAAGACTATCATATCGGTATAGGTCCTGCCTCAATCATTGTAATCACGTACCTGCGATCCAATAATTGACTTTGAGGGCACTATATCCAACACTTGACTAAGGCCAACAAATCATAAGTCACATGTCAAGTTCTACCCATCATTATCCAGGTTGATTTGAACCCACCCGTACCTACCCTTGACTTTGGCCAACAAGGCAGTACGACTGTCCTAAACCAACGCATCTATCTATGCTGCAGAAAAGTAACAAATAGCTACCATACATTATGCCTTGACTAAGGCCAACAAACATAGCATGAATACTAAGTGCTACCCGTCTGAAATGACGGAGGGTTACGAATGGTTTTTGGCGACAAACCTTTAACGTAATGAACTTGATATCGTTGAAGGAACCGGATAGCTTTTATAAAAATATAGTAGCGAAAACCTTTGCTAAAGAGATCACTCCCGGTGAAGGGATCTCGGCTCTTTCCCCGTAGAATGAGGTGCAGGATATTCCAACTGAATACCACGATGCAAAGCAGAAGGCAATCGGCTATAGTGAAGTTATTACCCTGACGCAAACTTCTGTCCAAGGGGTCACTCCCGGTGAAGGGATCTCGGCCCTTGCCTCGTTAACTGAGGTGCTGGATATTCATAACCATATACCACTGTGCAAAACAAATTAGAACGTCTTTGCAATAACAGCTTTTTGAAAATTGTTCCAACAACATCAAAATAGGTTTGTTTAGCTTGCATTGATCCGAATCAATGCAGTCCCATCAATTGATCACACCAATAAAGAACGAAAATAATGATGTACGTATATGCCATCCGCATTCGCCAATGGGTCCCGTCATTACCCGTTAGGTTACTTAACTAACGATAGAGCGGGGACTGGACTAGCGCGGATGCAAAACATATACAACATCTACTAGTATATATATCAATATATAATATTCGCTCAAGGCGTGATAAAAATGCAACATCACAGAAATGTAATAAGCATCAAAGAACAATACAGATAACTGGGATCCTTGGGTTTCATAGAGCCGCTACTGAAACCCGACATTCTCCTGGTCATGTGGATAGCCTGTGCAATGAAATCCTAGACCCCTACGGGCGCGGCAAGTTACCCGCCAAAACCTGAAGCGAGGCAGCCCCCTTCAGCAACGTGAATGGACCACCCAGCACTTTACGGAATTCGGTAACTTGGGCACCCCTCCTTGGGTCAACCTGTACCCCCTACGAGTGCGGCGAATAGCCCGCCAATTCTAGAGTGAGGCCCCCTCCGTCTCAATGTCATGAGATGCGGGCCCGTTGCCCTCTAGAACCCGGCTACCCGTGCACCCCTCCGCGGGGTAATCCTAGTACAGAAAGTAAAATATACATACAACGGGTACATCAACCTCAGCCCGGTCGTGCCCCAAAAGAATAATATACAAACAGGCAGTGACGGCAGTCCACATGTCGGACGCTCGCCCCGCAATATCAAATGTACATAAACAACCAAACTGTACTAACATTGCATCCAGGCTATCCACCACGATAAATCCGCAACATCACAGCACAACACAGAACATCAACATGAATGTCACGTTCGCAAATCCGTCTAAAAGGGCTATAGCAGTTAGACAGGATTTACCGATCAAGTGACATTCACGGTCGCAGATATAATGTAAATACTGTGAACTAACATGTTTAAAATTTTCGATCGACTAAAATTTCCGAAGTGGGCCCCAAGTACAATACTCAGTACACAAAATAAATCTGGGCCCAAACAGAATATGCCAAAAACCTCAATTCCAAATATAAAGATCACTATAGAAAAATGGCATTGCGTTGACCCTTGACTGCGGCGGAACCGCGGCCGGAACATGGGTTTGGCCGCGATTTCGCGGTCTTCCTGTAGCATCACAATACTAAATTTCTACAGAATTCTTAAAATCACCTGCTCTGATTTCTGCGACACACCATATATTTTTTCGAGCCAAAAAAAATTCGACAGAAAACTGATGCATTTGAAATCACAATTTTTGGAAACTTCGTTCGATCGAGTCCTAAACATGTCAGAGCAAGCTAGACTAGGTTAATGGTGTGGCTCTGATACCAGTGTAAGTATACGGCAGCGCCCCGGCCGTCGGAACGAGGCCAAAATGCGGAATCGAAACTTTTCTTTAAACTTTAAAACCGGCGCTACCGCGGACTATAAACCTGGATCGGGCCATTAACCTAATCCTAGCTAACTAGAGAAGGGGTAGAGAGTTATACCGAGCGATCCGTGTCCTTCGGTCTTCTCGTCGTCATCCCGACCTCCCCGCGGAATCTCCGGTCTTCGTCTCCTCGTCGGAAGGGCACCACATCGCCGGGTTCTTTTACGGGCTCCCACCTATGGACCGAGGCAACTCGAGCACGAAGTTGGCGAGTCGACGTGCCCAAGGATGCTGTAGGCAAAGTGTAGAATCCATTTGTCTCTATTGGGGTTGAAGTTGCCATGAGGAAGTGAAGGTGGAAATGAACTTTGAAGTGGGACTCTCTTTTTAGCATGAATGAAAAAATGAGATGCCAAAATATTTCTCACACCAAAAATCAATCTCTCCCAATAAGGATTGGCCGGCCCATGCTTGGTGAAGGGAGAGAGAGAAAAGTCAAGAGGTGGGGAAGAAATAATGCAAGCAAAAGGAATGATCATCATCATGAAGAAAGTCACCTCAATAATTATGTAAACCCACTCCATCAACCATCATATCTCCAAAAGTCAAGCAATGATGAACTAAAGAAGTCAAATGAAGGTAGAATCATCATGAAGCAACAATGTGCCACTAAAAGTCTTCCCCATGCATAATTGCAAATAACCCTCTCCACCAAAATTCAGCCAAAGAAAGAAACAAAGGAAAATGGCCGAAACCAGAAAGCAAACTGGCAACTCCAAAAATACGATCCCGTAATAAATTACAGGAAAACCCCGCGACTGTATATACATACCCGCATTTGTATTCCGACCGAATACAAATGTAATGAGACAAAATCTACACTGTACAATACTAAGATCCGGCTTAAAGCAAAGCCCGCTAGTATTATCCGTCCGATCATGATCCGTGCAATACCGCACATCCATGATCGAACCCTGCCATATCTACATACGGTCACTACAGCGTTTCGCCCGAAACTTGAGAAACTGACTATGGGGGACTCTAAAGACTCGTCAATACTTTGGCTGTGGATTTAACCACTAGCACGTCAGAGGTATTAGCCATACGTAACGGGCTACCAGGTATTGACCAAAAGAGACGTCGATGAGCGAACTCATCTTGACACCCTACTGAGCCTGTCAGTGACAATATCCGTACAGTCCGGTCCGTTCGTCTATGAGCATCGCATGGCGGGCCTAGGGGTTGGTAAAAGTCAGACCCCCAAAAGCGGTACAAGTCGTGTCGGAGTGTAGCCCAGAACACCCTGAGATAATACTGGAATACCTACCAGTAAATCTCCTGCCTTGGCCAAGGACTTCGTGTAATGGCTCTCCTGGACACAGCGCGACCTCACCCCCAATACCGGGAGAGACGAACCCCTGCAGATCAGCTCACTGCTTCCATGTGGCTCGGGACTGTACCCAACTAAAACCTGTTTGCACGACTCCTTTGAGCCGTGGTAGGGCAGTAATCAAAGTACAGTGGGAACTCACACGAGACAAATGAAGATCTCAGGTCGATGAACTAACCTGTACACATGTGACCAGGGAACTGCCATGTGACGTCTGGTATAAGACCAACTAGCATGTTCCCGGCGAGTCCTGTCCGGTGTAATCATAACCCAATGAGCACCTGTATATATCTTAGGTGAACCAACTGACACCGGTGGCTTGTGAGACCGGCCACCGCCCCTTGTCGGGGTCTCGACTGTATACACTAGTCTACTCTGGAGTATCGATGCTCTGTCTCGAAAACTCCCACGACTAGGGACCTTTTAAGGATATGCTTATAGACCCCAGCTCCTATGTATATGATCGCCATCATACTGCTGGTCATCAAGCAAGAATCCTAAGGGCTCTATCAACGTACAATAGTGACCTGTAAGGTCACCTAAAGCAGTATACGATGATAAAGATAAACCAGATATCATACTATCATCTTGAGTAAGACTGTCCTACCGGTATACGTCCTCCCTCAATCATTGCAATCACGTGCCTGTGATCCAATAATTGACTCTGAGGGCACTATCTCCAACAAGATGTATACAGGTGCTCATTGGGTTATGAGTACACCGGACATGACTCGCCGAGAATATGCTAGTTGGTCTTATATCTGACGTCAGATAGCAGTTCCCTGGTGACATGTGTACAGCTTAGTTCATCGACCTGAGATCGTCATTTGTCTCGTGTGAGTTCCCACTGTACTTTGATTACTACCCTACCACGGCTCAAAGGAGTCATGCAAACATGTTTTAGTTGGGTACAGTTCCGAGCCACATGGAGGCAGTGAGCGGATCTGCAGGGGTTCGTCTCTCCCGGTATTGGGGGTGAGGTCGCGCTGTGTCTAGGAGAGCCATTACACGAAGTCCTTGGCCAAGGCAGGAGATTTACTGGTAGGTATTCTAGTAATATCTCAGGGTGCTCTGGGCTACACTCCGACACGACTTGTACCGCTTTTGGGGGTCTGACTTTTACCAACCCCCTAGGCCCGCCATGCGATGCTCGTATACGAACGGACCGGTCTATACAGATATTGTCACTGACAGGCTCAGTAGGGTGTCACGATGAGTTCGCTCATCGACCTCCCTTTTGGTCAATACCTGGTAGCCCGTTATGTACGGCTAATACCTCTGATGTGCTAGTGGTTAAATCCACAGCTAAAGTATTGACGAGTCTTTAGAGTCCCCCACAGACAGTTTCTCAAGTTTCGGGCGAAATGCTGTAGAGGCCGTATGGATATATGGCAGGGTTCGATCATATATGTGCGGTATTGCACGGATCATGATCGGACGGATAATACTGGCGGGCTTTGGTTTAAGCCGGATCCTAGTATTGTACAGTGTAAATTTTATCTCATTGCATTTGTATTCGGTCGGAATACAAATGCGGGTATGTATATAAAGTCGCGGGGTTTTCCTGTAATTTATTACGGGATCGCTTTTTGAAGTTGCCAGTTTGTATTTCGTTTCGGCCAATTTCCTTTCTATCTTTCTTTGGCTGAAAATTGGTGTGGAGGGGGTTATTTGCAAATGTGCAAATTAGCATAGTGGAAGGTGGTTTTTTGTAAGTAGTTGTATCATGATGGTTCTACCATCCTTTGACTTCTTTTTGTTCATCATTGCTTGATTGATGGTGATGGGTTTTTTATTTGACTTGGTTGTGATCATTGTTTCTCATCATCACCCTTTTCTTTTTCTTGCATGATTGCCTATTCCCTCTCTTATTCTCCGAGCATGGCCGGTCATTCTTGAGGGGGGCTGTCCAAAATTTTGGGTTAGCAAAATGGTTCCTTCTTGCTTGCACAAAATCCCTTAGTTCATCCAAAAAGCTTGTATCTCCTTCTCCACTTCCAAAAGGCAACCTCACTAACCCCTTGAGACAAAAGTTTTCTACATTCAGTCTACAGCAATCTTGGACACGTCGGCTTGCCAATTTCGTGTCCGAGTTGCCTCGGTCCAGAGGTGGGAGCCCGTAAAAAGACTCGGTGATGTGGTGCTTTTCCGACGAGGAGATCGAGACCGGAGATTCCGCGGGGAGATCGGGATGATGGCCGAAGACCGAACGACACGGATCGCTCGGTATAGCTCTCTACTCTTTCTCTACTTAGCTAGTAGTAGGTTAATGGTCCGATCCGGGTTTATAGTCCGCGGTAGCGCCAGTTTCTGTTTAATGAAAATTTTTGTTTCCGTATTTTGGCCTCGTTCAGACGGCCGGGGCGTTGCCGTGAACTTACATGTAGTCCGTTCCTTCGCTTCATAAGCTCCAAGTTGTGGTCCCTTCGCTACGATCATCAAACTCCCGAACTCTAGAGAGGCTCCATGAGGTGAATGATCCATGCTAGCTTGAAGTCTTCACAATCCAAGAAGATCTATCTTAAGGAGTCACAAACCCAAGCCATCTCTTCACTAATTAGGGATTAGTGAAGCTAACACACTAATCTATATGGCTAGAATAGAAGAGAATGATGAAGTAGGAATTTTGCTCTCTTTTGTTTTCTTTTTCTCACAATCTTTCATCACTTGAAAAATTCTAGCAAGCTTTTTGAGAGCAAGATGAAGATGAAGAAGTGATGAATGAATTATTGATGAGGTTAGAAATGCAACCATGGGTTAAGAATTTCATGCTTAACCATTGTAGAGACTTAACCATGAGCTAGGTTTAGGGTTAGGTTAACAAATATCTTGGTAAATATCAAGAGAGTGGACTTAGTCAACATAAACAAATATCTTAACTAATTTCCACAATTTTGAATTAACCATAAATAAATATATTTCTAACCCTAATTCTAGCAATAGTGTGAATCTCATAAACCCTAGTTGCATGTATAACCTAGCATGTTACAATTATACGTATCACATATATATAATTTTATAATAAAAGAAAAGAATACAATAATCATTTATCACATATGTGTTAAATGTATCCAAAGTAAGAAAATGAAATACTTAAGTTAGCATATATTAGTTAATGCAATTTAATATATCAAATATATAATTATACATTAAATTATCGAATCAACACTTGATCCGATAATCCGGCTATAATACATATAACCGATTAATATAATATGTATCATTTTATCGAATCAACACTTGATCCGATTACCCGGTTATATCACATATACCCGACCGATATCACATATCGCGAGAATAGAATACGGTATCACATACACGTATTATTCTCGGTCCCGCACATATCACATATGTGCTCCTACTCCGTTTCTCCTGAGCCAGGAAACCTCTGTGTAGGAGTCTAAAGACTCGTCAATACGCCGGCAGTGGGTGATGATCATATCAAACACCCACAAGCTGTAAGCGGTCAGCTAAACGTAACAGCCACCCGAGTATTGAACGATCAGAAGATCAACAAGCAAGCCTGCACACACTCCTGTGAATCCAATCAGTAACACTACCGTATAGTCTGGTCTCTTCGTCTGATATGTCGCATATCTAGTCTAGGGGTGGTAAACGTCAGACCCTAGTAACCGATAAGTCGTGCCGATATGAGCCTCATAATGGGTCGAGAAACTACTGATAACATTTACCGGTAGATCTTCAAATCATCCCTAGCCAGTGACTTCCTGTTATAGCCAATCGAACACAGCGCAATATCAACCTTATTACCGAGAGAGACGAAACCCCTCCTATCGCTCATTGCCTCCATGTGATTCGGGACTGTACCCAAAAGCCACCGTTTTGCACGTTCTCATGAACGAGGTAAGGTAGAAATCAAAGCACAGCGGGAATCACACAAGATCTATGACGATCTTGGATCTACAGACTAACCTGTACCAGTGTCACCAGAGAACTGCTATCTGACGATAGGTATAATACCATCTAGGAGTTCTCGGCGAGTCCGTTCAGTGTACCCAGTCTCCACTGAGCACCCGTATACCATCTTTGATGTCAAACACCAATGGATGTGGGATCATCCATCGCCCATCATATGGGTCAAGATGCGTATACGCTAGTCTACTCTGGAGTATCGATGCCCTGTCTCGATACACCCTCGACTAGGAACAATTATAGGATGTATTCGTGGACTACCCTGGCCCCACTAGTATGATCTGCATCATAGTCCTAGTAGTCAAGTACATATCCTAAGGGCTTTATCAACTTGTGAGAGGAAGACAGTAAACCAATACAAGTCAACATGTTAAGACAAAGAGCAACTAGATAGCATACTATCATATCGAGCAAGAAAGTCCTCTCTATATATATCCAAGCATCCATTATAATATACATCATATGTACAATAATGGCCTCTAGGGCTTATAAATAACTAACAATCTCCCACTTGCACTAAGGCCAGATGTTGTAGTATCTCATACCCAACATCCCGAAAAGTCTCTTAAAATGTATCTGGGGTATGGCCTTCGTGAGTGGATCCGCAGTATTTTCCTTCGTGTCAACTCTCCCGACCTCGATCTCTCGGCGATCAACTATCTCCCAGATCAGGTGATACCGCCTCAGAATATGTCTGGATCTCTGATGGGACCTGGGTTCCTTGACCAAAGCCACAGCTCCATTGTTATCACAATACAAAGGTATTGGATGCTCAATGGACGGAACCACTCCAAGTTCAGTTATGAACTTCTTCATCCAGACAGCCTCTTTGGCAGCATCGTTGGCAGTGATGTATTCATCCTCCATCGTCGAGTCTGCCATGGTTTCCTGTTTGGAACTCTTCCAACAAACCGCCCCTCCATTGAGGGTAAAGATAAATCCCGAGTGTGACTTAGAGTCGTCCTTATCACTTTGGAAACTCGAATCGGTAGAGGACTCCACCTGGAGTTCTCCGTTACCATACACCAAGAACATCTCTTTAGTCCTTCTAAAGTACTTGAGAATGTTCTTCACAGCTGTCCAGTGACTCTCTCTTGGATCTGCTTGATACCTACTCACTACACTTAGTGAGTATGCTACATCGGATCTGGTACATAGCATCGCGTACATGATAGAGCCTACTGTCGAAGCATAGGGTATCCCTTCCATGCGAGCTCTCTCCAAATCAGTCTTAGGAGACATCTCTTTGGAGAGAGTGAGTCCAGAGATCGTGGGTAAATTCTCACTCTTGGATTCTTCCATACTAAACCTCTTTAGTATAGTGTCAATGTACCTGGATTGAGACAATCTCAGTATCCGTTTAGATCTATCTCTATAGATCTTAATCTCCAAGATGCAGGAGGCATCACCTAGATCTTTCATTGAGAATCTATGTGATAAGAAGAGCTTGACCGAGTGCAGCATAGGAACATCATTTCCTATCAAGAGTATGTCATCCAAGTACAATATGAGGAAGACAACCTTACTTTCTGCTACCTTCTTGTATATACAAAGTTCATCTACGTTTTTGATGAAGTCAAACTCTTTGACTACCACATCAAAACAGATGTTCCAGCTTCGCGATGCCTGTTTAACCCATAGATGGATTTAAGCAGCTTGCACACCTTTCTGCTGCTCCCACTGTCTACGAAGCCCTCTGGCCGAGTCATGTACACGCATTCTTCTAAATCACCATTTAGAAAAGCGGTCTTAACATCCATTTGCCAGATTTCGTAGTCATGGTATGCAGCAATGGCAAGTAGGATCCGGATGGACTTAAGCATAGTCACTGGAGAAAAGGTTTCGTCATAATCCACATCTGGTCATTGACGAAAACCCTTTTCAACAAGTCTCAACTTTTCCATCTACACCAAGTTTCTTCTTAAAGATCCAATTTCTCCCAATAGGTTTTACCCCTTCAGGAGCAACTTCCAAAGTCCATACTTTGTTGGTGTACATGGATTCCATCTCAGATCGCATTGCATCCAGCCATTTCACAGTCACCACTCGTGATGGCCTGCTCGAAGCTAGTTGGATCATCATCTTCCTTGATGCAATCCTCGTTCCCACCGTCTATGAGAAAACCGTAGTATCTCTCAGGTGGATGGGGAACCCTACTAGGTCGGCGAAGAGGCTGGGGTTCGTCGGGAACTATCGAATCCTCTGGTTCCACCAAATCTTCTGTTGCAACTTGTGTAGCTGGAACTTTTTCCAGTTCTACTTCATTGCCACTAATTTCTTTCATAAGAAAACCCTTTTCTAAAAAGGTGGCATGTCGAGAAACAAACACCTTTTGTCCCTCGGAGTGGTAGAAGATATACCCTCGCGAATGCTTGGGATATCCAATAAACTTGCACAGAACAGACCTTGCCTCGAGTTTATCCGGATTTTGTGTTTTTACATAGGACGGACAACCCCATATCTGAATAAAATTAAGACATGTCCTCTTCCCATTCCACATCTCATATGAAGTGGTAGGCACAGATTTGGTGGGAACCCTATTCAATAGATATGCTGATGTCTCAAGCGCATAACCCCAAAAGGAAATAAGTAACTCAGCGGTGCTCATCATAGAGCGCACCATATTTAATAGGTGCGATTTCTCCGTTCCGATACACCGTTGTGCTATGGTGTATACGGAGGAGTAAGCTGAGAGAGAATCCCATTCTCTTTTAGATAGTCCAGGAACTCATTGCTCAAGTATTCTCTTCCTCGATCAGATCGAAGGATCTTAATACTTTTACCCATTTGGTTCTCGACTTCGTTCTTATATTCTTTGAATTTCTCAAAAGCTTCAGATTTGTGTTTCATCAGGAACACATGTCCGTATCTTGAGAGATCGTCAGTGAATGTAATGAAGTACGAGGAACCATTCCTGGCATATGTAGACATGGGACCACATACATCACTATGTATCAGTCCCAGGAGTTCCATAACTCTTTCTCCGTATCCACTAAACGGAGTTTTGGTCATCATGCCTTTGAGACATGACTGGCAAGTGTCATAGGATGAAAATTCGAACGGATTCAAATATCCATCCCTATGTAACTTAGCTAGTCGTGTCGCATTGATATGACCTAGTCTACAATGCCACAAGAAGGATTCGTTCATTTCTGAACTCTTCCTCTTGTGTGTGTTTTGTACATTGAGGACTGTAGTTTGATTCAGAACGTATATGCCATTATTTAACGAGTCTGATCCAATCAACTTTTGATTCAGGAAGATGTTCATAACATTATCCTGTACTACAAAATTATATCCTTCCTTACTTAATAAAGAAACTGATATAAGATTGCATATCAGGGTCGGAATGTAATAGCATTCGTTCAGAATCAATGTATTGCCATTTGGTAACACAAGGTGATATTCGCCAACTGCTTTGGTTGCAACATTTGCACCATTCCCTACTCTTATGGATTGATCACCCTCTCCCAGTTCTCTATCTTTGCATAGCCCATGTAACATATTACATATGTGGGATCCCGATCCGGTATCTAATATCCAGGATGTAGAGTGAACTAAGAAACAGTTCTCGGTAACTAACACACTAGAAGAAGATGCATCAACATGCTTATTCTTCGTTTGGGTGGCATGGGAATCCGGACATTCCCCTATTTCCTGCTCAGTCTTATAACAGTTATAAGAAAGAACGGAACCAACGTTCCCCTGCTTAATATAACAAGCGGGTTCGGTCAATACATCCATATTATTATCTTGATTAAGGCCTGACATGGTCGCTACCTGGAGAGAGAGAGAGAAGAAAACACTTTAGCGTATGCTCTTGCAAGATTAGATTGGTTATTATCTTATCTAATCAGGATGTCTCCCACTATTTTTATCAAATCTTCCTTAATACCCTAAAAGGTATGATTGGCCGGGATTAATTACACTTTACAAGTTCGCCAATCTTTTAGCCAGGTCAGTGTTGGTACTTTGAGGGAGGTTCCTCGTGCTTTCGCACGGACCTAATTAAAATAAACCTCATTTTCCTAGAGGCATAACCCCGTTAACACCTTTCTAGACACCTACTTGATCGGCTAATTGTCATGTGTAAAACTCTCCAAGGAGTAACTCTTACTCGCAGTGGGTATCAGGATCCAACTATCTCATAGAAGGTATGCAATCTCATTACAAATTTCAACACTTGAAATTCCCGATAATTCTTTTACCCCTAGCATCCTATGACCTTGATGGAGGCCAAACTACTCATAGGACGCTAGTCAAGTTCAACCCGTTCATTTCTTGATTGAATTAGACCCACCAGCACAAACCTTGACGGAGGCCAAACTACGTCGTACGAATACCTTAATCCAATCGCATCTCATGCTACAGATAAGTATTAATCAGCTACCATACACTACGCCTTGACGGAGGCCAAACTACTGTAGCACAAATACTAAATAATACTTATCTGAAATGACGGAGGGCTATGCAGGTTTTTATGAAAACCATGAGCGTAATGAACTTGATATCGTTGTAGAAACAAGTTATTTTGAAAAGGAAACTTTTTGAGGCTTTTAACAGTTTTGTTAAAGAGGTCACTCCCGGTGAAGAGATCTCGGCTCTTTCCTTATTGAATAAGGTGCAGGATATTTCACAAATAGCACAATGCAAAGCAAAAACTATAGAAGCAATAAAAAACCGAGTTGTAGCATCTGCTAGTATCGCTAAAGAGGTCACTCCCGGTGAAGGGATCTCAGCACTTTCCTTATCGAATAAGGTGCTGGATATTCTACAAGGAATACCGCTATGCAAAGCAAAAGCTAGAGCTACCCTTTTTGATTTGATTCTACAACATCTTTTAGGTTTCTTTTCTTTCATTAATCTCATTAACGAAGTCCCATCATTTATGCTTCCTAAGCATCACAGAAGAAACGAAAATACAATGTACGCTTATGCCATCCGCATTCACCATAGTGTCTCGTTATGCACCGTTAGGTTACTTAACTAACGGCATACCGGGGCGGGACTAGCGCGGGTGTAAAACATAAGCAACGTTTATTATATATCATATATACAATAATAAAGCATTCGTCTCATGCATATAATATGATCACATCACATAATATCAGCAGCAGGAGATAACATATGAAATATTGGATTTACTAAGAGGTCTGTGTTTTATTTTGAGGCTATATAAAACACGGATTCCACGGTCGCGATGAATAGCCAAACCCACATAACTAAACCCATACGAGAGCGGCAAGTAACCCTCCCAATTCTAGAGTTAGGAGACCCGGTCTCGACTCCTCGAGATGGCCTCCCACTGGACCCTAGAACCCTGTTGCTTGTGCTCTCCTCCTTGGGTCTATCCTAATGCGGAAAAGTAAATAATATACAACGGTGACATCATCCTCAACCCGGAAGTGCCCCAATAAAAGAATATTACATACAATGAATTTTACATGAATGAAAATAAAAACCCTCATTTCACATAAAACTCCCGGCTATTCAAAACACGACGATCCAATATAACATATCACAGCAACACATAACATCACATGTCATAAACGTAAGTAAATATGCGTATCACAATTGTCGTTGACATATAGCACGAAAACGATGATCCCCATATATTACACTTACGGTCGCAGAAAAGAAAATGTCAAACTACAACATTTGGAATCCACAATCACCTTAGACATCATAAACCCAAAATATCACATATTACGGATTTCATGCCTAACTATATGAATTCCACATATTGTATCACATTTCAGATAACTAGACAATGTTAAACTTTCCGATCGAATAAACAAACACCCAAACTTTCCCAATTGAGCTCAACACTTGAGCGAAGTTCAAAAAGTCCCAGAACATGCCACATCTCCTATGAACCAGCCGTACAAGGGTCAACCAATGCCTCACATGTGGCACCGCTGAACTACCACAAATCCTAGGGTTTAGTGGCGGTTCTGACGGTCACATAATCGAGTTAAGGTTTCGTTCTTCTAGACGGTTCACAGAATCGCTTGCAAGATTTTCTGAAAGTTTTAAACTAAGGAAAAATCCAACACTTGGAAACATTTCCAGCAAGCGAAAAAGTGAGTTATCGATATCCGTTCGAACTTTTAACACCGTCTAAATAACCCGAAAACAAACTAGAATTACGAATACGAAACACTCCGAATTGCCTCTATAAAATGATAACATCACGTGAAAATTTAGCAAAAACAAACAACACCTGAAATACCAAAATCCAGAGACTGGAACACAGTGAAAACTTGAACCCAAAACCCTATAGTATGGCCGAGCAGGCCTATCTTGGAGGCTAAGTGGCCGGCCAAAATCCGAGCTCTTGTGTTCAATTTTGTACTGTGTTCATATTGTATCACATACAACATTCTGCAACTGTTTAAAAAAAATTGACTCTCAGAAAATTTCGACAGAAACTAGGGTTCGTATTCGGTTGTTTCGGAGTTGTTTCGGTTTCGTAATCCTACACATATCCATCTAATTCTCTAGCTAGGCTCTAATACCACTGTTGGGTTGTCTAGGACGGCAGCAAGGTTTCGGGTAGCATCATCCATGCTAAGTTAAAATTTTTGTTGTTCTAGCTAACCCTAAACCTAGGTTCTTAACTAAAGAATCATACGGAATGTAAATGCAAACACTTTACATCTAAGTGATAGGGATTACAATCTTTGTAGTCCGTTCCTTCACTTCATGAGCTCCAAGTTGTGGTCCCTTCGCTGCCATCATCAAGCTCCCGGACTCTAGAGAGGCTCCATGAGGTGAATGATCCATGCTAGCTTGAAGTCTTCACAATCCAAGATGATCTACCTTGAGGAGTCACAAACCCAAGATATCTCTTCACTAATTAGGGATTAGTGAAGCTAACGCACTAATCTATATGGCTAGTATAGAAGAGGATGATGAAGTAGGAATTTTGCTCTCTTTTGTTTTCTTTTTCTCACAATCTTTCATCACTTGAAAAATTCTAGCAAGCTTTTTGAGAGCAAGATAACGATGAAGAAGTGATGAATGAATTATTGATGAGGTTACAAACGCAACCATGGGTTAAGAATGTCATGCTTAACCCTTGTAGAGACTTAACCATGAGCTAGGGTTAGGATTAGGTTAACAAATATCTTGGTAAATATCAAGAGAGTGGACTTAGTCAACATAAACAAATATCTTAACCAATTTCCACAATTTTGAATTAACCATAAATAAATATATTTCTAACCCTAATTCTAGAAATGGTGTGAATCTCATAAACCATAGTTGCATGTATAACCTAGCATGTTACAATTATACATATCACATATATATAATTTTGTACCAAAAGAAAAGAATACAATAAACATATATCACATATGTGTTAAATGTATCCAAAGTGAGAAAATGAAATACTTAAGTTAGCATATATTAGTTAATACAATTTAATATATCAAATATATTATTATACATTAAATTATTGAATCAACACTTGATCTGATAATCCGGCTATAATACATATAACCGACTAATATAATATGTATCATTTTATCGAATCAACACTTGATCCGATAACCCGGCTATATCACATATACCCGGACGATATCACATATCGCGAGAATAGAATACGGTATCACATACACATATTATTCTCGGTCCCGCACATATCACATATGTGCTCCTACTCCGTTTCTCCTGAGCCAGGAAACCTCTGTGTAGGACTCTAAAGACTCGTCAATACGCCGGCAGTGGGTGATGATTATATCAAACACCCATAAGCTGCAAGCGGTCAGCTAAACGTAACAGCCACCCGGGTATTGAACGATCAGAAGATCAACAAGCAAGCCTACACACACTCTTGTGAATCCAATCAGTAACACTACTGTACAGTCCGGTCTCTTCGTCTGATATGTCACATATCTAGTTTAGGGATGGTAAACGTCAGATCCCAGTAACCGATAAGTCATGCCGATGTGAGGCTCATAACGGGTCGAGAAACTACTGATAACATTTACCAGTAGATCTCCAAATCAGCCCTGGCCAGTGACTTTCTGTTATAGCCAATAGTAGCACAGCGCAACATCAACCCCCAATACCGGGAGAGACGAATCCCTTCTTATCGCTCATTTCCTCCATGTGATTCGGGACTGTACCCAAAAGCCACCGTTTTGCATGTTCTCTTGAACGTGGTAAGGTGGAAATCAAAGCACAGTGGGAATCACACAAGACTCTATGACGATCTCGGGTCTACAGATTAACATGTACTAGTGTCACCAGAGAACCGCTATCTGACGATAGGTATAATACCAACTAGGAGTTCTCGGAGAGTCCGTTCAGTGTACCCATTCTCCACTGAGCACCCGTATACTATCTTTGATGTCAAACACCAATGGATGTGGGATCATCCATCGCCCATCATATGGGTCAAGAAGCGTGTACGCTGGTCTACTCTGGAGTATCGATGCCTTGTCTCGATACACGCCCGACTAGGAACAATTATAGGATGTACTCATGGACTACCCTGGCCCCACTAGTATGATCTGCATCATAGTCCTAATAGTCAAGTGCATATCCTTAGGGCTTTATCAACATGTGAGAGCAAGAAAGTAAACCAATACAAGTTAACATGTTAAGACAAAGAGCAACCAGATAGCATACTATCATATCGAGCAAGAAAGTCCTCTCTATATATATCCAAGCATCCACTATAATAAACATCATAGGTATATTAATGGCCTCTAGGGCATATACATAACTGACAGTAGTGTGATACTGTCTTGCTCTCACATGTTGATAAAGCCCTTAGGATGTGTACTTGACTACCAGGACTATGATGGAGATCATACTAGTGGGGCCAGGATAGTCCATAAGTACATCCTATAATTGTTCATAGTCTAGGGTGTATCGAGACAGGGCATTGATACTCCAGAGTAGACTAGCGTATACGCTTTTTGACAATGGGCGATGGATGATCCCACATCCATTGGTGTTTGACATCAAAGATGGTATACGGGTGCTCAGTGGAGACTGGGTACACTGAACGGACTCTCCGAGAACTCCTAGTTGGTATTATACCTATCGTCAGATAGCAGTTCTCTGGTGCCGCTGGTGTTGGATATAGTGCCCTCAGAGTCAATTATTGGATCACAGGCACGTGATTGCAATGATTGAGGGAGGACCTATACCGGTAGGACAGTCTTACTCAAGATGATAGTATGCTATCTGGTTTATCTTTATCATCATGTACTGCTTTAGGTGACCTTACAGATCGCTATTACACGTTGATAAAGCCCTTAGGATTCTTACTTGACTGCCAGCAGTATGATGGCTATCATATACGTAGGAGCTGGGGTCTATAAGCACATCCTTAAAGAGATCCCTAGTCGTGGGAGTTTCGAGACTGGGCATCGATACTCCATTAGTAGACTAGTGTATACAGTTGAGACCCCGACGAGGGGCGGTGGCCGGTCTCACAAGCCATTGGTGTCAGTTGGTTCACCTAAGATGTATACAGGTGCTCATTGGGTTATGAGTACACCGGACAGGACTCGCCGGGAACATGCTAGTTAGTATTACACCTGACGTTAGATAGCAGTTCCCTGGTAACATGTGTACAGGTTAGTTCATCGACCTGAGATCGTCATTTGTCTCATGTGATTTCCCACTGTACTTTTATTACTACCCTACTATGGCTCAAAGGAGTCGTGCAAACAGGTTTTAGTTGGGTACAGTCCCGAGCCACATGGAGGCAGTGAGCGGGTCGGCAGGGGTTTCGTCTCTCCCGGTATTAGGGGTGAGATCGCGCTGTGTCTAGGAGAGCCATTACACGAAGTCCTTGGCCAAGACAGGAGATTTACTGGTAGGTATTCCAGTAGTATCTCAGGGTGTTCTGGGCTACACTCCGACACGACTTGTACCGCTTTTGGGGGTCTGACTCTTACCAACCCCTAGGCCTGCCATGCGATGCTCGTAGACGAACGGACCGGACTGTACGGATATTGTCACTGACAGGCTCAGTAGGGAGTCGGGATGAGCTTGCTCATCGACCTCCTTTTTGGTCAATACCTGGTAGCCCGTTACGTACGGCTAATACCTATGACGTGCTAGTGGTTAAATCCACAGCCAAAGTATTGACGAGTCTTTAGAGTCCCCCACAGACAGTTTCTCAAGTTTCGTGCGAAACCATGTAGAGACCGTATGATATATGGCAGGGTCCGATCATATACGTGGAGTAGTGCACGGATCATGATCGGGCGGATCATACTAGTGGGCTTTGGTTTAAGCCGGATCCTAGTATTAGATTTGTTGGATTACTTTTGTCTCATCGCATTCGCATTCGGTCGGAATGCAGATGCAGGTATGTATATACAGGTGAGGGGTATCCTTGTGATCCGTCACGAGTTTATTTTAGATGTTGCCGGATCTTTTTTTTGTTGGACCAAACATTTGGATTAATGTTTGGATAGTAGAAATTATGAGCTAGAATTCATCATGAGATGCATTAAATGTGACATGGACATATATAGTGACTCATGGTCTCTTTTTTGTGTAAAATGTCACATTAGTGTTTGATTTGTGTGTTGATTTGATAAGAGGAGAGAGGGGGGAAACCATGATATGGTTGTTAGCTCCCATATTATTGTTCTAACTCACTCTCATTTTATCATTCCATCACAAAAGAAAAGAAAAGAAAACTTCTTCTTTTCCTCTTTCTTCTCTAGCTCATATCTCCATCAAATGGCAACACCTTCAACCTCCATCCATCTCATGGATGCAAAAGACAAAGTGATCACAAACATTCTCTACATCACCATGGACACGTCAGCTAGCACACTTCATGCCCGAGTTGCTTCAGATGAAGCGGGAGCCCGTAAAAGGAATCGATGATGTGGTGCCCTTTCCGACGAGGAGATCGAGACCGGAGATGCCGCGAGGAGCTTGAGATGGTGGCCAAAGACCGAAGGACACGGATCGATCGGTATAGCTTTTCATCCCTTTCTCTAGTTGCTAGTTGCTGGTTAATGGTTCGATCCGGATTTTAAGCATACGATAGCACCGGTTTCTAGTTTGAAAAAGTTTTCGTTTCCGCATTTTGGCCTCGGACAGACGGCCGGGACGCTACCGTAGACTCTTACAGCTGATACAGATTAGTCTGTAGACCCGAGATCGTCATAGAGTCTTGTGTGATTCCCACTGTACTTTGATTTCCACCTTACCACGTTCAAGAGAACGTGCAAAATGGTGGTTTTTGGGTACAATCCCGAATCACATGGAGGCAATGAGCGATAGGAGGGGATTCGTCTCTCCCGGTATTGGGGGTTGATGTTGCGCTGTGCTACTATTGGCTATTACAGGAAGTCACTGGCCAGGGATGATTCGGAGATCTGCTGGTAAGTGTTATCAGCAGTTTCTCGACCCGTTATGAGCCTCACATCGACACGACTTATCGGTTACTGGGTCTGACGTTTACCACCCCTAAACTAGATATGCGACATATCAGACGAAGAGACCGGACTGTACGGTAGTGTTACTGACAGGCATTACAGGAGTTAGAGCGGACTCGCTTATTGATCTTCTGATCGCTCAATACCCGGATAGCCGTTACGTCCAGCTAGTACCGCTGACGGCTTGTGGGTGCTTGATATGATCATCACCTACTGCCGGCGTATTGACGAGTCTTTAGAGTCCTACACAGAGGTTTACTGGCTCAGGAAAAAAGAAGTAGGAGCACATATATGATATGTGCAGGACCGAGATTAATACGAGTATGTGATACCGTATTCTATTCTCGCAATTTATTCGTATCGGTCGTTTATATGTGATATAGCCGGGTTATCGAATCAAGTGTTTATTCGATAAGTTGATACAAATAATATTAGTCGGTTATATGTGATATAGCCGGATTATTAAATCAAGTGTCGATTTAATGATTTAATGTATAATTATATATTTGATATATCAATTTACATTAACTAATATTTGCTCACTTAAGATTTTCTTTTTCTCACATGTGCACACTTAATATATAAGTGATATAAATTAATTGTGTTTTCTTTTTTTGTGTCATGCTTGATGATACACACTACATGGGTGTATGAGATTCACACCATGCTCATGATAATGCAAGATTTATTTATTTAAGGTAAATCTAAATTAGTTGGAAATTAGTCACATGGCATGAAGCTTGTGGAAGCTTGTAAATGTATTGACTTAGTCCACTAATTTTGTTTACTTAAGAAATTTATTAACCCAACCATTATCTAAACTCATGGTTAAGTCTCTACATGAGTTATATGAGATATTTCTCACCCATGGTTGCCATTCACTCTCTCATGCATTATTTGCTTCTTCTTCTTCATCAAGAGCTTAGCTCTCTAGGTTTTTGAGAGGAGAAGAAAAGGAGTGAGAAAATTAATTCTAAAGTGAGCAAAATTCCTACTTCATCATCCTATAATAGATTATCCATTTAGTTTAGGATGTTAGCTTCACTAATCCCTAATTAGTGAAGAGGTAGCTTAGGTCAGTGTCTCCTCGACGCAGATCATCTTCGGCCTCGAAGACTTCGTGCAAGCTCGTTCCTTTCATCTTGTGGAGCCATTCTTGAGTCCGGAAGATCACTACTTGGAGCGAAGGGACTACTACACGGAGCTATTGAAGTGAAGGACCGGTCTACATAGGTTGTATTCCATATTCACTTAGTTGTAAAGTTGTTTGCACATTGTATTGTCTAAATCTCTAGTTAAGATTCTAGGGTTAGGATTGTTTAGCATGGCCAAATTTTGAAAATGGCCTGGACGATGACTCCCGAAACCTTGCTGTCATGCTAGGCATTCCTACAATAGGTTTATTTTATGTTGCATTAATCCTATTAATGCAATCATATCATTTAGATAATCATATTATCTAGCACTTTTCTTCTAACACAAGCATTACAGAAAACAGTATGAAAAGGAAAAAATAGAATGGGCATATACGCCATCCGCATTCGCCATGGGGCCCCATCATGTGAAAGTATATCTTAGCACCTCTATAAGGTTTCAAAGAGCATCAAGTATACAATTTAAAAAAATCTAGAGGCCTAAGCATACTAAACAAGAATCAAACTAGAGAATTAGGGTTTCAATGTAAGAAAAATAGTTCTAAACTAAGTGAAGAGGGTTTACAACCTTTGTAGACCAAGTCCTTCACTTCTAAAGCTCCAAGTAGTAGTCCTTAAAACTCTTCTTTGACTCCACTTGAAAAAAGGATCGAGCTTGCTTGAAGTCTTCGATGCCGAAGATGATCCATCTTGAAGTCTCTTTCACTCAAGCTCACTCTTCACTAATCAAGGTATTAGTGAAGCAAACAACCTAAACTAATAGGCTAGATTAGTGTAGGTTGATAAAGTAGGAGATTTGCTCACTAGAAATTATTTTCTCTTTTCTTTTTCCAACTCAAGAAAAACCCTAGAGAGGAGAAGAGAAGGAGATGAACTTGGATGATATGTGAACCATGTCCTAGAGATAAGATGAGGATGAATAAATATCTAAGAGTAAAACAAAATATAGGACATGAGTCATGGCTGTAAGTGCACGGCGGCGCCCCGGCCGTCAATCCGACGCCGGAATGCGGAAGCGGTGAATAACTAAAATTTTGCGGACTTTGCAAACCGGCACCACCGCGCACTAAACTCCGGATCGAACCATTAACTAGTCTAAGCTATCTACAAGAATGGGAATAGAGATATACCGACGATCCAAGTCCTCCGGTCTTCTCGTCATGGTCCCGATCTCCTGCGGAAAAAGTCCCGTCTCCTCCTCGTCGCCGGAAGTGCACCACATCGCCTTCTTCGTTTACGGGCTCCCACGTCAATGCCGAGGCAACTCGGGCACGAAGCCGGCTACTCGACGTGCCCAAGATATGCTGTAGGAAGTGTAGTGTAGAGGCTACTTGTCTCTTTGGGGTTTGTTGCCTTTGGATGGAGGAATGAGGATTGAACTTTGGAGGGAAAATGAAGCTACCAATTTTGCAAGGAAATGAGATGAAGAATGAAGCATCAAAAATAAACCTCTCATTTTTCCTCTCCTCAATTAGTGGCCGGCCAAATTGCTTTTGGAGAATGGTGGAGAGGTATATAAATTGCAAGAGGGAGGTAAGTGTAGGAGAGACAAAAGAGGTGACCACAACATCAACCATACCCTTTCCTCCATACCCTTTCTATTCAATCAAATCTCAAAAAGCAAAAGTATGGTGGAAAAGATATGAAAGTTATCATATCAAACAATATGCAATAAAACCCTCCACAAAATGTTATTTGCAAAACTGCAAATAACACCCTCCATCGGAAAAGTCCGGCCGGGAAAGAACAAAGGAAAACCGGCCGGAACGGAATGCAAACTGGCAACTCCAGAAAACTGGTCCCGTAATAAATTACAGGAAAACCCCGATACTGTGCATACACACCCGCATCTGTATTCCGTCCGGATACAAATGCAATGAGACAAAATCTACACTGTACTAAACTAGGACCGGCTTAAACCAAAGCCGGCTAGTATTATCCGTTCGATCCTGATCCGTGCAATACCGCACGTATCTGATCGAACCCTGCCATATAACCATACGGCTACCAGTACAAACCGTCCGATCCTGATCCGTGCAATACCGCACGTATCTGATCGAACCTTGCCATATCTCCATACGGCCTCTACAGCGTTTCGCCCGAAAGCTGAGTAACTGAAAGTGTGGTGGACTCTAAAGACTCGTCAATACTATGGCTGTGGATTTAACCACTAGCCCGTCAGAGGTATAAGCCAATACGTAACGGGCCACCAGCTATTGAACAAATGGGACGTCGATGAGGAAGCTCACCCCGACACCCAACTGAGCCTGTCAGTGACAATATCCGTACAGTCCGGTCCGTTCGTCTATGAGTATCGCATGGCGGGCCTAGGGGGTTGGTAAAAGTCAGACCCCCAAAAGCGGTACAAGTCGTGTCGGAGTGTAGCCCAGAACACCCTGAGATACTACTGGAATACCTACCAGTAAATCTCCTTGCCTTGGCCAAGGACTTTGTGTAATGGCTCTCCTAGACACAGCACGACCTCACCCCCAATACCGGGAGAGACGAACCCCTGAAGATACGCTCACTGCCTCCGTGTGGCTCGGGACTGTACCCAACTAAAACCTGTTTGCACGACTCCTTTGAGCCGTGGTAGGGTAGTAATCAAAGTACAGTGGGAACTCACACGAGACAAATGACGATCCCCAGGTCGATGAACTAACCTGCACACATGTCACCAGGGAACTGCCATCTAACGTCTGGTATATGACCAACTAGCATGTTCCCGGCGAGTCCTGTCCGGTGTACTCATAACCCAATGAGCACCTGTATACATCTTAGGTGATCCAACTGACACCAGTGGCTTGTGAGACCGGCCACCGCCCCTCGTCGGGGTCTCGACTGTATACACTAGTCTACTAATGGAGTATCGATGCCCGGTCTCGAAACTCCCACGACTAGGGACCTTTTAAGGATATGCTTGTAGACCCCCAGCTCCCACTTATATGATCGCCCTCATACTGCTGGTGGTCAAGCAAGAATCATAGGGGCTCTATCAACGTGTAATAGCGACGTGTCATGTCACCTAAAGCAGTACACGATGATAAAGGTAAACCAGATAGCATACTATCATCTCGAGTAAGACTGTCCTACCGGGATAGGTCCTCCCTCAATCATTACAATCACGTACCTGTGACCTAATAATTGACTCTGAGGGCACTATCTCCAACAATCTCCCACTTGCACTCAAGGCTAATTATTGCGATGTCGCATGCTCACAACCCGTGTGATACCGAACATCCAACTCCTCTACTAGTCAGTCTCACAAAGCTCGTTTGCGGAACTATTGCGTTCGAGGAATAGCCTCAGTGAGTGGATCCGCTTAGTAGTTTCTTTCTATGTCTCTCTATATCTCAAGTTCGCGGAGAAAGCCATCTCCCGAAAAGAGCAATACCTGTCTCAGAATATGTCTGGATGTCTGATGGGACCTAGCTCATAAATGAACTCCAAATCCAAACTTCTTAGACTGTATCGTCAACTGAACTTAATCAGTATCCTGCGCGCCATGCCTCCCTCAGTATTGCCTTGGACCACCTGTCCAAAATACTGCCCCTCATCAGAAGGAAAACTATAACTCTGACAACCTCCTTGTCGTCCATGTCACCTTGGAAGCCTGGAATGATAACTGTCTCCCAAATGAAGCTGTCGTTATCATTTCCCTAGAACATCCACTTATGTTCTAAAACTGCTTCCGACTGTTTCTCCAGGATTGGATCAATGTCAACTTATTGCATCTAGTGCAAGAACAACATCTGGTGTGGTACTTGATATCTCATGATTGACTCACTTGCCTAAGCAAGTGATCTGCCAATCATGCACGTCCCTCTCCCCTTTAGTCTGTAAGACACCTTTAGAGAGGGTGACTCCATTACCTGCAGGTACACTACCGTGCCAGGAGTCGTCCATCCTAAATACTCTTAGAATGCTGTCAAGTACCCTGATTGGGAAACCACCCAAATCTAGATCTAAAACCATAGATCTAGTAACCAGTATGTCTGATATAAAATCCATGTCCTTTGTGGAGAAACCACTGTGTGACGACCAAAGTATAACCGATCGTAGTATAGGAGTTTCTTTTCCTATTCTGTGTATGTCATCCAGATACCAGGACATCACACCCTACTACCTTCTCAACAGATCCATCCCCTATTCTGATGAAGTCAAACTCATGACTGTCACGTCAGAAATAGATGATCTATCTCCGCTACATCTGCTTTAGTCTATAAATAGACATAAGCTACCTGTCCACCAATGCTTCCGCTGCTCCACTGACTACGACAACCCTCTGGCAGAGTCCTATAGACGTACATTTCTAAAACTAGTTTAGAACGACGCTATACTCATCCTCCCGCCGGGTCTCGTAACCTGGAACAACAGCAATGGCAATTGTGGGTAAACAAGAACTTCCCTGTCACCGTCCTTGAGGCTACCGTAGTACCTCTCGGGTGCCTGAAGTTACCCACCGTATCTGCGGAGTGGCCAATGGAATGTCAATCCAGATTGAATCTTTAGGTTCCTTATCAAATCTTCAGTAATCGTTTGTGGTTCTGGAATCACTTCCAGTTCTACCATACTCCCACGACTGTTTTCTGAAAAAAAAATCCATTTTTAATAAAACTGTGGCGAGTCTAGAACAATATCGCTATTGTTCATCCAGATGGTAGAAAATCAACCCTCGTCATAGCCTGGGTCAACCCACAAACAGCCATTACAGAAACGTGCCTTGAGTTGTCCAGTGTCTGGTTTTAATCATAAACCGGACAACTCCCCGTACCTTAACATCGTTAAGATATGAACTGTTCTATATCCAATATAGAAACAGAGGCACTGATTTAATTGAACCAGATTCAAATCATGCAGCTGTCCCCAGCGCATGTCAACTAAATGGAAGGAGGCCGATCAGCGTTACTCAACTTAGGAATACTTCCAATTATGAGTAACCTGAAAGAGAAGCAAGATCTCTTTATCATTACTATCATCTGAATACCATACACAAGTATCTACATCTTCGATCTCTTTGAAGAATCCCGATACTTGCTATACCTGGTTCTCTACTCTATTCAAATACCTATAACTTCTCAAAATTGGACCCTGTGTTTCCGCGAAACACCTGTCTAAAAACTAGAGAAGTCATAAGTAAACCGAATATAGTACGAGGACCAACCCCTCTGTCCTGATGGACCCTGGACAACATACAATCCTTTGTATAAGTCCCTTGAGTCTGATAACTCATTCACTGTGTGTCGTAGGTTGAAAACTGTACTTATGGTTAAGAAGAATTACACCGCTGTTTAATGCTCCTTACCTAACCATCCACTGATATAGGTAAATGTCGTAGACATAATTTCAGAAAGGTATATCTCACTCTATGAAAATAGACGTACAGATATATCAATTTGAAATTGGTGCATAACAGCGGATATTCAAAACCAAATATTTGCCGACCGGCAAACAGCCCAGGTGAATTCCTCAAATATCACCGATTACAACGAATCCCGATATAATGAGGATAATCACCCAATTCCCAATAACTTACTCCCACTCATCATCTGTAAAACCATACAGATGTGAGAATCGTACCTGGTAAATACATACCCTGGAGTAAGTATCTAATCGGGAAATCAGTTTTCCTTTAACATTACACAGTGAAACTGAAACATTGAAATGTTCCGATGGGGTATTCTGGTATTCCTAGTAATGCCTCTTCCAGATTCACGACTGTAACCGTATAGTCCTCTGCCACCTCTCCAAATCCCTTCATATGTCTTTAGTCTTTACCTTCTGCACACCCCTTTAGGCAAAATGGTTTTCTTCCTTCCCTACCGTTCGGCACCAGCCTATGGTTTGGAAGAAGACTATCCAATAAGCATAATGGGTGTACTGTCCCAATCCTAGGAACACTCGCAACACGAGAGAAGGTGAAGATAAAAGACACCTGAATGTACTTTATTCCTATTTCTCCTGAACCAGAATCCATCCCCGAACTGGAACAAGTTCCATTCGAGTTCGTATATAACCATACGATGGAGTATCCAAATAAACTGTGGATCTTCGTAGTGATACGGAGTGTCCTGGAGAAATACAAAGGTGATATGGGAGTGGTAACGAAATATTTGGTTTGGTCGTGAATATCTGTTGCAATTTACTTTGCCCTCTTACTAATCCCTTGCTTTGTCTGAACTTAATACCTTCTGCACACCATCGTTATGCTAATTGGTTTTCTTCATTCCCTACCGGTCGGCACCAGCCTAAGGTTTGGAAGAAGACAATCCAATTTGCGTAATAGGTGTACTACCCCTAAACCAAGGAGTACTCGTAACCTGAGAGAGGGTAAAAGGAAAAGACAACTGAATAATCCTATCCGTTTTCTCCAGAACCTGAAACCATCCTCGAATAAATTCTTTCGAGTTCGTATATAACCATACGATGGTTTTGTCCAATGGAAGTGAACGTTCGTAGTAATACGGGGTGTCCTGGAGAAAAGGGTAAAAGTAGGAGTGGCAATGAGGTCTGCAACTCTGACAATCCAAAAGCCAGTGTTAAGAAGGTTCGGTCAACTTGGTCACTGAGTCAAAGTCTTAGGGTCGGGTCAATGGTCGCTGCCAAAGAGAGAGAGAAAAGAAACACTCAGCGTGCACTCTAACCTAGATCAGAATGGTTACCAATTTATCTAATCTGGAATCCTCCCACTGTACCTCAAATTCTCCTCCAAACCTGAAAGAAGAATTAGTCGGGGTCACCCGAGGAGTAAACTAACTCATCAGTGGGAATCGGGATCCAACTATCATTGCATGATAACGTGACGGAATCCGCTCACGCTATCACACTCCAGAAGGTATGCGCATATCTGGCAAGTTTCAGTTCTTTTGAAACTCCCGATGTGATTTCTGCCCCATGCTCTTATGACCTTGACTTTGGCCAACATATCATAAGTCACATGTCAAGTTCTGCCCGTCATTCTCCAGGTTAATTTGAATCCACCCGTACATACCCTTGACTTTGGCCAAAATGGCAGCACGACTGTCCCAAACCAACGCATCTATCTATGCTGCATATGAATAACCAACAGCTACCAAACACTGTGCCTTGACTTTGGCCAACATACACAGCTTGAATACTATTGACTACCCATATGAAACGACGGAGGGCTACGAATGGTTTCTGGCGAAAACCTTTAACGTAATGAACTTGATATCGTCGAAGGAACGGATAGCTTTTAAAAATATAGTGACGAAAACCGTTGCTAAAGAGGTCACTCCCGGTGAAGGGATCTCGGCTCTTTCCCCGTAGAATGAGGTGCAGGATATTCCAAATGAATACCACGATGCAAAGCAAAAGTAATCGGCTATAGTGAAGTTAATGCCCTGACGCAAACTTCTGTCCAAGGGGTCACTCCCGGTGAAGGGATCTCGGCCCTTGCCTCGTCGACTGAGGAGCAGGATATTCTAAATGAATACCACGATGCAAAACAGAAATGAACGTCCTTGCAATAACAGCTTTTTGAAAAGTGTTCCAACAACATCAGATTAGGTTTGTTTTTAACTTGCATTGATCCGAATCAATGCAGTCCCATCAATTGATCACACCACAAAGAACGAAAATATACTGACGTACGTATATGCCATCCGCATTCGCCACTGGGTCCCGTCATCACCCGTTAGGTTAGCTAACTAACGGCAGAGCGGGGACTGGACTAGCGCGGATGAAAAACATATACAACATCTACTAATATATATACCAATATATAGTATTTCGCTCAAGGCGTGAATAAAATGCAACATCACAGAAATGTACAGCATCACAGAACAATACATATATCTGGGATCCCCGGGTTTCACAGAGCCGCTGAAACCCGACGTTCCCTTGGTCGTGTGGATAGCCTGTGCAATGAGAACCTAGACCCCTACGGGCGCGGCAAGTCACCCGCCAAAACCTGAAGCGAGGCAGCCCCCTTCAGCGCCGTGAATGGACCACCCAGCACTTCACGGAATCCGGTAACTTGGGCACCCCTCCTAGGTCAACCTGTACCCCCTACGAGTGCGGCGAATAGCCCGCCAATCCTAGAGTGAAGCCCCCTCCGTCTCAATGCCATGAGATGCGGGCTTGTTGCCCTCCAGAACCCGGCTATCCGTGCACCCCTCCGCGGGGCATCCTAGTACAGAAAGTAAAATATACATACAACGGGTACATCGACCGCAACCAGGTCGTGCCCCAAAATAATAATACAAACAAGCAGTGACGGCAGTCCACATGTCGGACGCTCGCCCCGCAATATCAAATGTACATAATACAACAAAACAGTACTAGCATTGCATCCAGGCTATCCCCCACGACCGATCCGCAACATCACAGCAAATACATAGAACATCAACGTGAAAGTCACGTTCGCAAATCCGTCTAACCGGGCTATAGCAGTTAGACCGGATTTACCGATCGAGTGACATTCACGGTCGCAGATATAATGTAAATACTGTGAAAAATGTGTTTAAAAAATTTCCGATTGATCAAACAATTAACAAGTGGGCCCCAAAGAAAACTGTAGCACTCACAGAAACAATTGGCCCAACTTTAATATTCCAAAGCCCATATTTTAAGCCCAGAAAACTACTGAAGAAATTTGATGCAGGGATCAGAACAGTACGCGGCGGAAGGGCGGCGCTTAAGGAAGGTCAGGCCGCGCTTCCGCGCTTGTACTATTGACTGACACTCTCGAATTTTCTCAGTAGCCTTGAAATCTCCAGTACATTAATATTTTACAACCTGAAAAAATTTTCGAGACCAAAAATTTTCAACAGAAAACTGATGCGACAAAATACGGGTTTTTGGACTTTTTGATCGATCGGAAATGCAAACACATTACACAAAGCTAGACTAAGTTAATGGCGAGGCTCTGATACCACTGTAAGTGCACGGCGGCGCCCCGGCCGTCAATCCGACGCCGGAATGCGGAAGCGGTGAATAACTAAAATTTTGCGGACTTTGCAAACCGGCACCACCGCGCACTAAACTCCGGATCGAACCATTAACTAGTCTAAGCTATCTACAAGAATGGGAATAGAGATATACCGACGATCCAAGTCCTCCGGTCTTCTCGTCATGGTCCCGATCTCCTGCGGAAAAGTCCCGTCTCCTCCTCGTCGCCGGAAGTGCACCACATCGCCTTCTTCGTTTACGGGCTCCCACCTCAATGCCGAGGCAACTCGGGCACGAAGCCGGCTACTCGACGTGCCCAAGATATGCTGTAGGAAGTGTAGTGTAGAGGCTACTTGTCTCTTTGGGGTTTGTTGCCTTTGGATGGAGGAATGAGGATTGAACTTTGGAGGGAAAATGAAGCTACCAATTTTGCAAGGAAATGAGATGAAGAATGAAGCATCAAAAATAAACCTCTCATTTTTCCTCTCCTCAATTAGTGGCCGGCCAAATTGCTTTTGGAGAATGGTGGAGAGGTATATAAATTGCAAGAGGGAGGTAAGTGTAGGAGAGACAAAAGAGGTGACCACAACATCAACCATACCCTTTCCTCCATACCCTTTCTATTCAATCAAATCTCAAAAAGCAAAAGTATGGTGGAAAAGATATGAAAGTTATCATATTAAACAATATGCAATAAAACCCTCCACAAAATGTTATTTGCAAAACTGCAAATAACACCCTCCATCGGAAAAGTCTGGCCGGGAAAGAACAAAGGAAAACCGGCCGGAACGGAATGCAAACTGGCAACTCCAGAAAACTGGTCCCGTAATAAATTACAGGAAAACCCCGATACTGTGCATACACACCCGCATCTGTATTCCGTCCGGATACAAATGCAATGAGACAAAATCTACACTGTACTAAACTAGGACCGGCTTAAACCAAAGCCGGCTAGTATTATCCGTTCGATCCTGATCCGTGCAATACCGCACGTATCTGATCGAACCCTGCCATATAACCATACGGCTACCAGTACAAACCGTCCGATCCTGATCCGTGCAATACCGCACGTATCTGATCGGACCTTGCCATATCTCCATACGGCCTCTACAGCGTTTCGCCCGAAAGCTGAGTAACTGAAAGTGTGGTGGACTCTAAAGACTCGTCAATACTATGGCTGTGGATTTAACCACTAGCCCGTCAGAGGTATAAGCCAATACGTAACGGGCCACCAGCTATTGACCAAATGGGACGTCGATGAGGAAGCTCACCCCGACACCCAACTGAGCCTGTCAGTGACAATATCCGTGCAGTCCGGTCCGTTCGTCTATGAGTATCGCATGGCGGGCCTAGGGGGTTGGTAAAAGTCAGACCCCCAAAAGCGGTACAAGTCGTGTCGGAGTGTAGCCCAGAACACCCTGAGATACTACTGGAATACCTACCAGTAAATCTCCTTGCCTTGGCCAAGGACTTTGTGTAATGGCTCTCCTAGACACAGCACGACCTCACCCCCAATACCGGGAGAGACGAACCCCTGAAGATACGCTCACTGCCTCCGTGTGGCTCGGGACTGTACCCAACTAAAACCTGTTTGCACGACTCCTTTGAGCCGTGGTAGGGTAGTAATCAAAGTACAGTGGGAACTCACACGAGACAAATGACGATCCCCAGGTCGATGAACTAACCTGCACACATGTCACCAGGGAACTGCCATCTGACGTCTGGTATATGACCAACTAGCATGTTCCCGGCGAGTCCTGTCCGGTGTACTCATAACCCAATGAGCACCTGTATACATCTTAGGTGATCCAACTGACACCAGTGGCTTGTGAGACCGGCCACCGCCCCTCGTCGGGGTCTCGACTGTATACACTAGTCTACTAATGGAGTATCGATGCCCGGTCTCGAAACTCCCACGACTAGGGACCTTTTAAGGATATGCTTGTAGACCCCCAGCTCCCACTTATATGATCGCCCTCATACTGCTGGTGGTCAAGCAAGAATCCTAGGGGCTCTATCAACGTGTAATAGCGACGTGTCATGTCACCTAAAGCAGTACACGATGATAAAGGTAAACCAGATAGCATACTATCATCTCGAGTAAGACTGTCCTACCGGGATAGGTCCTCCCTCAATCATTACAATCACGTACCTGTGACCTAATAATTGACTCTGAGGGCACTATCTCCAACAATGGCTTCTCAATGCTTCTCCAAGCATCCAAAACTATGACTCATTTTTCCTATATTTTCTCTTTTCGTTTAGAATATAAATCATTCCAATTTTACTTTAGTGTGATTCTCATACATCCATGTTGTATGTATCATCAACCAAGATACAAATCATATATTAATATATATATATATATATATATATCACACATGTATATACAAATATATATTAAGAGAAGAAAATCTTAAGTGAGCATATATTAGTTAATATATATATATATATCAAATATATAAATATATATCAAATTATTAAATCAACACTTGATTCAATAATCCGGTTATATCATATATAACCGACTAATATCTTATATATATGTATATCATAACATTAAATCAACACTTGATTCAATTATCCGGTTATATCACATATAACCGGCTAATATTCAATATTAGATATTAAATCAACACTTGATTCAATAATCCGGTCATATCATATATAACCAGCCAATATCAAATATATATATAAATAAATCAAATCATTGAATCAACACTTGATTCAATAATCTGAATATATCACATATAACCTAACCGATATCAAATATCTCTAGATTAGAATACGGTATCACATACTCGTATTTAATCAAGCTCCCGCACATAACACTATATGTGTCCTACTTCGTTTCTCTTGAGCTAGGAACCTCTGTGTGGGACTCTAAAGACTCGTCAATACGGCAGCAGTAGGTAATGATTACATCAGATACCTACAAGCCGTCAGCGGTACTAGCTGGACGTAACGTCACCCAGGTATTGAACGAATAGAAGATCAACAAACAAACTTACCCAAACTCCCGTAAAGACTATAAGCAAAACTTACCATACAGTCTGGTCACTTCGTCTGATATGTCGCATATCAAGTCTGGGGGTGGAATCTTCAGACCCCAATAACTTGATAAGTCATGCCGATGTGTGGCCTATAACCATTCGAGAAACTATTTATAACACTTACCAGTAAATCTCATCAGCCCTGGCCAGGGACTTGCTGTTATAGCCAATCAAGCATAGCGCAACATCAACTCCCAATACCGGGAGAAACGATGTGACTCGGGACTATACCTAAAATCCACCTATTTGCACGACTCCTTTGAGACGTGGTAGGGAGAAAATCAAAGCACAGTGGGAACCATACAAGACACTATGACGATCTTGGGTCTACAGAATAACTTATACAAGTGTCACCAGAGAAGTGCAATCTGATAATAGGTATGGTGCCATCTAGGAGTTCTCGGCGAGTCCTATTCGGTGTACCCATTCTCTAATGAGCACCTATGTACAATCTTTTATATCAAACATCAATGGTTGTGGGATCAACCATCGCCCCATATAGGGTCAAGAAACGTACACACTAGTCTACTCTGGAATATCGATGCCCTGTCTCGATATTCCCTCGACTAGAAACTATTAAAGGTGTGCTTGCGGACTACACAAGCCCCTCTAGTATGATCTGCTTCATAGTCCTGGTAGTCAAGCCTACATCCTAAGGGCTTTATCAACATGTATCAGAGAGACAGTATACTAAAATAAGTGTATATGTTAAGATAAAGAGCAACTAGATAGCATAATATCATGTCAAGCAAGAAAGTCCTATATATATATGTCCAAGCATCCACTATATCATACAATAATGGCCTCTAGGGCATACATATTCCTAACATCATGCACCGGTAGGTTACTTAAATAACGGTAGAGCGGGGGCAGGGCTAGCGCAGATAATCACATTACAGCATGCGGAAAAACAACATCACAGAGTTGGAATGGTCGGATCACCTAGGAATCCCACGTTTCGTTCGAGCCACAAACGAAGCGCGGTATTCCTCGGTCGTGTGAATAGCCCGTGCGTAGCCAAAAGAAGAACCTTAAGAGTGCGGCAAGTCATCTATCAATCAGAAAAAAGAGGCGACCCGGCATCAACATCATGACAGGGCCACCCGACATTTTCTCAAATCCGATGACTCAAACACTCCTTCGCGGGTCTATCCTAACCACCTACAAGCACGGCAAGCAGCCCACCAATCCAAGAATCGAGTGACCCGGCCTTAACTCCTTGAGATGGCCAACCGCTGCAATCTAGAACCCGGCTTCCAGTGCGCTTCTCCACGGGGTAATCCTAAAACCTGTATTAATACAATGGTGACATCGATCACAAGCTGATCGAGCCCCGACAAATAATAATACAAAAGGCAGTAGGAACGGCCACATGTCGACCGCTCGGCCCAAATAAAAGAATATACATTTTGTTTACAACATGAATGAAAAGAAATTCATCACATTAACGACAATCCGCAACCAATCCAAACAACAAGATATCACAATCTCAGACTCACATCGTGCAACCCTGTCGAATTGATCGCATCAATTCGTCAACGTTAAACACCACATATCAACAAGTATTTCATTGCATTAACATGATCAAACTCTTGAATCAAGTCAATACGAAACCCATGGCCAATGAATCCCAAAACCGGCGGAGTCGCAAACTTCAATTCCACAAAAAAACTGAAATTGATGTCCACTCCGGCCGCAAAAACCATCGCATTTCTTTCTCAAAACGAATCGTGAACGTCCCGAAACCACACGGATGATCCCACCGCAAAAAACCTTGAGCCAAAGGAGACCCAGAATCCGCCCCGAGCCTAACTTAGGCTCGGGAATTGCCCTAAACCAGCATAGGTGGAGTTCACGGGACTTGGGTGGGCATAGGAGGAGGAGTTCACGGGCATCTCGGTCCGAACCGAGAGCTCCGGGGCACCAAAACAAGCAAGAAACGTCGCTGGTTTTTGCAGTTTTTAAAAATAGTGAACAATTCATTTTGAAAAATGATTATAGGAATCAATTAGCTACTAAAAAGAAAGTTAAAAGTCTATGGACGGCTCTGATACTACTGTTAGGGGGTCTTACACGCTGGATGGGTGTATGAACATATTTGCGGAAGCGTAAAAATGAAGTATTCCATGTGAACAAGATCACCCAATCACTAGAATCAACCATAGGCTAAAACTTGCAAACTAAAGAATGGAACAAAGAGAAAATACAACCTTTGATACTTCTTCATTTGCTCCAATGATGAAACTCTGGACTCCGGCTAAACTCCGAGGCGCTACGAATGTTGCTTGATTCCCGGCCAGCTTTGTCAAAGACGATCTACTTGAAGGCCACTGGTTCTAGCTCTATATTCAACAACTTGAAGAGACTCTCACTTCATAGTTGCTAGATATTAGATGAGAGGGATGTAGAAAAGGTAGTGAATTCATGAACTCTCTCTTTCTTTCCTTTTCTTCTTCTCGTTTTCTTTTTTCTCTTGAATTAGAGAGCAAAGTATGGTGCAAAAAATGAAAAACCATCATTCAAAAACATTACCATGATTGGAATGAAGAGAGTAGAGTGTCTACTCATTTCATTCCACCCTCTCTCATATCCAAGTGTCATGAGCATGATGATGTGTAGGTAATAAGCCTCCACCTCACTCTCATATCATGCAAAAAGAAAACGGGAAAAAGAAAATCATATAAATATATGTACAAAATAATTGCATACATAAATATTCAGGCGCATGTTATGTAACCATACATTAAGAGAGAGAGAGAGAAAGAATATCACATTAATACTAGTTTATAAATGCAACATCATATATAAGAAATATCATTAAATCAACACTTGATTCAATGACCCGGTTCATTCATAAACCGGCTAGTATCAACCGTCCGATTAATACATGTAGTATCACATATGTATGTGTCACGCCCCACCCCCAATACAGAAAGTATTCTCCGCTCTGGCCGAAACCGCACGGTTTTGTCCTTCGGAGTGAACCGGACCCGACCAGGGGCCACTTCCCAGGAGGTCACCCATCCTAGGACTTCCCTGGCCCAAGCATGCTTAACTACGGAGTTCTCAAACTCCTGTAGTGCCAGTTCACTTAAAAGGCGCCTCTGTATTGAAGAGTAGTATCATTCCATTTATAGTACAGATCTGTCCTCTTTCGAAATGTATTCCAAAAATTCCCCATTATTTTATAGTGGGTCCCTATACTTATCTGGTATATATGGGTATACCGGATAATACCTGGGGTATTACATTCTCTCCCACATAGAACAATGGTTCTTCCTCAAACCACAAACCTACTATTGAGGAACCAGCTCTGATACCATTCTGTCACGCCCCACCCCCAATACAGAAAGTATTGTCCGCTCTGGCCGAAGACACACGGTTTTGTCCTTCGGAGCGAACCGGACCCGACCAGGGGCCACTTCTCAGGAGGTCACCCATCCTAGGACTTCCCTGGCCCGAGCACGCTTAACTACGGAGTTCTCAAACTCCTGTAGTAACAGTTCACTTAAAAGGCGCCTCTGTATTGAAGAGTAGTATCATTCCATTTATAGTACAGATCTTTCCTCTTTCGGAATGTATTCTAAACATTCCCCATTGTTTTATAGTGGGTCCCCATGCTTATCTGGTATATATGGGTATACCGGATAATACCTGGGGCATTACATTTTTATTTTGTCACGACCCGAAATTTAGCACGTGACGGCCCTTAAACTATGTAACGTCTATAGGCGTAACGCAATTTAAGTAAGCCGAAAACCCAGCAATTTAAACCATCAAAAGTAGTAAGTGATAAGAATATTGTTAAAACTTTTGGAATCTTAATAAAAAATCTTTAAAATCCAAATTTACTTCCTTTAAAATTTGGCAGCACCTCCTTTATAAAAACAAGCCCCGAAAAGGGTACACCATAAATATATAAGTAAAGCATCCCCAACGGGAGCAAATCCATGCCCAAAGGCGGAAAACAACCACCACAACAGATATACGACATCATAGCGAAGAAAAAGACGATATAAAGTGAAACAGCATGAAAGACCGCCAAAGTCACAAATAATATACAATATCGTCCTCACAACTCGTCTCAAAGGCAATACATGAAGTAGTAGATGGAGAGTACTGGATACAATGAATATACAATGAGAAAACATCGGATAACTGCAAAACCCACCTATAGCAAAACTGCACACAGTCAGCCGTAGCGGTATTCGCTGCAAAAGATGATACGATAGAAAGAAGAACCCCTGCCACGACTGCTCTGAGGGCCTACCTGCAAAACACTGTGGCACAACGGGGGTGAGTTGCTAACTCATGAATAGTAAATAACATATGCAGGTAATCACAGGTATGCACGTGCTGCGATAATCTATCACATGCAAATTGATAATATAATATGGCAATATGTATATGCAACAGTCATGAAAGGTACTCTATCAGGTACTATTAATACATGAAGCAATGCATATCAAATAATGCTGAGTATGGGATAAAATATGTCATCCTCATGGAATCCTCATCGTGGCAGGACCAGTGTCCATTAAGACAATCTAAATCCCAATACCAAAGGCACCGCATCCTTAGATCGTCCCTCATATCCTGTAAGTCTCATAGAACCAGAGTGTCCAACATCGACACCCAAAAACATCATGAAAACATGCCTATATATATATATGTGTGTGTGTGTGTGTGTGTGTGTGTGTGTGTGTATGTGTGTCCATCAACGACACATCAAAATCATGGAACCTGAGTGTCCAACATCGACACTTGAAACATCATGAAAACTAGTGTCCAGCATTGACACGTAAATACTCATCTCTCAGGCTCCATCACCATGACCGGCCCTGATGTCATGTCCGTACATCTCATGACTCCTGTCGGTATCCCCACGATAACCGCCGAATCGAAATACTATCACCGGTAGGTACTAGCCTGCCTGCCAGGCTCATCGCCATCATCTGCGATCTTCTCGCCCTGGGGAACCATACCGGGCTCCACCATGTACCCGCACAAGGCCCACTCCACCCCTCGCATTGGGTATATATCACAAATCTCAGAACCGAGAAATCTCATGGTAGACACATCGAAATATCATATCAAGAGAAACCGGGTTTTTCAAACAATGCATAATTTCATGAAATACCACGGTCCTCAAATCCAGAAAATATCAAGTAATGAATAAGAATACATGCATAGATCATTATGATGATATATATTATATATATGTACATATATAACCGCGTCCCATACCACTAATATATGTATATATACATATATAACAGCGTCCCATACCACTGATATATATCATCAGGAGTAAAACATCCAGAAAACATCATATGAAATCTATATCTCAATGCGTAAATCCATGAAATATAATATACGCAACATAAAACAGTAATATGAGCATATAAAGGAAAACCGCTATTTAAATGCAACAAGTTATTAAATATATCATGCGGTTCCCAATTCTCCAAAATCCAAAGCAACATCATATAAAAGTGAACATATGGCTATAACAAGTTATAAGGGTGTACATGTAAGTATGTACGTATGATGCACATGTAGCTATATCTCATATGTGTATACACCTGTCAATAATGATGTAATACCATGTAGGTTTAGGTGTAGCTGTAGCATAGCAAGGTATGTGTATATACATGTCAATAATGATGCAATACCCTCCAGGTATATGTGTAGCTGTAGCATAGCAAGGTATATATATATACATATCAATAATGATGCAATACCCTCCAGGTATATGTGTAGCTGTAGCATAGCAAGGTATGTGTATATACATGTCAATAATGATGCAATACCCTCCAGGTATATGTGTAGCTGTAGCATAGCAAGGTATGTGTATATACATGTTAATAATGATGCAATACCCTTCAGGTATATGTGTATACAGGTATGCTATATGTCATATGCACAATGGAATAGGAATCAATGTCTAAATGTCACTAACCATATGTTGTGCATGTCATGGCAATTATCGACGGTGTGGGTGTAGCATACAATTAGTGCCCGTGCAACATGAACCGTCAATAATAGTGTAGTGTCTCATTAATACTATATCCATACGAAATAGAAAAATGAGGTATGAAACAATGGTACACATGCACAATCAAAGTCCATATACTTGTAACTAATAATCATGTGATATAATCTAGCCCAGACACATAACACCATGCGGGAGATTCCCCTGTAGATGTCAAATCTACTCACCGATGATCTTGGGCTAAGTAAAGCCAACCACTCGCTTTCCCTTTTTCGCAGCGTCCGAAGTCCCCGCCTCCGACCCTAAGATCAAACAACAACATAACAAGTTCACATTAGCAATCGACCAATAATACCTACAAACTATGTTTGACCGACGCACCAACTCCAAACAAGCTCTCAAGTGTTCGTCTAGTGGCTAACATGCGTAGCGACACTACGAAACGAATCCAAGAGCAACAGCTACACAAGAACACGAACGTATCGGATAACGTAACGCGCGTAGTCGAAACACTAGAAAACAAGTAAAGTGATCCTAGATTTTTCTACACAAACAATTTGTGAAAATTGCAAGTACCACGAGACCACACACAACCCCAGAGACCCCTAGACCAAAACACAAACCCAAACTTCCCCGGTCTGGTCGCAAATTGCGGCCAGAAGCAATAAATCTGCGGCCTACTGTTCATGGAATTGGCTCAAGTTTTTATGGTGGGTTCTAGGTCACAACACTAGGCCACTGTGATGGAAACTTTTCCAACAAATACCTGGTTTGATAGCTGTAATACCCCAGAGCAGTGCGGTCTTAAGACATCATGGTGATCTGCTCTGTCCACACTCAGTGCGGTCTGTTGCGGACATCTTGGTGATCTGAGTGAGGGAGCCATTTCAGAACAATGGGATCGGGTCCTTAAAGCACATTCTGAAAGAGGACCGAACTGCATTATAAATATAATGATACCACCCTCAATTACAGAGGCGCCTTTTAAGTGAACCGGGACTACAGGAGCTTGAGAACTCCGTAGTTAAGCGTGCTCGGGCCAGGGAAGTCTTGGGATGGGTGACCTCCTGGGAAGTGGCCCCTGGTCGGGTCCGGTTCGCTCTAAAGGGAAAAACCGTGCGGTTTCGGCCAAAGCGGACAATACCATCTGTACTGGGGCGTGGGGCGTTACAATAGCAGATCATCCGAGACACCAAAACTACACTAAAAATACGATATTTGCACGAAACTAAACTTTACGCGTTCTAAACTGAAACTTACAAGCTACACAACATTAAAAGACTTATTTAACAGATAGAGATCATTACCTAACCACACAAACTCAAAGATCCTAGCTTTCCAAGCTCCAAGGGATCCTAGAGGCAAAACAAGTCTTGGGAAAAGATTTGGTGAAGGTTTAATGAAGTTTAGTGAAGGTTTAGTGATGGAAAGGTGAGTGTTCAGTTGACGGTTGAGGGAAAGATGAAAGAAATGAGAAAGAGATAGAGTGGGAGAGAATGAGAGTGAAATGAGTGAGTTAGAGAGAGAGAGGTGAATGTAATGGTGAGAGGGTAAGTGTACCAATCATTAACTCTCCTCATTAATGCAAGCCATGACTCTCTCATGACTCACCAAGCCGCCACCTCCCAATCCGAAACACCAAAAGAAATATCTCTCCTCACACAAAATATCTAAGGGTTTAGGGTTTAAGCAAGCAAGGATTAGGTTAAGGTTGTCATGATCACTAACGAGATTAACACAAACAAACCCTCACATTAACGTGCATACGTGTGTGCAAGCCAAAACAAATAATAATAAAATATTAATTAATTGTTATAAAATATGAGGAACCCAAATTGGTAAACTTTTTACAGAAAACCCGCATTATCGCTTAATTAACACTAAACGCATTCTAAGGTGTTACAATCTCCCCCCTTAAAGAAAATTCGTCCCCGAATTAAAATTCTAACTATGCGTACCTTCAAAGAGATGAGTCCAAAACTTCCACATCTCGCTCGCAGCCTCCCAAGTGATCTCCTCACTAGACGGCTACGCCAAAGAAAAACCTCCACAGATGGCAAGACCCTTGACCGAAGTTTCCCCACCTGCCGATCCACTAATACTATCGGCTGCCGGTGAACGAAAAGATCGCGTCTCAATCAAATGGTCTGGTGCTGAATCATGTGAGAAAGGTCATGAAGGTATTTGCAAGTATCAACACAAGGAATACGGGTTGAATGCTCAAAAATCTAGGCGGAAGTGCCAACGATAGGCAACGATACTAACTCGCTCGAGGATTTCCAAAGGACCTACAATCTGGGACTAAGCTTCCCAACACTCAACACGCCATTTCATCAGAAAAATCCGGAGGAATACATGATCTCCCACTGCGAACTCAAGTCTGCGACAACTACGGTCGGCATAAGACTTCTATCTGCACTGGGCTGCTCTCATCCTGACCTGAATCAATTGGATCTCCTCCGAAGTCTCTGGACTAGATGGGGTCTAAAAATCCTGCTCTCGCGGAGTCAGTAAAACAGACTGGCGATCGACACAATCTACCGCACAAGGCCTGAAAGTTGTCATCTAAAACATCTCCTGATAACTGTTATCGTAGGAGAACTCCATCAATGGCAAGTGACGATCCCACAGCCAACAAACAATTAGTACGTACGCACAAGCATATCCTCCAGAGTCTGTATAGTCCGCTCTGTCTGACCATCGGCCTACAGATAGAAAAGCGGAGCTAAAGCTCAACTAGTACCCAAGGCTTCCTAAAGCTTCTGCCAAAGACGGCTAGCAAACTGGGTGCCTCTATTGGATACAACGCATGAAGGAACTCCGTGCAAACTGAGCATACTGAGCATAACCGGACAACAATCACCCAAATGGAGTCATACCCTCGACTAGACCTGGGTAGACCCACAACGAATTTCATTGAGATCTGCTCCCATTCCCACCCTGGAAAGGTTAAAAGGTTGCAACTCTCCAGCCGGTCTCAAATGCTCAAACTTAGCTCATTGACAAGCCAAGCACTTCAAAACGAAATCTGAAACTTCACTCTTCATCCCTGCCCACCCGTAACCAACTCTCAAGTCACGTTACATCTTAGTAGCACTTGGGGTGAACACAGAAAGCTGACTGATGTGCCTGCTCTAGGACCTCGCGTCTCTACCCATCAGTATTTGGTATACACAAGTGAGTCCTTAAACGTAGCACACCCTGGTCATAAATCAAGAACTCCGAATCTTTACCCAGCCGAACATACTCAAGAATTTTAGACAAATGGGCATCGGCGGGCTGTGCCTCACGAAAACGATTAAGTAAAAGTGGACGGGCGCGGACATGAGCGAGCAGTCCCCTCAGTAGAGGTGAACTTAAGCTGTACTCAACGGTCGCACAAGAACTGTAAATCTGCAGAAGGTTGTCTCTGAACTGTGCACAACTGGAACAAGCTACCTTCGGGCCTACGACTCAAAGCATCAGCTACCACAATCGCCTTGCCACGGGTAACAAACGATCTCACAATCACAATCCTTCACAAGCTCCATCCAACGGCATTGTCTCAAACTTCAGATCCTGCTGCAGGAAGATGTACACAAAGCTCTGGTGGTCCGTGAAAGTCTGACACGACTCTCCGTACAAGCAGTGTCTCCAAATCTTCAACGCAAGACCACCGTATCCATCTCCAGATCATGAGTGGGATAATCCTGCTCGTACTTCCTCCTACTGTCGGGAAGCATAAGCAATAACTCTATCATGCTACATCAGTACACAATCGAGCCCCACTCGCAAAACATCACAATAAATGACAAAGTCGCCCGATCCTGAAAGCAAAGATAGAACCGGTGCAGTCGTCAACCGAGTCTTCAACTGCTGAAAACTCAGCACGCATGCCTCAGTCTAAAGAAAAGGAACCCCCTTCCTTGTCAGTACGGTCAACGGTGCAGCGATACTTAAGAAATCCTGCACGAAACGGCGGTAAAAACCGGCTAAGCCCAAAAACTGCGGACCTCTGTCACTGAACAGGTCTGGGCCAAAGCTGTACGGCCTCGATCTTCCTCGGGTCTATACGAATACTGTCTCCCGTAACCACATGACCTAGGAAGTCAACACTATCAAGCCTGAAGGAACACTTCGAGAATTTTAGCAAACCGCTAGTGCTCTCCCAATGTCTGCAAAGCAATCCTCAAGTGCTGCTCACGTTCCTCACGACTCTTGGAATAGACCAGAATGTCATAAATAACACAACAATACACTGGTTGAGGAACGGCCTGAAGAATCTGGTTCATCACATCTATAAATGCTGCTAGGGTATTGGTGAGTCCAAGGACACCACAAAAAACTCATAAAGCCCGTAGCACACACAAAAGCAGTCTTCGGAATGTCATCACTCCGAACCCGCAACTAATGATGACCTGATCCCAAAACAAACTTAGAAAAATGTCCCGCACTCTGGAGCTGATCAAACAAATCGTCAATGCGAGGTAGGATGCCTAATCCGCACCGTAACTCGGTTCAATTGACGATCAATCAATACAACCTCAAACTGCCGTCCTTTTTCTTGACAAACAGAGTAGGAGCTCCCCAAAGCGAAACACTTGGACGTATAAGTCCCCCTATCTAGCAACTCTGCAGCTGATCCTTAAGCTCCCTAAGCTCCGCCGGCACATCTGGAAAAACATCGGAAAATCTCGCACGATAGGAACCCGGTCCAACGAATCCACTGTGGCTCCAGTATCACAAATGAAAGCCAAGAATCCTCGACATCTTCTCCTCAAAAAAACCGACTAGCGTAAAAGGCTGAAATCAAGCTGTGAGGGGCGGCACCACAGTCCCCCTGCACAACAAGAACTGACTCGCCGGGAAAACAAAACCTGACTGTTTTCTCACGGCAGTCCACAAACGCATAGCACGTAGCTAACCAGTCCATGCCCAGGAGAACATCAAAGTCCAACATCTCTAGAAGGATCAAATCGACGGACGAATCTTTATCTCTTACCCAATTGGCACATGACCGAAACACGTGTCGCGCAACCAAAGGATCGCTAACAGGAATAAACACAATAATGGCTGATCTAGCATACATGACTCTCGGCCCAACCTCGGCACGAAGTGTGTAGAACAACGAGTGCAAAGATCCCGAATTAAACAAACATGCGCAACAAAAGAACATACGAATAAGATTACCTGAAAACTCTGCATTGGACGCCCGCGCGTCCCGATGAGTGGAAGCAAACACTCGTGCCTGCCCTCTACCCGCAACTGGCTGTCCTCCTCCTCTACCATCCTGTACTCTCTGAACGAACTCTCCGCGACCACGACCTCTCTGAACATAAGTCTGACCCAGTGCGACTACAGGCGCAAGGGGCAACGCTCCCTGAGGTAAAGGTGGTAAGGTAACATATGGTACCGCTGCCCTCCTCTGGCGTACCAAGGTACAATCTCTGATGAGGTGATGGAAACTCCCGCACCGGAAACATCCATATGATGACTGCTAACCCTCCTGGGGATAATAGATAAACAACTGTCCTCGTCCCAAGCCTCTGCTACTCCCACGACGTGAACGAAATCTGTCGTGGAGACTAAACATTTGTTTCTTGGCTGATACACCTGTACGAGCCCTCCTCGGATCCGGAACTTCCAAAGTCTCGGAAAGACGCTCCTCATCTAGTAGGGCTGCGTCCACTGCTGTTGTATACGTGACACAATGATGTGTGTTGATAGTAAGGAATAACTGGGTAACAGGGGTGGCAACCTCCTGTCGTTGCGCTCGACTGGCCTAAACCAACGATCTCATCATCTGGCGCAAATCCTGCATATCTGCCTCAAGCCTAGCAATACGATCTGTCGAAGGCGGATCAATCTGCTCATGTACAATGAGCGTACCGTCCTGATCAGTCCTCGTCTCAAACGAGTTAACTCTGACCTCGGCTCTCGCTGCCTCTCTCTGAGCCCTCATAGTCATCGGCGGCAAATGGCTAGAAATGGAAATAGGATTCGATATGAACACGGAAATCGAATCATAAGGATATGTATAATCACGGAAGGAATTTCAAGCAATTAGTACTTAGGTCACTTAGGCGGAGTACCATGTCTTAAGTATGCTGCGGACATACATACACTACGTCACTCTGCTTAAGCTACCTACTCCATCATACCAAGGTCATCCTACACTCCGAAAGGTAAAACCTAGCGCTCTGATACTAACTTTGTCACGACCCGAAATTTGGCATGTGACGGCCTTAAACCATATAATATCTACAGGAGTAACGCAATTTAAGTAAGCCGAAACCCATCAATCTAAACCATCAAAAGTAGTAAGTGATAAGAACATTGTTAAAACTTTTGGAATCTCAATAAAAAAATCTTTAAAATCCAAATTTACTTCCTTTAAAATTTGGCAGCACCTCCTTTGTAAAAACTAGCCCCAAAAGGGTACAACATAAAGATATAAGTAAATAATCCCCAACGAGAGAAAATCCACGTCCAAAGGTGAAAAACAACCACCACAACAGATATACGATGCCGTAGTGAAGAAAAAAACGATATAAAGTGAAACAGCATGAAAGACCTCCAAAGTCACAAATAATATATAATATCGTCCTCACAACTCGTCTCAAAGTCAATACATGAAGTAGTAGATGGAGAGTACCGGATACAACGAATATACAATGAGCAACATCGGATAACCGCAAAACTCACCTATAGCAAAATTGCACACAGTCAGCCGTAGCGGTATCCGCTGTAAAAGATGATACGATAGGAAGAAGAAGCCCTGCCGCGACTGCTCTGAGGGGCTACCTGCAAAACACTGTGTCACAACGGAGGTGAGTTGCCAACTCGTGAATAGTAAATAACATATGCAGGTAATCGCAGGTATGCACGTACTGCGATAATCTATCACATGCAAACTGATAGTATAATATGGCAATATGTATATACAACAGTCATGAAAGGTACTCTATCAGGTACTACTAATACATGAAGCAATGCATATCAAATAATGTTGGGTATAGGATAAAACATGTCATCCTCATGGAATCCTCATCGTGGTAGGACCAGTGTCCATCAAGACAATCTAAATCCCAATACCAAAGGCACCGCATCCTCAGATCGGCCCTCATATCCTGTAAGTCTCATGGAACCTGAGTGTCCAACATTAACACCCGAAAACATCAAGAAAACATGCCTGTATATATATGTGTGTGTGTGTGTGTCCATCAACGACACATCAAAATCATGGAACCTGAGTGTCTAGCATCGAAACTCGAAACATCATGAAAACTAGTGTCCAGCTTCGACACGTAAATACTCATCTCTCAGGCGCGGTCACCACGACTGGCCCTAATGTCATGTCCGTGTAAGGTTGCTAGGCACGTGCACAAGGGTCTACGAGGCATCAACCATGCCCGATTAAAATTTTAGCCGTGCCGAACAAACCGAAGCCGGATCTTTAAACTAGGATTTAGGCGAAAACTAACATGTTAAACTCTTTAACACTAAGTGAGAGGGATTACTGTAGGGTTCCTAGGCACTCTAGTGAAGTCTCACAAGTGATGAAACATGCACAAATCAAATTTTACGGGTGCCTACAAACCCTAATACGGATCGTTAACTAGAAATCAAGGCGAAGCAAGCAAGTAATCGAATTAAATGCTAAAGGAAAGTGACTACAACCTTTGTAGATCCGGTCCACCACCTCCTAGGCTCCGTGATGAAGTCCCTCCGCTGTCCAAAACGAACCCATGACTCTAGCATCGGTATCATCGAAGAATGGGCGAGCTTGATCGTCGGTTCGATGCCGAAGATGATCTACGTCGAGGTATCGCAAGAACAAGCTCCAACTTCATCAAGCTTTGAAAACTTGTGAAGGAAACACCCTATACTACTTGGCAAGAGGTAGAGGATGAAGAAATAGGAAGTGGGTAGACTTTAGTTTTGGATTTCTCACTTGTTTTCTCATGTTGCCATTGAATTAGAAAACTTTTCTTTTGTTGAAGAAGATAAAGAAGAAGAAGAAGATGATAAGTTCTTCTTTTTAAAAATAAAAACAATATGATACTTATCATAATCTCAACCATGGTTTAGTGTAGAGATTTAACCAAAGTTAGATGAGTGGTTAGGGTTAAAGAAAAGACAAGAATGGTGGACTTGTTCAAGACTTCAAGAAGCTTCAACAAAAAACAAACCAAGTCCACCATTTATCTTTCTCTTTATCATTTATCTTTTTCCAAAATAAACAAAAAGAATAAGTAAATAAAATGATACCCTAACCACTAACTAACCATGGTTTAATACTTAACACAAAACCAAGCAAGAATGTATCATCAAACATGATACAATCATGTGCACAAAAATATATCACATATACAATGTGCAAAATTCAAGTGAGAAAATCCATTTAAAGTGAACCAATACTAGTTAATGCAAAGTAATATATCAAATATATAATTATACATTAAATCATTAAATCAACACTTGATTCAATGATCCGGTCATATCGCATATAACCGGCTAGTATCCAATGTATCGGCTTACCGAATCAATCCTTGATTCGATAACTGGGTTATATCGCATACAACCATTCGACACATTCATCACGAGAATGAAATACGGTATCACATACACGCATTATTCTCGGTCCCGCACATATCTCATATGCGCTCCTATTTCGTTTCGCTTGAGCCAGGAAACCTCTGTGTAGGACTCTAAAGACTCGTCAATACGCCGGCAGCAGGTGATGATCATATCAAACACCCACAAGCCGCAAGCGGTCTGCTAAACGTAACGGCCACCCGGGTATTGAGCGATCAGAAGATCGACGAGCAAGCCCGCTCACACTCCTGTGAATCCAACCAGTAACACTTGCCGTACAGTCCGGTCTGTTCGTCTGATATGTCGCATATCTCGCCTAGGGGTGGTAAACGTCAGACCCCAATAGCTCGATAAGTCATGCCGACGTGAGGTCCATAACATTCGTGAAACTACTGATAACTCTTACCAGTATATCACAGCAACCCTGGCCAGGGATTTCCTGTTATGGCCAGTCGAGCATAGCACAACATCAACCCCCAATACCGGGAGAGACGAATCCCCTCCTATCGCTCATTGCCTCCATGTGAATCGGGACTGTACCCAAAAACCACCTGTTTGCACAACTCAGTAGAGCCGTGGTAGGGTGGAAATCAAAGCACAGTGGGAGACACACAAGACTCTATGACGATCTCGGGTCAACAGACTAAGCTGTACCAGTGTCACCAGAGAACTGCCATCTGACGTGAGGTATAATACCATCTGGGAGTTCTCGGCGAGTCCGTTCAGTGTACCCAGTCTCCACTGAGCACCCGCATACCATCTTCGATGTCAAACACCAATGGATATGGGATCATCCATCGCCCATCGCATGGGTCGAGAAGATATGCGCTAGTCTACTCTGGAATATCGATGCCCCGTCTCGATATTCCCATGACTAGGAACAATGAAGGATGTACTCACTGACTACCCAGGCCCCACTAGTATGATCTTCATCATAGTCCTGGAAGTCGAGTACACATCCTAAGGGCTTTATCAACATGTAATCAGAGAGACAGAAAGTATACATGTTAAGATAAAGAGCAACCAGATAGCGTACTATCATGTCGAGCAAGAAAGTCATTCCTATATATGTCCCAGCATCCACTACAATATACATCCAATGTACAGTAATGGCCTCTAGGGCATACATATAACTAACAATCTCCCACTTGCACTAGGGCCATCTGTAGCAGTGGTTGCAGTATCGCATACTCAACCATCCCCTAAAAGTCTCTCTTTGGGAAAAAGGCCTTCGTGAGTGGATCCGCCGTGTTGTCCTCTGAGTGTACTCTCCTAACCTCGATCACCCTGAGATCAACTATCTCCATGATCAGGTGATGCTGCCTCAGAATATGTCTGGGTCACTGATGGGACCAGGGTTCCAGGGCCAAAGCCACACTTCCATTGTCATACAATGGCAGGAACCTAGTTCATCTTATGAACCAATATACACCCAAACTGCCTCTTTGGTAGTATCTTTAATAGCGATGTTACCAGTCTTTATCGTCTAGTTTGTCACGGTATCTAGCTTGGAAATCTTCCAACATACCGTCCCTTTACTGAGGGTAAAGACAATGCCTGTGACTGACATTCATTCGTCTTTATCACCCTGGAACACTTCCAGTGATTCTCCCCAGGATCGATTGATACAATCTCACTATACCTAGTGAGAACCCTAATATCCATTTAGATCTATCTCATAGGTCCAAATCTCAGGATTTAGGAGGTATCATCTTTATCCTATTTGGAGAATCCTAGTGATAATAGGAGATTGACCGATCGTAGTATAGGAAACTCTTTTCCTATCAAGAGTATGTTGTCTACGTACAATACGAAGATGACCACCTTACTCTCTACTACCCTTTTGTAAATACAAGGTTCGTCTACCATTTTGATGAAGTCAAACACTTTGACTATCACATCAAAACAGACGTTCCAACTCCGCGATGCCTGCTTCATTATGTAAAGCAACCTGCACACGTTTCCGCTGCTCCCACTGTTTACGAAGCCCTCTGGCTGTGTTCTTATAGACGTTCTCTTCTAAATCAGTATTTAGAAAAACAGTCATGGCACCCAACCGCCAGATATCGTAGTCATGGTATGTAGCCATGGTAAGTAGGATCTGGATAGACTTAAGCATAACTACTCAAAAAAGGTTTCATCATTATCCACGCCTGGTCGATGACGAAAACCTTTAACAAGTCTAGCTTTGAAAGTCTCAACTTTTCCATCTACACCAAGTAATCTTCTCAAGATATACTTGCTCCTGATGGGGATTTAACCCTTCAGATATAGCAACCAAGGTCCATACTTTGTTGGTGTATAAGGATTCCATCTCAGATCACTAAGCATCCAGCCATTCTTATAGAGTCCCTACTCTCGATGGCCTGCTCGAAACTGGTTGGGTCATCATCTCATGATGCAATCCTTGCTCCCACTGTCATCGAGAAACCGAGGTATCTCTCAGGCGGATGAGGAACCCTACTAGATCGGCGGAGAGGCTGAGGTTCGTCGGGAACTATAGAATCTTATGGTTCTGTCAAATCATCAACTGCAGTTTTGTATAGCTGGAACCTTTCCAGTTCTACAGAACTGATCCTGCCTCGATCTTGTCCGGATTTTTCTTTAAACATAGGCCGGACAACCCCAAATCTTAACTTACTTAAGAGATAGGATCTTCCCGCACCATATCTTATATGGAGTGGTAGGCACTGATTTGATTCGAACCTAATTCAATAGGTATGCAGCTTCTCAAGTGCATAACCCCAAAAGGAAATAGGTAACTCAGTAATACTCATCATAGAGCACACCATATCTAATATTGTGCAATTGCTCCGCCCTGATACACCGTTGTGCTGTGGTGTATTCAGAGGAGTAGTACGGAGAGAGAATCTCATTCTCCTTTAGAATGGTCCAGGAATGCCATGCACAAGTATTCTCCTCCCTGATCTCATCATAGGACATAATACTTATACCTGGTTATTGGTTCTCTACTTCTAACTTATATTCTGTGAATACCTCAAAAGGTTCGGACTTATGTTTCAACAGGAACATATGACTGAATCTTGAGAGATTATCAGAGAATATAATGAAGTATAAAGAACCAATCCTGGCATGTGTAGACAGGAGACTTTACATACATCATCATGTATCAGTCCCAAGAGTTCACTAACTCTTTCTCTGTTTCTTAGTAAACAGGGCTATGGTCATCTTATCTTTGTGACATGATTGGCGAGTTGCACAAGATGTAAATTCAAACTGATTTAAATATACATCTAAATGTAACTTCAGCCAGTCGGGTCGCATTGATCTGACCTAGTCTACAATACCTCAAGAAGAATCCGTTCATTTCTGAACTCTTCCTCTTGTGTGTGTTCCATATACTAAGAACTGTAGTTTGATTTAGAACATCAATGCTTTTAGATAACGCACCTGAACCGATCAACTTTTGATATAGGAAATGTTCAAAACATTATCCAACTATACAAAATTTTATCATTTCTGTACTAATAAAGAGACTGATATGATTTTGTATATCAGGTTCGGTATCTAATAACATTCGTTCAGAATCAATGTATCGGTAATACAGGGTGACAGTGACCGACAGACTTGGCTGCAACTCTTGCCCCGTTTTCTGTCTCATGAAACTTATCACCCGTTCTCACTTTTTCTACCCTTTTGTAGCCCTATGTAACAGATTACATATCTGGGATCCTGATCCGGTATCATATACCCAGGATGCAGAGGATACTGAGAAACGGTTCTTTGTAATGAACACACCCGAAGGAGATGCATCATATGCACTTTCTTCGTTTGGGCGGCATAGGAAATCTGGTATTCCCCAATTTCCTGCTCGGTCTTATAACAATTATAAGTTGGAGCGGGACCAACGTTCCCCAGCTCAGTATAACAAGCGGGTTCGGTCAATACATCCATATTATTATCTTGATTAAGGCGTGATATGGTCGCTACCTGGAGAGAGAGAGAAGAAAACACTCTGCGTGCGCTCTTGCAAGATCAGATTGGATATATATTTTATCTAATCAGGATGGCTCCCACTGTTTTTATCAAATCTTCCTTCAAACCCTGAAAGGAAAGACTAGCCGGGATTAATTACACTCTACAAGTTCGCCAATCTTTCAGCCAGGCCAGTGTCGGTACTTTGAGGGAGGTTCCCCGTGCTTTCGCACGGACCTAATTACAGTAAACCTTGTTTTCCCAGAGGCGTAACCCCGTTGACACCTTTCTAGACACCTACTTGATCGGCTAATTGCAAAGTGCAAAACTCTCCCAGGAGTAACAATTACTCGCAGTGGGTATCGGGATCCAACTATCACATAGAAGGTATGCAATCTCATTGCAAGTTTCAACACTTGAAACTCCCGATAAAGGTTTTTACCCCTAGCACCTATGACCTTGGCTAAGGTCAACAAATCATAGGTACTAGTCAAGTTGTACCCGTCATTTCGTGATTAATTAGACCCACCCACATGACCCTTGGCTAAGGTCAACAAAGCCACATGACTGTCCTAACTAATCGCATCATATGCGGTGTAGGAAGACATCACTTAGCTACCGTACACTGTGCCTTGACTATGGTCAACAAACACAGCACGAATACTAAGTACTCTACTTCCTAAAATGACGGAGGGTTGCGGCTGGTTTTTGTGAAAACCTTTAACGCTTTGAACTTGATCTCGTTGCGGAATCAAATGGTTTTTAAATGGAATGTTTTTGAGGCTTTTTCTAGTTTTGCTAAAGGGGTCACTCCCGGTGAAGGGATCGTCGGCCCTTTCCTCGTCGAATGAGGTGCGGGATATATCATATATATCACTGTTCAAAGCCAAGAAACCTCTGTGTAGGAAGCCTAAAAAACAAGGGCTATGGTCCGCGAGAATAGAATACGGTATCTCATATCGCATTATCCTCGGTCCCGCACATATCACATATGTGCTCCTACTCCGTTTTCCCTAAGCCAAGAAACCTCTGTGTAGGACTCTAAAGAATCGTCAATATGCCGGCAGTAGGTGATGATCATATCAAACACCCACAAGTTGCAAGCGGTCAGCTAAACGTAACAGCCACTCAGGTATTGAGCGCTCAGAAGATCAACAAGCAAGCCTGTACATTCTCCTGTGAATCCAAACAGTAACACTCCCGTACAGTCCGGTCTCGTCGTCTGATATGTCGCATATCTCGCCTAGGGGTGGTAAACATCAGACCCCAGTAGCTCAATAAGTCGTGTCGATATGAGGTCTATAACAGTTCGAGAAACTACTGATAACACTTACCAGTAAATCTCAGCAACCCTGGCCAGGGATTTCCGGTTATAGCCAATCGAACACAGCACAACAACAACTCCCTATACCGGGAGAGACGAATCCCCTCCTATCGCTCATTGCCTCCATGTGATTCGGGACTTTACCCAAAAGCCACCTTTTTGCACGCCCTCTTGGACGTGGTATGATGGAAATCAAAGCACAGTGGGAATCACACAAGACTCTATGACGATCTCGGGTCAACAGACTACTCTGTACCAGTGTCACCGGAGAACTGCCATCTGACATGAGGTATAATACCATCTGGGAGTTCTCGGAGAGTCCGTCCAGTGTACTCAGTCTCTACTGAGCACCCGTACACCATCCTTGATGTCAAACACCGATGGATATGGGATCATCCATCGCCCATCATATGGGTCAAGATGCGTATACGCTAGTCTACTCTGGTGTATCGATGCCCTGTCTCGATACACCCTCGACTAGGAACAGTTATAGGATGTACTCGTCGACTACCATGGCCCCACTAGTATGATCTCATCATAGTCCCAGTAGTCGAGTACATATCCTAAGGGCTTTATCAACATGTAATATAGAGACAATCAGAGTACATGTTAAGATAAAGTACAACCAGATAGCATACTATCATGTCGAGCAAGAAAGTCCTCCCTATATATGTCCTAGCATCCACTACAATATACATCGTATGTACAGTAATGGCCTCTAGGGCATACATATAACTAACAATCTCCCACTTGCACTAGGGCCATCTGTTGTGGTATCACATACTCAATAATTAGCTGTGGTCGAAGTATCTCATACTCAACCATCCCATAAAAGTCTCTACTGGGAAAAAGGCCTTTGTGAGTGGATCCGCGCTGTTGTCCTTTGTGTCCACTCTCCTAACCTCGATCTCCCTGGAGATCAACCATCTCCATGATCAGGTGATACTGCCTAAGAATTATATCTGGATTTCTGATGGGACGGTAGTTCCTTGGCTAAAGCCACAACTCCATTGGCATACAAAGGTAGGAACGAAGTTCATCTCATGAACTTATATATATCCAGACTGCCTCTTTGGTAGCATCCTTGGTAACGATGTATCTTGCCTTTAATCGTCTAGTATGTCACGGTATCTAGCTTGGAACTCTTCCAACATACCGTCCCTCCACTGAGGGTAAAGACAATGCCTGCGACTGACATTCAGTCGTCCTTATCACCCAGGAACTTTTCCAGTGATTCTCCCCAGGATCCATTGATACATTCTCACTACAACTAGTGAGTATCCTAACATCCAATTAGATCTATCTCATAAATCCAAAAACCCAGGATTTAGGAGGTATCATTTTGATCCTATATGGAGAATCCTTGTGATAAGCGGAAATTGACCGATCGTAGCATAGGAATCTCCTTCCCTATCAAGAGTATGTCATCCACATACTCTACGAGGATCTCCACCATACTCTCTACTACCTTTTTGTATATACAAGGTTCATCTACCATTTTGATGAAGTCAAACTCTTTGACTACCACATCAAAACAGATGTTCCAACTCCGCGATGCCTGCTTTATCCTATAAAGTATCTTGCACACGTTTCCGCTGCTCCCACTGTCTACGAAGCCCTCTGGCTGTGTACTTATAGACACTCTCTTCCAAATCATCATTTAGAAAAGCTGTCATGACACCCAACCACCAGATATCGTAGTCATGGTATGTAGCCGTGGCAAGTAGGATCTGGATGGACTTAAGCATAGATTTGAAAGTCTCAACTTTTCCATGTACACCAAGTAATCTTCTCAAGATATACTTTCTCCTGATGGGGATTTAACCCTTCAGATAAAGCAACCAAAGTCCATACTTTGTTAGTGTATAAGGATTCCATCTCAGATCGATAAGCATCCAGCCATTCTTACAGAGTCCCACTCCTGATGGCCAGCTCGAAACTAGTTGGGTCATCATCTCATGATGCAATCCTCGCTCCCACTGTCATAGAGAAACCGAAGTATCTCTCAAGTGGGTGAGGAACCCTACTAGATCGACGGAGAGGCTGAGATTCGTTGGAAACTATTGAATCCTTTGGTTCTACCAAATCATCAGCTGCCGTTTGTATAGCTGGAACATTTCCAGTTCTACATAACAGACCTTGCTTCGAGCTTGTCCGAATTTTGCTTTTAGACATAGGCCGGACAACCCCAAATCTTAACAAACTTAAGATACGGGCTCTTCCCTTTCCATATCACATATGAAGTGGTAGGCAACTGATTTGATTTGAACCCTATTCAATAGGTATGCAGCTTCTCAAGTGCATAACTCCCAAAAGGAAATAGGAAACTCAGTAGTACTCATCATAGAGCACACCATATCACATAGGGTGCTATTGCTCCGTCCCGATACACCGACGTGCTGTGGTGTATACGGAGGAGTAATGCTGAGAGAGAATCTCATTCTCCTTTAGAATAGTCCAGGAATTCCGTGCTCAAGTATTCTCCTCCTTAATCTCATCAAAGGACAATACTTATACCTGTTTTTGGTTCTCTACTTGTAACTTATATTCTGTGAATATCTTAAAAGCTTCAGACTTGTGTTTCAACAGGAACATATGTCTGAATCTTGAGAGATCATCAGAGAATGTAATGAAGTACAAAGAACCGGTCTATGGCATGTGTAGACAGGAGACCTTCATACATCAGCGTGTATCAATCCCAAGAGTTCACTAACTCTTTCTCTGTTTCCAATAAATAGAGCTGTGGTCATCTTATCTTTGTGACATGACCGGCAAGTTTCACAAGATGTAAATTCAAACTAATTTAAATATGCATCTATATGTAACTTGGCTAGTCGGGTCGCATTGATATGACCTAGTCTATAATGCCTCAAGAAGGATTCGTTCATTTCTGAACTCTTCCTCTTGTGTGTGTTCTGTATACTAAGAACTGTAGTTTGATTTAGAACGTCAATGCTTTTAGATAACGTGCCTGAACCAATCAACTCTTGATATAGGAAATGTTCAAAACATTATCCAACAATACAAAATTATATCCTTTCTTTACTAATAAAGAGACCGATATGATTTTGTATATCAGGTTCGGTATCTAATAACATTTGTTCAGAATCAATGTCTTCTGGTAATACAGGGTGATAGTGACCAACAGACTTGGCTGCAACGCTTGCACCATTTTCTGTCTCATGAAACTTATCACCCGTTCTCAGTTCTCTACCTGTCTGTAGCCCATGTAACAGATTACATATGCGGGATCCTGATCCGGTATCACATACCCAGGACGTAAAGGATACTGAGAAACAGTTCTATGTAACGAACACACCCGAAGATGATGCATCAACATGCACTTTCTTCGTTTGGGCGGCACGGGAAATCTGGTATTCCCTGCACTGTCTTATAACAATTATAAGTTGGAGCGGGACCAATGTTCCCCAGCTCAGTATAACAAGCGGGTTCGGTCAATTAATCTGTATTATTATCTTTGATTAAGGCGAATATGGTCGCTACCTGGAGAGAGAGAGAAGAAATCACTCAGCGTATGCTCTTGCAAGATCAGATTGGTTATTATTTTATCTAATCAGGATGGCTCCCACTGTTTTAATCAAATCTTCCTTCAAACCCTAAAAGGAAAGACTAGCCGGGATAAATTACACGCTACAAGTTCGCCAATCTTTCAGCCAGGCCAGTGTCGGTACTTTGAGGGAGGTCCCCCATGCTTTCGCACGAACCTAATTAAAGTAAACCTCATTTTCCCAGAGGCTTAACCCCGTTAACATCTTTCTAGACACCTACTTGATCGGCTAATTGTAATGTGTAAAACTCTTCCAGGAGTAACTCTTACTCGCAGCGGGTATCGGAATCCAACTATCTCGTAGAAGGTATGCAATCTCATTGCAAATTTCAACACTTGAAATTCCCGATAATATTTTGCCCCTAGCGTCCTATGACCTTAACGGAGGTCAACAAACCATAGGCTACTAGTCAAGTTCAACCCGTCATTTCTTTATTGAATTAAACCCACCCGCACGACCCTTGACGGAGGTCAATAAGGCCGCATGACTACTCTAATCCAATCTGCATCATATGCATAAGCAGATAAATACTAGTTAGCTACCACACACTACGCCTTAACGGAGGTCAACAAACGTAGCACGAATACTAAGTAGGACTTATCTGAAATGACGGAGGGCTACGACAGGTTTTTCCGAAAACCTATTGCGTAATGAACTTGATATCGTTGTAGAATCAAATGATTTTAAAATGGGGTGTTTTCGAGGCTTTTTCTAGTTTTGCTAAAGGGGTCACTCCCGGTGAAGGGATCGTCGGCCCTTTCCTCATCGAATAAGGTGCAGGATATATCATAAATATCACTATGCAAAGCAAAAACTCCAAAAGCAATCAAAAGACAAACCGAGAGGTGTAGCATCTGCCAGTTATTGCTAAAGGGGTCACTCCCGGTGAAGGGATCTCGGCCCTTTCCTTATCGAATAAGGTGCAGGATGTTCTACAAGGAACACCGCGATGCAAAGCAAGAACTGTAGCTACCTGTTTTTGAAAATTCGATTCTACGACATCTTTTAGGTTTCTTTTCTTTCATTGATCATATTAATGAAGTCCCATCATTATTATGCTTCACAAGCATCACATTTGAAACGAAATCTGCAATATAACATATATCTCATATATATAATATAAACATTCGTCTCAGGCAGTAATATGATCTCATCACAGAACATTGCAGCAGAAAAACATATATGAAATATTGGATATACTAGGACGTCCGTGTTTTCAATACGAGCCAGTATAAAACACGGATTCCACGGTCGTGATGAATAGCCAAACCCACATCCCTAGACCCCTACGAGAGCGGCAAGCAACACTGCCAATTCTAGGGTTAGGAGACCCGGTCTCGACTCCTCGAGATGGTCTCCCACTGGACCCCAGAACCCAGTTACTTGTGCTCCCCGCCTTGGGTCTACCTAATGTGGAAAAGTAAATAATATACAATGGTGACATCATCCTCATCCCGGAAGTGCCCCAATAAAAGAATATTACATACATTTAATTTTACATGAATGAAAATGAAAAACTCACATCTCACATAAAACCCCCGGCTATTCAAACGCGACGATCCAATATAATATATCCAGCAACACATAACATCACATGTCATCAACGTAAGTAAATATGCGCATCCCAATTGTCATTGACATATAGCAACGAAACCGGCGATATCACATATTACACTTACGGTCACAGAAAAGAAAGTGTAAAACTACAACAGTTGGAATCCGCAACCTCCTCAGACATCGCATGCCTAATAATTACAAACCCTGCATTTTAGTCTCATTATCGAAAACACTTTTCAATATCAAGTCGGGCAATTCAACAAGATTCCCGACATTTTGATCGAATGCTCGTCGCAAACTTTAGTAGACGGCCGCGCCCCTGATGCCGTCGACGAAGTGCACCAAGGCGAAACACCGCTGCCGCGAGCACCCGAAAGGATGCTTTCGGTTATGGGATTCTCCTACAGTCACTTGGTCGGGGCTATGGGGCGTGGCTGTCTATTAAGTTTACCCGGTGAGTATCCGCATACGCAACGTGATTGCGACGGACTTTTGATCACATCAAAATTCCGTGGCAACCGGTCAAGTGAGACTAAACTGCTATGTTTATAACATCCAAATCAGTTATCTCATAACTACTTGTGGATTCCAAATATTGTATCACATTCCAGATAAATAGACACTGTTAAACATTCCGATTGAATAATCAAACACCCAAGTTTTCCCCAATATATCTCAACACTTGAAATCAGTTTAAAAACATCCATCATATGCCACAGTACCAATGGTCCAGCCGTAGAAGGGTCAAGCCAACGCCTCACATGTGGCATGCCGTACTGCCCCAAATCCTAAGGTTTAGAGGCAGTTCAAGACGGTCACATAATCGAGTTAAGGTTTGTTGTCTTCTAGAGGGTCCACCGCGTTACTTGCACGACTTAGAACGTTCTTAAACTCGAGAAAAAATCCAACTTTTGAAAAAATTTCCGACTGGGGAAAAAGTGAGTTATTGATATCCGTTCGAACTTTTTAACAGTTTCTAAAAATTACCCGGACAAAACTAAACGAAGTTAAATTATCCGATCGAATCATCGAGTCCCCAATACAACCCTAGAAAACTCAACACTTGAGTGGAATTAAAAAATTCCCAGAAAACATTGCCATGAAAGGACCTAAGAATAAATACATGAAATTCCAGGGACTAAGTCATTATTTTGGCCGCGGAACTGCCGCCAAACCCTTGGTTTGGCCGCGGTTCCGCGTTCAAATAGTTGACTCAATGGACCGTACTTTACATAATTCTTAGTTTTTCCTGCTTATTTTTCTGAGCATTTTTAATTCTGAAAAATCACATTTTTAAAAAATGTACAGAGAGGGGTTAATATGGGGTATTCGGAGTTCGATCGGACTTTAAACTTCATCTAGACTTCGCCTAAAGCTCTAGCTTGGCTCTGATACCACTGTAGGGTTGCTAGGAACGTGCACAAGGGTCTACGAGGCATCAACCATGCCCGATTAAAATTTTAGCCGTGCCGAACAACCCGAAGCCGGATCTTTAAACAAGGGTTTAGGTGAAAACTAAAATGCTAAACTCTTTAACACTAAGTGAGAGGGATTACAACCTTTGTAGATCTGGTCCTTCATTTCTTAAGCTCCATGTTGAGGTCCCTTCGCTGCGATCATCGTGTTCCGGACTCTCGAGAGGGTTCACGAAGAGAATGATGCAACCTTGCTTTCGATCTTCGATAACATAGATGATCTACCTTGAAGTTTCATTAACACAAGCTAACACTCATAATATGAAGTGAACACCCTCATCTAAATGGCAAGGATAGATGAGGATGATGAAGTAGGATTTTTGCTCTTGTTTATAATCTTTTTCTCACTCACTTTCATCACAAAAGAAAGCTTTTTCAAGAAGAAACTCAAGGAAGAAAAAGAAGAATGAAGATGATCACTTAATCCTTTTGTGATGAACAATGAATTATTGCAGTGGTTACAAATCTAACCAAGGGTTAAGCATGAAAGAGTTAACCCTTGTAGAGAGTTAACTAGAGTTAATGGTTTGGATTGGGTTAACATAATATCTCACAAAAATATCAAGCAACCACAAAGTCAAAGCTTCATGAAGCTTCATGGAAGCTTCATGCAAAAGCTAACCCTAATCCAAACCCTAACCAAGTTTTAACCCTAATCCATTGTTAAATTTGTAACCCTAACATGTTACAATATTATATATCACATATACAATATATTTTGTAACAATAGAAAATAATACAATTAACATATATCGCATATATATCAATGTATTATTCCGTGAGAAAATGAATCTTTTAGTGAGCGAATATTAGTTAATTTAATTTAATATATTATATATATTATTATACATTAAATTATCGAATCAACACTTGATCCGACAATCCGGCTATATCGCATATAACCGACTAATATTTATCCGTACCGATTCATCGAATCAACACTTGATCCGATGACCCGGCTGATATCATATATCGCGAGAATAGAATACGGTATCTCATATCGCATTATTCTCGGTCCCGCACATATCACATATGTGCTCCTACTCCGTTTTGCTTGAGCCAAGAAACCTCTGTGTAGGACTCTAAAGAATCGTCAATACGCCGGCAGTAGGTGATAATCATATCAAACACCCACAAGCTGCAAGCGGTCAGCTAAACGTAACAGCCACCCAGATATTGAGCGCTCAGAAGATCAATAAGCAAGCCTGTACATTCTCCTGTGAATCCAAACAGTAACACTCCCGTACAGTCCGGTCTCGTCGTCTGATATGTCGCATATCTCGCCTAGGGGTGGTAAACGTCAGACCCCAGTAGCTCGATAAGTCGTGTCGATATGAGGTCTATAACAGTTCGAGAAACTACTGATAACACTTACCAGTAAAATCTCAGCAACCCTGGCCAGGGATTTTCGGTTATAGCTAATCGAACACAGCACAACATCAACTCCCTATACCGGGAGAGACGAATCCCCTCCTATCGCTCATTGCCTCCATGTGATTCGGGACTGTACCCAAAAGCCACCTTTTTGCACGCCCTCTTGGACGTGGTATGATGGAAATCAAAGCACAGTGGGAATCACACAAGACTCTATGACGATCTCGGGTCAACAGACTACTCTATACCAGTGTCACCGGAGAACTGCCATCTGACGTGAGGTATAATACCATCTGGGAGTTCTCGGCGAGTCCGTCCAGTGTACCCAGTCTCCACTGAGCACCCGTACACCATCCTTGATGTTAAACACCGATGGATATGGGATCATCCATCGCCCATCATATGGGTCAAGATGCGTATACGCTAGTCTACTCTGGTGTATCGATGCCCTGTCTCGATACACCCTCGACTAGGAACAGTTATAGGATGTACTCATCGACTACCGTGGCCCCACTAGTATGATCTCATCATAGTCCCAGTAGTCGAGTATATATCCTAAAGGCTTTATCAACATGTAATATAGAGACAATCAGAGTACATGTTAAGATAAAGTACAACCAGATAGCATATTATCATGTCGAGCAAGAAAGTCCTCTCTATATATGTCCTAGCATCTACTACAATATACATCGTATGTACAGTAATGGCCTCTAGGGCATACATATAACTAACAGTCCGTACATCTCATGACTCCAGTCGGTATCCCTACGATAACCGCCGAATCGAAATACAATCACCGGTAGGTACTAGCTCGCCTGCCAGGCTCATCGCCATCATCTGCGATCTTCTCGCCCCGGGGAACCATACTGGGCTCCACCATGTACCCGCAAAAGGCCCACTCCACTCCTTGCATCGGGTATATATCACAAATCTCAGAACCGAGAAATCTCATGGTGGACGCATCGAAATATCATATCAAAAGAAACCGGGTTTTTCGAACAATGCATAATTTCATGAAATACTATGGTCCTCAAATCCAGAAAATATCAAGTAATGAATAAGAATACTTGCATAGATCATTATGATGATATATATTATATATATGTACATATATAACCGTGTCCCATACCAATGAGATATATATATATATATATATATATATATATATATATATATACGCACATATATAACAGCGTCCCATACCACTGATATATATCATCAGGAGTAAAACATCCAGAAAACATCATATGAAATCCATATCTCAATGCGTAAATCCATGAAATATAATATGGGCAACAAAAAACAGTAATATGAGCATATAAAGGAAAACCGCTATTTAAATGCAACAAGTTATTAAATATATCATGTGGTTCCCAATTCTCCAAAATCCAAAGCAACATCATATAAAAGTGAACATGTGGCTACAGCAAGGTATAAGGGTGTACATGTAAGTATGTACGTATGATGCACATGTAGCTATATCTCATATGTGTATACACCTGTCAATAATGATGTAATACCATGTAGGTATAGGTGTAGCTGTAGCATAGCAAGGTATGTGTATATACATGTCAATAATGATGCAATAACCTCCAGGTATATGTGTAGCTGTAGCATAGCAAGGTATGTGTATATATATGTCAATAATGATACAATACCCTCCAGGTATATGTGTAGCTGTAGCATAGCAAGGTATGTGTATATACATGTCAATAATGATATAATACCCTCCAGGTATATGTGTATACAGGTATGCTATATGTCATATGCACAATGGAATAGGAATCAATGTCTAAATGTCACTAACCATACAATATCACGTATGTATAGGTTGTGCGTGTCATGGCAATTATCGACGGTGTGGGTGTAGCATACAATTAGTGCTCGTGCAACATGAACCGTCAATAATAGTGTTGTGTCTCATTAATACTATGTCCATACGAAATAGAAAAATGAGGTATGCAACAATGGTACACATGCACAATCAAAGTCCATATACTTGTAACTAATAATCATGTCATATAATCTAGCCCAAACGCATAACGCCATGCGGGAGATTCCCCTGTAGATGTCAAATCTACTCACCGATGATCTTGGGCTAAGTAAAGCCAACCACTCGCTTTCCCTTTTTCGCAGTGTCCGAAGTCCCCACCTCCGACCCTAAGATCAAACAACAACATAACAAGTTCACATTAGCAATCGACCAATAATACGTACAAACTACGTTTGACCGACACACCAACTCCAAACAAACTCTCAAGTGTTCGTCTAGTGGTTAACATGCGTAGCGACACTACGAAACCAACCCAAGAGCAACAGCTACACAAGAACACGAACGTATCGGATAACGTAACGCGCGTAGTCGAAACACTTGAAAACATGTAAAGTGATCCTAGATTTTGCTACACAAACAATTTGTGAAAATTGCAAGTACCACGAGACCACACACAACCCCAGAGACCCCTAGACCAAAACACAAACCCAAACTTCCACAGTCTGGTCGCAAATTGCGGCCAAAAGCAATAAATCTGCGGCCTACTGTTCATGGAATTGGCTCAGATTTTTATGGTGGGTTCTAGGTCACAACACTAGGCCACTGTGATGGGAACTTTTCCAACAAATACCTGGTTTGATAGCAGATCATCCGAGACACCAAAACTACACTAAAAATACGATATTTGTACGAAACTAAACTTTACGCGTTCTAAACTGAAACTTACAAGATACACAACATTAAAAGACTTATTTAACAGATACAGATCATTACCTAATCACACAAGCTCAAAGATCCTAGCTTTCCAAGCTCCAAGGGATCCTAGAGGCAAAACAAGTCTTGGGAAAAGATTTGGTGAAGGTTTAATGAAGTTTAGTGAAGGTTTAGAGATGGAAAAGTAAGTGTTCAGTTGAGGGTTGATGGAAAGATGAAAGAAATGAGAAAGAGATAGAGTGAAAGAGAATGAGAGTGAAATGAGTGAGTTAGAGAGAGAGGTGAGTGTAATGGTGAGAGGGTAAGTGTACCAAGCATTAACTCTCCTCATTAATGCAAGCCATGACTCTCTCATGACTCACCAAGCCACCTCCTCCCAATCCAAAACACCAAAAGAAATATCTCTTCTCACACAAAATATCTAAGGGTTTAGGGTTTAAGCAAGCAAAGATTAGGTTAAGGTTGTCATGGTCACTAATGAGATTAACACAAACAAACCCTCACATTAACGTGCACACGTGTGTGCAAGACAAAACAAATAATAATAAAATATTAATTAATTGTTATAAAATGTGAGGAACCCAAATTGGTAAACTTTTTACAGAAAACCCGCATTATCGCCTAATTAACACTAAACGCAATCTAAGGTGTTACAGTATGTTTAATTGGACCCCGAACGCATCGTCGTATGTGCACTAAATCATTTCTCTAGAACGGGAATACACTCTGTGTGGGACTCTAAAGACTTGACAATACGCTGGCAGTAAGTCGGGATCATATCCGATTGATCTAGAACACTTTCGAATCAATCCCCCACCGGGTTAACCTACAAGCACATTAGCGGTACTAGCTGTACATAACGGCTACCCTGGTATTGAACAAAAAACCGGTCCACATGCAAGCTCGTCCGTACCCTACTAAAGTCTATCAGTGACATTCACCATACAGTCCGGTCTCTTCGTCTAAGACTGTCGTATACCGGGTCTGGGAGATGGAAATCGTCAGACTCTTAATAACTCGATAAGTCGTGCTGACGTCAAGCTCATGTCCATCTGAGAAACTAATAATAACACTTATCAGTACATCTCGTTTTCCTTGGCCAAGGACTTATGGTCATAGCTAGCTGTGCACTATGCGACATCAACTCCCTATACTGGGAGAGACGAATTCCCTCGACCGCTCACCGCCTCCATGTGCTTTGGGACTATAGCCAACTAAAACCTATTTGCACGACTCTTTAAAGCCGTGGTAGGGTAGTAATCTAGGTACAATAGGAACACACACAAGACACTATGGCGATCTTAGGTCTAGAGACTACCATGTACTCATGTCACCAAAGAACTGCTATCCGACGATTGGTATAATTCCATCTAGGAGTTCTCGGCGAGTCCGTCTGGCGTAACTTATATAATGAGCATCTGTATACTATCATCGGTGTCAAACACCAATGGGTATGGGATCAGCCATCGCCCTGTACAGGGTTATGAAACGTATACACTAGTCTAAACTGAAGTACCGATGCCCGGTCTCGATACTTCTACGATTAGTGACTTTTAAGGATGTGCTTATATACTACCCAGGCCCCATTAGTATAATCCCTATCATAATCCTGGTAATCAAGCAAAGATCATATGGGCTTTATCATCATGTAGTAGTGATACGTTACAGCAAGTAAAACGTATACTTATGAATGACAAATACAAACCAGATAGCGTACTATCATCTTGAGCAAGACTGTTCTTCGTATAGGCCCTTCTCGAATTCAGTAATTGCATTTCTACAACTATGATAATTTTCTCGAGGGCAATTATATCCAACAACTCTTGCTCTAGTCAAAGTCGGCAGATGCTTTGCTCTTCTTCGTCATCTCGGAAGTCTACGTGATGTACCTACAATCGAAAATATAACCAAAGTTGTATAAAAACTCAATTCGAATTGAGGAAATGTACATAGGTTAGAACCTATGGTCAACGCGTGCTAAAACAACAAAATACATCATAGGCTAGAACCTATGATGTATATTATATTGGATGCTTGGACATATATAGAGATGACTTTCTTGCTCGACATGATAGTATGCTATCTGGTTGCTCTTTATCTTAACATGTACACTAGTCTCTTTATACTGTCTTATAGTTACATGTTGGTAAAGCCCTTAGGATTTGTACTTGACTACCTGTACTATGATGCAGATCATACTAGTGGGGACATGGTAGTCCATAAGTACATCCTTCAAGGTCTCTAGTCGTGGGTGTATCGAGACGGGGCATCGATATACCAGAGTAGACTAGCGTATACGCTTCTCGACCCATGTGATGGGCGATGGATGATCCCATATCCATTGGTGTTTGACATCAGAGATGGTATACGGGTGCTCAGTGGAGACTGGGTACACTGGACGGACTCGCCGAGAACTCCCAGATGGTATTATACCTCACGTCAGATGGCAGTTCTCAGGTGACACTTGTACAGGTTAGTCTGTAGACCCGAGATCGTCATAGAGTCTTGTGTGATTCCCACTGTGCTTTGATCTCCACCTTACCACGTCCATGAGGGCGTGCAAAACGGTGGTCTTTGGGCACAGTCCCGAGTCACATGGAGGCAATGAGCGATAGGAGGGGTTTCGTCTCTCCCGGTATTGGGAGTTGATGTTGCGCTGTGCTCGATTGGCCGTAACAGGGAAGTCCCTGGCCAGGGCTGATCAGAGATTTGCTGGTAAGTGTTACCAGTAGTTTCTCGACCCGTTACGAGCCTCACATCGGCACGACTTATCGGGTTATTGGGGTCTGACGTTTACCACCCCTAGACTTGATATGCGACGTATCAGACGAAGAGACCGGACTGTATGGTAAGTATTACTGGTCGGATTCACAGGAGTGTGAGCGGGCTAGCTCGTCGATCTTCTGATCGCTCAATACCCGGGTGGCCGTTACGTTTAGCAGACCGCTTGCGGCTTGTGGGTGCTTGATATGATCATCATCTGCTACCGGCGTATTGACGAGTCTTTAGAGTCCTACACAGAGGTTTCCTGGCTCAAGCGAAACGAAATAGGAGCGCATATGAGATATGTGCGGGACCGAGAATAATGCGTGTATGTGATACCGCATTTCATTCTCGCGATATATGTTTCGATTGGTCATATTCGATATGACCTAGTTATCGAATCATTGATTCGATAAATCGATACATTGGATTCTAGTCGGTTATGTGCGACATGACCGGATCATTGAATCAAATGTTGATTTAATGATTTAATGCATAATTATATATTTGATATATTGCATTGCATTAACTAGTATTGGTTCACTTTAAACGGATTTTTCTCACTTGATGCACATTGTATATGTGATATGCTTTAGTGCACTACTTTGTATCATGTTTGATGATACTTGATCATATAGTTAAGTTTATAGAATTAATCCATGGTTAATTTGATAATTAGGGTTTTGCATATTCATTCATTTATTTGTTTGTTTGTTTATTTATTTGAAATGGATTAAGATAAGAATGGTGGCTTTATTTGTTTTATATTGAAGCTTCATGAAGCTTTGACTTTGCTAACCATCCTTATCTTCATGCTTAACCCTAACCCATCCAAGTGACCATGGTTAATTCTCTACACTTAACCCTAGTTCAAGTTATGATAAGTATTTGATTTAAATTTATTTTTATCACAAGACTTATCATATTCTTTTCTTGAGCTCCATCTTCTTCTTCTTCTTCAAGCTTGCTACTCTAATGGCAACTTGAGATTTAGTGAGAGAAATCCAAATCTAATGTGAACCCACCTCCTATTTCTTCATCCTCTACCTCTTGCCAAGTTGTTTTGGGTGTTTACTTCATAAGTTTCACAAGTTTGTGAAGTCGGAGCTTGAGTTTGTGCAACCTCGACGTAGATCGTCTTTGACACGAAGCCGACGACCTATTCCGCACGTTTCTCCGATGAAGCCGTCACGAGAGTTCAAGCTTCAAGATGGACAGCGAGAGGACGCCCTTGCGGAGCCGTGGAGGTGGATATCCGGATCTACAAAGGTTGTAATTTCCGTATCCCAGTAGTTAAGTGTTAACTAAGTTTTCATTTCGCCTAAACATCTAATTTAAGATCCGTAGTCTAGGGTTTCTCGGCACCAAAATTTTTAAATTGGTATGTTCGATGCCTTGTGAGACCACTATAGGGTGCCTAGGAACCTTTCACTGGTATCAGAGCCTAGCTAGAGCCTTAGGCGAAGCGTAGACGGAATTTGAAGTCCGAACGACCCAAAACCGAAACCCAAAATATGCTCTCTGTACTTTTTTGAAAACAGTGGATTTTTCCAAATTAAAAATTGCTAAAAAATTCAGCAGGAAAAAATAAGAATTACGGTGCAAAAAGTTTCTGGTGAACAGTGTTTTTCGCGGCGGATCAGCGGCAGAAGCATGGCTTCTGCGGCTGATCAGCGGCCAATTGGTGACGTCAGCCCACTTTGTTTGCACAGTAACTCCTGATAAATTCTGCTGAGTTTTCTGGGAATTTTTAATATTGATTCAAGAGTTGAATTTTCTGCAATTGTTTTGGGGATTCGGTGTTTCGATCGGGGTATCAAATTTTGTCTATTTGGCTTTCCGGATAAATTTTAGAATATGTTAAAAAGTTCGACCGGATATAAATACCCAATTTTTCCCCTGTCGGGAAATTTCCAAGTGTTGGATTTTTCCGTAGTTTAACGACGTTCTAAGTAGTGCAAGTAACTCGATGGTCCCTCTAGAAGACAACAAACCTTAACTCGATTATGTGACCGTCTTGAACTGCCCTTTGAACCTTCGGGTTTGGGGCAGTACGGCGTGCCACATGTGAGGCGTTGGCTTGACCCTTCTACGGCTGGACCGTTGGTACTGAGGTACGAACTGAATGTTGTCAGACTTATTTCCTGTGTTGATCTGTATTGGGAAAACTTGGGTGTTCGATTGTTCGATCGGAAAGTTTAACATTTTCTATTTATCCGGAATTGGATACAATAATTGGAATTCACAAACAGTTATGAGATAACTGGATGATTGTTATAAATCTAGCAGTTTAGTCCCGTACGATATTGAAAAGAGTTTTCGATAATGAGACTAAAATGCGGGGTTTGTAACTGTTAGGCATGTGATGTCTAAAGAGGTTGCGGATTCCAACTGTTGTAGTTTTACACTTTCTTTTCTGTGACCGTAAGTGTAGTATGTTCATATCGCCGGTTTCGTTGCTATACGTCAACGACAATTGGGGTATGCATACTTACTTACGTTGATGACATGTGTTGTTATGTGTTTCTGGATATGTTATATTGGATCGTCGTATTCGAATAGCCGGGGGTTTTTATGTGAGATGAGTGTTTTTCTTTTTCATTCATGTAAAAACTTGTATGTAATATTCTTTTATTCGGGGCACTTCCAGGATGCGGGAGTTGTCACCTTTTGTATATTATTTACTTTTCCGCATTAGGATAGACCCAAGGAGGGGAGCACAAGTAACCAGGTTCTGGGGTCCAGTGGGAGACCAACTCGAGGAGTCGAGTCCGGGTCTCCTAACCCTAGAATTGGCAGGGTTGCTTGCCGCTCTCGTAGGGGTCTAGGGGTGTGGGATTGGCTATTCATCACGACCGTGGAATCCGTGTTTTATACTGGCTCGTATTGAAAACACGGACGTCCTAGTATATCCAATATTTCATATGTTTATTCTGCTGCGATATCTGTGATGAGATCATGTGATGTTTCTGTGATGGATTTACTATATAGTATATATGATATATTATATAGATGTTACTTATGTTTTACACCCGCGCTACCCCTGCCCTGCTCAGTCGTTAGTTACCTAACCTAACGGTGCACGAGGGGACATCGAGGCGAATGCGGATGGCATAAGTGTACGTCATATCTATCTGTGATGTTTAGGTATTTAAATGATGGGACTTCATTAATGTGATTAATGAAAGATAAGAAACCTAAGATGTTGTAGAATCGAATTTTAAAATAAAACAGGTAGCTACAGTTCTTGCTTTGCACAGCGGTATATATGATATACCCCGCACCTTATTCGATGAGGAAAGGACCGAGATCCCTTCACCGGGAGTGACTCCTTTAGCAATAACTGGCAGATGCTACACACTCGGTTTGCTTTTGACTGCTTTTGTGTTTTTGCTTTGCACAGCGATATATATGATATATCCCGCACCTCATTCGACGAGGAAAGGACCGAGATCCCTTCACCGGGAGTGACTCCTTTAGCAAAACTAGAAAAGCCTCAAAATCACTCCATTTTCAAAACTTCATTTGATTCTACAACGATATAAAGTTCATTACGCAAAGGGTTTTCTTAAAAACCTGACGTAGCCCTCCGTCATTTCAGATAACTAATAGTTAGTATTCGTGCTGCGTTTGTTGACTCAGTCAAGGCGTAGTGTGCGGTAGCTGATTACTATTTATTTGTTTATGCATATGATGCAGATTGGATTAGGGTAGTCGTGCGGCCTTGTTGACTTAGTCAAGGGTCGTGCGAGTGGGTTTAATTCAATCAGGAAATGACGGGTTGAACTTTACTTGCGGTCTATGGTTTGTTGACTCAGTCAAGGTCATAGATCGCCTGGGGCAAAATATTATCGGGAATTTCAAGTGTTGAAATTTGCAATGAGATTGCATACCTTCTATGAGATAGTTGGATCCCGATACCCGCTGCGAGTAAGAGTTACTCCTGGGAGAGTTTTACACATTGCAATTAGCCGATCAAGTAGGTGTCTAGAAAGGTGTTAACGAGGTTACGCCTCTGGGAAAACGAGGTTTACATTAATTAGGTTCGTGCGAAAGCACGGGGGACCTCCCTCAAAGTACCGACACTGGCCTGGCTGAAAGATTGGCGAACCTGTAGTGTGTAATTAATCCCGGCTAGTCTTTCCTTTTAGGGTTTGGAGGAAGATTTGATAAAAAGCAGTGGGAGCCATCCTGATTAGATAAGATAATAACCAATCTGATCTTGCACGAGCATACGCTAAAGTGTTTTCTTCTCTCTCTCTCCAGGTAGCGACCAGTTCATGCCTTAATCAAGATAATAATATGGATGTATTGACCGAACCCGCATGTTATACTGTGCTGGGGAACGTTGGTTCCGTTCTTTCCTATAAGAGTTATAGGAATGAACAGGATATAGGGGAATACCAGGATTCCCATGCCACCCGAATGAAGAAAGTACATGTTGATGCATTTTCTTCGGGTGTGTTCGTTACTGAGAACTGTTTCTCCATTTGCTCTACGTCCTGGGTATTGGATACCGGGTCAGGATCCCATATATGTAATCAGTTACATGGGCTTAAGAAAGGTAGAGAACTTGGAGAAGGTGATAAAGACATTAGAGTTGGAAATGGTGCAATTGTTGCAGCTAAGACTGTCGGGGAATATCACCTTGAATTACCAACTGGTAATACATTGGTTCTGAACGAATGCTATTACATGCCGAACCTGATATGCAACATTATATCGGTTTCTTTATTAAGTAAAGAGGGATATAATTTTGTATTACAGGACAATGTTATGAACATTTTCCGTAACCAAAAGTTGGTTGGATCAGGCACGTTGTGCAATGGCATTTATGTTCTAAATCAATCAACAGTTCTGAGCATAACAAACACACACAAGAGGAAGAGTTCTGAACTCAACGAATCCTTCTTGTGGCATTGTAGACTGGGTCACATCAATGCGACACGACTAGCTAAGTTGCATAAGGATGGATATTTAAATCCGTTTGAATTTTCATCCTATGACACTTGCCAGTCATGTCTCAAAGGCAAGATGACCAAGACTCCGTTTAAGGGACACGGAGAAAGAGTTACCGAACTCTTAGGACTAATACATAGTGATGTATGCGGTCCCATGTCTACACATGCCAGGGATGGTTCTTCATACTTCATTACATTCACTGACGATCTCTCTAGGTACGGGCATGTGTTCCTGTTGAAACACAAGTCTGAAGCTTTTAAGAAATTCAAAGAATATAAGCACGAGGTAGAGAACCAAACGGGCAAAAGTATTAAGGTTCTTCGATCTGATCGAGGAGGTGAATACTTAAGCAGTGAATTCCTGGATTATCTAAAAGAGAATGGGATTCTCTCTCAGCTTACTCCTCCTTATACACCACAGCACAACGGTGTATCGGAACGAAGGAATCGCACCCTATTAGATATGGTGCGTTCAATGATGAGTAATGCTGAGTTACCTATTTCCTTTTGGGGGTATGCGCTTGAGACAGCCATATACCTATTGAATCTGGTTCCGTCTAAATCTGTACCTACCACACCATATGAGATATGGAGTGGGAAGAGACCATATTTTAAGCGAATTAAGATATGGGGTTATCCGGCCTATGTCAAAAAGCAAAATCCGGACAAACTCGAGGCACGATCAGTCCTTTGCAAGTTTGTGGGATATCCTAAGAATTCTCAAGGATATTTTTTCTACCAAGCTGAGGAACAAAGAGTGTTTGTTGCTCAACATGCCACCTTTTTGGAAAGGGAATTTCTTGCAAAAGAAATTAATGGCAAAGAGGTAGAGCTGGAAGAGGTTCCAGCACCACAAACTGCAACTGACGATTTAGCAGAACCAGAGGATTCAGTGGTGCCCGACGTACCCCAGCCTCTCCGCCGATCTAGTAGGGTTCCTCGCCAACCTGAGAGATACTACGGTTTTCTCATTGATGGTGGAAGCGAGGACTGCATCATGGAGGATGATGACCCAACTAGCTTCGAGCAGGCCATCACGAGTGGGGACTCAGTGAAATGGCTGGATGCTATGCGGTCCGAGATGGATTCCATGTACACCAACAAAGTATGGACTTTGGAAGTTGCTCCTGAAGGGGTAAAACCCATTGGGAGCAAGTGAATCTTCAAGAAGAAACTTGGTGTAGATGGGAAAGTGGAGACTTTCAAAGCTAGACTTGTAGCAAAGGGTTTTCGTCAAAGACCAGGTGTGGACTATGACGAAACCTTTTCTCCAGTGGCTATGCTTAAATCCATCCGAATCATGCTTGCCATTGCTGCCTTTCATGACTACGAAATCTGGCAAATGGATGTTAAGACCGCCTTTCTAAATGGTGATTTAGAAAAGTGCGTGTACATGACTCAGCCAGAGGGCTTCGTAGACAGTGGGAGCAGCGGGAAGGTGTGCAAGCTGCTTAAATCCATTTATGGATTAAAGCAAGCATCGCGGAGTTGGAACATCTGCTTTGACGTCGTTATCAAAGAGTTTGATTTCGTCAAAAATCCAGATGAACCTTGTATTTACAAGAAGGTGGCAGAGAGTAAGGTTGTCTTCCTCGTATTGTACGTAGACGACATACTCTTGATAGGAAATGATATTCCTATGCTGCAATCGGTCAAGCTCTTCTTATCACAAAGATTCTCAATGAAAGATCTTGGTGATGCCTCCTGCATATTGGGAATTAGGATCTATAGAGATAGATCCAAACGGATTTTGGGATTGTCCCAATCCAGGTACATTGACACCATACTAAAGAGGTTTAGTATGGAAGAGTCCAAGCGTGGGAACTTGCCCACGATCTCTGGAGTCACTCTCTCCAAAGAGATGTCTCCCAAGACTGATTTGGAGAGAGCTCGCATGCAAGGGATACCCTATGCTTCGGCAGTAGGCTCTATCATGTATGCGATGCTGTGTACCCGACCCGATGTAGCATACTCACTAAGTGTAGTGAGTAGGTATCAAGCTGATCCTGGAGAGAGTCACTGGACAGCTGTGAAGAGCATTCTCAAGTACTTGCAAAGGACTAGAGATATGTTCTTGGTGTATGGTAACGGAGAACTCCAAGTGGAGTCCTTTACCGATTCGAGCTTCCAGAGTGATAAGGACGACTCTAAGTCGCAGTCGGGCTTTGTCTTTACCCTTTATGGAGGGGCAGTTAGCTGGAAGAGTTCCAAGCAGGAAACCGTGGTAGACTCGACGATGGAGGCTGAATACATCGCTGCCAACGATGCTGCCAAAGAGGCTGTCTGGATCAAGAAGTTCATTACTGAACTTGGAGTGGTTCCATCCATTGAGCATCCAATACCTTTGTATTGCGATAACAATGGAGCGGTGGCTTTGGCCAAGGAACCCAGGTCCCATCAGCGATCCAGGCATATTCTAAGACGGTATCACCTGATCCGGGAGATAGTTGATCGCCGGGAGATCGAGGTCAGGAGAGTTGACACGAAGAACAACACGGCGGATCAACTCACGAAGGCCATTCCCCAGATACAGTTTGAGAGACTCTTCGGGATGCTCGGTATGAGATACTACAACAGCTGGCCCTAGTGCAAGTGGGAGATTGTTAGTTGTATGTATGCCCTAGAGGCCAGTATTGTACAGATGATGTATATTATATTGGATGCTTGGACATATATAGAGATGACTTTCTTGCTCGACATGATAGTATGCTATCTGGTTGCTCTTTATCTTAACATGTACACTAGTCTCTTTATACTGTCTTATAGTTACATGTTGGTAAAGCCCTTAGGATTTGTACTTGACTACCTGGACTATGATGCAGATCATACTAGTGGGGACATGGTAGTCCATAAGTACATCCTTCAAGGTCCCTAGTCGTGGGTGTATCGAGACGGGGCATCGATATACCAGAGTAGACTAGCGTATACGCTTCTCGACCCATGTGATGGGCGATGGATGATCCCATATCCATTGGTGTTTGACATCAGAGATGGTATACGGGTGCTCAGTGGAGACTGGGTACACTGGACGGACTCGCCGAGAACTCCCAGATGGTATTATACCTCACGTCAGATGGCAGTTCTCAGGTGACACTTGTACAGGTTAGTCTGTAGACCCGAGATCGTCATAGAGTCTTGTGTGATTCCCACTGTGCTTTGATCTCCACCTTACCACGTCCATGAGGGCGTGCAAAACGGTGGTCTTTGGGCACAGTCCCGAGTCACATGGAGGCAATGAGCGATAGGAGGGGTTTCGTCTCTCCCGGTATTGGGAGTTGATGTTGCGCTGTGCTCGATTGGCCGTAACAGGGAAGTCCCTGGCCAGGGCTGATCAGAGATTTGCTGGTAAGTGTTACCAGTAGTTTCTCGACCCGTTACGAGCCTCACATCGGCACGACTTATCGGGTTATTGGGGTCTGACGTTTACCACCCCTAGACTTGATATGCGACGTATCAGACGAAGAGACCGGACTGTATGGTAAGTGTTACTGGTCGGATTCGCAGGAGTGTGAGCGGGCTAGCTCGTCGATCTTCTGATCGCTCAATACCCGGGTGGCCGTTACGTTTAGCAGACCGCTTGCGGCTTGTGGGTGCTTGATATGATCATCATCTGCTACCGGCGTATTGACGAGTCTTTAGAGTCCTACACAGAGGTTTCCTGGCTCAAGCGAAATGAAATAGGAGCGCATATGAGATATGTGCGGGACCGAGAATAATGCGTGTATGTGATACCGCATTTCATTCTCGCGATATATGTTTCGATTGGTCATATTCGATATGACCTAGTTATCGAATCATTGATTCGATAAATCGATACATTGGATTCTAGTCGGTTATGTGCGACATGACCGGATCATTGAATCAAATGTTGATTTAATGATTTAATGCATAATTATATATTTGATATATTGCATTGCATTAACTAGTATTGGTTCACTTTAAACGGATTTTTCTCACTTGATGCACATTGTATATGTGATATGCTTTAGTGCACTACTTTGTATCATGTTTGATGATACTTGATCATATAGTTAAGTTTATAGAATTAATCCATGGTTAATTTGATAATTAGGGTTTTGCATATTCATTCATTTATTTATTTGTTTATTTATTTATTTGAAATGGATTAAGATAAGAATGGTGGCTTTATTTGTTTTATATTGAAGCTTCATGAAGCTTTGACTTTGCTAACCATCCTTATCTTCATGCTTAACCCTAACCCATCCAAGTGACCATGGTTAATTCTCTACACTTAACCCTAGTTCAAGTTATGATAAGTATTTGATTTAAATTTATTTTTATCACAAGACTTATCATATTCTTTTCTTGAGCTCCATCTTCTTCTTCTTCTTCAAGCTTGCTACTCTAATGGCAACTTGAGATTTAGTGAGAGAAATCCAAATCTAATGTGAACCCACCTCCTATTTCTTCATCCTCTACCTCTTGCCAAGTTGTTTTGGGTGTTTACTTCATAAGTTTCACAAGTTTGTGAAGTCGGAGCTTGAATTTGTGCAACCTCGACGTAGATCGTCTTTGACACGAAGCCGACGACCTATTCCGCACGTTTCTCCGATGAAGCCGTCACGAAAGTTCAAGCTTCAAGATGGACAGCGAGAGGACGCCCTTGCGGAGCCGTGGAGGTGGATATCTAGATCTACAAAGGTTGTAATTTCCGTATCCCAGTAGTTAAGTGTTAACTAAGTTTTCATTTCGCCTAAACATCTAGTTTAAGATCCGTAGTCTAGGGTTTCTCGGCACCAAAATTTTTAAATTGGCATGTTCGATGCCTTGTGAGACCACTATAGGGTGCCTAGGAACCTTTCAGATACTCAGTGGAGACTGGGTACACTGTACGGACTCGCCGAGAACTCCCAGATGGTATTATACCTCAAGTCAGATGGCAGTTCTCTGGTGACACTTGTGCAGGTTAGTCTGTAGACCCGAGATCGTCATAGAGTCTTGTGTGATTCCCACTATGCTTTGATTTCCACCTTACCACGTCCAAGAGGGCATGCAAAACGGTGGATTTTGGGTACAGTCCCGAGTCACATGGAGGCAATGAGCGATAGGAAGGGTTTCGTCTCTCCCGGTATTGGGGGTTGATGTTGCGCTGTACTCGATTGGCCGTAACAGGGAAGTCCCTGGCCAGGGCTGATTTAGAGATTTACTGGTAAGTGTTACCAGTAGTTTCTCGACCCGTTATGAGCCTCATATCGGCACTACTTATCGGTTATTGGGGTCTGACGTTTACCACCCCTAGACCTGATATGCGACATATCAGACGAGAAGACCGGATTGTACGGGAAGTGTTACCAGCAGGCTTTTACAGGAGTTGGAGCGGGCTTGCTTGCTGATCTTCTAATCGCTCAATACCCGGGTAGCCGTTACGTCAAGCTAGTACCGCTGACGACTTGTGGGTGCTTGATGTGATCATCACCTACTGCCGGCGTATTGACGAGTCTTTAGAGTCTTACATAGAGGTTTTACTGGCTCAGGCAAAACGAAATAGGAGCACGTATGTGATATGTGCGGGACCGAGAATAATGCGTGTATGTGATACCGTATTCTATTCTCGTGACTTTTTGTATCGGTCGGTTATATATGATATAGCCGGGTTATCGAATCAAGTGTTAATTCGATAAGTCAATACAATGGATGTTAGTCGGTTATATGAGATATGACCGGATTATTAAGTCAAGTGTTGATTTAATAATTTAGTGTATAATTGTATATTAGATATACTAGTTTACATTAACTAACACTTGTTCACTTAAGGATTTTTCTCACATGTGCACACTTTAATATATATATGATATATATTAAAATGTATTTTCTTTTTTGTATCATGGTTGATGATACACTTGACATGGGTGTGTAAGACATACACCATTCTATTTATTATGGTGGGTTATAATTATTTAAGGTAATTACAAAATTAGTGGAATTTTGGAAAGAGCATGAAGCTTGTAGAAGCTTGCTTTGCTTTGACAAAGTCCACTAGCTCTGTCTTTACTTTAGACTTTTGTTAACCTAACCATTTAGATTAGCCATGGTTATGTCTCTACATGAGTTAGTATATGATACTCACTCACCATGGTTAGATCACTCACTTGATCATTATCTCTTCTCATTTTATTTTCTTCATCTTCTTCCTTGAGCAAAAAAGAGCTCTCTAGGGTTTGATCCAAACTGAGAAATATTGTGAGAAACCAAATTCTAAAGTGAACCCACTTCCTATTTCTCCATCCTCTACTAGACTAGCACTTTAGTTTAGGGTGTTTGCTTCGCTAATTCTCTAGTTAGTGAAGTAGAAGCTTGAGTTGGCATCCCCTCGACGTAGATCATCTTCGGCCTCGAAGACTTCAAGCAAGGACGCTCCTTTAGCCTCGTGAAGCCATGCAAGAGTCCGGGAGAACCACGATCGTAGCAAAGGGACTTCAACAAGGAGCTAAAGAAGTGAAGGACCGATCTACAAAGGTTGTATTTCGTATTCACTTAGTCATAGATGCTATTTACTTGCATGTGAAACCCTAATTTTCTAGCAAAGATCTTGTTTAGGGTTGTTAGGCACGGCTAAAATTTTAAACGGGCATGGTTGATGCATTGTAGAACCTTATTAGAGTGCCTAGTAACCCTACAGTGGTATCAGAGCCTAGCTAGAACATTAGGCGACTTGTATACAGTGTTAAAACCCCGATCGAAACCCGAAACGCAAATTTAACCCCCTCTCTGGACAATTTCTAAAAATGTGATTTTTTCTGAATTAAAAATACCTAAAAAAATCAGCAGGGAATTCTAAGAATTACCATGAAATACGAACTCATGATACCATCAAGTCGCCGCGGAACCGCGGCAGGAACCTGCTTCCCGCGGTGGTTCCAGGGCCGTACTTTAGTATCACTGACACGTGTTTGCACAGTAATACTTGTATCTGTTGTTACTATTTTATGGGTATTTTTAATCTGACTCAAGTGTTGAGTATTCTAGGGTTTATTTTGTAATCGTTGATTCGATCGAAAAGTTTAAATTCGTTATTGTTTTCCGGATAATTTAGAAAGTATTAAAATATTCGAACGGATATCATTAACTCAATTTTTCCCGGCACGAAAAATTTTCAAGTGTTGAATTTTTATCGAGTTTAAATCTTTCAAAAAAACATGCATGTGACGTGATGGACCCTCTAGAAGACAACAAACCTTAACTCGATTATGTGACCGTCTTGAACTGCCTTTTGAACCTTAGGGTTTTGGGGAGTACTGTTAGTTGTATGTATGCCTTAGAGGCCAGTATTGTACAGATGATGTATATTATATTGGATACTTGGACATATATAGAGATGACTTTCTTGCTCGATATGATAGTATGCTATCTGGTTGCTCTTTATCTTAACATGTATACTTGTCTCTTTATACTGTCTTAAAGTTACATGTTGGTAAAGCCCTTAGGATGTGTACTTGACTACCTGGACTATGATGCGGATCATACTAGTGGGGACATGGTAGTCCATAAGTACATCCTTCAAGGTCCCTAGTCATGGGTGTATCGAGACGGGGCATCATATACCAGTGTAGACTAGCATATACGCTTCTCGACCCATGAGATGGGCGATGGATGATCCCATATCCATTGGTGTTTGACATCAGAGATGGTATACGGGTGCTCAGTGGAGATTGGGTACACTGGACGGACTCACCGAGAACTCCCAGATGGTATTATACCTTAAGTCAGATGGCAGTTCTCAGGTGACACTTATGCAGGTTAGTCTGTAGACCCGAGAACGTTATAGAGTCTTGTGTGATTCCCACTGTGCTTTGATTTCCACCTTACCACGTCCATGAGGGCATGCAAAACGGTGGTTTTTGGGTACAGTCCTGAGTCACATGGAGGCAATGAGCGATAGGAGGGTTTTCGTCTCTCCCGGTATTGGAAGTTGATGTTGCACTGTGCTCGATTGGCCGTAACAGGGAAGTCCCTGGCCAGGGCTGATTAGAGATTTACCGGTAAGTGTTACCAGTAGTTTCTCGACCCATTATGAGCCTCACATCGGCACGACTTATCGGTTATTGGGGTTTGACGTTTACCACCCCTAGACTTGATATGCGACATATCAGACGAGGAGACCGGACTGTACGGGAAGTATTGCCGGTTGGCTCGACGGGAGTTGAAGCAGGTTCGCTTGTTCTCTTCTGATCGTTCAATACCCGGGTGGCCGTTACGTTTAGCTGACCGCTTGCGGCTTGTGGGTGCTTGATATGATCATCACCCACTGCCGGCGTATTGACGAGTCTCAGACTCCCACAAAGGAGTTACCTAGTCCAGGCAAAACGTTGTGGTGCGTGTATGCGATATGCGCAAGGACCCGATTAAAATGCGCGTATAGGATACCGTATATTGATCGGGCGGCTTGCTTTTGGTGGGACCATATGTGATATGGCCGTATTGATAAATCAAGTGTTGATTTATCATTTAACCATTAGCTTCTCACTTGAAATCCTTTCTTGAGTATGATGGATGTATGCATGCATGTATACTTTCTTTATAGATTCATGCACATATGGATGTTCATACATACATACATACATCATCAATTATGGTTGCTTATACAAAGAAAATGGTGGCAATATAAGACTCACACCATGGGTTGTTATATGGATTATTATTGTATTTAAGCTAAAACAAAAAGGAAAAGAAAATGGGTTAGTTTTTGGATTGTTTCTACACTCTTCTTGACCTAACCATACTCACCCACCATTTAACCATGGATTACTTTTCCTTTTGGTTTTTAACTCGAGTTCAATAATGATTCAACCATGGTTTGAGATGAGAGATAAAAAAATATATATAAAGATATATTTTCTATTTTTCAAGTAGAGTTTTTTCTTCTCTTATTCAAAAAGGGCCACCATCTTCTTCCTCCTTCTTCCATTGCTCTCTAGATTTTTCAAGTGAGCATAATACTCATCAAGTTAGAATTTTGAAGTGGGAAAGAGAACCACAACACCATTCTACACAAGTCTAGCCCACTTGTTTGGAGTGTTAGCTTCATTTCGTTCTCTTGATCGGGTGAAGTTGCAAGCTTGGACAAAGCGGACTCCGGGTGGATCATCGGTGACCTAGAGGAGTTCAAGCGGAGCCTTTTCAAACCCCAAGTAGCCGAGGAGTCTAGCGTAGGGAGCTACAAAGCTTGTACTCTTTAAACCCTAGCTTTTCTTTCATGAGATGATGTGAAAAATTTTGAAACCCTAATTTTTCTAGGAACGATTCTATGTTCGTTAACTTAGCACCCTAAAAATTCAATCTTTGGTTCATGTGATGCTTCCAAACCCTTCATGAGGTGCTAGGCTAATCCAACATTGGTATCAGAGCCGACCTAGAACATTAGGCGACACTTTAACGAAGTAAAAACTCCGATCGAACCGAAATCCGATCTTTTCGGACGCTCTCTGGACATTTTTTAAAATCTGGATATTTTCAGAATTAAAAATACTTAAAAAATACAGCAGGAAATTATAAGAAGGACTGTGAAATTCGAAGCCATGAACAGTTCAAACCGCCGCGGAACCGCGGCCAATCCTTGCTTGGGCCGCAGAACCGCGGCCGTACAGAGGAATCATGACTTGGTTTTTGCACAGTAATTACTATAAATACTTGTATAATGTTTTAGGTATGTTTAATCTGATTCTTGTTCTGTAAATTCTGGAGATGGTTATGGACTCGTCTATTCGATCGGAATTTTCATTTCGTGTCTTTTCCGGATAAATTAGAAAGTATTGAAGTGTTTGAATGAGTATCATTTGCTCACTTTTCACGGGGTTTAAATATTTCGGAGATACGTGCAAGTTTTGTGGTGGACCCTCTAGAAGACAACAAACCTTAACTCGATTATGTGACCGTCTTGAACTGCCCTTTGAACCTTAGGGTTTGGGGCAGTACGGCGTGCCACATGTGAGGCGTTGGCTTGACCCTTCTACGGCTGGACCGCTACTACTGTGTCACACTCCGGGTTTTTGAACTCCGCTCAAGTGTTGAGCTGTAGGGAATCTTGGGTATTTGATCGTTCGTTCGAAAACTTTAATCCTGTCTGTTTATCTGGAATGTGATGCAATGTGTGGAATTCATATTATAAGACATGAAATACGAGGTATGTGATACTTCGCATTTACGATGTCTAAAGAGAATGTGGATTCCAGATATTGCAGTTTTACACTTTCTTTTCTGTGACCGTAAGTGTAGTATGTATTTACCGATTGTCGTTGCTATACATCGACGACGATCAGTGTATGCATACTTACTTACGTTGATGATATGAGATATTATGTGTTGCTGAGATATGATGTGCAGGATTGTCGCGATTGAATAGCCGGGGGGTTTTATGTGAGATGAGAGTTTTATATTTTCATTCATGTAAATTCAAATGTAATGTAATATTCTTTTATTTGGGGCACTTCCGGATTGAGGTTGATGTCACCAGTGTTGTATATTATTTACTTTTCCGCATTAGGATGGACCCAAAGAGGGGAACACAGGTGACCGGGTTCTGGGGTTCAGTGGGAGGCCATCTCGAGGAGTCGGGACCGGGTCTCCTAAACTACAGAATTGGTAGGGTCGCTTGCCGCTCTCGTAGGGGTCCATGGTGTGGGCGTGGCTATTCATCGCGACTGTGGAATCCGTATTTTCTATTGTTGGCTAAATACTAAATACGGACTTCCTAGTATATCCCACATTATATCTATGTTTCTGCTGTGATATCTGTGATGAGATCATTTTGATATGTTGTGATGGATACAGTATATAGTACATATGATATATTATATAGGCGTTACTTATGTTTTACACCCGCACTAGCCCTGCCCTGCTCTGTCGTTAGTTACCTAACCTAACGGTGCACGAGGGGACATCGTGGCGAATGCGGATGGCATAAGTGTACATCGTATTTATCTGTGATGTTTAGGTGACTTAAATGATGGGACTTCCTTAATGTGATTAATGAAAGAAAAGAAACCTAAAAGATGTTGTAGAATCAAATTTTAAAATAAAAGGGGTAGCTACAGTTTTGCTTTGCATAGTGATATATATGATATGTCATGCACCTTATTCGATGAGGAAAGAGCCGAGATCCCTTCACCGGGAGTGACCTCTTTAGCAAAACTGGCAGATGCTACAAGACTCGGTTTGACTTTTGACTGCTTTTGGAGTTTTTCTTTGCACAGTGATATATATGATATATCCCGCACCTTATTCGATGAGGAAAGAGCCGAGATCCCTTCACCGGGAGTGACCTCTTTAGCAAAACTGGCAGATGCTACAAGACTCGGTTTGACTTTTGACTGCTTTTGGAGTTTTGCTTTGCACAGTGATATATATGATATATCCCGCACCTTATTCGATGGGGAAAGAGCCGAGATCCTTTCACCAGGAGTGACCTCTTTAGCAAAACTAATAAAAGCCTCAAAAATCATTCCATTTCAAAATTTCACTTGATTCTACAACGATATCAAGTTCATTACGCTCATGGTTTTCAGAAAAACCTGCGTAGCCCTCCGTCAATTCAGATATGTAATATTTAGTATTCGTGCTACGGTTGTTTGGCATGCGTCAAGGCGTAGTATACGGTAGCTGATTATTACATATCTGTAGCATGAGATGCGATTGGATTAGGGTATTCGTACGGCGTTGTTTGGCATGCGTCAAGGGTCGTACGGGTGGGTTTAATTCAATCACGAATTGTACAGGTTGAACTTGACTAGCGGATTATGGGTTGTTTGGCATGCGTCAAGGTCATAGCACGCTAGGGGCAAAATATTATCGGGAATTTCAAGTATTGAGATTTGCAATGAGATTGCATACCTTCTATGAGATAGTTGGATCCCGATACCCACTGCGAGTAATTGTTACTCCTGGGAGAGTTTTACACAGGACAATTAGCCAATCAAGTAGGTGTCTAGAAAGGTGTCAACGGGGTTACGCCTCTGGGAAAATGAGGTTTACTTTAATTAGGTACGTGCGAAAGCACGGGGAACCTCCCTCAAAGTACCGACACTGGACTGGCTGAAAGATCGGCAAAGTTGTAAGGTGTAATTAATCCCGGCTAGTCTTTCCTTTTAGGGTTTGAAGGAAGATTTGATAAAAACCAGTGGGAGCCATCCTGATTAGATAAGATAATAACCAATCTGATCTTGCAAGAGCATACGCTAAAGTGTTTTCTTCTCTCTCTCTCCAGGTAGCGACCATGTCATGCCTTAATCAAGATAATAATATGGATGTATTGACCGAACCCGCATGTTATACTGTGCAGGGGAACGTTGGACCCGTTCTTTCTTATAAGAGTTATAAGACTGAACAGGGAATAGGAGAATATCTAGATTCTCAAGCCGTCCACAAGAACATGCATGTTGATGCATCTTCTTCAGGTATGTTAGTTATTGAGAACTGTTTCTCAGTTCACCCTACGTCCTAGGTATTAGATACCGGATCAGGATCCCACATATGTAAAATGTTATATGGGCTACGGAAAGGTAGAGAACTGGGAAAAGGTGATCATTCCGTTCAAGTAGGGAATGGGGCAAATGTTGCAGCCAAAGCAGTTGGAGAATATCACCTAGTATTACCAAGTGGTAATACACTGATTATAAATGAATGCTATTATATACCAAACATGATGTGCAACATTATATCAGTTTCTTTATTAAGTAAAGAAGGATATAATTTTGTAGTAAAGGATAATGTTATGAACATATTCCTAGATCAAAAGTTGATTGCATCAGGCTCGTTACATAATGGCATATTCATTCTAAATCAAAATACAGTCCTCAATATACAAAACACACACAAGAGGAAAAATTCAGAAATGAACGAATCCTTCTTGTGGCATTGTAGACTTGGTCACATCAATGCGACACGACTAGCTAAGTTGCATAAGGATGGATATTTGAATCCGTTTGAATTTTCATCTTATGACACTTACCAGTCATGTCTCAAAGGCAAGATGACCAAAACTCCGTTTACGGGACACGGAGAAAGAGTTACGGAACTCTTAGGGCTGATACATAGTGATGTATGCGGTCCCATGTCTACACATGCCAGGGACGGTTCTTCCTACTTCATTACATTCACTGACGATCTCTCTAGATACGAACATGTGTTCCTGATAAAACACAAGTCTGAAGCTTTTGAGAAATTCAGAGAATATAAGCACGAAGTAGAGAACCAAACGGGCAAAAGTATTAAGATCTTACGATCTGATCGAGGAGGAGAATACTTGAGCAATGATTTTCTAGATTATTTAAAAGAGAATGGGATTCTCTCTCAGCTCACTCCTCCTCATACACCATAGCACAATGGTGTATCGGAACGGAGAAACCGCACCCTATTAGATATGGTGCGCTCAATGATGAGTACAGCTGAGTTACCTATTTCCTTCTGGGGATATGCGCTTGAAACAGCCATGGACCTATTGAATAGAGTTCCTACCAAATCAGTGCCTACTACTCCATATGAGATATGGAAAGGGAAGAGACCACATCTTAATTACATTAAGATATGGGGTTGTCCAGCCTATGTCAAAAGACAAAATCCGGACAAACTCGAGGCAAGATCAGTCTTATGTAAGTTTATAGGATATCCCAAAAATTCACAAGGGTATATCTTCTACCACCCCGAGGAACAAAAGGTGTTTGTTTCTCGACATGCCACTTTCTTAGAAAAAGGTTTTCTTATGAAACAGACAAGTGGCATTGAGGTAGAACTGGAAGAGGTTCCAGCGACAAAAACTATAACAGAAGACTCGGTAGAACCAGAGGATTCAGTAGTACCTGACGAACCCCAGCCGCTCCGCCGATCTGGCAGGGTTTCTCATCCACCTGAGAGATACTACGGTTTTCTCATTGACGGTGGAAGCGAGGATTGCATCATGGAGGATGATGACCCAACTAGCTTCAAGCAGGCCATCACGAGTGGGGACTCAGTGAAATGGCTGGATGCTATGCGGTCCGAGATGGAATCCATATACACCAACAAAGTATAGACTTTGGAAGATGCTCCTGAAGGGGTAAAACCCATTGGGAGCAAGTGGATCTTCAAGAAAAAACTTGGTGTAGATGGGAAAGTAGAGACTTTCAAAGCTAGACTTGTTGCAAAAGGTTTTCGTCAAAGACCAGGTGTGGACTATGATGAGACCTTTTCTCCAGTGGCTATGCTTAAATCCATCCGGATCATGCTTGCCATCGCTGCATATCATGACTACGAAATCTGGCAAATGGATGTTAAGACCGCCTTTCTAAACGGTGATTTAGAAGAGCACGTGTACATGACTCAGCCAGAGGGCTTCGTAGATAGTGAGAGCAGCGGGAAGGTATGCAAGCTGCTTAAATCCATTTACGGATTAAAGCAAGCATCGCGGAGTTGGAACATCTGCTTTGACGTCGTTATCAAAGAGTTTGATTTCGTCAAAAACGTGGATGAACCTTGTATCTACAAGAAGGTGGCAGAGAGTAAGGTTGTCTTCCTCGTATTGTACGTGGACGACATACTCTTGATAGGAAATGATATTCCTATGCTGCAATCGGTCAAGCTCTTCTTATCACAAAGATTCTCGATGAAAGATCTTGGTGATGCCTCCTGTATATTGGGAATAAGGATCTATAGAGATAGATCCAAACGGATATTGGGATTGTCCCAATCCAGGTACATTGACACCATACTAAAGAGGTTTAGTATGGAAGAATCCAAGCGTGGGAACTTACCCACGATCTCTGGAGTCACTCTCTCCAAAGAGATGTCTCCCAAGACTGATTTAGAGAGAGCTCGCATGCAAGGGATACCCTATGCTTCGGCTGTAGGCTCTATCATGTACGCGATGCTATGTACCAGACCCGATATAGCATACTCACTAAGTATAGTGAGCAGGTATCAAGCTGATCCTGGAGAGAGTCACTGGACAGCTGTGAAGAGCATTCTCAAGTACTTACGAAGGACTAAAGAGATGCTCTTGGTCTATGGTAACGGAGAACTCCAACTGGAGTCCTTTACTGATTCGAGCTTCCAGAGTGATAAGGACGACTCTAAGTCGCACTCGGGATTTGTCTTTACCCTTTACGGAAGGGCGGTTAGCTGGAAGAGTTCCAAGCAGGAAACCGTGGCAGACTCGATGATGGAGGCTGAATACATCGCTGCCAACGATGCTGCCAAAGAGGCTGTCTGGATCAAGAAGTTCATTACTGAACTTGGAGTGGTTCCATCCATTGAGCATCCAATACCTTTGTATTGCGATAACATTGGAGCAGTGGCTTTGGCCAAGGAACCAAGGTCCCATCAGCGATCCAGGCATATTCTAAGGCGGTATCACCTGATCCGGGAGATCGAGGTCAGGAGGGTTGACACGAAGAATAACACAGCGGATCCACTCACGAAGGCCATTCCCCAGATAAAGTTTGAGAGACTCTTCGGGATGCTCGGTATGCGATACTACAGCAGCTGGCCTTAGTGCAAGTGGGAGATTGTTAGTTGTATGTTTGCCCTAGAGGCCAGTATTGTACAGATGATGTTAGTTATGTATATGCCCTAGAGGCCATTGTTGTACATATGATGTATATTATAATGGATGCTTGGTTATATATAGAGATGACTTTCTTGCTCGTCATGATAGTATGCTATTTGGTTTCACTTTATCTTAACATGTTGACTTGTATTGGTTTACTGTTTTACTCTCACATGTTGATAAAGCCCTTAGGATCTGTACTCGACTACTGGGACTATGATGAGATCATACTAGTGGGGCCGCGGTAGTCGATGAGTACATCCTATAACTGTTCCTAGTCGAGGGTATATCGAGACAGGGCATCGATACACCAGAGTAGACTAGCGTATACGCATCTTGACCCATATGATGGGCGATGGATGATCCCATATCCATCGGTGTTGGACATCAGAGATGGTGTACGGGTGCTCAGTGGAGACTGGGTACACTGGACGGACTCGCCGAGAACTCCCAGATGGTGATATACCACACGTCAGATGGCAGTTCTCCGGTGACATAGGTACAGGGTAGTCTGAAGACCCGAGATCGTCATAGAGTCTTGTGTGATTCCCACTGTGCTTTGATTTCCACCTTACCACGTCCAAGAGGGCGTGCAAAACGGTGGCTTTTGGGTACAGTCCCGAATCACATGGAGGCAATGAGCGATAGGAGGGGATTCGTCTCTCCCGTATAGGGAGTTGATGTCGTGCTGTGTTCGATTGGCTATAACTGGAAGTCCCTGGCCAGGGCTGCTATGGAGATTTACTGGTAAGTGTTACTCGTAGTTTCTCGACCCGTTATGAGCCACACATCGACACGACTTATCGGTTACTGGGGTCTGACGTATACCACCCCTAGACTTGATATGCGACATATCAGACGAACAGACCGGACTGTACGGGAGTGTTACTGGTTGGATTCACAGGAGAACGCACAGGCTAGCTTGTTGATCTTCTGATCGCTCAATACCTGGGTGGCTGTTACGTTTAGCTGACCGCTTGCAGCTTGTGGGTGTTTGATATGATCATCACCTGCTACCGGCGTATTGACGATTCTTTAGAGTCCTACACAGAGGTTTCTTGGCTCAGGAGAAACGGAGTAGTGGCGCATATGTGATATGCGTAGGAACGAGAATAATGCGATATGGGATACCGTATTATATTCTCGCGATATATGGTTATGAACCGGGTCATCGGATCAAGTGTTGATTCGATGAATCGGTACATGATATATTAGTCGGTAATATTCGATATAGCCGAATCGTCGAATCAAGTGTTGATTCGATAATTTAATGTATAATAATATATATGATATATTGTATTACATTATCTAATATTGGCTCGCTTTATTATTTCATTTTCTCAGTGGATGATACATTGATATATATGCGATATATGTTAATTGTATTATTTTCTTTTGTTGCAAATATATAATATATATGTGATATATATTATTGTGACATGATATGATTAATTGTTAAACATGTTTAAGGATGATTAATTGAGGTTAGGGTTTGATTTGGGTTAGTAGCTTCAAGTTCCTTCTAGAAGCTTTTTCTTTTGTCATTCTTAAGATCTTTATGGATGACACATTCTTTAAACTCAACCAAACCCTAACTCTAGTTGTTTCTCTACTTATTCTTAGCCATTCATCCTTGACCATGGTTATATATCAATCATATGATTTATATTTCTATTCATCACAAAAGAAAAAGATTATCATTATCTTTTCATTATCTTCTTCTTCCTTCAAGAAGAAAGCTTGCTAGTTTTTCTTATGTGATGAAATAAAATTGAGAAAATGATATTAAAAGAAAGTAAAATTACTACTCCCTCATCCTCATCTCATCTAGCCCATGGGATTAGTGTGTTCTACTCTTTTGAGTGAGAAAGCTTGAGTCGAAGCAACTTCAAGGTAGATCATCGGAGATTTGGAATACTTCGAGCTAGCATGGATCGTTCGAGTCGTGGAGCCTCTCATGAGTCCGGGAGATCGTGGATCGCGGAAAAGGGACTTCTACTCGGAGCTTGTGAAGTGAAGGAGCGGACTACAAAGGTTGTAATCCCTCACACTTAGATAAAAGTTATCTTCTTGCATGTTAAACCATAATAATCTAGCAAAGATCCTGGCTTTGGGTTGTTCGGCACGTCTAAAATTTTATCCGGGCATGTTTGATGCCTTTAGAACCTTCACAAGAGTGCCTAGGAACCCTACAGATGATGTATATTATATTGGATGCTTGGACATATATAGAGATGACTTTCTTGCTCGATATGATAGTATGCTATCTGGTTGCTCTTTATCTTAACATGTATACTTGTCTCTTTATACTGTCTTAAAGTTACATGTTGGTAAAGCCCTTAGGATGTGTACTTGACTACGTGGACTATGATGCGGATCATACTAGTGGGGACATGGTAGTCTATAAGTATATCCTTCAAGGTCCCTAGTCATGGGTGTATCGAGACGGGGCATCGATATACCAGTGTAGACTAGCGTATATGCTTCTCGACCCATGAGATGGGCGATGGATGATCCTATATCCATTGGTGTTTGACATCAGAGATGGTATACGGGTGCTCAGTGGAGACTGGGTACACTGGACGGACTCACCGAGAACTCCCAGATGGTATTATACCTCATGTCAGATGGCAGTTCTCAGGTGAACTTGTGCAGGTTAGTCTGTAGACCCGAGATCGTCATAGAGTCTTGTGTGATTCCCACTGTGCTTTGATTTCCACCTTACCATGTCCATGAGGGCGTGCAAAACGGTGGTTTTTGGGTACAGTCCTGAGTCACATGGAGGAAATGAGCGATAAGAGGGGTTTCGTCTCTCCCGGTATTGGGAGTTGATGTTGCACTGTGCTCGATTGGCCGTAACAGGGAAGTCCCTGGCCAGGGCTGATTAGAGATTTACCGGTAAGTGTTACCAGTAGTTTCTCGACCCGTTATGTGTTAGGTCCACGTTACCTCTCCCGGTACTTTCGGGATGGCGGAATCGGTAAAACAAAAAAAATTTCTAAGCATGGTAACATGGACCGTAAAAGCCGGATCTTTACTAAACAACATACTAGCATCCTAACTAGAGATTTATCTACTCGGTTAAGGGTTATACCTAAACTTGATCTCCTTCTCTTCTTGTTATTCTTCTCCTTGCTTGCTCCGAGGGTTGATCCGAACTTTGGTCACCTCCGCGGCCTCCTTGAGTCGAAGACGATCCACCCGAGAGATGTACACCGAGCTCCACCTCGAGCCATGGTAACTAGGGCAAAGAGATTGCTAGTCTAGAAGCCCTAGGTTGTGTAGAGGAGATGTATGGATGTGTTTGTCTTTGTGGGATTTTTTTCTCTCAACACATGAGATCAAAAGATGAGATCAAGAGGAGGAAGAAGAAGGAGAAAATTAGCAACCATGGAGCTTTTCTTTTTCTTCTCACTTCAAGAGAGAGAATGAGAAGAGAATAATGAAAAGATAAAAACAAATGAAAATGAACCATGGTTGCAATAATACACAAAATCATCATTACTAATCCTATCATGATAAAAGTTGATGGCACATTGAATTGACCATTATCATAACACAAGAAATAAAAAGAAAATGAAAGAAGAGTGTGGATCTCTCTTGAAGGTCAGTGGTCAACACGGTCAATGGGTCAACAAAGTCAAGAGAGATCCAAGTGGTCAAATGGTCAATGCAATTAGCCATCACAAATCTATCACTAAAAGGATTAGTAAACAATGTCTCCGGCTCATAACGGTTTTGACCAAACGAACTGTCAAAACCCTAATGAGTGTGTCATATTACGGTTTTGGCCGAACTAACTGCCAAAACCCTAATGGGGCACCTCCTCCTTCATCTCTCCTCAAAACTGTGCATACACACCCGCATCTGCTTTCCGTAGAATGCGGATGCACAGAAGACAAAACAAATCCATCTGTGCAATACTAGGATCTGGCTTAAACCAAAGCCCACTAGTATTGCCTGCCCGAACAGCATACGCACACAAGTGTACGTAAGTGATCGTAGCCCTGCCGTAAAACCATACGGCCTCTACACGTTTCGCTCAGTGCAAGGAAACTCTCTGTGTGGGACTCTAAAGACTCGACACTACGCTGGCAGTGGGTTTAACCATAGACCGCAAGCGGCACTAGCTGTACGTAACGGTCCCCAGGTAGATGTCGATAAGAAGGCCGATGAGGTAAACCCATCTGAACTCTTACTGAGCCTGTATGTGACAATCTCCGTACAGTCCGATCTGTTCGTCTGATACATCGCATGGCGGGCCTAGGGGGCGGTAAACGTCAGTCCCCTAATAGCGGTACAAGTCGTGTCGGAGTGAAGCCCAGAACACCCTGAGATAATACTGAAAACATACCAGTATATCTCGCTTGCCCTGGCCAGGGACTACTCGTGTAATGGCTCTCCTAGACACAGCGCGATGTCAACCCCCAATACCGGGAGAGACGAATCCTGTCTAACCATCACTGCCTCCAAGTGCTTCGGGACTGCACCCTACTACTACCTGTTTGCACGACTCAGTAGAGCCGTGGTATGGTAGTAATCAAAGAACAGTGGGAACACACTCGAGGTGAAGTGACAGTGTCAAGTCAGCGGACTAAGCTGTACTCATGTCACCTAGGAACTGATAACTGACGATAGGTATAATACCAACCATCAGTTCCCGACGAGTCCTGTCCAGTGTACTCGTAACCTAACGAGCACCCGCATACTATCTCAAGTACGACATACTGACGGCTGTGGGACAGACCGTCTCCCATGCTGGGATGAGAAGCGCATACGCTAGTCTACTCCGGAGTATCGATGCCCTATCTCGATAATCCCACGACTAGGGACGTGTATAAGGATGTGCTTGTGGATTACCCAGCCTCCACGAGTGTGATCGCCATCACAACGCCGGTAATCAAGCAAAGATCCTAAGGGCTCTACTAATGCGTATAGGTGATATAATAAAGAAACACACATGTACACATTAAAGCAGAGACAAACCAAGTAGCATACTACTATATTGAGCAAGATTGTCTGTACAACTGTGAATATCCCAAGCTTCCATCAAGTAATATACATACTAGTATGATACAGTAATGGCCTCTAGGGCATATACACTAACAATCTCCCACTTGCACTAAGGCCTTGTACTGGCGTATCGAAGACCTATCATCTTGATCAGCCGCTCGAACTGAGTCTGGGGTAAGGCCTTCATGAATGGGTCCGCTGTGTTGTCCTTTGTGTCCACTCTCCGCACTTCGATTTCCTGGCAATAAATGATCTCCCTGATCAGGTGATACCGCCTTAAGATGTGCCTGGATTTCTAATGGGACCTTGGTTCCTTCGCTAAAGCTATAGCCCAATTGTTATCGCAATACAAAGGTATTGGATCAACAATGGACGGAACCACCTGAAGTTCACTAATGAACTTCTTCATCCAGACCGCCTCTTTTGCGGTATCGCTTGCAGCAATGTATTCAGCCTCCATCGTCGAGTCTGTGACGGTATCCTGTTTGGAACTCCTCCAACATACCGCCCCTCCGTTGAGGGTAAACACAAAACCCGAGACAGACTTGCTGTCATCTTTGTCACTCTGGAAGCTTGAATCGGTAAAGGACTCGACCCTAAGGTCTCCATTACCGTAAACTAGGAACATCTCCTTAGTCCTTCTCAGGTACTTGAGAATGTTCTTCACTGCTGTCCAGTGGTCCTCACCTGGGTCTGACTGATACCGGCTTAGCGCGCTCAGCACGTAAGCTACATCTGGTCTTGTACATAGCATCGCATACATTATAGATCCTACAGCCGAAGCGTAGGGTATAGTGCTCATGCGAACCCTCTCCTCATCAGTCTTAGGAGACATCTTCTTGGAGAGGGTAATTCCGTGCAATGCGGGTATGCTACCGCACTTGGAATCCTCCATACTAAATCTCTTTAGTACGGTCTCTATGTACCTGGACTGCGAAAGTCCCAGTAGTCTCTTGGATCTATCTCTATAGATCTTGATCCCCAGAATGTACGAGGCATCACCCAGGTCCTTCATGGAGAACCTTTGTGACAAAAATAGCTTGACCGATTGTAGCATAGGAATGTCATTTCCTATCAAAAGAATGTCGTCCACGTACAAGACTAGGAACACGACAGTTCGTCCTACAATCTTCTTATAAACACAGGGTTCATCTTCATTCTTGATGAAATCAAATTCCTTGATTGCCTCATCAAAACAGATGTTCCAGCTCCGCGATGCCTGCTTTAATCCATAAATGGATTTAAGCAACTTGCACACCTTCCCGCTGCTCCCACTATCTACGAAACCTTCTGGTTGATCCATGTAAACGCACTCTTCCAAACAACCGTTTAGGAAAGCCGTTTTAACATCCATCTGCCAGATTTCATAGTCATGGAAGGCAGCAATGGCAAGTAGGATCCGAATGGATTTGAGCATAGCCACCGGAGAAAAAGTTTCATCATAGTCCAAACCAGGTCTTTGACGAAAACCTTTTGCAACGAGTCTAGCTTTATAGGTTTCCACCTGCCCATCTATACCAAGTTTCCTTTTGTAGATCCATTTGCATCCAACGGGTTTTACCCCAGGTGGAGCAATATCCAAGGTCCACACTTTATTGGCGTACATGGACTCCATTTCGGATTGCATTGCTTCCTGCCACTTATCAGAGTCCCTACTGATAATGGCCTGCCTAAAACTGGTAGGGTCGTCTTCTTCCAAGATGCAATCCTCTCGATCCCCGTCTATGAGAAAACCGTAGTATCTCTCGGGCGGATGAGAAATCCTACCAGATCTGCGGAGTGGCTGAGGTTCGTTGGTTGTAACTGAATCTAGCGGTTCCACCAAATCTTTTGTTAAAGCTTGTGTTTCTGGAATTTCATCCAGTTCTACCGTGCTGCCACTAATATTTTTAACAAGAAATTCTTTTTCCAAAAATGTGGCATTTCTTGAAACAATTATCTTCTGTTCCTCTGCATGGTAGAATAGATACCCACTTGAATCTTTTGGGTATCCCACAAACTTACACAAAACTGCCCGTGCCTTAAGTTTGTCTGGGTTCTGCTTTTTGACATAAGCTGGGCAACCCCAAATCTTAATATGTTTAAGATACAAACTCTTACCACTCCATATTTCATACGGAGTCTTAGGCACGGATTTGGATGGAACTTGATTCAATAGATGCGCTACAGTTTGAAGTGCATATCCCCAAAATGAAAGAGGCAACTCGGCACTACTCATCATGGAGCGAACCATATCCAATAGGGTACGATTCCTCCGCTCCGAAACACCATTGTGCTGTGGTGTATAAGGAGGAGTAAGCTGAGAGAGAATGCCATTCTCTTTTAAGTAATCTAGGAATTCCGTGCTTAAGTACTCCCCTCCCCTATCAGACCGGAGGATCTTGATACTTTTGCCAGTCTGGTTCTCTACTTCGTTTCTGAATTCCTTGAATTTCTCAAAAGCTTCAGATTTGTGTTTCATAAGATACACATATCCGAACCTAGAGAGATCGTCAGTGAATGTGATGAAGTACGAGAACCCACCCCTTGCATGTATAAACATCGGACCACATACATCACTGTGAATGAGTCCCAAGAGCTCTGCTGCCCTCTCTCCATGTCCGGTGAACGGAGATTTGGTCATCTTCCCTTTGAGACAAGACTGACAAGTTTCATAGGATGAAAACTCGAACGTATTCAAGAGTCCATCTTTATGCAACTTATTCAGTCTTTTCTCTCCGATATGACCAAGTCTACAATGCCACAAGTAGGATTCATTCATATCTGAATTCTTCCTCTTGCGTGTGTTTTGTATATTGAGAACTGTATTCTGGTTTAGAACGTAGATACCATTACACAGTGTACCCTCTGCAACCAGTACCTTATGAAGGTAAATGTTCATGATATTTCTATCAAGAATAAAGTTATATCCATCTTTATCGAGTAAAGAAACTAATATGATGTTGCAAACCATGGAGGGTACATAGTAGCAATCGTTCAAAATCATAGTCTTGTCATTTGGCAATACTAGGTGATATTCACCGACGGCTGCCGCATTAACTTGTGCTCCGTTCGCTACTCTGAGCGACATATCACCCGGTGCAACTTTCCTACTTTTTCTCAGTCCCTGTAATAAATTACAGATATGAGATCCTGATCCGGTATCAAGTACCCAAGAGGTAGGGCTGACCGTAAAACAATTCTCAATTACAAGAACACCTGAAGTAGATGCAAAACCATGCTTCTTCTTCAACTGGGTATCCTTGGAATCCATACAATCCCCTTTCCTTTGCTCATACTTATGACTGTTGTCACAAGTTAGAGCCAAACCAATGTTCCCCAGCCCTGAATAAGAATTCGGATCGGTCAAGCGATACATTTTATTATCTTGATTAGGGCGTGAAATGGTTGCTACCTGGAGAGAGAGAAAAGAAACACTTAGCGTGCGCTCTTGCAAGTTTAGATTGGTTATTAATTTATCTAAACAGGATGGCTCCCACTGTCTCTCGAATCCCTCCTCAAACCATAAAGGAAGAATTAGTCGGGATCAATCTCACCGTACAATACTTGCTTAACCGTTCAGCCAGGCCAGTGTCGGTACTTCGAGGGAGGTTTTCCAACGCTTTCGCGAAGTTCCTTAATTAAGTAACCTCTTTTCCCTGTGGGCGTAGCCCCGCTAACACCTTTCTAGACACCTACTTAGTTTATAGCATTGATCGTTAAGCGAGAAAGTTTCCGAGGAGTAGCATATACTCACAGTAGGATCGGGATCCAAATATCATCGCGTGACAAAACTGAAGGAATCCTACCAGAATCATCACACTCCAAATGGTATGGAACACTAGCAAGTTTCAGTACTTTTGAAACTCCCGATGTGGTTTTTGCCCCTAGGACCCAAGTGACCTTGACACAGTCAACAAATCAAAGAGTCCTAGTCAAGTTCAGCCCGTCATTATCTTGATTGCATTAAACCCACCTGCATAACCCTTGACACAGTCAACAAGGTTACACAAATGTCCTAACCAATCACATTGTATCCAGCAAATAAGCAACACTTAGCTACCGTTCACTGCGCCTTGACACAGTCAACAAACGCAGCACGAATACTAAGTATAACTTATAAGAAACGACGGAGGGCTACGGCTGGGTTTTTGGCGAAAACCCGTTAACGTAATGAACTTGATATCGTTGAAGGAACGTGATACACTTTTTGAAAATATAGTAGCGAAAAACTTTTGCTAAAGAGGTCACTCCCTGTGAAGGGATCTCGGCTCTTTCCTCGTCGAATGAGGTGCAGGATATTCCAAACTGAATACCTCGATGCAAAGCAAGAATTAATCGACTATAGTGAAGTTATTACTCTGACGCAAACTTTTGTCCAAGGGGTCACTCCCGATGAGGGGATCTCGGCCCTTGCCTCATCGAATGAGGTGCTGGGCATTCATAACCGAATACCTCGATGCAAAACAAAAATGAACGTCCTTGTAATAACAGCTTTTTGATAAATTGTTCCAACAACGTCTTTTAGGTTTATTTTCTTGCATTAGTTCTTTTAATGCGTCCCATCATTTAAATCCTACCATTACAGAAAACAACCAAAATATGACGTACGCTTATGCCATTCGCATTCGCCACGGGGCCCCGTCATCACCCGTTAGGTTACTTAACTAACGACAGAGCGGGGGCTGGGCTAGCACGGCTGTAAAACATAAGCAACGCCTAAATAGTTATTATATATAGATATATAGAAATGATAGCCAATCCAGATCACAGATGAACACTTTGGATATACTAGGAACCCGCGATTCGTTCGAGCCTGCAACGAAAAACGGATTACACGGTCGCGATGAATAGCCAATACCCCACCCAAGACCCCTACGGGTGCGGCAAACTACCCGCCAAGTACCCGAAGCGAAGCAACCCCCCTCAACGCCGTGAGTAGGCCACTCGGCACTTCGAGATACCCGGTAGTTTGTGCACCCCCTTCATGGGTCTATCCTAGGAGCAAAAACAGTAAAAAGAATTATACAATGACGGCTACAACCCCGACCCGGTTGTGCGGCCATACAAATAATATTACATCAATTTACAAAATTATTATATGAATGAAATAAAAAGAAACTCTCATCTCACATCCACCCCGGTTATTCATCCGCGACAATCCAACGAGTTCATATACACAAACCATCAACCATCACAGATCACAGATATGTATAACCCCCACTAATCGACGTATAGCGATTAGTAGACGTTCAATACACATATAACATTACAGATATAACCATTAGCCAAAGTCTACAGAACATCGACCAAAAATACGGATTTTTGAGCCCCAAAAAGAAATTTTGCTTTCTGGAAAATCTGGGCAGAAAAGTCATATACCAAAAATCCCAAAAACTCACCAGAAACAAACTGCAACAAAAATGATCAACGGCCGAGTCAACTCGGCCGCGGTTCCGCGGCAGAAGCAAGCTTCTGCCGCGGAACCGCGGTGAGTTGGTCGACTCGTGCGATCATTTTTCTTGCCTGTTCTAAGAAAAGCCTGAGCCGATTTTTAAGACATGATTTATTATCTTTTGAGCAGAAAAAAAATCGGCAGAAACTCAGGGTTTCCGGGGTGTTTTTCGGTTTTTTCGTTCAGTCGATATTCTAAATACCTTGCTAACATGCTAGGGTGTGTTTAGTTAGTCTCTGATACCACTGTTAGGTCCACGTTACCTCTCCCGGTACTTTCGGGATGGCGGAATCGGTAAAACAAAAAAAAATTTCTAAGCATGGTAACATGGACCGTAAAAGCCGGATCTTTACTAAACAACATACTAGCATCCTAACTAGAAATTTATCTACTCGGTTAGGGGTTATACCTAAACTTGATCTCCTTCTCTTCTTGTTATTCTTCTCCTTGCTTGCTCCGAGGGTTGATCCGAACTTTGGTCACCTCCGCGGCCTCCTTGAGTCGAAGATGATCCACCCGAGAGATGTATACCAAGCTCCACCTCGAGCCAAGGTAACTAGGGCAAAGAAATTGGTAGTCTAGAAGCCCTAGGTTGTGTAGAGGAGATGTATGGATGTGTTTGTCTTTGTGGGATTTTTTTCTCTTAACACATGAGATCAAAAGATGAGATCAAGAGGAGGAGGAAGAAGGAGAAACTTAGCAACTATGGAACTTTTCTTTTTCTTCTCACTTCAAGAGAGAGAATGAGAAGAGAATAATGAAAAGATAAAAACAAATGAAAATGAACCATGGTTGCAATAATACACAAAATCATCATTACTAATCCTATCATGATAAAAGTTGATGGCACATTGAATTGACCATTATCATAACACAAGAAATAAAAAGAAAATGAAAGATGAGTGTGGATCTCTCTTGAAGGTCAATGGTCAACACGGTCAACGGGTCAACAAAGTCAAGAGAGATCCAAGTGGTCAAATGGTCAATGCAATTAGCCATCACAAATCTATCACTAAAAGGATTAGTAAACAATGTCTCCGGCTCATAACGATTTTGACCAAACGAACTGTCAAAACCCTAATGAGTGTGTCACATTACGGTTTTGGCCGAACTAACTGCCAAAACCCTAATGGGGCACCTCCTCCTTCATCTCTCCTCAAAACTGTGCATACACACCCGCATCCGCTTTCCGTAGAATGCGGATGCACAGAAGACAAAACAAATCCATCTGTGCAATACTAGGATCTGGCTTAAACCAAAGCCCACTAGTATTGCCTGCCCGAACAGCATACGCACACAAGTGTACGTAAGTGATCGTAGCCCTGCCGTAAAACCATACGGCCTCTACACGTTTCGCTCAGTGCAGGGAAACTCTCTGTGTGGGACTCTAAAGACTCGACACTACGCTGGCAGTGGGTTTAACCACAGACCGCAAGCGGCACTAGCTGTACGTAACGGTCCCCAGGTAGATGTCGATATGAAGGCCGATGAGGTAAACCCATCCGAAATCCTACTGAGCCTGTATGTGACAATCTCCGTACAGTCCGGTCTGTTCGTCTGATACATCGCATGGCGGGCCTAGGGGGCGGTAAACGTCAGTCCCCTAATAGCGGTACAAGTCGTGTCGGAGTGAAGCCCAGAACACCCTGAGATAATACTGGAAACCTACCAGTATATCTCGCTTGCCCTGGCCAGGGACTACTCATGTAATGGCTCTCCTAGACACAGCGTGATGTCAACCCCCAATACCGGGAGAGACGAATCCTGTCTAACCATCACTGCTTCCAAGTGCTTCGGGACTGCACCCAACTACTACCTGTTTGCACGACTCAGTAGAGCCGTGGTATGGTAGTAATCAAAGAACAGTGGGAACACACTCGAGGCGAAGTGACAGTGTCAAGTCAGCGGACTAAGCTGTACTCATGTCACCTAGGAACTGATAACTGACGATAGGTATAATACCAACCATCAGTTCCCGACGAGTCCTGTCCAGTGTACTCGTAACCTAACGAGCACCTGCATACTATCTCAAGTACGACGTACTGACGGCTGTGGGACAGACCGTCTCCCGTGCTGGGATGAGAAGCGCATACGCTAGTCTACTCCAGAGTATCGATGCCCTATCTTGATAATCCCACGACTAGGGACGTGTATAAGGATGTGCTTGTGGATTACCCAGCCCCCACGAGTGTGATCGCCATCACAACGCCGGTAATTAAGCAAAGATCCTAAGGGCTCTACTAATGCGTATAGGTGATATAATAAAGAAACACACATGTACACATTAAAGCAGAGACAAACCAAGTAGCATACTACTATATTGAGCAAGATTGTCTGTACAACTGTGAATATCCCAAGCTTCCATCAAGTAATATACATACTAGTACGATACAGTAATGGCCTCTAGGGCATATACACTAACATTATGAGCCTCACATCGGCACGACTTATCGGTTATTGGGGTCTGACGTTTACCACCCCTAGACTTGATATGCGACATATCAGACGAGAAGACCGGACTGTACGGGAAGTGTTGCCGGTTGGCTCGACGGGAGTTGAAGCAGGTTCGCTTGTTCTCTTCTGATCGTTCAATACCCGGGTGGCCGTTACGTTTAGCTGACCGCTTGCGGCTTGTGGGTGCTTGATATGATCATCACCCACTGCCGGCGTATTGACGGGTCTCAGAGTCCCACAAAGGAGTTACCTAGTCCAGGCAAAATGTTGTGGTGCGCGTATGCGATATGCGCAAGGACCCGATTAAAATGCGCGTATAGGATACCGTATATTGATCGGGCGGCTTGCTTTTGGTGGGACCATATGTGATATGGCCGGATTGATAAATCAAGTGTTGATTTATCATTTAACCATTAGCTTCTCACTTGAAATCCTTTCTTGAGTATGATGGATGTATGCATGCATGTATACTTTCTTTATAGATTCATGCACATATGGATGTGCATACATACATACATACATACATCATCAATTATGGTTGCTTATACAAAGAAAATGGTGGCAATATAAGACTCACACCATGGGTTGTTATATGGATTATTATTGTATTTAAGCTAATACAAAAAGGAAAAGAAAATGGGTTAGTTTTTGGATTGTTTCTACACTCTTCTTGACCTAACCATACTCACCCACCATTTAACCATGGATTACTTTTCCTTTTGGTTTTTAACTCAAGTTCAATAATGATTCAACCATGGTTTGAGATGAGAGATAAAAAAATATATATAAAGATATATTTTCTATTTTTCAAGTAGAGTTTTTTCTTCTCTTATTCAAAAAGGGCCACCATCTTCTTCCTCCTTCTTCCATTGCTCTCTAGATTTTTCAAGTGAGCATAATACTCATCAAGTTAGGATTTTGAAGTGAGAAAGAGAACCATAACACCATTCTACACAAGTCTAGCCCACTTGTTTGGAGTGTTAGCTTCATTTCGTTCTCTTGATCGGGTGAAGTTGCAAGCTTGGACAAAGCGGACTCCGGGTGGATCATCGGTGACCTAGAGGAGTTCAAGCCGAGCCTTTTTCAAACCCCAAGTAGCCGAGGAGTCTAGCGTAGGGAGCTACAAAGGTTGTACTCTCTAAACCCTAGCTTTTCTTTCATGAGATGATGTGAAAAATTTTGAAACCCTAATTTTTCTAGGAACGATTCTATGTTCGTTAACTTAGCACCCTAAAAATTCAATCTTTGGTTCATGTGATGCTTCCAAACCCTTCATGAGGTGCTAGGCTAACCCAATAAGTACGGCGTGCCACATGTGAGGCGTTGGCTTGACCCTTCTACGGCTGGACCATTGCTACTGTGACGTATTCTGGAATTTTTGAACTCCGCTCAAGTGTTGAGCTATTTAGGAAATCTTGGGTATTTGATTATTCGATCGGAAAGTTTAATACTGTCTATTTATCTGGAATGTGATACAATATGTGGAATTCATATAGTTAGGCATGAAATGCGAAGTATGTGATATTTCGGATTTACGATGTCTAAAGAGAATGTGGATTCCAAATGTTGTAGTTTTACACTTTCTTTTCTGCGACCGTAAGTGTAATATGTGATATTACCGGTTTTGTTGCTATATGTCAACGACAATTGGGATGCGCACATTTACTTACGTTGATGACATGTGATGTTATGTGTTGCTGGATATGTTATATTGGATCGTCGCGTTCTGAATAGCCGGGGGTTTTATGTGAGATGGGGGTTTTTATTTTCATTCATGTAAAATTAAATGTATGTAATATTCTTTTATTGGGGTACTTCCGGGATGAGGTTGATGTCACCATTTGTATATTATTTACTTTTCTGCACTAGGATAGACCCAAGGAGGAGAGCACAAGCAACCGGGTTCTAGAGTCCAGTGGGAGACCAACTCGAGGAGTCGAGTCTGGGTCTCCTAACTCTAGAATTGGTAAGGTTTGCTTGCCGCTCTCGTAGGGGGTCTAGGGGTGTGGGTTTGGCTATTCATCGCGACCGTGGAATCCGTGTTTTATAGTGGCTCAAAATAAAACACGGACGTCCTAGTATATCCAATGTTTCATATGTTTCTTCTGCTGCGATATCTGTGATGTGATCATTTGATATGTTGTGATAAATACTGCATATAGTATATATGATATATTATATAGACGTTACTTATGTTTTACACCCGCGCTAGCCCTTCCCCGCTCTGTCGTTAGTTACCTAACCTAACGGTGCATGAAGGGACATCGAGGCGAATGCGGATGGCATAAGTGTACATCGTATTTATCTGTGATGTTTAGGTGACTTAAATGATGGGACTTCATTAATGTGATTAATGAAAGAAAAGAAATATAAAAGCTGTTGTAGAATCAAATTTTCAAAAAGGGTAGCTACAGTTTTTGCTTTGCATAGCGATATATATGATATATCCCACACCTTATTCGATGAGGAAAGAGCCGAGATCCCTTCACCGGGAGTGACCTCCTTAGAAAAACTGGCAGATGCTACAACACTCGGTTTGCTTTTGATTGCTTTTAGTGTTTTGCTTTGCATAGTGATATATATGATATATCCTGCACCTTATTCCATAAGGAAAGAGCCGAGATCCCTTCACCGGGAGTGACCTCTTTAGCAAAACTAATAAAGCCTCAAAATCACTCCATTTCAAAATTCACTCGATTCTACAACGATATCAAGTTCATTACGCAATAGGTTTTCAGAAAAAACTGTCATAGCCCTCCGTCATTTCAGATAAGTCCTGCTTAGTATTCGTGCTACGTTTGTTGGCCTGCATCAAGGCGTAGTGTGCGGTAGCTAACTAGTATTTATCTGCTTATGCATATGATGCAGATTGGATTAAGGTAGTTATGTGACTTTGTTGGCCTACGTCAAGGGTCGTACGGGTGGGTTTAATTCAATCAAGAAATGACGGGTTGAACTTGATTAGCGCACTATGGTTTGTTGGCCTACGTCAAGGTCATGGGACGCTAGGGGCAAAATATTATCGGGAATTTCAAGTGTTGAAATTTGCAATTAGATTGCATACCTTCTATAAGATAGTTGGATCCCGATACCCACTGCGAGTAATTGTTACTCCCGGGAGAGTTTTACACAGGACAATTAGCCGATCAAGTAGGTGTCTAGAAAGGTGTCAACGGGGTTACGCCTCTGGGAAAATGAAGTTTACTTTAATTAGGTCCGTGCGAAAGCACGGGGAACCTCCCTCAAAGTACCGACACTGGCCTGGCTGAAAGATTGGCGAAATTGTAGGGTGTAATTAATCCCGGCTAGTCTTTCCTTTTAGGGTTTGAAGGAAGATTTGATAAAAACAGTGGGAGCCATCCTGATTAGATAAAGTAATAACCAATCTGATCTTGCAAGAGCATACGCTAAAGTATTTTCTTCTCTCTCTCTCCAGGTAGCGACAATATCATGCCTTAATAAAGATAATAATATGGATGTATTGACCGAACCCGCATGTTATACTGTGCCGGGGAACGTTGGTTCCGTTCTTTCTTATAAAAGTTATAAGACTGAACAGGATATAGGGGAATACCAGGATTCCCATGCCACCCGAGTGAAGAAAGTACATGTTGATGCATTTTCTTCGGGTGTGTTGGTTACTGAGAACTGTTTCTCCATCTGCTCTACGTCCTGGGTATTAGATACTGTAGGGTTCCTAGGCACTCTCAAGAGGTCTCACAAGGCATCAACCATGCCAATTTCAAAAATTATGGTGCCGAGAAACCCTAGTGTACGGATCGTTGGCTAGAAGTCTAGGCGAAAATGAAAACTAGTTAACACTTAACTAAAAGAACGGATATACAACCTTTGTAGATCCGGTGCTCCACCTCCATAGCTCCGCAATGAAGTCTCCTCGCTGTCCAAGACGAACCCCGGGCTCTAGTGTCGGCTTCATCGGAGAATGGACGGGCTAGGTCATCGACGACGTGCCGAAGATGATCTACATCGAAGCATCGCTAGATCAAGCTCCACCTTCACCAAGCCGTGAAAACTTGTGAAGGAAACACACTCTACTACTTGGCAAGAGGTAGAGGATGAAGAAATAGGAAGTGGGTTCACTTTAGAATTGGATTTCTCACTCATTTTCACATTCCACCATTGTTGGTAGAAAGCTTTCTTCAAGGTTGAAGATGAAGAAGAAGAAGATAATTGTTATGATAAGTTAATTGTTATGAAAAGAAAATCAATACTTATCATATCATGAACCATGGTCAAGTGTAGAGATTTAATCATGGTTTAAAGGAATGGTTAGGGTTAAGCATGAGACAAAAATGGTCACTTGGTCAAATCTTCAAGAAGCTTCAATATGAAACAAAATTAGCCACCATTTTTCTCTTTATGCCTTTTTTATTTATTTCCAAAATGAATAAATAGATAAATAAATGAGAAAAGGAAATAAAACCCTAATCATAAGTTTAACCATGATTTAATTCTATACACTTAACCAAGTAAACATGTATCATCAAACATGATACAATTAAGTGCACAAAAGTATATCACATATACAACTTGCACATCCGAGTAAGAAAATCCATATAAAGTGAACCAATACTAGTTAGTGCAAAGTAATATATCTAATATATAATTATGCATTAAATCATTAAATCAACACTTGATTCAATGATCCGGTCATGTCACACACAACCGACTAGTATTCAATGTATCGATTTATCGAATCAATCCTTGATTCGATAACTAGGTTATATCGCATACAACCATTCGATACATTCATCGCAAGAATAGAATACGGTATCACATACACGCATTATTCTCGGTCCCGCACATATCTCATATGCGCTCCTATTTCGTTTCGCTTGAGCCAGGAAACCTCTGTGTAGGACTCTAAAGACTCGTCAATACGCCGGCAGCAGGCGATGATCATATCAAACACCCACAAGCCGCAAGCGGTCTGCTAAACGTAACGGCCACCCGGGTATTGAGCGATCTGAAGATCGACGAGCAGGCCCGCTCACACTCCAGTGAATCCAACCAGTAACACTACCGTACAGTCCGGTCTGATCGTCTGATATGTCGCATATCTCGCCTAGGGGTGGTAAACGTCAGACCCCAATAGCTCGATAAGTCGTGTCGATATGAGGTCTATAACACTTCGAGAAACTACTGGTAACACTTACCAGTAAATCTCAGCAACCCTGGCCAGGGATTTCCTGTTATAGCCAATCGAACACAGCGCAACATCAACTCCCTATACCGGGAGAGACGAATCCCCTCCTATCGCTCATTGCCTCCATGTGACTCGGGACTGTACCCAAAAACCACCATTTTGCACGCCCTCTTGGACGTGGTAAGATGGAAATCAAAGCACAGTGGGAACCACACAAGACTCTATGACGATCTCGGGTCAACAGACTACTCTGTACCAGTGTCACCAGAGAACTGCCATCTGACGTGAGGTATAATACCATCTGGGAGTTCTCGGCGAGTCCGTCCAGTGTACCCAGTCTCTACTGAGCACCCGTATATCATCTCTGATGTCAAACACCAATGGATATGGGATCATCCATCGCCCATCTGTATGGGTCGAGAAGGTATACGCTAGTCTACTCTGGTATATCGATGCCCCGTCTCGATACACCCACGACTAGGGACTTTGAAGGATGTACTTATGGACTACCATGTCCCCACTAGTATGATCCGCATCATAGTCCAGGTAGTCAAGTACAGATCCTAAGGGCTTTACCAACATGTAACAGGGAGACAATCAGTGTACACGTTAAGGTAAAGATCAACCAGATAGCATACTATCATATCGAGCAAGAAAGTCCTCCCTATATATGTCCAAGCATCCACTACAATATACATCCTATGTATTGTAATGGCCTCTAGGGCATACATATAACTAACAATCTCCCACTTGCACTAGGGCCATCTGATAGCAGTGGTTGTAGTATCTTATACTCAACCATCCCATAAAAATCTCTCTCTGGGAACAGGCCTTTGTGAGTGGATCCGCTGTGTTGTCCTCTGAGTCTACTCTCCAAACCTCGATCACCCTAGAGATCATCCATCTCCATGATCAGGTGACACTGCCTTAGAATATGTCTGGATTACTGATGGGACCGGCGTTCCTTGGCATAAGCCACAACTCCATTGTCACACAATGGGAGGAACAAAGTTCATCTTATGAACTAACATACACCCAGACTGCCTCTTTGGTAGCATCTTAAGTAGCGATGTATCATGCCTTTATCGTCTAGTATGCTACGGTATCTAGCTTGGAACTCTTCCAACATACCGTCCCTTCCCTGAGGGTAAAGACAATGCCTGTGACTGACATTCAGTCGTCTTTATCACCCTGGAACCCTTCCAGTGATTCTCCCCAGGATCGGTTGATACCGTCTCACTACAACTAGTAAGAGTCCTAACATCTAATTAGATCTATCTCATAGATCCAAAAACCCAGGATTTAGGAGGTATCACTTTGATCCTATATGGAGAATCATTGTGATAAGCGGAGATTGATCGAGCGTAGCATAGGAAACTCCTTCCCTATCAAGAGTATGTCATCCACGTACTCTACGAGGATCGTCACCATACTCCCTACTACCTTTTTGTTTATACAAGGTTCATCTACCATTTTGATGATGTCAACTTCTTTGACTAATTCATCAAAACAGATGTTCCAACTCTGCGATGCCTGCTTTATCAAATAAAGCATCTTGCACACGTTTCCGCTGCTCCCACTGTCTACGAAGCCCTCTGGCTGTGTACTTATAGACGCTCTCTTCTAAATCATCATTTAGAAAAGCAGTCAAGACACCCAACCACCAGATATCGCAGTCATGGTATGTAGCCGTGGCAAGTAGGATCTGGATGGACTTAAGCATAGCTACTTGAAAAGGTTTCATCATTATCCACACCTGGTCAATGATGCAAACTTTTAACAAGTCTAGCTTTGAAAGTCTCAACTTTTCCATGTACACCAAGTAATCTTCTCAAGATATACTTGCTCCTGATGGGAATTTAACCCTTCAGATATAGCAACCAAAGTCCATACTTTGTTGGTGTATAAGGATTCCATCTCAGATCGATAAACATCCAGCCATTCTTACAGAGTCCTACTCCTGATGGCCAGGTCGAAACTAGTTGGGTCATCATCTCATGATGCAATCCTCGCTCCCACTGTCATAGAGAAACCGAAGTATCTCTCAGGTGGGTGAGGAACCCTACTAGATCGGCGGAGAGGCTGAGGTTCGTTGGAATCTACTGAATCCTTTTGGTTCTATCAAATCATCAGTTGCAATTTGTATGGCTGGAACATTTCCAGTACTACATTACAGAACTTGCCTCGAGTTTGTCCGGATTTTGCTTTTAAACATAGCCCGGACAACCCCAAATCTTAACTAACTTAAGATATGGGCTCTTCCCTTTCCATATCACATATGAAGTGGTAGGCAACTGATTTGATCTGAACCCTATTCAATAGGTATGCATCTTCTCAAGCGCATAACACCCAAAAGGAAATAGGTAACTCAGTATTACTCATCATAGAGCACACCATATCATATAGGGTGTGATTGCTCCGCCCCGATATACCATCGTGCCATGGTGTATACGGAGGAGTAATGCTGAGAGAGAATCTCATTCTCCTTTAGAATAGTCCAGGATTTCCGTGCTCAAGTATTCTCCTCCTTGATCACATCAAAGGACATAATACTTATACCCGTATTTTGGTTCTCTACTTCTAACTTATATTCTGTGAATATCTCAAAAGGTTCGGACTTGTGTTTCAACAAGAACATAGGTCTGAATCTCGAAAGATCATCAGAGAATGTAATGAAGTATAAAGAACCAGTCCTGGCATGTGTAGACAGGAGACCTTACATACATCATCATGTATCAGTCCCAAGAGTTCATTAACTCTTTCTCTGTTTCCAGTAAACGGAGCTATGGTCATCTTATCTTTGTGACATGACTGGCGAGTTTCACAAGATGTAAATTCAAACTGATTTAAATATGCATCTAAATGTAACTTCAGCTAGTCGGGTCACATTGATCTGACCTAGTCTACAATGCCTCAAGAAGAATTCGTTCATTTCTGAACTCTTCCTCTTGTGTGTGATCCGTATACTAAGAACTGTAGTTTGATTTAGAACATCAATGCTTTTAGATAACGTGCCTGAACCGATCAACTCTTGATATAGGAAATGTTCAAAACATTATCCAACAATACAAAATTTTATCATTTCTTTACTAATAAAGAGAGTGATATGATTTTTTATATCAGGTTCGGTATCTAATAACATTCGTTCAGAATCAATGTATTTGGAATACAGGGTGACAGTGACCGACAGACTTGGCTGCAACTCTTGCCCCGTTTTCTGCCTCATGAAACTTATCACCCGTTCTCAGTTCTCTACCTATCTGTAGCCCTATGTAACAGATTACATATCTGGGATCCTGATCTGGTATCACATACCCAGGACGTAGAGGATATTGAGAAACAGTTCTCTGTAATGAACACACCCGAAGATGATGCATCAACATGCACTCTCTTCGTTTGGGCGGCACGGGAATTCTGGTAATCCCCAATTTCCTGCTCTGTCTTATAACAATTATAAGTTGGAGCGGGACCAACGTTCCCCAGCTCAGTATAACAAGCGGGTTCGGTCAATATTTCCGTATTATTATCTTGATTAAGGCGTGATATGGTCGCTACCTGGAGAGAGAGAGAGAAGAAAACACTCAGCGTGATCTCTTGCAAGAATAGATTGGTTATTATTTTATCTAATCAGGATGGCTCCCACTGCTTTTTATCAAATCTTCCTTCAAACCCTAAAAGGAAAGACTAGCCGGGATTAATTACACACTACAAGTTCGCCAATCTTTCAGCCAGGCCAGTGTCGGTACTTTGAGGGAGGTCCCCCGTGCTTTCGCACGAACCTAATTACTGTAAACCTCGTTTTCCCAGAGGCGTAACCCCGTTGACACCTTTCTAGACACTTACTTGATCGGCTAATTGTAATGTATAAAACTCTCCCAGGAGTAACTCTTACTCGCAGCGGGTATCGGGATCCAACTATCTCATAGAAGGTATGCAATCTCATTGCAAATTTCAACACTTGAAATTCCCGATAATATTTTGCCCCTAGTGTTCTATGACCTTGACGAATGCCAAACAACCCATAGTCCACTAGTCAAGTTCAACCCGTACATTTCTTGATCGAATTAAACCCACCCGCACGATCCTTGACGAATGCCAAACAACGCCGTACGAATACCCTAATCCAATCGCATCATATGCTTAAGCAGATAAATACTAGTTAGCTACCGTACACTACGCCTTGACGAATGCCAAACTACCACAGCACGAATACTAACTAGTACTTATCTGAAATGACGGAGGGCTACGATAGGTTTTTCTGAAAACCTATTGCGTAATGAACTTGATATCGTTGTAGGATCGAATGAATTTTGAAATGGAGTGTTTTTGAGGCTTTTCTAGTTTTGCTAAAGGAGTCACTCCCGGTAAAGGGATCGTCGGTCCTTTCCTCGTCGAATGAGGTGCGGGATATATCATATATATCACTGTGCAAAGCAAAAACTCTTAAAAGCAATCAAAAGACAAACCGAGTGTGTAGCATCTGCCAGTTATTGCTAAAGGAGTCACTCCCAGTGAAGGGATCTCGGTCCTTTCCTTATCGAATAAGGTGCAGGATATATCATATATACCGCTGTGCAAAGCAAGAATTGTAGCTACCTGTTTTAATTTTGAAATTCGATTCTACAACATCTTAGGTTTCTTTTATTTCATTAATCATATTAATGAAGTCCCATCATTTAAGTACCTAAACATCACAGATAAATACGACGTACACTTATGCCATCCGCATTCGCCTCGATGTCCCCTCGTGCACCGTTAGGTTAGGTAACTAACGGCAGAGCGGGGCAGGGCTAGCGCGGGTGTAAAACATAAGTAGCGTCTATATAATATATCATATATACTATATACTGTATCTATCACAGAACATCATATGATCACATCACAGATATCGCAGCAGAAGAAACATATGAAATATTGGATATACTAGGACGTCCGTGTTTTCAATACGAGCCAGTATAAAACACGGATTCCACGGTCGTGATGAATAGCCAAACCCACACCCCTAGACCCCTACGAGAGCGGCAAGCAACCCTACCAATTCTAGAGTTAGGAGACCCGGACTCGACTCCTCGAGTTGGTCTCCCACTGGACTCCAGAACCCGGTTACTTGTGCCCTCCTCCTTGGGTCTATCCTAGTGCGGAAAAGTAAATAATATACAAAAGGTGACAACATCCCCAACCTGGAAGTGCCCCAATATAAGAATATTACATACAAGTTTTTACATGAAAGAAAATGAAAAACACTCATCTCACATAAAAACCCCCCGGCTATTCAAACACGACGATCCAATATAACATATCCAGCAACACATAACATCACATGTCATCAACGTAAGTAAATATGCGCATCCCAATTGTCGTTGACATTTAGCAACGAAACCGGCGATATCACATATTACACTTACGGTCATAGAAAAGAAAGTGTAAAACTACAACAGTTGGAATCCGCAACCACCTCAGACATCACATGCCTGACCAAATGAATTACTTAGACATCGCATGCCTAACAATTATAAACCCTGCATTTTAGTCTCATTATCGAAAACACTTTTCAATATCAAGTCGGGCAATTCAACAAGATTCCCGACATACTGATCGAATGCTCGTCGCAAACTTCAGTAGACGACTGCACCCCTGATACCGTCGACGAAGTGCACCAAGGCGGAACACCGCTACCGCGAGCACCCGAACGGATGCTTTCGGCGACGGGGTTCTCCTACAGTCACTTGGTCGGGGCTATGGAGTGAGGCTGTCTATTAAGTTTACCCGGCGAGTATCCGCGTATGCTACGTGATTGCGACGGACTTTTGATCACATCAAAATTCCGTGGCAACCGATCAAGTGAGACTAAAGTGCTATGTTTATAACATTCATTCAGTTATCTCATAACTTTTTGTGAATTCCAATTATTGTATCCCATTCCAGATAATTAGAAAATGTTAAACTTTCCGATTGAACATTCGAACACCCAAGTTTTCCCGATACAGATCAACACATGAAACAAGTCTAACAACATTCAGTTCGTGCCTCAGTACCAACGGTCCAGCCGTAGAAGGGTCAAGCCAACGCCTCACATGTGGCACGCCATACTGCCCCAAACCCAAAGGTTCAAAGGGCAGTTCAAGACGGTCACATAATCGAGTTAAGGTTTGTTGTCTTCTAGAGGGTCCATCGTGTTACTTGCACTACTTAGAACGTTGTTAAACTACGGAAAAATCCAACACTTGGAAATTTCCCGACAGGAGAAAAATTGGGTATTTATATCCGGTCGAACTTTTTAACATATTCTATAATTTATCCGGAAAGCCACATAGACAAAATTTGATACTCCGATCGAAACACCGAATCCCCAAAACAATCCCAGAAAATTCAACTCTTGAATAAATTTTAAAAATACCCAGAGAACTCAGCACCTGAAACAATGAATTACTGTGCAAACAGTTATGGCTTACGTCACTATTATGCCGCGGAACCGCCGCATAAGCTAGGCTTATGCCGCGGTTCCGCCGCCGTTTACACTGTTCATCCAAAACTTTTTGCGCCGTAATTCTTAGATTTCCCTGCTGAGTTTTCTGCATATTTTTAATTTGGAAAAATCCACGATTTTAGAAAAAGTACAGAGAGCATGTTAAGGTTTGGGTTTTCGGGTCGTTCGAACTTCAAATTCCGTCTAGACTTCGCCTAAGGCTCTAGCTAGGCTCTGATACAACTTGCACATCCGAGTGAGAAAATCCATATAAAGTGAACCAATACTAGTTAGTGCAAAGTAATATATCTAATATATAATTATGCATTAAATCATTAAATCAACACTTGATTCAATGATCCGGTCACGTCACACACAACCGACTAGTATTCAATGTATCGATTTATCGAATCAATCCTTGATTCGATAACTAGGTTATATCGCATACAACCATTCGATACATTCATCGCAAGAATAGAATACGGTATCACATACACGCATTATTCTCGGTCCCGCACATATCTCATATGCGCTCCTATTTCGTTTCGCTTGAGCCAGGAAACCTCTGTGTAGGACTCTAAAAACTCGTCAATACGCCGGCAGCAGGCGATGATCATATCAAACACCCACAAGCCGCAAGCGGTCTGCTAAACGTAACGGCCACCCGGGTATTGAGCGATCTGAAGATCGACGAGCAGGCCCGCTCACACTCCAGTGAATCCAACCAGTAACACTACCGTACAGTCCGGTCTGATCGTCTGATATGTCACATATCTCGCCTAGGGGTGGTAAACGTCAGACCCCAATAGCTCGATAAGTCGTGTCGATATGAGGTCTATAACACTTCGAGAAACTACTGGTAACACTTACCAGTAAATCTCAGCAACCCTGGCCAGGGATTTCCTGTTATAGCCAATCGAACACAGCGCAACATCAACTCCCTATACCGGGAGAGACGAATCCCCTCCTATCGCTCATTGCCTCCATGTGACTCGGGACTGTACCCAAAAACCACCATTTTGCACGCCCTCTTGGACGTGGTAAGATGGAAATCAAAGCATAGTGGGAACCACACAAGACTCTATGACGATCTCGGGTCAACAGACTACTCTGTACCAGTGTCACCAGAGAACTGCCATCTGACGTGAGGTATAATACCATCTGGGAGTTCTCGGCGAGTCCGTCCAGTGTACCCAGTCTCTACTGAGCACCCGTATATCATCTCTGATGTCAAACACCAATGGATATGGGATCATCCATCGCCCATCTGTATGGGTCGAGAAGGTATACGCTAGTCTACTCTGGTATATCGATGCCCCGTCTCGATACACCCACGACTAGGGACTTTGTAGGATGTACTTATGGACTACCATGTCCCCACTAGTATGATCCGCATCATAGTCCAGGTAGTCAAGTACAGATCCTAAGGGCTTTACCAACATGTAACAGGGAGACAATCAGTGTACATGTTAAGGTAAAGATCAACCAGATAGCATACTATCATGTCGAGCAAGAAAGTCCTCCCTATATATGTCCAAGCATCCACTACAATATACATCCTATGTATAGTAATGGCCTCTAGGGCATACATATAACTAACAGATACCGGGTCAGGATCCCATATATGTAATCAGTTACATGGGCTTAGGAAAGGTAGAGAACTTGGAGAAGGTGATAAAGACATAAGGGTTGGAAATGGTGCAATTGTTGCAGCTAAAACCGTCGGGGAATACCACCTTGTATTGCCAACTGGTAATACATTGATTCTGAACGAATGCTATTACATGCCGAACCTGATATGCAACATTATATCGGTTTCTTTGTTGAGTAAAGAGGGATATAATTTTGTATTACAGAATAATGTTATGAACATTTTCCTAAACCAAAAGTTGGTTGGATCAGGCACGTTGTGCAATGGCATTTATGTTCTAAATCAATCAACAGTTCTGAGCATAACAAACACACACAAGAGGAAGAGTTCAGAAATGAACGAATCCTTCTTGTGGCATTGTAGACTGGGTCACATCAATGCGGCACGACTTGCTAAGTTGCATAAGGATGGATATTTGAATCCGTTTGAATTTTCATCTTATGACACTTGCTAGTCATGTCTCAAAAGCAAGATGACCAAAACTTCGTTTACGGGACACGGAGAGAGAGTTACGGAACTCTTGGGACTGGTACATAGTGATGTATGCGGCCCCATGTCTATACATGCCAGGAATGGTTCTGCGTACTTCATTACATTCACTGACGATCTCTCTAGATTCGGATATGTGTTTCTGATGAAACACAAATCAGAAGCTTTTGAGAAATTTAGAGAATATAAACAAGAAGTCGAGAACCAAACCGGAAAAAGTATTAAAATCCTTCGATCTGATCGAGGAGGAGAATACTTGAGCAAAGAATTCCTGGACTTCCTAAAAGAGAATGGGATTCTCTCTCAGCTAACTCCTCCATATACACCACAGCACAACGGTGTATCGGAACGGAGGAACCGCACCCTATTAGATATGGTGCGCTCTATGATGAGCACGGCTGAGTTACCTATTTCCTTCTGGAGGTATGCACTGGAGACAGCGGTAGACCTATTGAATATGGTTCCCACCAAATCTGTGCCAACCACTCCATATGAGATATGGAAAGGAAAGAGACCATATCTTAATTATGTTAAGATATGGGGTTGTCCGGCATATGTAAAAACAAAAAATCCGGACAAACTCGCGGCAAGGTCCATTCTGTGTAAGTTTATTGGATATCCCAAACATTCGTGCGGGTATATCTTCTACCAAACCGAGGAACAAAAGGTGTTTGTTTCTCGACATGCCACCTTTTTAGAAAAGGAATTTCTTGAAAAAGAGATTAGTGGCAAGGGGGTAGAACTGGAAGAGGTTCCAGCAATACAGACTACGACAGAAGATTTGGTTGAACTGGAGGATTCGGTAGTTCCCAACTGTCACGACCCGAAAGTACGGAACGTGACCGGCACTTAGATTACGAAGCGTCTAGAGGCGCCACGTGACCTAAGTAAGCCGAAGCCCAGAAATCTAAACCAAAAAAAAAAAAGAGAAGAAAAGAAGAGAAAACAAGTATAAAAACATCAGCAAATTTTACCAAAATTTCGGCAGAGTCTCCTCTGTAAAAACTGGCCCCCAAACGGGTACAACAAGTATAATATGAATAAACAATAAAAACCATCCCCAACGGGTGCTAGCTCAACGCCAACAGGCGGAGACAACCACAACAATCACAATAATATACAACGCCAAAGGGCGAGGCTCAAATCTCAAAAGAAAACAAAACCACCAGATCAGAATAACACATGCGCGACTCTAAGGTCGAAATAAACAACTGGTCCAATAGACTTATCAAGTAATACAAATATGGTTGATGGAGCTTTCTAGATACAAATGAAATAATAAAAATACAACGGCGGTTCAGATACAAATGAACCAACCTACCGTGCAAATCACCCGAAATGAAATGATGTGCCAGCAACTGCCAAGGGAAACCTGTACATCGCACCTGTAAAGAATTTGGCACAACGGGGGTGAGTTGCCAACTCGTGAGTAGAAGACATCTACGAAAAGAAATCGAATGCACGACGCTATCCTAGGTCATAATAATACACTGCTATATCATAAACATCTAGTAATAGCAGGGTAAAACTACGTATAAATGCAGATACTCCGTGCTCGTGTCAGTGCCTCATATAGTACTATGTCATACGAATGGATATGCATGCACCATGAATATAAAATAATCAATCCTGAAATCCAGATATATCTGTATAAGAAATCTTTAGCTGTTATCATAGTAAAACGTGTATAGAAATCTGAAATATCAACAATGAAATCCATGGAAATCCGTGTCAAGCATCGACACAAACATGTAAATCTCAAGTCTCATAGTCTCAATACCTCGGGCTCCGTCAGTCCGGATCGGCCCATAGCATCAAATCTCACGACAACGGTCGGTATCCTCCGGATATCCGCCGCGCCAGACATCACCGGTAGGTAGCCTTCCCCTGCCAGGCTCATCGTCTACAACTCGATCTTCTTGCCCCGGGGTACCATACCGGGCCCACCATGTACCCGAGACGGTTCATCCACTCCTCGAATCGGGTCTCGAATTCCAACAGAAAACATGAAATCTCATGGTGGACGACACATACATCACGAGGAAACCGCATCTTATGTTTTAAAAAGAGAGGAGGAGAGAGAGAGAAGTTTTATATATTCTTGCGGTTTTTCCCCAAAAATCCAGAAATCTCATAGAAACCCAAATCTCCAAATCATGAGTAAGTATATGATAAATGTCGGCATATGCCCCATAATACTGCATGATAACACGAAAATATGAATGCATGAATGTCTAAGTAATGAATATCATGTCTTATACTTAACATCAGAGAGTGATCACAATATTATATCGATTTAGTTGTTAACTGATTCTATCAATAAAAGATAATATGATCTAAAGTGTACGTGACATAGCAATTACCGATGATGATGTGTGTGAGCCGGCAAATAAGTGTGCGTGGAATATGCGCATCATCGGTAATGGTGCTGGTGTCCTAACAGGTAAAGTTTATACTGATTATAGCAACATATAAAAGAACATGCACCAAGAGGATTACAGTATGAATGTGAATACAGATGTGCATTATCCACTCCTCTGCGAGATACGAGTACAACTACCACTGTGTGAGTCGAACCTAAACCAGTGTCCATCTAACATCCTAAGGAACTAAACCTAATAGACTAGTCAGTAAGAAACTAGAGTCTACCTAAGGTCTGAATCAATATCTCTAATAGTCGGCGATTCCGCCTCAAAAGCATCACGTACGTAGTACGGCTTCCTCGAATCAAGAGTGCGGATCAATCATCAAATCTAAGCCTCGTACGGTAAAATCCATCGTACGGCATCCCAATATCGGGGTACGGTCAAGTATCTCCTAGGTGTCTCCTCATTCGTATAATGTCATATGTATCTTATTGTGATTAAGTCATACTTATATGATATCGGCATCAGGTCACCCCAATATAATGTCGTAATCAAGCTATACATATATCATATAGTGATCAGTCACAAGTTACAGTCCGGGTACTATTCTAGCGTCCCATGTACATCAATATCACCACCACTCCTTATAATTTATATATTCATGTTCATTATCTCATTCTCTAATGATCCGCTAACACTTTATTACGACTGTATAGTCAAGAATCACGGCATCAAGCCCAGTTATACTGTTTCATCATACCTCAGATATCATATCACCTCAATGAATCACCTATACGTGTTGTATATATATGTATATACCTATACCTAGTTCTATATATATACACATACACGTACCCCTTGTCGAGTTTCAGTGTGTGCGTGGGTGTGTTTCTATCTGAAACCTACGAACCTCTTCCAAGGTACTCATCCTCTGATATGGTTTTCCTAAATCAGTCTAGTCCAGCCTAGGGTCAATACTAGGGTCCTACTAGGGTCACGTCTGGTTTCCTAAAGTCAATAAGTACTATTCCTATTCTACGTTGCGGGGGTGCTAAACGCCATCCACCCGACTTCCCCCCGTAGATATGCATCTACTCACCTGGTCCATGTCTGCCGAAGACATTTTTGCCATCCTCCTCTTCATCGCCCGCAGTCCACGTGAGGGGTACCTAAACGCAAACATATGTAGTATTGTAAACTAAATCACATACAAAAGTCAAAACGACGCAAGGAACAAGCATAGGTTAAAACCTATGTCCCGTCCACGCAAAAGAACCAAATACCGCTCGATATCGGCGTACAAACTCCGATGGATCGAGATAACATCATCAAACAACTTGTAGTTTCAAAACACATTACCTATATTGTAAAACATGATCAAATTCATCGAAACACTAAAATCGATCAAATCGTCCGTTTTCGAAAAACCCGAAAATGCCAATTTACCGTTTTTCATCGAAACTTAACATTTAAATGAAACCAATGGTCATAAAACTCATTAAATAGTATAACTAGACTATATAAACCACTACTATATTTTTAGCACCCTAATTTATATTAGTTTGGAAATTCTAGTTTGCAAACTTGCCCGATTTCGGTATTTTTAAGCAAAACTTCACAATTTCACTTCCAAACTTGATTTTGCATAACTTAAATCGTTAAACCACTCCTTGAAACCTTAAGGATTTTCTAAAAACCTAACTTTAGTTTTAATTCCTCATTTTAAACTAATTAACAAAACCTAGTTTAATAACATAGCAATATTATGACAATTTTTAAGGTGGAAGCTAGAAATTGCAACTAGATTATATTTCACTCTCATTTAACATGTTAATCCACACTCTAATTCCACAAACTAATAATAAAACCCAAATTCTAATTTTATCTAACTTATTTACATGTTTTGTAAAAATCTAGTTTACAAAAATAACCTATTAAACAATTAAAATGCAACAACTATCAATTTTTGCTACAAAATTAGGTTAACCATTTCCTAGTATGTTAAACTAAAATTTTAGATCAAAACCGAAGAATCAAAACCCTAATAATAATTTAGTAACCATATTCTAGAAATTTAAATCTTGAAACAAAACCATAATTAAACATTTAGTTTGATTAGGTTGAAGTAAAATAGCAACAAATGAGACATGGGTTTAGAATTATACCACTAAAATTTGAGATTACACATGCTTCATGACCTCCATGATGGATCTCTTGCTTTCAAATTCCAAGCCAAATAGAAGCAAAGAAAATTAGATAAGGTTGAATGATGAATTTATGATAATTTGTATTGATTTTTCATGGATTTTTGATGAAAATTTGAGGTGAAAAGGAGGTGGAGAATTTGAGGGCTGCCAAGGTCAGCCAAAAATAGTGTGAGGGAGTAAAATATAGTGTGGTTTTGTTTGGGAAAAGATAAAAGTTATACCGCACTCCGTTTGCACTAATTTCACCGAAAAAAAGCCTTTTTTCTTCGATATTTTCTAACACCGGATAACAACCCTATTTCAATTCAAAAACCACATGATAAAATTTTGTTTAATGTATAATGATGCACAAAATTTGTTTGAACTCATTCCAGTTTGTAATTTTCCTGAATTAAATGTATTAGTGACGGCTTAAAATAATATTAAAATAATTAATTTCGGAAAAAAATTCAGAAATTTTGAAATCTCACCAGTGGCTCAATAAACACCAAATACTAGCAATTACATAACTAGAATATTTATATTTAATTTTAAAATAAAGATATTTGTATTTTGACTTTTTACAGAAAACCCCCTTATTTTACCGATTTTCCGAAATTTCACCAAAACGATTTTCACAACGTTACAATCTTCCCCCCTTAAAGAAATTCGGTCCCCGAATTTAAATTAAAACTCCCCCTCTAAATACTAAAACATTTATCAAAATACTCAAATCGTCGGGGCTCCGAAATCATCAGTACATAACTAAAATCAACTCCGTCAAGCATAACGCAATCATCGGAGTTACGGCGAAGATAAAATATCAAACCCAATACGAAAACCAACATAATATATATCAAAACTATAACTTATATATATATAGTGTGCATCTTAATAAAGAAGCATACAAAAAAAAAAACCTCTTGAAAATCGTCGTACGATGCACGTGTCACGGCATATGTAGCGGACGTTTATTTTATGGAAAAAAATAGCTATATATATATATATATATATATATATATATATATATATCTTTTATTTAACATACACGTCCCGCCTGGTTATTGAATCAATAGTAATGATTATAAAAACATACTGCTTAAACTGAAATCAATCCCAATCACATCAATAAAATATCATGTGCGTCCGGTGCACACTGAAATCGAAACCAAATACAGATACCACGAATACACACAACAACAAAACTAAGTGCAATAGGTGTGCACCAAAAACATCTGTCAAGTGCAACGGGCGTGCACGACTCTAATATCAGGTGCAGCTAATCTGCACAAAACCCCGATTTAGTGCATCTGGTGTGCACAAAATCGCATCAAGTGCGCCAAGTATGCGCACGAACCCTAATCAGGTGCACATGGTGCACGAAAACATACATTGAATATCAAAATCGAAATCACAGCACAAAAATGCATGAAAACTAGGTTAAAACACATGTCAAAATCACGTGTAACCCCTATGCACGAAATCAAATAAAAAAAATCTCAAAAAAATATATAAAACCAAATCAAGTGTACTGGTTGTGTACCAAACAACATCAATACAATTGATACATGAAACACAAATAGAATGTAATGAAGGTACACACATGAAATACCAATCGTAGAACAAAGTCCTCAAAATACAAAAATCCAATCAACGAAAATATGAAATTCAAATCACTAAATCACAATCGTAAACACTATCGTCAATTGCTTCGAACTCGTCTCTTCGTAGCTGTGCTGACTGCGCTACCAACGGCAATACTCATGTCTAGAGCCTCCCACATAGTCGATCCCTTCACTTGATGTCCGGACTACATTAAACTTTTCGATCGATCCATCAAAATCCCATAATTCCCCGAGAGTTCAACACTCAAGTACAGTTTAAAAATATCCGGTACATACCCCAGCATCGATGATCCAGCTGTAGAAGGGCAACCCAAGCCTCGCTAATGGCACAGCGGAACTGCCGTAAACCCTAAGGTTCAAGGACGTTCTCGTGGTCATTATGTCGAGTTAAGGTTTCATTCTTCTAGAGGGTCCATCGAAATACCTGCATGTTCTTCCGAATACTTTAAACTTAGGAAAATGGTTTTCTGATAATCGTTCGAACCCTTTAACTTCATCCGGACGGCATGTGAATATCCTTCATCCGCACGCTAAGCAATGCTTCAATCCTCTAGAATAACCAATACTCTAATGGTTATCGCATTCGAGCCGCAGCTCCCTCTGCCCGTGGTAACAGAAACCACCATCCGACATCGACGAAGATAGATCAAAGGAACGAATGAAATACGGTGCAAACAATGTACATCCTAAGGCTCCTTAAGCAGAGTAGCGTATCGTAAGTATGCCGCGGACCATACCCACGGTACGTTACTCTACCTAAATCGCCTACTCCATCAACCAAGGGTCACTTAGACTTATACAAGGTTAAACCTAGCGCTCTGATACCAACTTTGTCACGACCCGAAAGTACGGAACGTGACCGGCACTTAGATTACGAAGCGTCTAGAGGCGCCACGTGACCTAAGTAAGCCGAAGCCCAGAAATCTAAACCAAAAAAAAAAAAGAAAGAGAAGAAAAGAAAAGAAAAGAAAACAAGTATAAAAACATCAGCAAATTTTACCAAAATTTCGGCAGAGTCTCCTCTGTAAAAACTGGCCCCCAAACGGGTACAACAAGTATAATATGAATAAACAATAAAAAGCATCCCCAACGGGTGCTAGCTCAACGCCAACAGGCGGAGACAACCACAACAATCACAATAATATACAACGCCAAAGGGCGAGGCTCAAATCTCAAAAGAAAACAAAACCACCAGATCAGAATAACACATGCGCGACTCTAAGGTCGAAATAAACAACTGGTCCAATAGACTTATCAAGTAATACAAATATGGTTGATGGAGCTTTCTAGATACAAATGAAATAATAAAAATACAACGGCGGTTCAGATACAAATGAACCAACCTACCGTGCAAATCACCCGAAATGAAATGATGTGCCAGCAACTGCCAAGGGAAACCTGTACATCGCACCTGTAAAGAATTTGGCACAACGGGGGTGAGTTGCCAACTCGTGAGTAGAAGACATCTACGAAAAGAAATCGAATGCACGACGCTATCCTAGGTCATAATAATACACTGCTATATCATAAACATCTAGTAATAGCAGGGTAAAACTACGTGTAAATGCAGATACTCCGTGCTCGTGTCAGTGCCTCATATAGTACTATGTCATACGAATGGATATGCATGCACCATGAATATAAAATAATCAATCCTGAAATCCAGATATATCTGTATAAGAAATCTTTAGCTGTTATCATAGTAAAACGTGTATAGAAATCTGAAATATCAACAATGAAATCCATGGAAATCCGTGTCAAGCATCGACACAAACATATAAATCTCAAGTCTCATAGTCTCAATACCTCGGGCTCCGTCAGTCCGGATCGGCCCATAGCATCAAATCTCACGACAACGGTCGGTATCCTCCGGATATCCGCCGCGCCAGACATCACCGGTAGGTAGCCTTCCCCTGCCAGGCTCATCGTCTACAACTCGATCTTCTTGCCCCGGGGTACCATACCGGGCCCACCATGTACCCGAGACGGTTCATCCACTCCTCGAATCGGGTCTCGAAATCCAACAGAAAACATGAAATCTCATGGTGGACGACACATACATCACGAGGAAACCGCATCTTATGTTTTAAAAAGAGAGGAGGAGAGAGAGAGAAGTTTTATATATTCTTGCGGTTTTTCCCCAAAAATCCAGAAATCTCATAGAAACCCAAATCTCCAAATCATGAGTAAGTATATGATAAATGTCGACATATGCCCCATAATACTGCATGATAACACGAAAATATGAATGCATGAATGTCTAAGTAATGAATATCATGTCTTATACTTAACATCAGAGAGTGATCACAATATTATATCGATTTAGTTGTTAACTGATTCTATCAATAAAAGATAATATGATCTAAAGTGTACGTGACATAGCAATTACCGATGATGATGTGTGTGAGCCGGCAAATAAGTGTGCGTGGAATATGCGCATCATCGGTAATGGTGCTGGTGTCCTAACAGGTAAAGTTTATACTGATTATAGCAACATATAAAAGAACATGCACCATGAGGATTACAGTATGAATGTGAATACAGATGTGCATTATCCACTCCTCTGCGAGATACGAGTACAACTACCACTGTGTGAGTCGAACCTAAACCAGTGTCCATCTAACATCCTAAGGAACTAAACCTAATAGACTAGTCAGTAAGAAACTAGAGTCTACCTAAGGTCTGAATCAATATCTCTAATAGTCGGCGATTCCGCCTCAAAAGCATCACGTACGTAGTACGGCTTCCTCGAATCAAGAGTGCGGATCAATCATCAAATCTAAGCCTCGTACGGTAAAATCCATCGTACGGCATCCCAATATCGGGGTACGGTCAAGTATCTCCTAGGTGTCTCCTCATTCGTATAATGTCATATGTATCTTATTGTGATTAAGTCATACTTATATGATATCGGCATCAGGTCACCCCAATATAATGTCGTAATCAAGCTATACATATATCATATAGTGATCAGTCACAAGTTACAGTCCGGGTACTATTCTAGCGTCCCATGTACATCAATATCACCACCACTCCTTATAATTTATATATTCATGTTCATTATCTCATTCTCTAATGATCCGCTAACACTTTATTACGACTGTATAGTCAAGAATCACGGCATCAAGCCCAGTTATACTGTTTCATCATACCTCAGATATCATATCACCTCAATGAATCACCTATATGTGTTGTATATATATGTATATACCTATACCTAGTTCTATATATATACACATACACGTACCCCTTGTCGAGTTTCAGTGTGTGCGTGGGTGTGTTTCTATCTGAAACCTACGAACCTCTTCCAAGGTACTCATCCTCTGATATGGTTTTCCTAAATCAGTCTAGTCCAGCCTAGGGTCAATACTAGGGTCCTACTAGGGTCACGTCTGGTTTCCTAAAGTCAATAAGTACTATTCCTATTCTACGTTGCGGGGGTGCTAAACGCCATCCACCCGACTTCCCCCCGTAGATATACATCTACTCACCTGGTCCATGTCTGCCGAAGACATTGTCGCCATCGTCCTCTTCATCGTCCGCAGTCCACGTGAGGGGTACCTAAACGCAAACATATGTAGTATTGTCAACTAAATCACATACAAAAGTCAAAACGACGCAAGGAACAAGCATAGGTTAAAACCTATGTCCCGTCCACGCAAAAGAACCAAATATCGCTCGATATCGGCGTACAAACTCCGATGGATCGAGATAACATCATCAAACAACTTGTAGTTTCAAAACACATTACCTATATTGTAAAACATGATCAAATTCATCGAAACACTAAAATCGATCAAATCGTCCGTTTTCGAAAAACCCGAAAATGCCAATTTACCGTTTTTCATCGAAACTTAACATTTAAATGAAACCAATGGTCATAAAACTCATTAAATAGTATAACTAGACTATATAAACCACTACTATATTTTTAGCACCCTAATTTATATTAGTTTGGAAATTCTAGTTTGCAAACTTGCCCGATTTCGGTATTTTTAAGCAAAAGTTCACAATTACTTCCAAACTTGATTTTGCATAACTTAAATCGTTAAACCACTCTTTAAACCTTAAGGATTTTCTAAAAACCTAACTTTAGTTTTAATTCCTCATTTTAAACTAATTAACAAAACCTAGTTTAATAACATAGCAATATTATGACAATTTTTAAGGTGGAAGCTAGAAATTGCAACTAGATTATATTTCACTCTCATTTAACATGTTAATCCACACTCTAATTCCACAAACTAATAATAAAACCCAAATTCTAATTTTATCTAACTTATTTACATGTTTTGTAAAAATCTAGTTTACAAAAATAACCTATTAAACAATTAAAATGCAACAACTATCAATTTTTGCTACAAAATTAGGTTAACCATTTCCTAGTATGTTAAACTAAAATTTTAGATCAAAACCTAAGAATCAAAACCCTAATAATAATTTAGTAACCATATTCTAGAAATTTAAATCTTGAAACAAAACCATAATTAAACATTTAGTTTGATTAGGTTGAAGTAAAATAGCAACAAATGAGACATGGGTTTAGAATTATACCACTAAAATTTGAGATTACACATGCTTCATGACCTCCATGATGGATCTCTTGCTTTCAAATTCCAAGCCAAATAGAAGCAAAGAAAATTAGATAAGGTTGAATGATGAATTTATGATAATTTGTATTGATTTTTCATGGATTTTTGATGAAAATTTGAGGTGAAAAGGAGATGGAGAATTTGAGGGCTGCCAAGGTCAGCCAAAAATAGTGTGAGGGAGTAAAATATAGTGTGGTTTTGTTTGGGAAAAGATAAAAGTTATACCGCACTCCGTTTGCACTAATTTCACCGAAAAAAAGCCTTTTTTCTTCGATATTTTCTAACACCGGATAACAACCCTATTTCAATTCAAAAACCACATGATAAAATTTTGTTTAATGTATAATGATGCACAAAATTTGTTTGAACTCATTCCAGTTTGTAATTTTCCTGAATTAAATGTATTAGTGACGGCTTAAAATAATATTAAAATAATTAATTTCGGAAAAATTTTCAGAAATTTTGAAATCTCACCAGTGGCTCAATAAACACCAAATACTAGCAATTACATAACTAGAATATTTATATTTAATTTTAAAATAAAGATATTTGTATTTTGACTTTTTACAGAAAACCCCCTTATTTTACCGATTTTCCGAAATTTCACCAAAACGATTTTCACAACGTTACACCAACGAACCTCAGCATCTCCGCCGATCTAGTAGGTTTCATCACTTACCTGAGAGATACTACGGTTTTCTCATGGATGGTGGGAGCGAGGATTGCATCATGGTTGATGATGACCCAACTAGCTTCGAGCAGGCCATCACGAGTGGGGATTCAGTGAAATGGCTGGATGCAATGCGGTCCGAGATGGAATCCATGTACACCAACAAAGTATGGACTTTGGAAGTTGCTCCTGAAGGGGTAAAACCCATTGGGAGCAAGTGGATCTTCAAGAAAAAACTTGGTATAGATGGGAAAGTGGAGACTTTCAAAGCTAGACTTGTTGCAAAGGGTTTTCGTCAAAGACCAGGTGTGGACTATGATGAAACCTTTTCTCCAGTAGCTATTCTTAAATCCATCCAGATCATGCTTGCCATCGCTGCATATCATGACTATGAAATCTGGCAAATGGATGTTAAGACCGCCTTTCTAAACGGTGATTTAGAAGAGTGCGTGTACATGACTCAGCTAGAGGGCTTCGTAGATAATGGGAGCAGCGGGAAGGTGTGCAAGCTGCTTAAATCCATTTATGGATTAAAGCAAGTATCGCGGAGTTAGAACATCTACTTTGACGTCGTTGTCAAAGAGTTTGATTCCGTCAAAAATGTAGATGAGCCTTGTATTTACAAGAAGGTGGCAGAGAGTAAGGTTGTCTTCCTCGTATTGTACGTGGACGACATACTCTTGATAGGAAATGACATTCCTATGCTGCAATCGGTCAAGCTCTTCTTATCACAAAGATTCTCAATGAAAGATCTAGGTGATGCCTCCTGCATACTGGGAATTATGATCTATAGAGATAGATCTAAAAGGATACTGGGATTGTCCCAATCCGGGTACATTGACACCATACTAAAGAGGTTTAGTATGGAAGAATCCAAGCGTGGGAACTTACCTACGATCTCTGGACTCACTCTCTCCAAAGAGATGTCTCCCAAGACTGATTTGGAGATAGCTCGCATGCAAGGGATACCCTATGCTTCGGCTGTAGGCTCTATCATGTACGCGATGCTATGTACCAGACCCGATGTAGCACACTCACTAAGTGTAGTGAGTAGGTATCAAGCTGATCCTGGAGAGAGTCACTAAACAGCTGTGAAGAGAATTCTCAAGTACTTATGAAGGACTAAAGAGATGCTCTTGGTGTATGGTAACGGAGAACTCCAAGTGGAGTCCTTTACCGATTCGAGCTTCCAGAGTGATAAGGACGTCTCTAAGTCGCACTCGGGATTTGTCTTTACCCTTTACGGAGGGACGGTTAGCTGGAAGAGTTCCAAGCAGGAAACCGTGGCAGACTCGATGATGGAGGCTAAATACATCGCTGCCAACGATGCTGCCAAAGAGGCTGTCTGGATCAAGAAGTTCATTACTGAACTTGGGGTGGTTCCATCCATTGAGCATCCAATACCTTTGTATTGTGATAACAACGGAGCGGTGGCTTTGGCCAAGGAACCCAGGTCCCATCGGCGATCCAGGCATATTCCGAGGCGGTATCACCTGATCCGGGAGATAGTTGATCGCCGGGAGATCGAGGTCAGGAGGGTTGACACGAAGAACAACACAGCGGATCCACTCATGAAGGCCATTCCCCAGATACAGTTTGAGAGACTCTTCGGGATGCTTGGTATGCGATACTACAGCAGCTGGCCCTAGTGCAAGTGGGAGATTGTTAGTTGTATGTATGCCCTAGAGGCCAGTATTGTACAGATGATGTATATTATATTGGATGCTTGGACATATATAGAGAGGACTTTCTTGCTCGATATGATCGCATCAAAATCCCGTGGCAACCGATCATCTGAGACTGAACTGCTAGATTTATAACATTCAAATTAGTTATCTCATAACTACTTGTGGATTCCAAATATTGTATCACATTCCAGATAAATAGACAATGTTAAACTTTCTGATCGAATAAACAAACACCTAAGATTTCCCAAATAGCTCAACACTTGAGCGGAGTTCAAAAAACCCAGAACATGTCACAGCCCCAATGAACCAGCAGTAGAAGGGTCAAACCAACGCCTCACATGTGGCAACGCTAAACTACCACAAACCCTAGGATTCAGTGGCAGTTTTGACGGTCACATAATCGAGTTAAGGTTGCGTTCTTCTAGAGGGTCGACAGAAACGCTTGCATGATTTTCCGAAAGTTTCAAACTCGTGAAAAAATCCAACACTTGAAAGTTTTCTGACAGGGGAAAAAGTGAGTTATTGATATCCGTTCGAACATTTTAACATGTTCTAAATTACCCGAAAAACTAAACGAAATTAAACTTTCTGATCGAATCAACGAATACAAAAGATCTCCAGAAAACTCAATACTTGAGTAAAATTAAAAATTCCCAGAAGCATTAAAAAGTACCCAAGAATCATACCCTGAAGTATTAGCCCCTAATTCCTAAGATTGGCCGCGGAACCGCTGCCAAACGCATGGTTTGGTCACGGTTCCGCGCTCCCTTGAGGGAATTAGGGCATCGTACTTCACAGTAATTCTTATAATTCCCTGCATGATTTTCTGAGTATTTTTAATACGGAAAAAATCAACATTTTAAAAAATTTCCAGAGAAGGGTCCGAATATGATGTTTCGGGGTTCGATCGGACTTTAAACTTCGTCTAGAAAACGCCTAAAGCTTTGGCTTGGCTCTGATACCACTTTAGGGTTACTAGGCACTAGAACAAGGTTCTACAAGGCATCAACCATGCCAAAATCAAATTTTTCATGTGCCGAACAACCCAAGCAAGATCGTAAACTAGAGATTAGGCGAAACAATGAACAAGTAAACAACTTTACTTCTAAGATAAAGGGATGACAACCTTTGTAGTCCGTTCCCTCGCTTTATAAGCTCCGAGTAGTAGTCCCTTCGCCGCGATCCATGAACTCCCGAACTCTAGAGAGGCTCCACAAGTCGAATGATGCATGCTTGCTTGAAGTCTTCCATTTCGAAGATGATCTACCTTGAAGAAACTCAAACCCAAGCTCTTTCTTTGCTAATCAAGTATTAGCAAAGCAAACACCCTAATCTAAGTGGCAAGAATAGTTGAGGATGATGAAGTAGGAATTTAGCTCTCATTTGTTTTCGATTTCTCACTCATTTTCATCACTTCTCAAAATGCTAGAAAGCTTTTCATCAAGAGGAAGAAGAAGAAAAAGAAGCAAAACCTTTTGTGATGAATAATGAAATCTAGTGTGAGGTTAGAATTGCAACCATGGGTTAAGAATATAGACTTAACCCTTGTAGAGAAATAACTATGGTAAAGGGTTTGGGTTGGGTTAAGGAAATATACTCATAAAATATCAAGGTCAAAGTCAAAGCTTCAAGAAGCTTCATGGAAGCTTCAAGAAGCTTCATGGAAGCTTCATGCAAGCTTAACCCTAATCTAAACCCTAACCATATTTAAACTCCACAAAACATGTTGCATTTGTAACCCTAACTTATTACAATATTATATATCACATATACAATATTTATTGTAACAAAATAAAATAATACAATTAACATATATCACATATATATCAATATATTATCCAAGTGAGAAAAAGAATCTTTAAGTGAGCTAATATTAGTTAATGTAATATAATATATCAAATATATAGTTATACATTAAATTATCGAATCAACACTTGATCCGATAATCCGGCTATTTCATAAATAACCGACTAATATTATCTGTATAAATTCATCGAATCAACACTTGATCCGATGACCCGGCTATATCACATATACCCGGCCGATATCACATATCGCGAGAATCTAATACGGTATCACATACACGTATTGTTCTCGGTCCCGCACATATCACATATGTGCTCCTACTCCGTTTTGCCTGAGCCAGGAAACCTCTGTGTAGGACTCTAAAGAATAGTCAATACGCCGACAGTAGGTGATGATCATATCAAACACCCATAAGCTGCAAACGGTCAGCTAAACGTAACAGCCACCCAGGTATTGAGTGATCAGAAGATCAACAAGCAAGCCTGTACATTCTCCTGCGAATCCAATCGGTAACACTCCCGTATAGTCCGGTCTCTTCGTCTGATATGTCGCATATCTCGCCTAGGGGTGGTAAAAGTCAGACCCCGGTAGCTTGATAAGTTGTGTCGATATGAGGTCCATAACAGTTTGAGAAACTACTGATAACACTTACCAGTAAATCTCAGCAACCCTGGCCAGGGATTTCCAGTTATAGCCAATCGAACACAGCGCAACATCAACTCCCTATACGGGGAGAGACGAAACCCCTCCTATCGCTCATTGCCTCCATGTGATTCGAGACTGTACCCAAAAGCCACCGTTTTGCACGCCCTCTTGGACGTGGTATGATGGAAATCAAAGCACAGCGGGAATCACACAAGTCTCTATGACGATCTCGGGTCTACAGACTAACCTGTACCAGTGTCACCAGAGAACTGCCATCTGACGTGAGGTATAATACCATCTGGGAGTTCTCGGCGAGTCCGTCCAGTGTACCCAGTCTCCACTGAGCACCCGTATACCTTCTCTGATGTCAAACACCAATGGATATGGGATCATCCATCACCCATCATATGGGTCAAGAAGCACATACGCTAGTCTACTCTGGTATATCGATGCCCTGTCTCGATACACCTACGACTAGGAACATTTGAAGGATGTACTTAGCGACTACACTGTCCCCACTAATATGATCCGCATCATAGTCCTGGTAGTCAAGTACTCATCCTAAGGGCTTTATCAACATGTAACATAGAGACCATCAGAATACATGTTAAGATAAAGAGCAACCAGATAGCATACTATCATGTCGAGCAAGAAAGTCCTACCTATATATGTCTAAGCATCCACTACAATATACATCGTATGGACAGTAATGGCCTCTAGAGCATACATATAACTAACATTCGTCAAAGACCAGGTCTGGACTATGACGAAACTTTTTCTCCCGTAGCCATGCTTAAATCCATTCAGATCCTACTTGCTATTGCTGCTCACTACGACTATGAAATCTGGCAGATGGATGTTAAAACTGCATTTCTAAATGGAGATTTAGAAGAATGCGTTTATATGGATCAGCCAGAGGGCTTCATTGACAATGGGAGCAGCGGGAAAGCATGTAGATTGCTTAAATCCATTTATGGATTAAAGTAGGCATCACGGAGTTTGAACATCTGTTTTGATGATGTTATCAAAGAGTTTGATTTCATCAAAAATTCGGATGAACCTTGTGTTTATAAGAAGGCTGTAGGATGAGCTGTCACATTCCTCGTATTGTACGTGGATGAAATTCTTTTGATAGGAAATGGCATTCCTATGCTACAGTCGGTCAAATCTTTCTTATCACTAAGGTTCTCCATGAAGGACCTGGGTGATGCCACATACATTCTGGGCATTCGGATCTATAGGGATAGATCCAAGAGGTTATTGGGATTGTCCCAAACCAGGTACATCAACACCATCCTAAAGAGCTTTAGTATGGAAGACTCCAAGCGGGATGCCTTACCCGCTTGCCATGGAGTCACTCTCTCCAAGGACTTTTCCCAAAGACCGATGAAGAGAGAGCTCGCATGAGCATTATACCCTATGCTTCAGCCATAGGATCTATAATGTATGCGATGTTATGTACACGCCTAAATGTAGCTTATGCACTTAGTGTAGTAAGCAGGTATCTATCCAACCCAGGGGAGAATCACTGGATAGCTGTGAAGAACATTCTTAAGTACTTGCGAAGGGCTAAAGAATTGTTCTTGGTGTATGGTAACAGAGATCTCCAATTGGAGGCCTTTACCGATTCGAGCTTCCAGAGTGATAAATACGACAGCAAGTCTATCTCTAGGTTTGTATTTACCCTCAATGGAGGGGCGGTAAGTTGGAAGAGTTCCAAACAGGATACCGTTGCAGACTCTACGATAGAAGCTGAGTACATTGCTGCGAATGATGCCGCCAAGGAAGCCGTCTGGATGAAGAAGTTCGTCTCAGAGCTAGGAGTAATTCCAACCATTATTGATCCAATACCATTGTATTGTGATAATAATAGGGCTATGGCGTTAGCCAAGGAACCCAGGTCCCATCAGCGGTCCAGACACATCCTGAGGTGTTTTCATTTGATCCGGGAGATTGTAGATCACCGCGAGATCGAGATTAGGAGAGTAGACTCAAAGAATAACACTGCGGATCCACTCACCAAGGCCCCCCCTCAGTCGCAGCATGAGCGAATTTTTGAGATGTTGGGTATGAGATACGCCAATAACTGACCTTAGTGCAAGTGGGAGATTGTTGGATATATGTATGCCCTAGAGGCCATTATGTGATAATGGATGTATTTATACATGTATATATATATACAGATGACATTCTTGCTCGATATAATAGTATGTTATCTGGTTCTTCTTTATCTGACATGTTGAATTGATCATGCTTTTATTCATTTACACATGTTGATAAAGCCCTGAGGATATTTGCTTGACTACTGTGATTATAATGGAGATCATACTAGTGGGACGTCTGTAATTTATAAGCATATCCTGAAATGTCCCTGGTCGGAGGTGTATCGAGATGGGGCATTGATATACCAGAGTAGACTAGCGTATACGATACTAGACCCATATGATGGGCGATGGATGTTCCCATATTCATTGATGTTTGACATCGAGATCATATACGGGTGCTCAGTGGAGACTGGGTACACTGGACGGACTCGTCGAGAACTCCTATATGGTATTATATCTATCGTCGGATAGCAGTTCTCAGGTGACACTGGTACAGGTTAGTCTGTAGACCCGAGATCGTCATAGAGTCTTGTGTGTTCTCCCACTGTACTTTGATTACCACCCTACCACGGCTCTACTGAGTCATGCAAACAGGTGGCTTTTGGGCACAGTCCCGAGACACACGAAGACGATGAGCGATAGGAGGGGTTTCGTCTCTCCCGGTATTGGGAGTTGATGTTGTGCTGTGCTCGATTGGCTATATCAGTAAGTCCCTGGCCAGGGCTGTTGAGATTTACTGATAAGTGTTATCAGTAGTTTCTCGATCTGTTATAGACCATTCTTCGGCACGACTTATTGAATTATTGGGGTCGACGTTACCATCCCTAGACTCGGTATGCAACATATCTGACGAAGAGACCGGACTGTACGGTAGTGTTGCCGGTTGGTTCGACGCGAGTTGTGACAAGTTCGCTTGTTTTCTTCTGATTGCTCAATACCTCGGTGGCCGTTACGTTTAGCTGACCTCTTAGGGCTTGGGGGTGCTTGATATGATCATCACCCACTGCCAGCGTATTGACGAGTCTTAGAGTCCCACAATGGAGTTACCTAGCCCAGAAAAAACGATGTGGTGCACATATGAGATATGCGCGAGGACCCGATTAAATGCGCGTATGTGATACCGTATATTAATCGGGCGGTTTGCTATTGGTCGGATTGTATGTGATATGACCGGTTTGCTAAATCAAGTGTTGATTTAATATTGACCATTAGCTTTTCACTTTGGACCCTTTTGTTTTGTTGTATGCATGCATGTATGCACATGTTCTCATTGATGCACATATGGATGTGCATGCACTCATACATGCATACACAATTCTATTATGGTTGTTGATACATGAGATGGTGGTAATATAAAACTCACACCTTGTTGTATATATATGTTGATATTTATTTTTGGAAAAGAAAATGGAAATGGAAAATTTATCATGGTTGATTATTTTATTATTCCACTAACCTTTGTGTTAACCATGAGTTATTTTCCATGGCCATTTTGATCCAAAGAGAAATATCTAGATATTTATAAACTAGGGTTAAGAATGAGAATAAGAAAATATATATATTTTCTATTCTCATTTTTATCCTTAACCTTATCATTATCTTGAGCTCTTCATTTGCCATCTTCTTCTTCCTCACTCTCTTGTTCTCTAGGTTTTGATAGTGAACAAAAGAGTGATCAAGTTAGGGTTTTGAAGTGAGAAAACAAACCACATCACCATTCTACACTACTCTTGCCCATTAGTTTAGAGTGTTGGCTTCTACTTCTTCTCTTGATCAAGTGAAGCCTTGAGCTTAGACAAAGAGGACTCCAGGTGGATCATCGTGGACTTGGAGGATCTCAAGCAAGCTTCTTTCAACCCTCAAGTGGCCAAGGAGTCTAGAGAAGGGAACTACAAAGGTTGTATTCTCTAAACCTAGCCTTTACTTCTTGTGGTTTGTGTAAAAAGTTTTGTTATCCTAGCTTTTCTAGTTTGATCCTTAGGATAGTTTCTTTAGCACCCTATAAATTTTTTAATACGGAATGTGTGATGCTACCAAACCCTAGTAGTGGTGCTAAGGAAATTCATTCACTTTGTAGACCGGTCCTTCACTTTAATAGCTCCATGACTACCCTTCGCTCCAAGTAGTGAATTCCCGGACTCTAGAAAGGCTCCACAAGATGAAAGGAATAAACTTGCTTGAAGTCTTCGAGGCCGAAGATGATCTACGTCGAGGAGACACCAACTCAAGCTACCTCTTCACTAATATGGAGTTAGTGAAGCAAACAACCTAAACTAAATGGCTAGTCTAGTGTGGGTTGATGAAGTAGGAATTTAGCTCACTTTAGAAATATTTTTCCCACTCGTTTTCTTCACCTCCCAAAAAAGCTAGAGAGCTAGAGGAAGGAGATGAAGAAAAACAACCATGGTGAGAAACAAGTGTTCAATAGCAACCATAGGTGAGAAATATCTCATATAACTCTTGTAGAGACTTAACCATGGCTAATCATAATAGACGGGTTAATAAATATCTTAAGTAAAACAAAATTACTGGACTAAGTCAATGGTTCTACAAGCTTCCACTAAGCTTAACCATGTGACTAATTTCCAACAAATTTTGATTTAGTTTAAATAAATAAAACCTTACATTGTCATAAGCATGGTGTGAGTCTCATACACCCATGTTGCATGTAGCAACTAGCATGAAACAATAATATATATCAAATATATATTAAGTGCACACAAGTGAGAAAAAGAAATGCTTAAGTGGGCTAATATTAGTTAATGTAAATTAATATATCAAATATATAATTATATATTAAATTATTAAATCAACACTTGATTTAATAATCCGGTTATATCACATATAACCGACTAATATCATTTGTATCAACTTATCGAATCAACACTTGATCCGATAACCCGGTTATATCACATATAACCGACCGATATCACATATCGCGAGATTAGATTACGGTATCACATACACGTATTAATCTCGGTCCCGCACATATCACATATGTGCTCCTACATGTTAGTGATATGTATGCCCTAGAGGCCATTACTGTACACACGATGTATATTGTAGTGGATGATTGGACATATATAAGAAGGACTTTCTTGCTTGACATGATAGTATGCTATCTGGTTGCTCTTTATCTTAACATGTACTCTGATTATCTCTATGTTACATGTTGATAAAGCCCTTAAGATGAGTACTTGACTACCAGGACTATGATGCAGATCATACTAGTGGGGACAGAGTAGTCGCTAAGTACATACTTCAAATGTTCCTAGTAGTAGGTGTATCGAGACAGGGCATCGATATACCAGAGTAGACTAGCGTATGCGCTTCTTGACCCATATGATGGGCGATGGATGATCCTATATCCATTGGTGTTTTACATCAGAGAAGGTATACGGGTGATCAGTGAAGACTGGGCACACTGAACGGACTCGCCGAGAACTCCCAGATGGTATTATACCTCACGTCAGATGGCAGTTCTCTGGTGACACTGGTACAGGTTAGTCTGTAGACTTGAGATCGTCATAGAGTCTTGTGTGATTCCCACTGTGTTTTGATTTCCATCATACCACGTCCAAGAGGGCGTGCAAAACGGTGGCTTTTGGGTACAGTCCCGAATCACATGGAGGCAATGAGCGATAGGAGGTGTTTCGTCTCTCCCGGTATAAGGAGTTGATGTTGCGCTGTGTTCGATTGGCTCTAACTGGAAATCCCTGGCCAGGGTTGCTTAGATTTACTGGTAAGTTTTATCAGTAGTTTCTCAAACTGTTATGGACCTCATATCGACACGACTTATCAAGCTGACGTTTTCCACCCCTAGGCGAGATATGCGACATATCAAACGAAAAGACCGGACTGTACGGGAGTGTTACTGATTGGATTCGCAGGAGAATGTACAGGCTTTCTTGTTGATCTTCTGATCGCTTAATACCTGGGTGGATATTACGTTTAGCTGACCGCTTGCAGCTTGTGCGTGTTTAATATGATCATCACCTACTGCCGGCGTATCGACGATTCTTTAGAGTCCTATACAGAAGTTTCCTGGCTCAGGCAAAACGAAGTAGGAGCACATTTGTGATATGTGCGGGACCGAGAATAATACGTGTATGCGATACCGTATTAGATTCTCGCGATATGTGATATCGGCCGGGTATATATAATATAGCCGGATCATCAGATCAAGTGTTGATTCGATGAACTGATACAGATTATATTAGTCGGTTATTTGTGAAATAGCCGGATTATCGGATCAAGTGTTGATTCGATAATTTAATGTATAATTATATATTTGATATATTATATTACATTAACTAATATAAGCTCACTTGAAGATTCTTTTTCTCACTTGGATAATACATTGATATATATGTGATATATGTTAATTGTATTATTTTATTTTGTTACAATAAATATTGTATATGTGATATATAATATTATAACGTGTTAGGTTTACAAATGCAACATGTTTTGTGGAGTTTAAATATGATTAGGGTTTGGATTAGAGTTAAGCTTAGATGAAGCTTTCATGAAGCTTCTTGAAGCTTTGACTTTGACTTATGATATTTTGTGTAGATATTTCTTAACCCAACCCAAACCCTTTACCATAGTTAGTTCTCTACAAGGGTTAAGTCTTCATTCTTAACCCATGGTTGCAATTCTAACCATAACAATGATTTCATTATTCATCACAAATAGATTTCTTCTTCTTCTTCCTCTTGAAAAAGCTTTCTAGCTTTTTGACATATGATGATAATAAGTGAGAAATTGAAAACAAAAGAGAGCTAAATTCCTACTTCATCATCCTCATCTATTTTTGCCACTTAGATTAGGGTGTTTGCTTTGCTAATACTTGATTAGCAAAGCAAGAGCTAGGGTTTGAGTTTCTTCAAGGTAGATCATCTTAGTTATTGAAGATCGGAAGCAAGCTTGCATCTTTCTCTTCATGGAGCCTCTCTAGAGTCTGGGTACTTGATGATCGCAGCGAAGGGACCATAACACGGAGCTTGCGAAGCGAAGGAACGGACTACAAAGGTTGTAATCCCTTTCTCTTAGAAGTAAAGTTGTTTACTTGCTCATTGTTTAGCCTAATCTCTAGTCTAAGATCTTGCTTGGGTCGTTCGGCACTTGAAAAAAATTTGATTTTGGCATGGTTGATGCCTTGTAGATCCTTGTTCCTGTGCCTAATAACCCTACAGTGGTATCAGAGACAAGCTAGAGCTTTAGGCATTATCTAGATGAAGTTAAAATTCCGATCGAACCCCGAAACGTCGATTTAGACCCCTCTCTGGAAATTTTTTAAAATGTTGATTTTTTTCTATATTAAAAATGCTCAGAAAATTAAGTAGGTGATTCTATGGAAAACTCTGAAATACGAACCCCTAATTCCCTCAAGTCGCCGCGGAACCGCGGCAATACCAGGCTTTGCGCGGCGGTTCCGCGGCCGTACTTGGGTATTAGGGACAGATATTTCTAGGTAACATCCGTAGGTATTACTACATGCTTCTGGGAATTTTTAACATTACTCAAGTGTTGAGTGTTCTGAAGATCTTTAGAATTTGTTGATTCGATCGGAAAGTTTAACATCGTTTAGTTTTTTCGGGTAATTTAGAACGTGTTAAAATATTCGAACGGATTTCAATAACTCACTTTTTCCCCTGTCAGAAAACTTTCAAGTGTTTGATTTTTTCACGTGTTTAAAACTTTCAGGAAATCATGCAAGCGTATCTGTGGACCCTCTAGAAGAACGTAACCTTAACTCGATTATGTGACCGTCAAAACTTCCACTGAAGCCTAGGGTTTGTAGTAGTTTAGCGTTGCCACATGTGAGGCGTTGGTTTGACCTTTCTACGGCTAGTTCATTGGGGCCGTGACATGTTCTGGGATTTTTGAACTCCGCTCAAGTGTTGAGCTATTTGGGAAATCTTAGGTGTTTGTTTATTCGATCAGAAAGTTTAACATTGTCTATTTATCTGGAATGTGATACAATATTTGGAATCCAAAAGTAGTTATGAGATAATAATTTGAATGTTATAAATCTAGCAGTTCAGTCTCAGATGATCGGTTGCCACGGGATTTTGATGCGATCAAAATTCCGTCGCAATCACGTAGCGTACGCGGATACTCGCCGGGTAAACTTAATAGATAGCCATGCCCCATAGCCCCGACCAAGTGACTGTAGGAGAACCCCATCGCCAAAAGCATCCGTTCGGGTGCTCGCGGCAGCGGTGTTCCGCCTTTGTGCACTTCGTCGACGGCATCGGGGGTGCGGCCGTCTACTAAAGTTTTCGACGACCATTCGATCAGGATGTCGGGAATCTTGTTGAATTGCCCGACTAGATATTTGAAAAGTATTTTCGATAATGAGACTAAAATGCGGAGTTTATAATTGTTAGGCATGCGATATCTAAAGAATTCATTTGGTTAGGCATGCGATGTCTAAGCAGGTTGTGGATTCCAACTGTTATAGTTTTACACTTTCTTTTCTGGGACCGTAAGTGTAATATGTGGTGTATCGCCGGTTTCGGTGCTATATGTCAACGACAATTGGAATACGCATATTTACTTACGTTGATGATATGTGATATTATGTGTTGTTGTGATATGTTATATTGGATCGTCGTGTTTGATTAGCCGGGGGTTTTATGTGAGACGAGAGTTTTTCATTTTCATTCATGTAAAATTCATTGTATGTTATATTCTTTTATCGGGGCACTTCCGAGGTGAGGATGATGTCACCATTGTATATTATTTACTTTTCCGCATTAGGATAGACCCAAGGCGGGGAGCACAAGTAACCGGGTTCTAGGGTCCAGAGGGAGACTATCTCGAAGAGCCGAGACCGGGTCTCCTAACTCTAGAATTGGTAAGGTTGCTTGCTGCTCCCGTAAGGGTCTAGGGGTATAGGATTGGCTATTCATCGCGACCGTGGAATCCGTGTTTTATACAGGCTCGTACTAAAACACTGACCTCCTAGTATATCCAATATTTCATATATGTTCTTCTGCTGCAATGTTCTGTGATGAGATCATATTACTGCCTGAGACGAATGTTTATATTATATATATATGATATATATTATATATTGTTGATTTCGTTTCATATCTGATGCTTGTGAAGCATAATAAAATAGGACTTCATTAATGAGATTAATGAAACTAAAAGAAACCTAAAGATGTTGTAGAAACTTGTCTTGAAAATTGGTAGCTCTAATTCTTGCTTTGCATAGTGGTATTCCTTGTAGAATATCCAGCACCTTATTCGATAAGGAAAGAGCCGAGATCCCTTCACCGGGAGTGACCTCTTTAGCGAAACTAGCAGATGCTACACACTCGGTTTGTCTTTTGATTGCTTCTATAGTTTTTTCTTTGCATAGTGGTATTTGTGAAATATCCTGCACCTTATTCGATAAGGAAAGAGTCGACGATCCCTTCACCGGGAGTGACCTCTTTAGCAAAACTAGAAAAGCCTCAAAAACACTCCATTTAAAATCACTCGATTCTACAACGATATCAAGTTCATTACACAAAAGGTTTTCTTAAAAACCTGTCGTAGCCCTCCGTCATTTCAGATAAGTACTACTTAGTATTCGTGTTGCGGTAGTTTGGCATTCGTCAAGGCGTAGTGTACGGTAGCTAACTAGTGCTTATCTGCTAGCATACGATGCGATTGGATTAGGGTATTCGTACGGCGTTGTTTGGCATTCGTCAAGGGTCGTGCGGGTGGGTTTAATTCAATCAGGAAATGTACGGGTTGAACTTGACTAGCGGACTATGGGTTGTTTGTCATTCGTCAAGGTCATAGCACGTTAGGGGTAAAAGTATTATCGGGAATTTCATGTGTTGAAATTTGCAATGAGATTGCATACCTCCTATGAGATAGTTGGATCCCGATACCCACTGTGAGTAAGAGTTACTCCTGGGAGAGTTTTACACATTACAAATTAGCCGATCAAGTAGGTGTCTAGAAAGGTGTTGACGGGGTTATGCCCCTGGGAAAATGAGGTTTATTTAATTAGGTCCGTGCTAAAGTACGGGGAACCTCCCTCAAAGTACCGGCACTGGCCTGGCTGAAAGATTGGCGAAATTGTAGGGTGTAATTAATCCCGGCTAGTCTTACCTTTTAGGGTTTGAAGGAAGATTTGACTAAAATAGTGGGAGACATCCTGATTAGATATATTAATAACCAATCTAATCTTGCAAGAGCATACACTGAGTGTTTTCTTCTCTCTCTCTAGGTAGCGACCATGTCACACCTTAATCAAGATAATAATACGGATGTATTGACCGAACCCGCTTGTTATACTGTGCTAGGTTACGTTGGTCCCGCTCCAACTTATAATTGTTATAAGACCGAGCAGGAATTTGGGGATTACCAGAATTCCCGTGCCGCCCAAAACGAAGAAAGTGCATATTGATGCATCTTTTTCGGGTGTGTTCATTACAGAAAACTGTTTCTCAGTATCTTTTACGTCCTGGGTATGAGATACCGGATCAGGATCCCACAAATGTAATCTGTTACATAGGCTACAGATAAGTAGAGAACTGAGAACGGGTGATAAGTTTCAAGAGTTGGAAATGGTGCAATTGTTGCAAGCCAAGTCTGTTGGCAGTTATCACCCTGTATTAACAAATACATTAATTCTGAACGAATGTTATTAGATACCGAACCTGATATACAACATCATATCAGTATCTTTATTTAATAAAGATAGA